>CM056603.1:10419994-11683802 GCA_029721355.1 Tegillarca granosa
GACGCATGCCTACGTCAGCCGGACTAGAACCTGTCACGTGACATGTAGGTCGCCATATTGAAGTTGGTCGATGCCATTGT
The DNA here is from genome assembly GCA_029721355.1 of Tegillarca granosa. Classification (NCBI taxonomy): domain Eukaryota; kingdom Metazoa; phylum Mollusca; class Bivalvia; order Arcoida; family Arcidae; genus Tegillarca; species Tegillarca granosa. The sequence continues at coordinate 10,420,075 of CM056603.1, forward strand.
CGATGTTGTGTATGAACCACAGACAACCATCTTGGTGGATTCTAACACATCACCTATGAGTTTTTCATACCGGTAAGCTCGAAATACATAGTTTTATGCGAATTTTTAAATGTATATGTTGTCCTAGATAAAACAAGTATTTGAGTTTGTCTGTTGGTTTTAGATATAATCGAAACTGTAAGTTGAACAAATGCGCGGGGATTCCTCTGGTTATGGTTCGCTTTATAGACCGAATGGTAGGCATGGCTGCTTGAGGCAGGGTAATTGATTATGTATTACGTAATGGAGTTAAATTATACATAAATCGATGTTTTGTGATGTAGATTATATGTTGTTTTTTTTAGAAATAATGATGTATGAATGTGTTGAGAGGCCCAGATGAAATAATAGACGGTTCAAAGGACAATACACATGTGGTTACGAACAGGAAGTGCGAGTTGTCTGCACTGCACACATCCGTTCAATGTTTTGACATTCTCCCTGGTGTCCTAATTTGCTTTTATTTATCTATAGAAACCGAAAAACGAAAAATTAAAACAATGAAAGTAAGAAAAATGTTTTTTTTTTTTTAATTTACTGTTTTTTGTTTAGGTATTTTCATAATAATTATATTAAATAATTTCATAAATCTTGAATCCTTTTTTATGAATAAGAAAAACTGATAAATTTAAAAAAGAAAGAATAAATAATAAATAATTAAAAAAAAAAATCCAAGTAATATATTTAAGAATGACATACATTCATTACTTGGGATCTTCATTTAATAAGACTGCATTCAGCTTTTCAAGATATGACAAATTTTCTCAGATTTAAAACAGATATAAAACAAAGAATATAATCTGTTGAATATAAAACATTAAAAAAAACATACTAAAAATATCAGCTTGCACATACAAAATTAATTCATACAGTATAGCACAATTGCAATGCATACAACTTGAAAAAAACTGTTAACATGAAGATTTTTAGCAAGCAGCAAATAATAGAAATACTAGTAATGCAACATTAAAAGAAAAGCATTTGATAAAAATATACTGAAATGTGGAGGAATTTTATATGCATGCATAACAAGCATGGGCTGACCAATTCCATGACTATTAGATTTTTTAATTGACCGAGATTGTTTTCTGTCCTGAAAGGGTTTGGAAGACTATTTCACAACATAGATGCAGCAAATCTTAAGGATTTCTTATTATAATTTGCATATTCTTCATGTAGGTAACTTGGCATTGTTTAACAGTTCTTTGTATGTGATGTCAAAGTCATTGTATACAAATTATAAATGGTATTGCTAGTATTGAATAAAGTGACTTGCCTGGTTAAAATTTGAAATAAAATTTAAAAGTTTTATTGGCATCAGGTATCATGCTTATATCTTTTTCATGCTTATAAATGCTGTCCTTAAATTGATTAACAAAGAGGTATTTATATCCTAGTTTCAAAACTTTATTTAAATTAAAATTTTTAAAATAAGGTCCATTGACATCACTGTATCTGACTAAAGGTATCTGGTCATTTTGGTTATTCTGTCTCATTTTCATGTAGAAGTTTGCTACAGTGTTTTTCATTTATTATTTAAACTATCTTTTTGATCTTTGCATTTTTTATTTGGGAAGAAAGAAACAATTCTCCCCTTATTCCTGTTCACCCTGACTCAATATGCTATGGTTTGTTCCGTCCCTTCTTAATAAGATAATCAGATGGGGATATTTTTAATTTTTTCAAATAGACAACTAAATTATACTAGCAAAGGTGTTGTTAAAAAAGTAGCAATCAACCAGTTGCCAGCTATATCATTCCATATTTTTTTTCAATACAAAATAAAACCAGGAGTCAACTTTTGTTGAATTTTTATTTTAAAACACATTTACCTAAGAATTGGCAGTTTTGATAGAATAATTTAATTTTCATATTCCTATAGCATGAATTGACACATTTCAGTTTCGATTATGACTGTCTCCATTTTCTACATCAGAACTTGTGTAAGATTTATTTATGAAATATTAAATATTGTGTCATCACAAATAGCTGAACAATTTCTGATGTAATATGACAGGATAACCTGCACAGCTTGTTGTCAGTCAATTCTGTTTAATTATTTATTACCCCACCACCATGAATGCAGAACTGGGGATATGGAATTTCCCTCCATCCATTTGTGCATGCATGTGTCTTTGCATACGTTCATGTGTATGTCAGTACATCCAACACAAACCTTGTGCATCAAACTCTTCCTACATGATATACTGATTCTTTTCAAACATTGCAGACATCTTCCTCTGCAGATGGTCCCATGATTGTTCCATGTTGCTCTCATTATTTTTGGAGAGTTTATCCCCCTTTTTAAATTAGAATTTTTCAACATTGCAGACATTGCATTGGATTTGTATGTTGGTTTCGATTAAGACATATGACACATCATGTTTAAAAAAATGTCACCTCCTCCCCATACCTGTTTCGACTAAAACAGGTGGTTGGGGATATAGTCACTTTTGTGACAAACCTCATTAATCATTTAATTCGTCGTTAAAAGTCATCAAAACAATCATTTTCATGCAGTTAGCAAGTTTATGCTTATTACATCAAATTTTATAAGCCTACCCTACCACTGAGAATTTCTTGGGTCTTATCTCAATTTGTTTATTGGATTCATCCCATATTGGTTTAAATAAATATATATGCCAAATTCATTGCTTAAAAGGATTCTTACTGCTTTCCCAAATAATTTTCGAACCTTTTCATGTCTGAGTTATTACTTTCTTCTCACATCACCATCTTTGCATCATTACTGCTGTCCATAATGTTCTTCTAATATTGTTGTGACATCACACACAGATAACTCTCAAAATGAATAATTTCTCTTAGCTATCAAGATATGGTTAAAATGAGTATTTTAAACTGCTATATCTTTTGTATTCTGTCATCACTTTTGATGATACTTTCAATATTGTAATATTTAAAGCTGCATTAGGTTTTCCAAAGAAAAAATTAAAACGGTGCTAATCTAATTAATGATGTTCCTAATGAACAATGTAACATTTGGTTCAATGATAAAAGCTCGAATAAATACAGTAATTACCCAGCGAGATGCAGCATTTGGGATCTAATATTAGAACATGGTTACGGCATCAAAACCCGGGTCATTTAAACACAACTTTAAAAACAGTGAAATACGATAAATTAAACACAGAACTTCGTTGAAGTTGTCATTTGTGACTTATTAAGGAATACATAACACCATTCCAAATACATCTGGATATAAATTAAGGACAATTAATGCAATTTGTCATGTTTCACCTTCGATTCATGAGTTTTTCCGTACATCCGTGCACATGCTCCAAGCTCATAATTACCATCGTTAAACATTGACCAACCAGTCGGAGGATTCCGTTTATTTACAGCTAAAAGAGATGAAATTTTAGAAAATGAATCTCATGGATTATGGTTAGAGGATATCAATTGTTAAAAAAATATATTTCTAGAAAATCAAAAAAAAAAATTCAGAAAATTGAAAAACTTAACGCAGCTTTAAACAGTTTTTAAAACATCTATGGTACATTATAAAAATTACAGTTTCTCTTAAAATGTTTTTTTATTTGAATAAAAGGTACTGAAGCTTGAAATTTTTTACATGGCATCAGTGAATGAATCTGTACAAACCTGTGAAGCTTTGACCCTATATATTCAACAAATTTATGATAAAAAGTCTCCAGCAGTGTTTATGAATATGAAAACCTTATTTCTAAAAAGCTCGTTACCACATTCATAATACTTAAACATGCTTGTTTGTTGTTAATTACTGATGTTAAAATGATTTCTGCCATTAAAATATTACAGAATGTTTATTTTTGTATTTTTAGGTAAATTGGAAATATCTAGAGTATTAGTGGTTCTAACAGTGACCTCGTAACAATACAACAACAATGCAGTCATAAAAACAGATATAAATGGCAACCATAAAAGTGAATGGTTGTGGTGAAGATACAAAGGAGGATGTAGGTGGGGATGGAAGCAAGGACAACATTGTTAGTTGTAACAGTAAAGTTATGCAAAACCATCTAGACTATTCAAAAGAAGATAGCTGTGATAAAAGAAATGCACAATCTAGTCCAGTTAACAAAGATGATTCCAACTTGGTTAACCACAAAAGTAAAGCAGGTTGTCAGCAGGACTGTGAAAGTGTAGAAATCAAACTCTCTGATAGCAAAAATTTAAATGGAACAAATGAAGGAGAAAGCATTAACAAGGAAACTTTAATGGAAGACAAATATTCTGGATTTGGAATAAGACCGCACAATGCTGATGATAAAGATGAGGAAGAGACCGATTCTCCATCTAGAATGGTATTCAGTTTAGCTGGTTTTGCACCTTTAAATGTTGAAAAAGAAAAGGACAGTGTAAAAATAAATGTAATGGAAACAGCTGGTGATAAAGAGGATGATGAGGAAACAATTAACATGAAGGAAATAAAAGAAAATGAAGTAGATAAGAATCAAGAAACCATAGCCAAAGATGAGTGTCAAGAATTGGACATTAAAATGGATTGTTCTGACAGTGATAAAGTTCATGTAAAAGCAGATGAAAATAAAGATGAGGAGATTGAAAAGGGAAATAATTTGGATAAGGATAACTCAAAAAATCATGAAAGTGATGACAATAATAAAAAGATTTTACAAGACAAATGTGAAGAAAGTGTAGAGAAATCAAATGATGATGTTGAGTATGAAGAGAAAAAGAAAAATGAAAAAGTTGATAGTAATTCAGAAAACTGCAATAAAGAAGAAATAGAGGATAAAGAAACGAATGAAAACATTGAGAGAAGGGCAACTTCAGATGATAAAACAGAAAGTAAGGAAAATAATGATAGTGAGATGAAAGAGGCAGAAATTGATGATTCTCTAGTGGATAATGAAGGCTGTAGTGATAGGGAAGACAAACAAGATGTTGATAATGACAGTATTGTAATTCTTGATGGTGATGAAGGCAATAGTGTCAAAAATAAAAATACTGATTCTGAAAAGGAGAATTCTACAAAGAACAAAGAAATTGAAAAAAATGATGTTGATGGTGAGGAAAAGGAGAAAAAAGTAGATGTTGGAAAAAGTCATGATCAGGACAAAGATTTGAAAGCAGATAAATCTGTAGACAAGGTCATCGTAGATGGATCTGAAATTGTAATCACAATTAATGAGGATGAAAGTGGTGATGATAGTGGAAAAGATGCTGATGATGAATCTGACGATGATGATGATGACAATAAGGAACGTAAGAAAAAACTTCACAATAAAATAAGTCCAACTAAAACACCTCAGGTTTTATCTCAGGATAAAGACAAAAACAGTAGTTCAGATGATCTGGTGGTAACAGATAATAATCAATCAAATGATGGAAAGAAACCAGATGGATCCGGAGGAACAGTAGAAAAACAGTCAGTAACACAAAAAAATTCAAAAACAGTTGTTGCTGTTCCTCCAGGTTTTGTAACAACAAATTCTACTAATCGGCCTTATATCTTGCCAGCGTCTACGTCACAGGTATCATCTACAGGCCAACAAGGTACTGGTGGTCAGTATTTTAAGGTGATGGGTCAGAAAAACCAGACATTTTATATGCCTGTGTCTTCCCAGTATGTCATAACAAACAGTACTGCACCAAATCAGTCCACAGTTGCCAGATCTGGACAAGCTGTCACAGTCACCTCAACAACCCAGCCTGCAACAGGAACAAAAAGTATATTGACAGATAAGATTGATGAGGATATTGCAAGCTCTAGTTGGGAACAGTTAGAACTAGTCAAATATGATATAGCCATGAGAAAACCTGACAATACATTCTGGATGGGATTGGCAAATGTGAACAAAAAGGCAGAAATAAGTTCAGTAACTAAGTTTTTATTTGATCTTGGCAGTGACATTGTTAAAGAATCTGCTTATAGACAGATCATTAATGTACAAAATAAAAAACTGGAATCTGGAAAGTTAAATAAATCGGAAATAGAAAGTTTAGATAAAATGAAGTCTGTTGTTAAAGACTTAAAAGCAAAGGTTGGGTTTTTGGACTTGAAACAGATGAGGTGTAAAGGTTGTGGTTTTCAGACATCATCAAAAACAGTTATGAACATGCATAAAGAGTATCCACACATGACACCACCGTATGACATGTATGGAGTTTTAAATTGTGTACATTGTGATTTCAATACAAAAATACCTACAAATTATACATACCACATGAGTGCAGAGCACAACATGACAGGAAGAGTGTATGATAAACCAGCTTTACATCAGTGTAATCTTTGTCAGTTTGAGAGTAATGCAAAACCAAAGTTGACACAGCATAGGACAAAATGTACAAAAAGTTACAAACCACACTTAAACCAGGCTCCTTATCATTTTGATATAAATTATTGTCTAAAGAACATTTTCTACAAGTTTCAGATTAAAAAACCACCTCAACCAAAAGTAGATTCTCGACCTAAAAAGGTTCTGCCATCGAAGAATCCTATAATACAGCCAAAGAATGTAGGAGCAGTTTACCCTGGACAAATAAATCCCAGACCTCAGGTTGGTGGCAGATTTGTTTTGGGTCCAAACCAGAATGTATATCGTCTCAATGTACCAAACCAGCCTCAGTATAATCAGCAATACCAGCAGTTTGCCATATCGTCCAATAATCAACGTCCAGGGTTTAATCAGCGTCCAAATCAGAGTCCCAACATGCCTTACAATAAGATATCACCTAGGCCTCAGTTTGCTGGAAAACCAACAGTTGGTGAACTTTTAAAGCAGCAAAAGGCAGTGAATAACACTGTAGCTCCAAGACCACAGCTTCAACCTCGACCACAACCTGCACCACCACAACAGTCAAACAACCAAGCAAATGCAGGTGGATTTGAAGTATGTGAAATGTGTGGAGGATATGTTAAGGATAAGATGTCATTAAGGATCCATTTTTATTATGCACATAAAATTGATATGCCTGCTGCTGTATTTAACCGACCAAATGCTCCACTAGCCTGTGAAGTATGTAAGAAAAGATTTTGGACAACACAAGGGTTAACAAAACATAAACAAAGTATGAAGCATAATTTTATTCCAAGTAAACCTGTTAGTTCACCACAAAACCAGGCTATGTGTTGGATCTGCCACCAGAAACCAGATAATTTGTATTCACATTTACATAAATTTCACAAATTAACCACCAGTGAATGCATGGGTTTGAAAAGATGCATGTTCTGCGGAACATTGTGCTCCACCAGAAAAGAGCTGGAAATACATATGGCAGCAGCTCATGGAGTTTTGATTAAAGGTGAAGGGGGTCCAACCACACCTAACACTAAACCAATTAGTGCTAATACTGGTAATGTAATAAAGCCAGGAGCAGGTGTAAGTGTTAGCACAAGAACTGTAGTTACAGGAACAGGATCTAAAGCTAATCCTGCTCTGGTTAGAAACAATTTTTGTGTCTTTTGTGCTAAACAGTTTAGTGACAATACAGCTCTAACACTACACTGTCTGCGTGATCATGCCACATGTTCTGGTTGTGGTATGGTTGTCGCCAAAGCTAGTGATCTCAAGACTCATGTTTGTAAAGTTAACAGAAGTCGAAGTTGTGAAATTTGTGGAATCAAGAACTTAAAATCAGTGTATTACACAAAACATGTTACTACACACTTGAAAAAGTGTCACATAAAGTTAAAGCGGTTAAGTCAGGGAGAAATCGCTGCAGCAGTTAAACGCAAAAGAACAGATAATGTAACTGATGGAAATAACATAGAGATTATTAGTGATTCTCAGTCTGATGATGATTCTTCTGCTGGAAAAATTCAGAAATTAGAACAGAAAACCGTAGAAAGTAAAGATAACACACAGGCGAATGATTCAAAGGATGACAAAAATAGTACAGATCTTGTCAAAAATGGAGAAGAAAAGAAAGCAGAAACCATAACAGATGTGAAAGATAGAAGTAATGATGAAAAAGTGGAGGAAGTTAATAAAGATGTTAAAGAAGAAATCCAAGGAATGAAAAACAAAGGAAATGAAGGGAAAATTGAAGAGATAAAAAAAGAAGTAAAAGAAAAGATAATTGAGAATGAGGGAGTAAAAAGTGAAGTAAAGTCTGATGTTAAAGAAAAGAATGCTGTCAATACAGAACAAAATGAAGATATAGCATCAGGAAATAAGAGAAAATCTGAAGATGAAAGTGATGAAATGCTTGATGTTCAAACTAGGAAAAGGCTAAGATCATCAGATAAAAGTGATTGATGACAGTTTTATGATAGGAGGTTTTAAATAATTAGTGATACAACAGTATTGGGATTTTAAAACGAAAGATTTCAAATCTCTGAATTTAACAGTATCAGCTATGGTAATTGCCACTCCATATATATAAATTGTATTGGAATTTATATTTCAGATAAACTATGTTACAAAACCCACTTACATATGAATGAACATTTCCAATAAAACTGAAGTTGGTGTGGTTTATTAGACTGTACGGCAGTTTTCTGTTCATAATACTTAAGGTCATTAACATCTTTATTTGTTTACATGTGCATAATTGAAATATACTACTCTTAAACACTGTTCACCAGTTTACAAATAATGAATTTCTTGTTTGTGGAAACCTAGCATATTGTTTTCAGAAATGATTGGATGAATCTTTTTACCCCTAGAAACATGTTTTACACTGGGTTTGTTTATGTCACAAGTAGAAAACAATGAGAGAGTAGTAGAAACTGTATGCATTAGAGGTTATAATGTTAAAAAATTGTCAGTGTCAGGACTTGGTATCTGAAAGCAATCATAACAGGAATACTTAACACCATATGTTATACATAGGATTTTAGTATTCCTAAATCTGGGGATAGCTTTGAGTGACTTGATTCGGTTTTTTTTTTTTTTTTCAATCCCCATCATGGCATGGAAGCCTGATATTTTTATCACAATTTGTTTTTAATGTGTGACATTCTGGTATGATAGAATCAGAGTTAAGTGTTGGATATTGGTACTACATTGTTTTTCAAAAGGGAACTTTCACTTTATTTGTATATTAATTTTAATTTTCAAGTCCTTATTGTTGTTATTTAAGTACACATTGTCAAGCAGTAAAGCAGAAGAGTTTTCAGTTGATTTCTTTAGTAAAATTAAAAAAAAATAAGCTTAGGAAGTACAATAACCAGTTTCCATTAACATCTGTAGTGTGTCAATTAAATATTATTTTTAAGGTGAAATGGATCATTCCACAAGTCGGTCAAATTCATCCCTTATGTTTTACCAACTTTAATCTATTTTTTAAAGGTATATTTTTGACATGTGCAATGTCAAAAAATAACTTAAAAAAATAGCTTTATTTTAATTATTATTAGTGTGTGTGTGTGTGTGTGTGTGTGTGTGCGTGAGAGAGAGAGAGAGAGAGAGAGAGAGAGAGAGAGAGAGAGAGAAAATGGTATGCATACAGATACCTTTACTATGAATATGACACTCAAAATTAGTTAAAAGTTGCCAACACATGACATAGATATTGTTAAAGCTGTTTCAAACTTTGTTTTTGCAGTAGTGAAGGGGGGCATGTAAATCTGCTATGTAGAACTCTTCTTAAGCTTGCATATGAATTTTAAAAAAACTTCTGGATATTTTTCATATCACCAGATATTTAGTGTATTGTTTTAAAAATAATAATCATAAAATATATATTTTCTGATTTCACATTTTTCTGTAGGTAGGAATGTATATATGCTATTCTACAACTCCTAAACTGTTCAAAAGATATCATCTATCATGAAATGGATTTATGCAATTAATTTTTTTTTTTCACTGCACAGATCTGATGTTAAAGAAAAATCTATCTCTTAACACTGTAACAATTTGTTTTTTATGTATAAATTTTTGTCTTCTTAAATTTGTCAATAGAAAAATAAACCTGTTGCTATAAAGAAGTTAATGCTGATAAGTGTGTACATGTTTTAGGGCGTGTTTGAATTACATGTATATATACCAACCCCACCCGAATGTTCATTTCTTCTTAATGTGACATAACTTGAGGAACATGTGTCATCATCAGTTCTGCACACACAAATGTTAGCATATGAAGATCATAGTTGATTTTTTTTTCCAAAAAAGAATTTATATTATTGAAACTAAGTTATGTAGAAAATTGAGTTGTTACTGCAAATACTAAAGTATACCAAAGGAAAAGTTTTCAGTGCAATTATAAATTTTTGATAAATTGTACGCAACATGATATTTTATTTGAAGTTTTGTAATTTATAATGTAGTGCTGGCACTTTTTTATTTAACGTTACACATTATTCTTAGAATCATGTTCTTACAGTAAGGGTGAGAAAATAATTTCATGTTGTTTTAGACCAGGTTGGATAAACTGAAAATTTTTACAGAAAAAAATAAGAAATTCTAGATTTTCCAACATACAAGATCTTTATTTTCTGAATATTATATAAGGTGTCATTCAAGATTTAAGAAGTCAAACACTCTTAAAACAAGGCAATGCTAAGATATTGTTAGATAAATAATCAGGACTGGGAAATTAACCCATGTCAATAATTCAGAAAATTCAGATCTTTTTTGAAAGCACGCCACAATTTTGACATAAAGATTTAATATTTCTATTAGTGCTTAGTTTAATGGCCTAAAAGTTTTTGAAACCAAGTCTCCACATGGCTTTATATATATACTATTATATATCATATAACCCATTATATATTCATTTTGAATTTTTCTCATGCATTTTCTCACATGTGTCATAAATTTTGAATTATCAAGTTGTATTTATTTTGTATCCGTGCAAGCTTATACTTACACTTTAAAAAGTGTAAACTAGATTTGGAATAATAAATATTCCACTTAGCTGTAATCTGTTGTTGGTTTTTGTGTATGATAGATTTTAAGATAATACTAGTTAAAGTAGTGCAAAAGTGCATCTTAAATTTGATTGTTTTTGACTTCTAAATATATATATTTATGTGTATACATTGTATATAATATATGTTAAAAATCTATATTAATGAATAATTTTACATCCATGATGAGTACTGTTTAGACTACAAAGCTAATTTCTAAAGCTTTTAATTACAGTTGACATTTTTTGGTATTTTAAAGATCATCATTGTAATTTTTTTCATGAGAGTAAATCATTTGTTTGATTATAAGTTTTGCAGCTTCAAGCTTGCATTTACATTTGATAATTCAAAGGGTAAATGTTAAACATATTTGATGGATGTTTGCATTAATAAATCTTGGATATTTAACTCATTGTTATTTGGTCAGGTGCTTTCACCATATAATCATCCAATCATTGTAAGTGTTACAAGTAATTATGGATAGATGTTCCTTAAAATTTTCTGTCTTTGTAGTGCTGTAATGGTGGTTATGATGATTATGTGTAAATAAACATGAACTATGTCGCTATGTATTTGTGAAAAAAAAGTTTATATATGATGGAACAATAAATGTGGATGTAATGAAGATTAATTGTCTTTTGTATAAAATTTAAATGAATTTGTGACAGCGCTGGAATACCACTTGCTTACTCTTTACCTTTAGGAGTCATATTCAAGTATTTCTTTAAAATGTAAAGCCATATCATTAAAAGATGACTCAAATTTAAAATTAAAAGGAAAAACCTCTTATCTAAAGGGCAGTTGAAAGCCACACATTGTCACAAATTCCCCATCTGTAGTAAATGGAATTATTTCAACTGTAACAGCATAAACTTAATTTGTGCTTCTATATAGTTAACCTCACTGTCATGAGGTGGTTTACAGACTGCAGAAGATAAATCAAATGATGGTGTTATTCATGTAAAGATTACCTCAAATCATGTCGTCGCCAGATACTGATGGATATACAGAACTTAACTATAATTTCATTGAAATACTGGTTTATATGCATGGCAAAATGCAGTAGGGACATAATTGTGAGTTTTTAATCAGTGATCTCTTGTATGTTGTACCATTTTTCTTTGCTTTCAATATTGCCATTTAGATAGTTTTTAGCTCCAGATTGGTATTTTGAAAATCATTTTTCATAAAATGACCATAATAGCCATGTGTCGAGATCTTATAATTCTCAGTAAATATAACTGCAGTATGGAAATGCTTTTCTATATTTCCTTCCACCAGTAAAAACTTTGCAATCTCTTATTTAATAATTTACTTGGCTATGGTGGTTGTCACTGTCTTATGTTTGGAATAATTGCTAAGGTACTCCCCATTGTTGGGGGCCTCAGTAGCTAAGTGGTTTTATGTATGTTTCTAACAGTGTCTTGCCACCTAGGTTTGAATCCTCTAGAGTGAAAATTTTGTTTGGAATAATCGCTAAGGTACACCCCATTATTGGGGCCTCAGTAGCTAAGTGGTTTTATCATGTTTCTAATAGTGCCTTGCCACCTAGGCTTGAATCCTCTAGAGTGAAATTTTTGTTACTTTGCTTCTTAAGTTGAATGGTTATCTTCAGGCACTTCAGTTCCATAAACCGTCTCGGAACTAACCATCTTGGTATAAGTGAACAATTCTTGACTGGGAGACAAAACACCTTTTGAATCAACTCTTGCTACTTTTGGGTCAATCTTAAAAAGAGAAAAAGTTTTCCTTGTCATCAGACTTTACAGATTGGTTCTATTCAAGTATAATGAACTGAGTGTTCTTTAATTTTTATATCCTTAATTATAGGTGATTACACTAGCACTCTTAAAAGTTACCATCAATAAGCACTAGTACAAAAGTGGAACAGAAACACTTGAACAAACTCATGCATCTTGAATTTAAAAAAGTTGTCTAGTCAAGAATAACTAGAAAAATGGCTGAGTGACAAAAAAAAAAAAAAATCTTATTTAGTGTATGAAACATTCCAACCACCTAACTTTAAACCTTTAGAGCAGTAAATGTTTAAGTATTTGGAGCACCAGTTTTTTAACAGCAATGTCAGAACTTGGGACCAATTATGGTAAGAGTTAATGCTAGGTATGAAAACATTCAAGTACAAAATTTCAGCAACAGACCAAAAAACTTGCTTTAAACTGGTAAGTTGGATTCAATCTTATCAATATACTGATACTACACATTGGCTGCAAGTATGGAGTTATTATTGACTATCAAGAAATAATTTGAACCTGTGACCTTTTGTAATGCAATAAATGCCAATTGAGTGTGATTTGTTTCAAGAAAAACCTTTTGCCACACCAGTCAAATATGGCAACTTGCAGATTATTAAGATTTGTATGCCCTGTGGCAAACAGTGAAGGGTGTGTGGGTTACTCATTAAAAGTAAAAATTTGTTATCTGTTCATCCTTCCATCTGGGAGTAGATACAGATATCTTTTTATTTTAGTGTTACAGAATTTATATTTGGTAGGATGATTGAACATGTAAAAGAGTGCCCAGGACCAAAGGATTATAAAATATTGTGAAATATCCATATTTCAGAGATAATTGGACTTACTGGTAGTCCCTTTACAGGCTAAAAAGGGATACATGGATTACTTATCTGTCTTCAGTTTTATAACTACTTCACTAATATAAGATAGGATGTTTTAAGACATAATGAAAAGCTAGGTTTAATGATTTATTCCTGTGAAATGTTCTAAAAATAAGAGATGATGGATTCGATCAGTTTGCAGACCAGACAGAGGTACATGGTTGTCCGACTGTCTTCTACCATTGTTGGTCATTTATACATGATGGAGGTTTGATGTTTACACAGTTAATATTATTTTCTCTCTCTGAAGCACTAAAATTTACCCCACAAAGAAATTGTATTTATGAAACCGAGTTGAAATATCATCATGCAGCGTTGTGTTTTGTGTTTGGACACACAATGAAAAAATGTACAATCCAGTCTATTCCCAAGAGAGAAAGTTGATCCAAAACGTATTTATCAAAAGTTATACCTACATATGTACAAACAAAGCTATTTTAAGCAGAATATGGTAAACCATCAAGACAGAAGCTTTATTTATATTTTCTATTTATAGAAACATCCTTTTTTTGTGTAAATTTATTTTCTCAACAAAAGTCACAGAAATTCTGTAAAACCTGATCCTCATATATGAAAAAGGAATATCTTAATATTGTATAATATAAAATGATCAAGGGGAGGTAATTCCTATTATGTTTTCCATAAAACATTGAATTCCAGTGCAACAATTGTTAAACAAAACTAAATTCATGTCGTGATCTTTTCAAATAGTCAGAATTAGCTTATTTCCAAATTTGCAAATAAGGTCAAATAAAAAAATAATAATAATAATAATAAAATTAAATAACCTGAAATATCTTCAAAAATAGGTAAAGCACAATTGTCAAAAACTAAGCCATGTCCTTGACAGAATATATAAAAACACCATGTCATCATGTTTTCATGTAGTCAAGACATAGCAATTTAAAGCTATTTTATAACATTGATAAATTTAACACAAAAATGTGTTATTTATTTTTCATTAAAACTTTCATCAAAATGAACTAACTTGAAATCTAAATATCACATCAGAATTTGCTTTCAATCATCGGTTTAAGAGTTTTAGATCATTGAGCCTATTTGAGCCAGTGACTTTACTTCTGTTGCATTTGCAATTCAAAACAAGATCTTGTCAGTATGTATTAGTATTCAAAATTACTGGTATTTTGAAAAATGTCATATCCAAACCACTTTTATGTTGCCCCACCAGGCTTCTGACATTTGACAATCTAAACTAAAGGTTCCTATGAAAGTCTGACTAAGAATATCAACCTTTCACATAAGTATAAGCTGCAGGTAGCATACTTTTTTGTTTGTTCTGGGTTTTTCTTCTCTTTTTTCCAACGAAAATATAATAAAAAATTGAAAAACAAAGTATTTTATTTTGCTCTTTAAGTTTAATATTATGTCATAATCATTTGATAACATTCAAAATCTGAACATGGAAGTCTATTTGTTCTTCTTTCTTTAACCAATTGAGATGCTCATACTTTTCAAAATAAATGTTACACTCAGGTGGTATAATGATTGTTGTGTGTTTTTAGGTTTATCTAGCAAGAAAACTAAATAAAATTTATTGTAGAGAACAATAAAAAAATCTATATCAGTTTTAAAAACATGAAAATTTTGAAAGTACACAAATTAAAAAAAAAATTAAACTTGATTTTGAAATTTGTATTGGAAACAATAAATCTTATAAATGAATTGGAAGAAAGAACAAAAACTGTCTATTATTTTAACAACTAGTAGTGTACAAGCGGTATGGGGTTGATTATTTCATAATGGAATAGGTACAAAAAAATACCAATAATACAATTTATAGTGGAAAACTAATAAGTACCCATAAAATGAATTTGCTCCAACAGTTTGGTGATTCTGGCTACAATCAAGGTTTAATCACAATTATAAAAAAAAAGCATAAATAAAATAAACAATGATCCCTTCTTTAAGATTGCATCTGTTATTGCATTAATATAAAACAAAAATTGTCATTAAGACAACCTTGATATAAAAGTCACTTGTCAAAGTGAATACTGATCCAACATCAATGCCTCACTTGTCAAAGTGAATACTGATCCAACATCAATATCTCTCTTGTCAAAGTGAATACTGATCCAACATCAATGCCTCACTTGTCAAAGTGAATACTGATCCAACACCAATGCCTACACATTATACATGTATACCTTTACAATGTATAAAACAATATTTCCATGTAAAAATCAGTTTTTTTTCAGTTATTCTGAGGTGGTCTTAATAAACAGGTTTTGTTTTAGTACAATCCTAAATACACAATGGTAATCAGAGTACAACATCTTCAAAATAACATGTAATAACAGATGACAGGGGGCTTTGATACAAAATATACATCTAAAAATTTGTAAATATATAATCATGGGAATGGTGTTTGTGCAAATATCACAGATTTTAGGAAGTCAACAAAATTTCCATCCACATCTCAAGAGTGTGTATATATTCCATTATTTCTATAAAAGTCTTTTTTAACATGAGCTATTCTAACATGCTTTCTATCGGATGGATCTGCAAACATATGAAGATGGTGGCCATACTCTGATGAACTCAGTGTTGGTACATCCTTTTCTTTCTCCTGAAATTAAAAACAACTGGGATTATTGCTGTAGAAAAGTTATTTTGAACTGAGATTTTGATAAGTATATATCAAATTGCTTTTGCAATATTTTAATTTCAAAGATTTGGACCTAACATTTGCTTTATTAAATGTTGAGCAATTTTTTATGAAAAATGATCACTATAGATTAACCCAAAAATTATATATCCCTATACCTTAAAAAAGAGGGATAAAGTTGAAAGATTGGTTAAATGTGGATATAATACAAGGCAAAACAAGTCAGAGGTTGGGAAACCTAAATTTTTCTTTAAGACTGACACAACTCCCTCTTTTATCACATACCCATTGAATCTTACTATACAATTACATTACATTTTCTGGCTATGTGATACAATAGTCTGTATCACACATTTGCGATACAACATTCCATATCACCATAATAGCTGGGAACTACTTTTAGGGAAATTCCCTTCATTAATACTTGAGAACATTTCCTGTGTGACATCATTATTCAGTTGGGAGAATTTTGTCAATTTGGGAGAATTCCAGACAATGTTAACACATTATGATAAATCAATGTTTTTTTTAAGTTTTAACCAATGTTTATGATAGTAGTAGTAAAATGTTAACAAATGACATTTAAATGAACAATTATCTGTTGTTTTTAATTACTTTTTAGCAGTTTTTTTTTCAGTCAGATATCAGTTTTTCCAATCAGATTAAAAATCATTGTGAATTTATTGGCAGATTAAGTTAGAAAGAAAGCTTTGCATTCAGTTTGGTAGGGTTTGTGATAAATACAAAACCACACTTATGTCACGTTTTGCATCTGTTTCACATATTTTCCTCTCTTATTACAAATCTTACCTCATCATTTACAGTTAGACCTCTAAGTTTGGCATGTTCTCTATCATCTCTGTGTAATTTGTTATTGTAGTCAGTTGGTTTTTTAAATAGTTTATCGTACGTATCATGTGGGTACCTGTCCTAAAATTCAAATATAAAATGTGAATGTATTAAAGGTATTAATTATAATTGATTACAATAATAAGATAAAAATGTTTTTACAAAGTATTACTCAAAATAATATACAAAACTACTCCTGAAGCTAGGAAATTTGGAAATTGTGGATGGAGTGCCTTATCCGGTCTCAATTTCAATCAACAAAGCAATTCAAAAATTAAATTATAGATGCCAAAAGAAAGAACAGATTATACATCTAGTAACTAGTAAATAAAATAAACAAGAGTTGTCAGAAGACAGTGCTGTGGTTTTTCAGAAGCTATGTTTATGTGTCTACAAGGATCTGTAAGTTTTATCATACATGTACATGTACATGTATTTGTATTTTTGTCATACATGTATTTTTTTAATCATACATTTATTTGTATTTTTATCATACATGTACATGTATTTGTATTTTTGTCATACATATATTTGTATTTTTGACATACATGTATTTGTATTTGTGTCATAAATATATTTGTATTAGTGTCATACATATATTTGTATTTTTGTTATACATGTATTTGTATTTTTGGCATATATGTACTTGTATTATTGTCATACATGTACTTGCATTTGTGTCATAAATATATTTGTATTTTTGTCATACATATTTGTATTTTTGCCATACATGTACATGTATTTGTATCTTTGTCATACATGTACTTGTATCTTTGGCATACACATATTTGTATTTGTGTCATAAATATATTTGTATTTTTGTCATACAGATGTCTTTAATTTCTAGATACAAGAAAAATGAGGATGACTAGAAATATAACAATGTTAAATGATCAGTCACAGAGCCATTCATCCTTTGAGGTAACCAACTTTAAACTGTAAGGAACATAATCTAGTACAAAATGCAGGTAACTTTTATATGATACACATTGTAATATCACATCAACATGAAAAAGAAAACTTAATGTACCTGTAGTTTCTCATACAAGTTCTTACTTCAACAAATAAAGTAAATCATTAGAAACATGTTATTATTATTGAGCTATATTTACAACCGAAACTGAATTAGTAGTCTGATAAATGTACTTGGTTAACTCTTACTATTTTAATCTATTGAGTGCAAACTTTTTACGATTATAAAACCAACTTTTGGCTACTAAAATGAATTTAAAACAAACATAACTATTATTATTAAACAAAATAATTCAGATCATAATGAATTTTCTTTAGATCCCCCCCCCACCCCACCCTATCTATCAAACAAACACAATGCAGATCATAATGAATTTTCTTCAGACCCACCTCCTTCCCTCCAAGAAAAAATCAAAACAATGGTACATGTATTATGACAAGATTTCAGAATGATTCCTGCAGTTAAATGAAGACAACTTCACAGGGGTTTACTTTATTAACTTGGAATATTCAATGCTATACATTTTGTTGTAACAAGGAGACTATCAAGGGAAAGAATATTAAAAAAATACTTCATTGGTAGGTCCTTTGAAGAATAAATGTTTATAAAAAAGGTTTATTTAAAAATTTTTGAAGGTCATCAACCTATAAATAAAGGATGTCTTTATAAAGCATGCAGTAGTATCTTGGAATTAGCAGCTGTTAGAAAGAAGAACCTTTGTAAGTAAAAAACATGTTCATGACAACAGTCAACCCTAAACCAAGAACATATAATGATTCAAGTTAATGATAAAACATCAAAACAATATTAACAAAGGAAAGCCATTACATAATAAAACCAATGATAATAAAATTCATGTCTATGGACAGGCACTGGTGTAGTTATAGTATTATTGGAGGGCCCTCAACTGTTCCACTTATTTAACAAATGGTCCATAAATATACACATTTACAAACTAAAATTGAGTTTTAATGTACTGAATAATAAGCAAACAACCCTTGATTGGTTATGTTATACATAAAACTATAAATATAACATACACATACAATATTTTGATTTTAAGTTGGAAAAAATACTGTAGAGAAATACATGTACCATGCTTCAAAACAAGCATCTGACACAACAAGTCAGATTGATGCATAGAGAAGATTGTTAACAGGACCCACTCACTTCCCTATAGTTTTATATAGATGGTCATTGATTTTTTCCAGCATTATCAGTCAGTTTGCAAGACAAGAGGATACTTAGATTGAAGGTTATATAGATTCCTTCAACCATAAGAAAAGGTCTGTATATCAACTTCCTGTAGAGACATTTTCTAATAAGTATCCCACAGGAAACTTGGAAATTAAGAATATTAACAATTTTATGAAATTTGAGAACAAAATCACAATAAAATATGAGATTGCTCTGTAATACATGTATATACTGGCACTAATAATAGAAATTTGCAACAAATATTAACAGAAGGTTGTTGTAATTTTTTTTATTTACAAAATCAATTTCTTAGTTAGAGATAAATACAGGGTACCAAACTCCATTTCCCCTTTTTACTGTTTGAACAAAATGAAATGTTATTTCATAACAATTAAAAATTAGCATCAAACAAACAATTATGCAAGCAAAACATTTTAGCTTAAGAATGTCCACATAAATATCACCAATAACAAAATGTGTGTTACTAAAAATTTAACTTCTTGTAACTTGTTTTATTGAGAACATTTAAATAACATACCGTTAATTCAATCCTACTGAAGAAAATACAAATTGCAAAATGTAGTGTTAAATTGACGGGATGACTGTAAATCAAATAATATTTATGTAGACATCAATCTAATAACAGTATAGTAAAATCTTATTAAACCAGACACCATTTAGATGGTCTTTTTGTCTGCAAAAATGAAAAAGAGGTTTGATGGTTTGTACAGTGTTTAATGTTTTAATCAAGAGCAACTATTTCACTCTTGTTGAAAGGTTCAATTTGGGATAGAGGAAATCAAAATTACAAACAATAATCACACAGTTTTAGTAGGCAAAGAAAACAGCCCTGAAATAATACAAATAAAAGTATTGTTATGTACACAGAGGCATTTTGTTTTGAGATGTAATAAAGTGTCTAAAACACAGAGGTGTCTGGTTGAGAGGTTTTACTGTACTCTGTTTATTCTCAAATTGATAACCGTGGATATATAAACAACTGTATATATATATCCCTGGCAAACAAATCTATTTCAATCAAAATCTATAAAATATCAACTACAAAAGGCAAAATACTGAGATACATGGTATATACCAAATAAAACTATAAAAGTAAGCATTAGCACATCATTTAAAAATATGACCGTCTAATTTTTGTTAAAGCCAGCTAAAACAAATTTATATAGCAAGTTATAACCATTATGCTGTAACAAGTGTTCAATCTAGAACTGTAGTTTGTGGGGTCATTCTAGCCTTAAAAACATGGTTTATGTTTTAAAAAATGAGGTCATAACAAATTCAACCATTCCAGTTGAACAGATCAGTATTAAAAATTCCAGGCCACTTTATTAATTTGTGTAATATAATGTATATTGTAGCATGTTTTAAACCTTTAATCATTCATTTCAAGTCAAAGAAATAAAAAAAAAAGTAGAACAAGATTTTACTGAAGACTGAACTAGGATTTAAAAGAAAGGGGACAAAATCATAAGGTGAAAGGGTCCCTTCTAGACTGAACACTATGAAACAACACAAAACAATAATAAATAAAATATTGTTTAAAATCACAAATCTCATATTCTGAACTAATAATTACCTGACCCTTTGATGTTTGTCTATTCTGAAAAGATGTTTAAAAGGGAAAATATAAAAGATGACACAGAGTGATACATTCTTTATTGTTAACCTTTGTAGACATACTTGTGGGCTGGATTGTTACAAAAGGAAAAACTGTAAATTATCTATCCACCACATTATTTGTTCTACGTCAATATTTTCAGTGTTACACAATACCAAGAAAATGTTACAGAACTTTAATCATTGCAGGGATAAGCAAGGTGGCAAAGATATTAAGTGGCATTATTGTAAGATATTTCATATAATGAAATATTTTTGATTTGGTCACAATTGAAAACTTATCTATTTCAAAGGCAAACAAGTTTTCAAATAAATTTATTACCATCAATGAATATTGTCTTAAATATGTGCTAAAATTACTGATTTTTTTTTTGGGGGGGGGGTTTATTTATGGAACTACTTGAGATATTTCTTACAAATAATCAAAAGAAAAGACTATTTACTGCTATATGTGTATAAAAATTTAAAAATTTAAAGTGATTATTGTACTATTAAGAGTTTATTGCAGGAAATAAGTCGGTAAAACAGAATGGGAAAAGAAATATGATCTTTTCAAACATTTGGATAAAAAACTCCAGATCCAAGGTTTTGGTTTTAAACGTGTCTGAGACCCATGTTGTCACACTTGTGATCTTTGTCATTTCACCCAAATTAAAACATCATCATGATAAAAAGTGTGAGCAGTATATTTACTATTATGATACCTTTCACACCATGGCATGCTTGTGTCATCAGACTCATCACAGTGCTATAGTCTGAATATCCTCTGATCCTAACACACGTTATGTCTGACGGCTGTGGGTAGGTCAGAGCTATTATAAAAAACCCAGGATTTCACGATACTAGCTGGTGTCCAAATGGGTGCCACCTCATTTCGCTTCAAACTGAAAATATTAGTGGAACTAGAAAAATCAACGACCTCAATCAACAAGTGGGTGATTTCTCTTCCAAAACAGTATTTGAATGTGAGAGTTTTGTGAAGTTTTGTTTTGGAAATGGAAGGCAAACTGATATTAATCTAAAACCAGCAGTGATGACATCTTGAAATATTTCAATATTGTGGAAGATAAATCACTGACCAATATTGATTGAGCCTAGTAACCTTTCTATATTTTTAAAGCAAAATGAGTCAGCACCCCTTCCAACACCAGTTGGTATAAGAAAATCCCGAGTTTTTTTTTATATAGAAATTGTTCTGACCCTACAAACAGCCATCAGACTTAAAGTGTGTTAGGGTCAGAGGAAATTTGAAGTACACAGTGCTAGTTATTATGCACTTCCACTTGCTTGATACCATACTGTACAGATAGATCTACTTCCCATTCTATTGCTTAATGTAATAAGCTGATTTCATCATTTTACTTTTTTCATTTTTCAAGATGTGTGTTGTTGACTACTTAAGTAAAACTGACTATATGAATAATTTCAGAACATCAGAAAATGGAGAGAGAGAGAGAGAGAGAGAGAGAGAGAGAGAGAGAGAGAGAGAGAGAGAGAGAGAGAGAGAGAGAGAGAGAGAGAAATGCATCATGTGCGTTATGACTTTGATGATTAATAAAAGCAACATCTTATAACATAAATCATATGGTGTCGTTGATATGACACTGCTACTGTATTGATGTAGGAGGACGAGTTTTTGACTTACTTTCTTATGCTTGGAATTGTAATATGTTCTTTCTCCTGGGTCGTTTCTGGACGTCGGCACGAAAGAGAATGCCGACAATTCGCATGGTCTTCCTTGTAATGTGTATTCGTCTGTATCTGTCTTAACACTGAGAGAATGCTCCATCTTTCAAACACTTGAAACGTTCGTCAAACATGTAAAGCAAAAAACAAATATGGCTGATGTCAACTTCCGTTGTCATGTAACAAGTGCTTGTTGTAGATTTTCATACAAAACCTAAAGAGAAAAAACAATAGTTTAAAATACTCTATTTAATAAATATTTCTCTGTGACTCCAAAAATTTTGTGGAAACAAGAAAAAAAGATAATTTGTTGTAATTTCCCGTGATGCATTACTGTAATATTCCAATATGGAGGAAAAGTGACACATTTTTCGTGTATCATATCTGTCAAAATGTAAATAACAATTTATTTCAGCTCACAAGTAATGTTTAAACCGTTACTACACTTAATACAACAATTCTATGTCATAATATAATGTAACATAAAAATTCGATGCATTTTAAGTGGCAAAAGTGCCTGTGTATTGGTTATTTTTGGCTCTTCCTGTTTCATTTCAGCATCTTGGACTATCTCTGTAATTAAGATTTCTTAAAGACATTGATGATTTTGTTCATTAGTGAACAGTTCGGTTTAAAAGTAACCTTACGTTTATTTCGTAATATTCAAAGTTTAACTCGCCATTTAGACCATACATTTTATTTTCGTGCTTGTCAATAAATCTATTGCTAAAACTATGTTACATTTATCAGTTATGGAGAATATAAACAATAAAACAGCAAACATAATCAACATTTAATAACAGTAAATTGATATTTGGTTTCATTTTTCTTATATACTAGTATGTGATAAATGAAAGTGTGATTATACAGTGCTTCAGATGTCGGGGCGCCCACGTAATCCCGCATAACTTTTAAAAATGACGCATGAAAATTGTACTCAGTGCACCCCTGTTGGCACACTAAAATACAAACAGTATTAGATCTAAAACACACATTCATCTGATCATCCCCCAAAAATGGTGGTGGAAACAGGAAGTGTCTAAAAATTATTGTAACTCGGAATACCTCTGACTTTATGGTAGTAGTAAAACGAATATGAAAATGTCAAAAAGAAAGCGAAGTAGCATCCTCTCGTCTTTGCCCATAAAGTCTCAAGATTAAGAAATGAGCGATAAAAACGAAACAACATATAATTCTAGACATAGTAAAAAGAATCAAAACACCATTAAAGCCATTATTTATTGTAAACTTTTGTTAGAGCTGTCACATGGTCGCTCAGCTTCAGACATGTTCATGTTGTCTGATCAATGTAACATTACGTTACATTGATGATAGGTAGTGTTTGTGACAACATTTTGTATAAACGGAATATAGTTTATGTTTTCAATTCTCTGTTTAATGATAATAAATCTAAATGTGGACCTCATTGAAACTTGAAAGGCGTAATTGAACATAGTTGCATGGATACTGGGATATTTACCTACACGTGGCAATGCTGTAATTTCAAGTCTATTCATAGACTGAAGGAAAACGTCAAATATGACATCAAAATTAAATTCTGTCTTTTTTGGTAACAAAATCTTTATTGGCCCCTAGCTTTAAAAAGGGCCTCTCATTTCTGCAGGATTGGGCCCCTTGGGCCCTTTGGTTTTTCAAAACGATTTGAAGCACTGGTGATATGCTGTAAGGTGCACATTAACTAATTAGTTTTTCATATAACTAGACATTCATTTATAAACTTTGAATATTTTCTTTTGTTGTTAACTAAAGCCCAGCATATATACTGTATAATTAAGGTCAGGCATAGGTCTAGTCTACCAAGGTTTAAAGAGTACTTATGTAGATCGCTCAGTTCTTTTACACTTGTAATGATTTTGTGGACCCAGTGTAATGATGTCACAACAGTAACACAGCCCCACAGAACATTATTTGCTATCAGAAAATCTAATCCAGAGTCATTCAACATTAAACTTTTAATTATTTCACAATAAAATTATTTGATGAAGTGGAATTTACATCCAGTTGGCACCTGTTGAAAATTAAGAGATAATTACATGTATTAATTAATTTGGTTATAAGACTGATTTATTTGATTGAGACATTTGCATATAATCAACAGATATAAGTTACAATTTGAAAAAACAATTTAAATGTGTTCATAGAGTTATCCTATGACTCTTTGTAATATACAGCTTCCAATGGATTGAGTTAAATGATTTTTGAGGTAAACGTTATTTGTTATAAATAAGGATTTCACTTATTTTGAGTTGAATGAATGGATGGACTGATATCAGAAAAGGCATCATTTGAATTTTCCTGAATGTTTATTTTGTATTTATTTCACATAGGTAACTTTTGTAAAATAATCCTAGTATTGTTTCTTTTAAGTTACCCAAGCATGATTAGACTTTGGAAATTCGAATAGAAATATATAACAAACTCTAATTGTGCAAAAACCTACAAGGCAAGAAAATGTTATGCTGCCAGTCATGCCAGATTATGGTATATGTAATCTGTATGTCATTTAAATGTTATACTTATCACACATTCTTATAGAGAAATTGTAATTTTCCCTGGAGGTTGGGTTGGGGTAAACATGACAATACCTGCATTTTATTTGAAACCAATGACACAGTTTAGTTTGATGTTTGTAAATTTTTCCATGATATTGGAGCTGGTAGTTGGACCATCCCAAGCTTTTTATATTCCAACTTTGTATACTTGTTATCACTTGTTGTTCAGGCAGTATACATATTTTAAAATTAAAAATGTATTTGGAATACAAAAATATTACAAGAATATATGACAACTTTAATTAAAGAAAAATATAGCCAGATTAAGAATTTTATAAATATAAAACTGGGAGTTATTTATTGAAATGATAAATTATGTACATGTACTAAGTGTAGAAGATGAAATTGATTCCTATTTAGAATGCTTAGTATATTTAGAAATAGAAAGAAGGTCTTAAAATAAAAAAAAATTTCTTAAATGGCTTTAATTTTTTTTATTCTTTAACATTGAAGATTGTGATATACAAAGGATTTTGGGTCATTCCTCAGCAAGCATCTGATCTAATCCATACACTTCCCCTCTGGTATATGTTGTATATCTAACTGTCCTGTCAATTATATTTGTTACTTCAATTTTTACAACACGCACAGTATCAATAATCATGTTGTCATAAGAATTAACTCCCTTTGATTGTATTGCCTGTTCAGGGCTTTTAATCATTCAACAAATATTCTTACACAATTGTGACATGTATGTTGTCAAAAAGACCACTATAACACAGAGCTTTTAAAATTCTTATTATAATTTACATGGTTTTTTCTCTGTACTCTTTTCTCAAAATAAATTTGGTTTTATTTCTTGTTTTTTAGATATGAAGCAGTTGATGGTATTTCATACATTCAAATGGATTTTTGTATTTGGAAGAATATTTAGTAACCCTAAAATACTTTTGTACTACTTTAATATTCTCAAAATTAACTAGAAAATGTCGTAGATAAATAGCTGTAGGGTATGATCGTTACTTTTTGGTTTTTAAATAATTTAATTTATGAAAGTGTGCGATATTTGGATCCAGTGTTTCACAACATCTTACAGAGGATGGGATCATGCATCTGTGTAAAGAAAGAGGAAGATACAGTAGATGCTCAAAGAGGAAGTAACCTCACTAGTTCTGGTTCAGCAGCAGGTCACAGAGCCTCATCCCAGGTACAGGTGTTGCATTCAAGACAAGGGTCATCAAGGACACAGTCAAATACATCTTCAGGAAGGAGAAAAATGACCAGTAGAAGAGAAAGAAACGTAGATTCTTTAGTCTTAGAAACATTAGATTTGATAAGAACATTGGTGGATAAGTAAGTATATTTCTTCATTGTGTGTTTCCTAATGAGATTTGTGTTTCCTAATAAGATTTGTGTCCTAGTTAGCTTTATCAGCTTAAACAACTACTTTACTTGTATGTACATGTAAGCAAGGTAGCAGCCCTCAGTCACAATAAGGCTGGAAGTGATTTGGTCATAAGTAGCATATAACAACCAGAGGTCTTTACTCGGACTCTGCTTATTTAAATTTGTAAATGGAGTGGTTAAAGTTAGGGTCTTAAGGTTTGCACAAAATTTAAAGCTGCATTAAGTTTTTCAATTTTCTGATTTTTTTTTTGATTTTCTAAAAATATATTTTTTTTAAAATAGATATCTTCTAACCACGATCCGTGACATTCATTTTCTAAAATTTCATTCCTTTTAGCTGTAAATAAACGGAATCCTCTGACCAGTTGGTCAGTGTTTTACGATGGTAATTATGAGCTTGGGGCATGTGCACGGATGTACAGAAAAACCCTAGAATCGAAGGTGAAACATGACAAATTGCATTAATTGTCTGTCATTAATATCAAGATGTATTTGAAATGGTGTTATGTATCCCTTACTAAGTCACAAATGACAAATTCAACGAAGTTCTGTGTTTAATTTATCATATTTCACCATTTTGAAAGTTGTGTTTAATTGACCCGGGTTTTGATGACATAACCATGTTCTAATATTAGATCCCAAATGCTGCATCTCACTTGGTAAATACTGTAATTTCTGTATTTATTCAAGCTTTTATCGTTGAACCAAATGTAACATTGTTCATTAGGAACATCATTAATTAGATTAGCACCATTTTAATTTTTTCTGTGGAAAACTTAATGCAGCTTTAACTTATATTGCACTTTATCTCTAGTGTAAAAACTTTGGTTTTAAAGGTTTTATGTCTAATATTGGTAAATTTCTGTTGTCAGTTTACAACCATTCACAACTCTACCAATGCACACATGTACTACTACAGGTAATAAATGGGTAGTTTCAAAACATACCATAGATTTGCTGTTTGTACCTGACATTGTTATTGAAAAAGTTTCTTCCAATTCATCTACATGTATAAAAAAAAAGTATAAGTAATGGTTTTTAGGATATATTAAAGAGATGGACATAATAAATCTCAAAAATGAAAAATTTAATTAAAAAAAAATTTAGCAGTGAAACCTGGGAAAACATAGCTTTGAGCAAACTTAGAACGTATCTAGTATAACTTTCTTTCACCGTGATGGACATCTGTAGACAGGTTCCAATATAGACCTACAGACTATCGTTAAGTTTTTTTTGTATCTTAGGTGTTTTTAACTTTCAATCTGGTCTCACTAACCACCAGAGAAAGATAGAGGCAGAGAGAGGGGAATGTGTGTAAATGCTTGAAATATACTGTTGAAAACCTTACAACTTCTTTTAATTGGCAATTCTTTGTTAACTTTACAATACCACAGTGCTTTCAGATCAATTTCCCATTCACAGATTTTGACTCAATTTAACATGAAACTTGAGAAGAAAACATTTATGGTGATGTATTTCATAAAGTTAAACTGTAGATCATGCTATACCTTCTTTTAAGGTGATAAACTTTGTTATATTTTAAAGTGAACAGGAGCCACCACAAGCAATGCTGCTATTACATAAAATAGCAGACACAGAAGAAGGATGGCTAGATGTGGTAAAGTCGCTGATCATGGCTATACCTATAGATGATCCTCTAGGGCCAGCAGTTATTACATTGTTACTTGATGAATGTCCACTTCCAACAAAGGTATTTTGTGTTTTGTTCATTATAATTATATTAATTAACTTTGCTTATATAGTAACTATAAATTAGTGTAACAGTATGATAACAATGATCAGATAATTTATTTACAAGAATTTGAGATTAAAAAATGAAATATTCTGATTGTACAAAAGAGACAGTAAAAACTGAAGTCCTGTGTTGCAGTGTTACTACATTTTAACAAATAAATGTCTAAATCAATGACCAGATTTAAAAGGGTAAACATGCAGTAGTTTTACTTCTTATTCATTGTCAATCTATTATGTATTAATACAAATGACTGTCTTGTCTAATTTTATAATTTTGCTGTAAATAGGAGGCTATATTACAACTGTACTCAATGTTAGGATTGACAGATGGTAAAGTGTCGGACAAATACAAACCTGTATACTGTCAGAGAAATATTGGCATTATCTTAGGATGTTTAGCAGAAAAATTAGCAGGTAATTCTAACTTTTTATTATTGAAGAAAATTTAAGATTTTACATGTTTATAATTGAAATTTTGTAAGGTAACAATGAAAATGAAGTTTCTTTCTTAGCAAAAAATAATATAGTATAATTGAATAGGGAAGGGTAATCAGTTAGTGTTAAATTAGGTATTTAACACTTTTACTTTTTGAATTCTGTGGTTTTAAAAATATTTAAGGAATGAAAAATAATTATGCAGTTTATAAAACATGAAAAAAGACAAACATGATGTCTTAAGAAGTTTATTGGTGTTCATAATATTTCTTTGATATTGGTCATTCTGGGAAATGGTAATAGGTATTTTTATAACCAGAGTAAACCAAAGATTTAGATAAATTTTAGTTGATATCATATGTGTGACTTAATAGTAAACTCAAATATTTATATTTATATATATATATATATATATATATATATATATATATATATATATATATATATACACACAGTTGAATCTTGTTATCTTGAACTCCACGGGGAATGCAAAAAGTTTGACTTATCGGGAGTTCGAGATAAACGATGTTAAAAAATGTACGCGCATATCAGAAGCCACTTCCGGTTTTATCTTGTCAAACTCTATCAGCATTTTATCATATGTCATGTGTTTTTTGTTTTATAAGATTTTCTTTATTAACTCAAAATCTGTCAATAACTGAATCTGCTTTGGTTCCCATACCAGTTTCGCTTTGTGTACTTTAATCACCCAAAGCTTCCTGTTGTTTTGATTGATGACACATCACACAACCCAATGTCGAGCTTGGCAGTAATTAAAACACCTGCTAATCTTCTTGATGGTGTACTTGTTTATGCAACGTATAATAATTAACTGATTAAGGAAATCAGGAGGTCAGTGCAGTTTAATATTAATAATGATTACATTGATTTGACAGCCAAATAATCTGTTCGAGTTAACAGATTTAACTTTCTTTAATTTTTTTGGAGTTAACAAATGTATTTTTTAAAGGATCTTCATTCAAGGGGACGAAAAAATTGTTCGACATATTCGGAAATTCGAGATATCTGAGTTAGAGATAACCGGAGTTATTTTGGTTTAATAAAGAACAACTCTGTCCGGACTTTTCCAAAAAATTCAACTTATTCGAAAGTTCAAGATATTCCAGATAACGAGATTCAACTATATATATATATATATATCAGGGGTCCGGAAACGGTCATATTTGCCGGACATGTCCGACAAAAAATATTTTTGTCTGATGTGAAAAATCACTTGTCGGACATTTTTAGTTAATAATAGAATTCAGTTAATCGGACATGTGAATAAATATGTTTGTCGGTCATTATTTCACTGGAGTATTGTTTGCTATCACCTGTCAACCGTTTTCAATTAATACTATAGATCTAATAATTAGGCTTTTGTTTATTAATCAGTAAGAATCCATGGTCTCAATCTGTTTCTTTTGTTTCATCGTCCAAACCCTCATTAATTTTGTTGTTAAGTTGTTTATTAAGTAATTACATCGCAAGACAGGCGGAAGCCATATACAGCTGATAAGGAGGGTTGATCCTTGAAGGTCATGGTGGTCAGACTATATCAAAGAGGTTCCATGTGGGATGTTAATTAAGACTACAACGCGCATCGTATGGTCTTAGCCAACTGTTAAGTTATAAATAAATAATTTTATAAAGTCTAAATACAATCAAAGAGGTCTCGAAATGAGGTTCGGAAAAACGAAAATGCACGATTGTCAATAAACAAAGATGGCCATCAAACCTTGTGTCGTCAATGCCGAAAGAACAAAAATCAACACTATGTGGACACATGAGCCCGACCACATGTACCTAAATAACCTCAATGTAGTAGGCTAGTTAAACCCTTTTTTTAAAATCTATTTGATATTAAAAATTAAAATCTTTTTAAAATTCACTGTTTGCTATTCACAACATCGGTGGTACGCATTTTTTTTTTTTTTTTTTTTTTTTTTCCTCTACACAGCATCGGTGGTATGGTTGCTTTGTAAAAATGTCCGACACCCCAGTCAAAGTATATATATATAGGGTAAATTGCATCATGTATTATGTGTTTTCTTCCTCCTTAACTTCAAGTGTTTTTAAGATGAAACAGTTTAATTCAAATAATTGGGTAGACTTCAGTTGACGATAATTAAAGCTGAAGAAGCTAACAAGGTTTAATTGTTTATAATTACATATGAAATATATTGCAATTCTTCAGTATCATAGATATTTTTCTTGTTACATTTTACAAATATTTTTACTTTGATTTGTAGGTCCTAACAGTATATCTGTGCTAACACCTGAAGTCTTAAAGTTTTTGTTAAATAATTTAGTAAGTATTTCTTAGAAAATGACAAACTGATCTTAATAGAAATGTTTTATACTCTGTAAATTGGGGAATTTTTTTTTGGTTTGTTTTATTTTCACATAGATTATTTTGGGTAACAAAATAGTTTTGTATATGCACTGACTATTGATGATGTGACAATTTAAGTATGTGAATATCCTTAAATGACAATTCTCCTGAAAGTATACTGATGTGAAAATTTCCAGTCTTAATGATCCATTTTATGATAAAAATAGATGTATAGACATATAATAGTTAACCTTCAGAAGACTGTTATAGTTCAAGGAATTAATGTGAGGGAAAGTATATTTATTATATGCATGTATAAATTATTGCTTTGTCATGCCATCTTCAAGGTTTGAAAATCCTTGAAAGTACTTGTCTAGATGTAAATACATATTTTTGTATTTATGATAAATATTTCTTGAAAATTAAGAATTGCTTCTTAGTTTATTAACATTTAAATAATTGGATATTTTTAAAAAAAAAAAGAAAAAAAAAAAGAAAAAACCAAAAACAAAATTAAAGATGTTCCAGGTGATTACAAGAGGCCCTATAGAGCCTCTTGTTTGTATTTGTAAATGAGCACCTTAAATGACTTTTGCCAGGAGAAAATAAAACAGGAATGTGAAATCTCCATCATCCTGTCTTGAAATTTATCTTTTTTTAAATGTAAGGGCTATATATATTCACTTAACATAATAACTACAAATCATTTACTACATATTAATTCTACCTGGGATAATAGATGGAATGAGATTTATGTTTTTTCCATACTTTAGATTTAATAGTCCTACATTTCTGGTTGTTAATTTGTTCTATATGTTCATTATACTTTTTTGTTTCAGGACAAGTCAACTCCATCCCTAGTTATTCTACATTCTCTGGTTGCACTAGAAAAATTCTCACAAACAAGTAAGTTATATAAATGAGATAAGAGGCTGATTAGTCTTAGCCTATTTAGTTTCGGGAGGGGGGGGGGGGGGGGGGGGGGCTTGGTGGCCGGGTGGACAAAAGCCCACTAAAGCTCCCACTTATGGATCACAGTGCCTCTCAACGCTGTTTAAAATTTTTTTGTTTTGTAGTTGTGAAATACTATAAACAGGGCTCGACAGTAATGTCAATCCAATTGTCCACTGCCAGTCCATTTTGGTGGACAGGTTAAAATGTGGTCATGCTTGTCCAGTGGGACGAATGGTCTTTTAGAAAAATCAAATATTGCAGTTCATCAAAAAACTTGATAAAATAAGAAGTTTTAGATTACAATTGACTACATGTACAGAATCTATAAATCAAGCTTTTCTGTCAGGAGTGGGGTTCGATTTAAATACTATTGTATGGCCTGCATCATCCCTTTTATTGCAAGTCATTGATCCTATACAATACAATAAAACAGAAGACTTTTAAAGTTTTTTATAAAACTAAATAAACACCACAGTTTTGATTACTGGTATAACATTCAGGGCACAGCATAATTATAAAATGATATTGTTAATATTTTATCATATTTATTAACAAAATTTCCAATAACAACAATCAGTTATGGCTGTAGTTGTTGATGGGGAATGGGTTTGATTGCATTTTGTGTAATTGTCTTGGTATTGCATTAGGAAAAACATTGAAACCATAAAGATTTTATGAAGAACAGATTTCATCTAAGTTAATGTTTTGTAGCACAGTTGTTTAAGTAAAGTACTTATTCTCTAAGTTAGAGTTTGGTGTTTTATTTCTACTGAGGCTAAATGTCAAATCTTAGACTTCAAAACAGTAGTTCAATGTTTTTGTTTGGATAAAGAATCATGTCATAGATATCAAATGGGATACATGTTCTTATGACTTGACTCTGTTCATTTTATATGAGAGATGTAATAATTTTTGAAAATTATTTCTTAAGTTGAAATCTTAAACAGTTTGAGAACCTAAGATGATATTTTTTTTATGCTTCATTAACTCTTTTATAAATATTATTTTTAAAGGTGAAAACAAATTGACAATATCAAAAGCTTTAGAAGATAGAAAACCTAATCCACTACGCCTTTTAGAAGATTTTTGGAGAGATTCAGACTATACTCGTAGAGAGGTTGGATTTAGTGCTAGATGGTGTCTGGATAATTTTTGTGAGTAGTAGTTGTATTATATATTTTCCTGTTATACATATTTGTTGCTGTTACATAATTTACAAGGTATTTAGAGTTATTCCCCTTTGTTATGCCTTTTAGTTGATCTGATGAGCCTGGATGGCTATTTCTGTCCCTCATATAATGTATTAAAGTTTTTTGTGCTTGTTTTCCTAATACCTGTCATTTGTCAGAGTAGGAATTTTATGAGCTCTTCTAAGTGTTGCAGTGTTTGTGACAACATATATTGGATAATTCTCATAAAAACATTAATGAATTTGAATAAAGTTTAAATCTGTTTCATTAAGCTTAGTCATAACAAAAATTCACTACACTAGGTCCTTGATTTCCGTAGAATACATCTGTAAGAGAGAAAATGTTACTGCTGTGGGAATTTTTAATGTTAAACATGATGGTGTATACACAGGAAATGATTTCCTAGGTGATTTATTACATCATATATGAAAAGGGAATATCAGATATTCAATATGTTAAATCTTGTAGCAGCAACATTTTCACTGTACTGAAAAATGTGGAATTGTGATTTTCAGTTACAATAGGCTCAAGAACCTTAAGTCATGAAAACAAATTTTGTGTTTTTGTAGGTCTTAGTTCTATGCATTTATTGATCCTTTTAACTAAAGAATAACACTGTTCTGCAGAGGTAGATAGATTTTAATATTTCTGACTTTTTTTAAATAAAATTGCATGTGTTATTAATTTTCTTCCATCAGATTTTAATTTATAAAATTTTCTTTTCTTTTTCATATATTTTTGTCTGCAGTCATTTCACAGGTAAGGTTATAGAGGATGATTATATTATAGTTGACACTGTTGTCTCCTAGTCTACTGAAGTATATTTGATGGGATTACAACATTGTATGGTGTAAGAATAAAGTTGAAATCTAATTCATTCGTCCCATCTTGTAAGGCAGGGTCATAATATGATAATATGTCAGTTCAAATGTACCTCACAAAGTAAAATGCTTTCTGTTGTATCTCCTATGAGAAGACATACATAATGTATGTAATGCAATGTAATAATGTACATATATCTAAAAAAAACATGACTTTGGCAGTAGCTGGTGTAACCAATAATGCAAAATATACAGCTGAATGAAATGAAACAAGATCTGATAAACACATATTAAGACCCCTGATAATAAACCATTTCACTTTGCATAAGCACTAAATATAGCTTCAAAACTATAGCCATTGGTATGATTTATTTATTTGTGTAGGGTCCTAGCCATCTTACATGAAATTGATCCAAACTTTGATCCAGGTATTTGGTACAGCATTGATTAACAAGTTAGGCCACAATGTATCAATTGGTGGTGTCAGAGAAATCTTAAGCCATTATCTGGGCAAGTGTCCTGGACAAAATAAGTAACGATAAACTATCTGGCACTGCAAGCACTTATAATTCTATTAGTCTTTTCAACTGCTCTAATTGATTTACATGTATGTCTGGATTATTTATGTTTGTATGTAATTTGTTA
Organism: Tegillarca granosa; assembly: GCA_029721355.1. Taxonomy (NCBI): domain Eukaryota; kingdom Metazoa; phylum Mollusca; class Bivalvia; order Arcoida; family Arcidae; genus Tegillarca; species Tegillarca granosa. The sequence continues at coordinate 10,454,589 of CM056603.1, forward strand.
ATGAAAAAATTATATCTGTATTTCTTGTAGGGGAGAGAATTATCATATTTACAAGAAGATTTAAAAAATATCAATGTGATGTTAAATAGTAATGATGTTAGTGAATACTTAAAGATATCTTCTGATGGACTAGAGGTAATTTATTCTACTTTATAACCAATCAAAACTTTTGTCTCATCTGTCACCATAGTGATGATATTTTAAGATTTTTCTGATTGCAGTGACATGTCAGAATGTCAAAGTTGTAAGTGTTTGTTGACTTGTTGACTATATTGTGACTATAGAACTTTGTGATTGAAATTATTGTTCTTTTCAATCAATAATTAAACTAAAGGAAACTTCTTTTTTTTTTTTTTTTTTTTTTTTTTTTTTTTTTTTTGCTTACACCTTTTTAAGGGAGAAAAGTCTTTTCTATCCATTTATTATAATAATTCATATTCTTGATAAGGCTCTTGCAATATCAGATATTCGAGCAAATTCATTCTATTTGCAATAACGTTTAAGTGTGCCCTAAATAAAAGTAAAGCTTGCATATGTTGAAATAAAAAAAAAATTGAATATTTAAAAAATTTTTTTTTGATTTTTCAACAAATACAGGCAAGATGTGATGCTTCTTCCTTTGAGAGTGTTAGATGTACCTTCCAAGTTGATAGTGGAGTATGGTATTATGAAGTACACATAGTTACAGCAGGAGTTATGCAAATAGGATGGGCAACAAAAGAAAGCAATTTCTTAAACCATGTAAGTAAAAACTTAAAATCATGAAAAAATTTACCATTGTGAAGTTCATAATAATTTTTATGGAAGACAGAACTTTATGAAAGTAAGATTTGCCTAAATGGAACATATATGTTGCTGAAGATGTGACATGAACCTTCAACAGTAGAGGAGATTGTGAAGGTCCATGGTTATCCATGAGTGATAACACACTCCCAACAATACACCTTCAGCAATAGAGGAGGTTGTGAGGGTTAGTGACAGAGTCCTGTACTGTTAGTATGACAATTACCAGTATCCATGAGTGATAACACACTCCAAACAATACACCTTTAGCAGTGGAGTAGATTGTGAGGGTAAGTGACAGGGTCCTGTACTGTTAGTATGACAATTACCAGTATCCATGGGTGATAACACATTCCCAACAATACACCTTCAGCAGTAGAGGAGATTGTGAGGGTAAGTGACAGGGTCTTTTACAGTAAGTGTGACAATTACCAGTATCCATGGGTGATAACACACTCCAAACAATACACCTTTAGCAGTGGAGGAGATTGTGAGGGTAAGTGACAGGGTCCTGTACAGTTAGTATGACAATTACCAGTATCCAAGAGTGATAGCACACTCCCAACAATACACCTTCAGCAGTAGAGGAGATTGTGAGGGTAAGTGACAGGGTCCTTTACAGTTAGTATGACAATTACCAGTATCCAAGAGTGATAGCACACTCCCAACAATACACCTTCAGCAGTAGAGGAGATTGTGAGGGTAAGTGACAGGGTCTTTTACAGTTAGTGTGACAATTACCAGTATCCATGGGTGATAACACACTCCAAACAATACACCTTTAGCAGTGGAGGAGATTGTGAGGGTAAGTGAGTGGGTCCTTTACAGTTAGTATGACAATTACCAGTATCCAAGAGTGATAGCACACTCCCAACAATACACCTTCAGCAGTAGAGGAGATTGTGAGGGTAAGTGACAGGGTCCTGTACTGTTAGTATGACAATTACCAGTATCCAAGAGTGATAGCACACTCCCAACAATACACCTTCAGCAGTAGAGGAGATTGTGAGGGTAAGTGACAGGGTCCTGTACTGTTAGTATGACAATTACCAGTATCCAAGAGTGATAGCACACTCCCAACAATACACCTTTAGCAGTGGAGGAGATTGTGAGGGTAAGTGAGTGGGTCCTGTTCAGTTAGTGTGACAATTACCAGTATCCATGGGTGATAACACACTCCCAACAATACACCTTTAGCAGTGGAGGAGATTGTGAGGGTAAGTGAGTGGGTCCTGTACAGTAAGTGTGACAATTACCAGTATCCATGGGTGATAACACACTCCAAACAATACACCTTTAGCAGTGGAGGAGATTGTGAGGGTAAGTGAGAGGGTCCTGTACAGTTAGTGTGACAATTACTAGTATCCAAGAGTGATAGCACACTCCCAACAATACACCTTCAGCAGTAAGGAGATTGTGAAGGTAAGTGAGAGGGTCCTGTACAGTTAGTGTGACAATTACTAGTATCCAAGAGTGATAGCACACTCCCAACTATACACCTTTAGCAGTAGAGGAAATTGTGAGGGTTAGTGACAGAGTCCTGTACTGTGACAATTACCTTTATCCATGAGTGATAACACCTCCTTGGTTTAAAGACCAATGCAATAACCATTTGGCCATTTCAACACCAATGAAGGTTGGATCAATGAATTTTACATGTCTTTAAAAAAAAGAGAGTGTTCACACAAGAAAACTCTAATTAAAGATTGAGTAATTGAAGATTCACTTTGTTTTTATTTATTTTTTATATATACAAGCATGGACTTCATTCAAACAGCTGTGATATTTTAAGCAAAATTTTATTGATTCACAATATTTTAATTATTTTATACACAGGAAGGCTATGGTATAGGTGATGATGAGTTTTCAATGGCCTATGATGGATGTCGTCAACTTATATGGTTTCAGGCACACAGTAGGCAGCACACACACAAGTGTTGGAAACCAGGTAGGAATTAAACACTAATTTATGTTAAAACTTTGAAATCTTGAGTGTAGTTGATATCTTGAGTTCTTGGTGGTATGCAGCATGCCAAAAAAAGCTTAATTTTCAAATCCAGTTTTGCATTTGAAAGCTCCCAAAAATCCATATCCAGTGGATTTTAATTTATCATTTTACCTCCGACAAAAAAGATTTTCACAGGACAACACTTCATGATAACTTGACTAGTCTTCTTTCATTTATGTCACAACCATCAGCTGTTCTGGAATTAGATTTTGTGTGGTGTGTGGCATGCAAAAAAAAACTTAATTGGCAAATCTGGTTTGGATTTTGAAAGCCCCCAGAGATCCATATCCAGTGCATTTCAAGTTATCAAAGTATTATTGTATTCAGAAAAAAAACATACTATCAATTGTATTGTATTTATGTTGGAATACAGTATATTACTTACAATTATGAACCCTAAACCAGTTTACAATGTCAAAATTTGATAATTGTTTTTGAAGTTTTAAAACCTTTTGACCAATTCCCAAATCCATTTAAGATTTTTCATTAAGACTGAAAGAACCCAGAAGAGCAAAACTGATGGATCAATTACAGGGCACATTTATTATATTTATATAATTGCAAATAGAATTATATACATGTACGTGTAGATTATACCTGTCATTATTTCCTTGTTGGTGTCCTTGTTTGTTTACTCATGGTAAGATGTTACTTGGTAAAACAGTGACACAATGCATATTGTAGGTAGTAACTACCTGCATGATTTAAGTCAACTGAAAAGTATAAAGTAGCCTCATTTTCGGATGATAAAAAAAGTGTGTGCTATCATTTTGAGGTGAATGTGGAAAGAGATGGTTGTCTTTGTTTTGTTTGGTAAGATATGTACTACATATATATGTTTTGAAGAGTTATTGACCTTTTAACAGATAATGTATAATATTCCAGAAGATAAGGATGGCTCTGTTCAATCATGTCTTTTCCTGTCAAGTCCATTTATATTGCTGGTAATATTAGCATCGTCTGTAATCACTTCAGGTGACCTACTCTACCGCTACATGTCGACATGTCTTTAGCATGAACGAGACTCAAGCCTTTATTTTTTGTCTCATCGTAAGTGTTCTTAGTAAATCAGCTTTTGGTAGTGTTAGTTCTGGCAAGAAAAAAAGAAAAATTTCCTGTGAAAATTCAAATATACAGATGAAGTTTGAACCCACAATTCTTGACTGTGAAAGTTAATGGCATACCACTATCCCATTATTTCACACTGAATGTCTTGATGCATATAAATGAATGTTATACATGTATTTCCAATAAACTGAAAATTTAAAAGTGCAAAGAATATTTACCCATACATTCGTTTTTGTGCTTAATCAAGAAAATTTGGCACAAAACACACACACATACACACGCATGATGTGATTTTTTTTTAGAGTTTGACATCCAAAATGGCTCATGCATGATAAGATACTCAACTATCAAGATTTTGATCCTACCATTTCTCACATTTAGAATCTCACATTTAGAATTGTAATTTCTTAATTTATGCTGCATGTCATGGATTAATTTTATAACTGTAATTTTAGTGTTCACTGGTTACTTGTATTATGGTTAACTTTGGGCTTTACTCAGTGGTTTGATGTCAAATAATGAATAATAGGAAGGAGTCGGTGTGTTTTGTTGTAAATTCCTGAAATGGTAGTTGAGCATGATAACTCTATAAAAGTCACTATTAGTTCACTTTAGAAAACATTCTCTTAAGACCTTGTGTTTGAATTATTATGGTTTTCTGGTGGCAAAAAATTAAAAATTCCTTATGTAAAGTAAAACAATTTGCAACCAAGTAGCTATTTTCAATTACATGTACAAAGAAGTAAAGCACTTGAGACTAGCTAACTGACAAATGCTACATATTCAGTAACTGAGACAAAATTTTTAATCACTTATAACTATGTTTGTACATCTTACACATGTAAATAAACATACAAGGTGTTATTATCAACTTCTGTATGAAGATAAAAAAAAGTGTTGTTCTGGCTGGAGCATCTATGGCTGAGCAGTCTTAGCTTCTGGCTTATGGATGGATGCGCCTCTCATTGCCTAGGTTCAGACCTCATTTAGGCAGTTCTTAGAGTGAGAAAGTTTGTTTGATTGCTTGCTTTATGTGGTAATTTTCTTATCTAGTCCCATTCACAACTCCTGACCTGACACTGCCTCTGTGGTTCATTGGTAGAGCATCTGCCTTGAGAACGGGAGTTTGTAGGTTCAAACACTGCTCTTAAATAAGACTTTTATAATTGCGACACTGCTTTTTCATCTCATACTCTGCATAAGAAGGACGGAGTACTGACCTGATTCACCCAGTGTCTGAATAATGTAACTGGTGGACTGGTAACCTTGTCTGCAGCAAAATGACTTGGTGAGCCAGCACCTTAACAAAAAGATGCCTTGAGTGTGCACTAGTACAAGAAAGAACAAAATACACACAGGCAATCTTACACATACATGAACTTGTTCTTGGATTAGGCCTTAAACTTGCTCTCTGTGCAAATAGCTAAAGAATTGTTGATGGGACCTAAAACAACATTACAACTAACCACCCCAAACCCATCTACCTTGAAATGAATGAAAAAAGCTTGACTTGGGGTAAAACATTATAATTCTACTCTACTCTCAAGGTCTGACTGATGTTTTTGTTCTTCATTAGCTCCTTTAAGTTAATTGTATTGTATCTGATATTAAAACACATGATGTAATATGGCATGCATGTTGTAAATTATTTGTATATTTATACCTGTGGAATTCTAAACCCATTATGTCTAATGTTTAGTTTTGTATTCCTTTGTTGGTCTGTTGGCAAGGCATACAAATATGGACTTATCTTTTTAAATGTTTTAACATTGATTTGTGTAAGACTTGACTAAGGTATATTATATGCCTATTATAATCTCTGTATGGTCTTCAATAGATTTTTGATTTAATCCTGAGATATGGATATAATTAAATTTGTCCTCTTTATGTTGGTCTGAGTTCTCGGGTGTTTAGAATTCATTGTAGGGCTAAAGGTATTTTAAGACTTTTAACTTTTTAAGAAATCTCAATGTTAATGCTTATAACTTTATATTAATTTTTCAAATAAATGTAAAACTGGAGAAAAAAAGAGTAATTTGGGATTTTTATCCTCTAAAAAAAATTAATCCCAGTGTTAATTGTGTAACTTGATATTATTTTTCAGATAAATGTAAAAATTATGAAATAAGTTGAATAACCAGGATTTTTCATGCTGTATTTTTAATAGTAGATACCTGTTAATATATCTTAATCTTCTGTATTTAGTTATATTTAATGATTTTATCTTGATGTTAATTTTCATGTAAACAAAAAAATTATGAAAGAAATCTATATAACATATAGGTAGTTATTAGTAAATCTGAAAGTGATCTTAATCTTTTACATGTTTAAGTTTTGATCTTATCTTCTTGATCCTTTTTTTTTTTTAAAAAAAAAAAAAGTCATACCAGGTATTATTTTGGGATTTATTTATCATTTTGTGACAGGTGAATCTTGCTGGTAGTTTATAGGTAGATTAGATCTCGAACAAACCTGTGTGAACTGGAAAATAAATTGGATGACAAAAGACATGAGCTAGAGTGATTGTCCAATGAAGTCAAGCTTCTTACATGGGGGGCTGGGGGAGGGAGCTAGAGTGATTGTCTAATGATGTGAAGCTTCTTACTTGAGGGGGGAGGGGAACTAGAGTGATTTTCAAATGATTTCAAGCTTCTTACTGGAAGGTGGGGGCTGATTGATTAAATTCCTTACCTACCTCAGTTTATCTTAGTATATTTACTGAGATACAGGCAGATGTAGTTAGTAAGTTACAAGCATATCAAAACATTTCATTTTTCACGTACATGTGCATTAAAATATCTTATTTGTACATCTTACCGTAAAATAAAACAAGCATGATAAATGATAATTATTAAACATAACACTGTAAAATTCAATAGTAACTGGAGGGAGAAAACCCAAAAAATTCAGAATGCTCAAACTGTGGATTGAAGTTCATTGAACTCAGCTCTGGCCCGGAGTGGAACCTGGAACCTTTCATTTACAGAGTGAGCTTCATCTGAGTTACTATAGTATTTAAGCATTTGATGTCAAAATGATATTTTATTTCAAAGTTTCCATTTTACAACCATAATCTATATTGATTTAGTTTATATACATATATAGGGTGATAGTTTCATAATTTGATCTACATTGGATGTAGCTTAATTCTGACAAGATTTTTGCTATGCAAAAAAAAAAAAAAAAATTTTTGCTATGCAAAAAAAAAAAAAAAAAAAAAAAAAAATTGACCATATCATAAATTATGTTATCCATGGGGTCATGTTTAAAATATGGATATTAAATATGATTTTAAAATATTTTTTATATTGAATAATACATATCAAATCAATCATTCATTAAATTTGATGGAGCATATCTGATAAATGTAATATGTAATATATAGCACTTTAATTAACAAACTTTAATTAATATTATGATGTAGCGTTATATGTTTTGTATTGTCATGAACAAAAAAATGGACATTAAGTATCAAACTGTTAAGGCTAGCTTATAAAACAAGTGAGGATTAAAATAAAGGTCATGTATCAAAATAGTCCCAAAATAAAGTCTTATTGCAAGAAATGAAAACTTAACCTAATACAATGTACAGTCAAATTTGAAAATGTGAAACATCTTGTTGTAAAATAGTTTGATAACTCCTAGTCACTATTTGTTCTATACATATGTAATAGTTTTTGTTTATCACCAAGTCACTATTTGTTCTATACATGTGTAATAGTTTTTGTTTATCACCAAGTCACTATTTGTTCTATACATATGTAATAGTTTTTGTTTATCACCAAGTCACTATTTGTCCTATACATATGTAATAGTTTTTGTTTATCACCAAGTCACTATTTGTTCTATACATATGTTATAGTTTTTGTTTATCACCAAGTCACTATTTGTTTTATACATGTGTAATAGTTTTTGTTTATCACCAAGTCACTATTTGTTCTATACATATGTAATAGTTTTTGTTTATCACCAAGTCACTATTTGTTCTATACATGTGTAATAGTTTTTGTTTATCACCAAGTCACTATTTGTTCTATACAATATTTGTTCTAAAAACTCATTCCACAGTGAGTTATCGAAATTTGACTCTAATTGGTATATTAGAACCATTCTGACTAAAAATACTTGATGTCAATTGTGAACAAAAATCAACTTTTGGGAAAATTTACTCTGAAGTTTTACTTTTGTCTCAGATTATGAAGTTTTACATATTTATGGAGAAGAGTGAAGCATTGGTATTTTATTGCCCTCAGTGAGGATTCTTTCACACATATCTTGGTAGTCCATTCTGGAGACAGGAGTGCCTGGATAAAACCACCTTTAGCAAGCAAATTGGCAAACTTTCTCACACTGGGATCTGTTCCAAATGGGTTTCAAACCTAGGTGATAAGAGATACGGTAGCTTTGACCACTTGGTCATTGAGGACCCTTACATATTTGTGACTGACAGTATGGTTAAAAAAGAATTTCAAGTTGTAGCCTAACAAGATACACTTGGCAGCAACTACAGAATACTAGTTTGGCATGGCAAATCAATTTTTTGTTTTGCAAAAAACGAAAAGACAAAACAGTAAAAACTTTTTCAGTCCACTGTTTGTGTGTTCCTATGGAATAGCTTTAGCATTAGATACAGATAATTTGTTACAAAGATGTTTTTGTTATTGACCAAGTTTAGTACATCTAGTGATGATATTGTGACTATATTTAATCCTGTAACTTTATCTCACTCAGGCTTTGTACAGTTGATAGCAGATTTTTATCACTTCCAAATATATGCTCTCTAAATATTGGTACAGAAAACTAGTAATCTATTTTCTGTAGAAAACTACCAAGTGATTGTAATCATCAAACTCACAACCTCAAATTTCTCAATATATTTTGTTTATTTTTTTTAATATTGAAATTTCATGGTTTTGAAAATCCACTGATAAACCAATTTTTATTACAGAATCTATATAGATAAATTTAGACATGTATGGTTGTATGTGTATTTAAATGTCTTATTTTAAGAGGTGCTTTTAAAGTTTTTGAAGTCAGAACACATGAAAAGTCAAAGGCTAAATTTGAAGTAGTGAAAATAGCAAAATAAAATTCTATTTAAATTCCAGTTTTTCTCAGAGGATATCTTTTATAGTAATTGTTTTTGTATATGTTCAAAACAAAAAGATTTTTAAAACTTTCCAAAAAAATCAATAAAATATACTTAGACGTTACTTTTATTTTTGAAAAAAAAAAATCAAATTAGGAATTTTTACTTCTAAACATGTATTGAATTTTATGTAAACACTTATGTAATATTTTATAACTTAAGACCTGATAATTTTGAAAATTGTCTGCCAGTAGGAAGAGCTATCACAACTCTAACAACATACATAAATACTGTCGTTAATACAGTCCTTATTTAATGGGTCAGTAAAATCCATTACAGTTTAATACACGTTAATATTTACCGTATACTTGTATATTTTTTACATATCAACAGTCTTACAATGACAGTTATCAGATTTATCCAAAAAAAAAAAAAAAAAAAAAAATAAATAAATAAATAAATAAAATAAAGTAAAATAAATAAAATAAATAAATAAATAAAGTAAAATAAATAATAATAATAAACACACACACACACACACCATCAAAAATTAATGATTATTTTGTCAATGGCATAATGGCATTATGTAGCATAATATGTAATGTCTTAATTCACATTGTTATAGATCATGGGCTAGTTTAGTGTTTTTTTAAGCAATGTTTGATGAAATCAATATAGGTCTGTTAAACTGAAGTATAAGTTTATGCCAGTGTCTTTTGTCTCCTTTGTGTCACAGTACACTAGAAGCAATATATATAACTAACTCTTTGGTACAAAATGTTGTTGATTAATATTACATTTTCTTACTTCAATGGCATGAATGTCACAAATAACTGACACAATAATGCTGATATGACTTTGAACTCACTTATTGATACTGAGTTAGTGGCAAGAAAGAACTGAAAGTAGACCGTTTTCCTTTGTATGGACTTAAGTAAATCAAAAGGGTAGTGCTTAGCATTTCTGCTGGTAATCTTGTATCAGCTTTAGGGACTTGATTAAAATGAAGAAAAATGTCCCTTTTTCCTCAGGACCAGACTGAGATCTTAAGAATTAGGTCCTAACCACTCACACATTGCTAAAAAATCATGGTGTGTAACACAAAACAATTTTAAGTTCAGAAGCATTTTACATGTATTTATTTAAATACAAATAGTCATTTTCTCATAAACAAAAACAAACAAACAAACAGAACAATGGAAGGCTAACAAACAAAAACACACACAAATACATTGTTATTATCATCAAATTATTGGTTTTAAACTGATATATAACAGCTGTCTAGAAGATGTAAAAAATGGGTTCAATCTAAAAAGGATTATTAATCTTGTCTGAAATGCAGTAGAAACTTTTTCTGTCAAATTTGGCATTATGAAGAAGTATGGCAATTATAGAGGGTAGAGTGGCAAAATAATGTTAAAACTTTCAAATCAGGATTCTTTCAGAGGGAAGTGTATTTTGGAATGGTGGAGGAAACTGGAGTACCATGTACAAACTTCTGTCTTTAAGTTAGTGAGCTGACAAACTTAATCACACTAGGATCTTGCCTGAATGCATGCTTTTGACAATTTAGAGAAAGAAATTTGAAGAAAAATAATGCAAAAGTAAAATAAAAGATAAAGTTTGTCATAAATCAGGTGGCAAATTAGACCATTGGGCATTATAGCAGAGTTTCACTGTACAGATGTATTTTTGTAGTTTTGGTATCAGATTTATGGCTATATATATATACATGTATATATATATATATATATATATATATATATATATATATATATATATATATATATATATATATATATATAATGTTAGATTATTATTCTCACCATTTAGCAGCATCCTTGAAAATTTATAAATTTGAAATCTATAAATAGTTTTACATATTTGGTACACATGTATATTATTTTGAAAACAAGACATGCCATGATTTTAGTGCATGTTTGTTTTTGAATCCATTGGGCTCTCTACATCTGAGAAGAGAATAGATTCAGTACATATAGCTATTTAGAGGAAATTAAGTTTTCTTATTGTTTTTTAACCTCAAGAATAAAAGAAAAATTAAGCTAGTTATTAGGTGGGGTTTGCGTTAATTAAATAAGGATATGTAATGGTTTGGTGAATTCTTCGTTTTGTTCTAGGAACAACTTAATGACATTTTTTGTTAAGGACTACAGTTATTTTTGATAAGAAAACTGTTTCTGATGTTCATTAATATGCAACATTGATTTGCTGGGCTAAGTCAAAAAGTTCCTGAATTTCTTAAGAGATGACATAAGTGAAGTTATTTGCTAGAATTTTTGGCAGCTTTTCTGAAATATTGCATTTCCTCTGTCTAAAATTCAAAAAAAAAAAAAAAAAAGAAATTATAAGTACACACACAACACACTGGTAACTTACTTATTCTTTACCTTGTTATAAAATAAAATTGAACACATCAACACAAAATATATATTGTTAATCCATATTGAATTATATATATTTATGTTAACCTATATTTGGCACAAAATTATTGGTACATTCTCCATCTAACTAATCAAAAGTCTCTGGAAGTCACAATTAAATTTTATTTGAAATCACATTGATTTTTAAAAATTTTGTGTATATGTAACTATAGTTACCATGTACATGTAAAAACAGCCCTGTTTTGAGGATCACCTGCATGCATTAATTAGAGAATCTGTCTACAAAGGCCAGCAAATTCATTTACTAGCAAACAAGAATGCTTTTTTTGAACAATTTTCCTAAGTGGAACAAATTTTATATTTTATATCCAGTATGTTTACAAGCTATCCAACATTGTAGGTCATTATTTAACAAAGTAGCTGCTTTTTGAAAGCACACATAAAATTCATATATCAATTTTAATGAAAAGTTTCCACTTTTTTCATGACGAATGATAATTTTCAGATTTGATTTATGAACTCGTATCAAGAAGCACCGGCGATTGGTGACTGGCTATGACCATCTTGTTGTGGTTGACCTTCACCTTCACCCTCGGGTCCTCCAATTTGTTTTCGCAAACTTTCTACCTCTTGCTGTTCAAATTTCGTGCGATTTTGCATTAAGATTTTGCACTACCTTCCGCATTTTGAATGTTGGTGTGTGGCGAAGTGCACGGTTGGCTGCATGGAGAGGAATATGTTTCTCTTTAGAGTCCATTAAATCAAGTCCAGTCATTTGTTGTAAAATCAGCTCACTAGGAGTCAAAGCTCGTTTTAAGTTTCCTTTATCCAATTGCACCTGAATATATTCCCATAAATTTTTCTTTTGTTTACCAGCCTTTAATGAATGATTTGATTGTACTGATTTACTTCTATTGGTGCTGGCTGATTTTTTGTCTTCTGATTCTTTTGGTTTTATGACAGTTGCTTGGAAAGCATTAGTATTTTCTACAGGTTTGGAGAATACATTCATCATTTTAGAAGCCTGGTTTTGAATTCCTACCTTTGGTGGAGGGGGCTGATTAACTGTTGTATCCTCTTCATCATCAGAGAGGCTTCCAATACTTTCAATTTCTATTTTATCAAAAAATCTTTTAATCTTGTTGTTTATCCGTTTTCTTTCCTGTTGCATCATTTCTTGTGTGATTGGACGATTTTGGTTTCTTCTAATTATAGACATTGATCTTGCACTTTCTCGTGTACTAGTTCTAAGGCTTGGTGAGATTGTTCCTGGGCATTCTGAAAACTGGTCACCATATAAAAGTGTCCGTAATTTTCCAGTATCAATATATTCATCATCATCATCTTCATCATCAGAACCATTGTGCCACACTGATCTCCTTCTCATGCCAGAAAAGAATGTCAGAGATCGTGATAACAATTCTGGTGTTGGAGTTCTCATATTGTTTTTGATTCCTTCATTTAAAGAAAATTTGACATGTGATTCTTTTCTTTTGCCAATATGTATAGTAGGAAGTTTATCATCAAAATTTTCCTTGTTTTCAAATCTTGTTGAACCATGTTTTGAACCTGCTGGTGCTGATTTTGATCCCCGCCTTTTCCATAGTGGTACATGATTGTTACTTAATTTTGGAGTTGATCGACCCTCTTTTAATTTTTCTTCCATTTTTTGTTGCCGTAGAAATTCTTGAGCTTTTTTGGCCATTGGTGTATCTAAGTCTTTTTTCGCTTTATCACGTAATTTGTACCCTTGTTTTTTCTCGAGATAATAACAATCAGACATGACACCAAGTCTTTTCTCAGAATTATTAATTTGTGTAGCATCATATGTAAAATCACGTTCAGGCTCCACTCGTTTTTTCGTCACCAATTCATTTTTTCGTTTATGAATATCAAACAACTTTACCTCATATCGTAATCTACTTGAATTGTCATGTAACTGCTTCATTTTGATATTGACTTCTCTTTCTAATTTTCCACGGCGTATGCTAAAGTGATTTTCACATAGATTATTTTTTGCACTAGTTAATTTTTCAGTCACAGATGCTCGTTTTCCCATGATGTTGAGGGCTTCATTTTGTTTCTCTTCGAAAGGATTGGACACCACTTGTTCTGAATCCATGATGAAGTGGTTCCCTAAAAATAAAATTTTGAAAAATTACAATTGTGAAAATATAGATGTAATAAAATATTTCAATAAAATGATTCCCAACTATAATTACCAGTATTAGGGATTTTATATGTAGACATAGTTTCAATGAAAAATTCTGGCATGATTATATGGAATGTACTAATAAACACAGATACTGTGTCACAAAATGAAATCTTACAGGTTTTATATCCTTGCTTTATTTTTAATTATCATATTATAATTCTACAATGAAAAAATGTTTTTTTTAAATAAAAAAAATGTCAGTTTAATTTTGTTCAACATGATGTCACTGAACCATTGGTAAATGTACTTTTGTGTTGTATAGGAATTTTTTAGGCTTGAGAAGAATTATGTTTAAAGTCGCTGCCTAAAGAAACATTCAGTTTTAATTCTTTTATAATCTTAAGACCAAAATACATGTATAAATACACATCAATGTATATATATTGACTTGTTTGTTTTTGAGGTGTGGGTTATGCATTGACATCATGAAATAACACACACACACACACACACACACACACACACACAAATATATATATATATATATATATATATATATATATATATATATATATATATATATATATTATATATATATATATAATTACAATACAATATACAAACATCTTATTTTAATTAGAGATAAGATTTATAAATATGAACAGTTAAAACAATTGTACCTTCAATTTTGTCATCATTTGACAGTCTACAAATCTTAAATAAGGCAAGATTCCAGAAAATTAAATAATTTTTAGACACAAAAGTAATGTGTTTAAAAAATTTGTTAAAAACTGAAATTTGATAATGATGTACAAATTGTTCATATACAACCTGTGTCTATTTTAGCCCTTCATTATGTAGTCAGTATAATGTATAGCTAATACAAATATTAGCTTCAGCTAAAGTCGTCTCATGAAACATATGGTTATGGGTTTATAAAAAATGTTTTAAAATTGTTTAGATTTTAATTAGAAAATTAATATTTGTTTTAAGTATTTGATATAGAATTGAGTTTTTATACCATCACTTTTTAATACACTTTGCTTATCGCTTAAAGAAATCTTTTAAATGAACTCAAGTGACGAGGAAATGCTACCAAATGAAAGTTGTTCCAGCTTCCCGTACAATAGGTCTGTGGCCATTGTATGGTATAATGGATCTTTAAAAATCCTATTTTATCCATGACATGTAAAACAAAAAACAAACAAACAAACAAATAAATAAATAAATAAATAAATAAATAAATAAATAAATAAGTAAATAATTAAAATAAAATAAAATAAAACAGCTTTCATAAAATAAAATACTAAATTAATATCATAAACTGCATTTTCAATATGACAGCTGTTCTCAAATACACGTAGTAGTATTGAAGTGGAAAATCAATATTACATTATAGACCAGACAAGTAGTGTTTCCTATTCAATTAAAAAATAAAAATAAAAAATTAAAAATTAAAAAAAATGAAATGCATGTAAATGACCAGTATCATTATTAAGAAATAACATACCTCCATTGTCAGTGATTTCTAAAATTTTTGGTTGATTACGATTAGACATGTTTCACTACCACCATCTGTATATCCAATAAATATAATGAAAATTGAGCATATTACTGAATTTGTTCCTACTTTATAAATGACCTGTTTGTGTAAAATATTCAAAGATAATTTAGCATGTTTCTAAATATTGGTAAATCACAAGTCTTTCAATAACATATTACTTATGGAAACGTCCAGTAAATGTGATGAATATGTAGCATAACACAAGATTTAAGTCTTCGTAAAACTTTTCACTTTTGTAAAAACTTTTTTTCCCACATGTTTTTAACCATATCAAATAAAAACATTTGAGAACTTAAGTAATAAACTCCTTATTTTATACTGTTTGTCTCGGTCCTCAACATAAAATCCCTTTTTCACAAACTTTGGCAGCTGTTTTGTTTTAAAGTATAAGCAAGTGTGTTTTTTATGCCGAATGTGTGAAGTTACAATTTAGATTTTATGGTATTAAAATCTTATTAAAATTTAAATCAGATTCAATTTGAGTTTTAAATCTTTATGGGAAAATTGATCTAACCAGAAATAATTTAATCTCTTTAATTCCTTTTTGTCAGAATTTAGACATGTTTTGAGCATAATCCACCTCTAGTTTCCAAGTATAATTAATACTATGATACTCAAATCACTTTTAGAACAAAATCTGGAATAAGGTTACACCAATTTTACGTGCCTCTGACAAGGACACCATTAAGTATATGCAATACACAGGATTTTTATTGGAACAACTGCAGAATAGAAAAGGATTGTATCAAAACTTCAATCTAAATGTTACGTACATGTATATATATTATTGCTTATATCTTTGAACTTTGTACTGAATTTCAAGTTTTAATTTCACAGTGTATCATAGTACAGTTAGCCTATTAGGTATTTGCATCTGTGTGTTATTTATTATTTTTTTTATATAAATTTGACAGTTTTTCAACTTTAATAAATAATAAATTTGCAAATTTCATTGTATATGATTGTTATTTTAGTAACTATTTTGATATCTCTATAACAATTGCTGTTTTAACTATAGGATCAGAGTGTAGACAATATGGAATCATTTTGTCAATGGTATTAAAATTTTGTTAATTAGTTTTGAGTTTCAACTCAATTACAAAAACTTCATTTTGAATATTTTGCTCATCTTAAAAGTCCTTGGAAGTACAATACAAAAAAAAAAGAAAAAAAGTTTAAAAAGTTCTTTAAAATGAGAGAAGTTAATGACTCTGTATATCATATATCGTATTGTTACCTGATAGGTAAACGACTGACACATGATATTTAAATTTTAAAAGACATGTTCCTGCTTGTTATCTCCCCCTTACATATTCTTAGTGATTTTCTTTTGTTAGATGTAAATGAGGTAATAGAGTATCATCAAATCCAGTACCAGAACACAAACAGTAGTAAGGTTATATCCTGTACAATATTACTTTTAATATCACTGACTGCTTAAAGAAATTACATGTTTGAAAACAAACCATGATGATACCACTAGTTTTATATACCGGTTTACATTATCTAGTCAACTAATTGAAATTAGGATATTATTTTGAATTACAAATATCTGTAAAAAAAAAAATATATATATATATACAAACATACAAAACACTTTATATATATATATATATATATAAAGTGTTTTGTATGTTTGTTTATTTGTTAAAATTTGTTTACTGACAAATTAAAAAATACCAACATACAATATATGTCTTGTCCCTAATTCATAGTTCTAATACATGTAATTTGTATACCATTCAATCTTTATGAAATTAATTTACGATATATTTATCTTTATGAAATCAATTATATGTGTGATATGGCACTGTTAGGAATATTATAAACTTAAACGCAGTTTATAACTAGTCTCAGATGATATATGCTAAATTACCTTTATTAAAAGTATTTGATGAAATCATAGAGAAATGTATGGTAAATAAAAATTAAATTTTATCAGTTAGAGAGGGGATTAAAAAACACAGTAAATTAAAATAAAGTTCTCACCTTTATTGTTGATGATCACATATCCTGTGTCTATCTTAACAGACATTTTAATTTTTTTTTCAAATAAAAATCAAAAATAAAATCTTCACTTATAATACATCACAGTTAATTCTAAAATCTCTATCAGTTTTACGGTTTTGAAATTTAACACATATTCAATAGTTATTTTTTCATTACACAAACATGATAACTTTGATCTTAATACTGCTAATTGGTTTACAGTTTATTGAATAATTTATGCGATTTCAATACACATCCAATACACATTTTAACACTATGGTGTTTAGTAACAATAAGTTATTCCAATTATACTATTTTCATTTAAATCTATGAATTTAAGATGATCACACGTCTTCCAATGATTCATCAATTTAACTTTCCTAAAATAATCCTATTTTCTATTTTTTTTGTTTTTGTTTTATTTTGCATTTTTGTATGTGCTAATACAAAAATCAAATTGTATATGTTTTTGATCCAATAATAACTAAATTGATTTTAAAAATTATAACCACTTAGAATTCAAATGTCAATACTTCATTTTTCCTGATATTTATTTAGTCCATACAAAAAAAATTTCTCTGACTTTGGAAATTGTCCGTTTGACCTTTTTATTGTGTTTATGGAAATTTAATTTGTTTCTTTTTGTCATGAAAAATATTGGTCTGGAATAAAAATATCTGTTTTTAATTGACCAATTGTTGTTTAGATAGAAATAAATCTTTACTTTAGGTTGTTAGTGATGTAATAAATCCATTAACTGGAGTCTATTATTTATTTCAAATAAAGATTATAACCTTATGACATAAAATCAAATCCACCATTGTCATTCAGATCTATACCTAGTAATTCCTTTAGAATACAGTTTAGTTTTCATTAAGAAGGATTTTCTTTGTTGACAAAACATCCAAGGACTATTGTACTTTCTATTGGAATATCTTAAATCCTATTACAAATCTGATTTCAATATACAGGTGAATATTCTATTACTTTTAATTAACATGTTAGTTAATCTGAAAAAGTCTCCAACCACCATACAATTAGTAAGTGCTTGTTAACTTCTAAGAAGCTCCCACCTGGTCCCACCCGTCCCATCTCACCAGTGGCACTGCAGTAGATAACTTTAATACTTGATACAAAACTATCCTTTTCATAAAAATTTAAATAATAATAAATATGTCATTCCTAAGCCTGTTAACTTGTCTACCAGGCTAATGTTTTCAGGGGATAGAGCTTTCCCTTGCAGCAATTATTATGACACCTTTAATATACTACAGCAATGGCGCACATCAGCATTCATGTGATATCCAGTTGTGTTTGTTTTGTATTATTTCCAATGGATATGAAAACCTAAATAACATTAAAAAGGAACTTGTAACATTAACACAAATTGTGATCCCCATTTGTAATAAAGTAATACAACCCATTCTTGCTAATACTTGTACCTATGACCCATACACCTGTGGCCTTGAATACTCAGCCATTCATGCATTGCCAGACTTCTTTGATTATGAAGCATTATACATGAATAATACTAAAAAATTGCCACCTCCATTTTGATTGGAATTGTTCATCTTGTTTGTTCAACATTATAATTTAAAATGATGTCAGGGTTTGATAGCAGTATAAGTATTTGTGACATAGGTTCCTAAGGTTCCTTTAAAATAAATTTTATCAACTTATAAAATGTCATTTTTCCATATAATATTTATTACTTACCTTTGAAAAAAGAATACATATTTTTACATTAATCCAACAAACAGAATATTATTGAACACTGACAGTTTTTAATTACTTTCTTATTAATTAATTAATCATGTCTTAGTTCATCTAGGGTCCAAAATTACTTTTTAGAATACAAAACAGGGTGTTTTGTTACATGATGATTCTAATTATATCCGATTATTTTTACACTGAATATCCAAAAACTGTATTGTTTTAGCTTTTCAGTGAACAAAGATCATATTACCAATACTTCTAAATCAATATTAGCATTACCCCTTGTAATCTGTGATCTTTTATTTTGTTCTGTATACTCTCATCACATTTCACAATTAAGGTAACAGTAAGGTAAAAATTTAATTAACTGATTTTCTAGGGACTCATAAAAATGGTATATCTAGAGTAAAGTGTTGTATTTATGTGGGAAGTATTTCACAATTAGCCTTGAAATTATCAGGTGACTAAAGTAGTCAAATTACCCTAAATTATATCTTCTTTATTTTCCTTCTTTTCTTTGATCAACATGCAAGGATCAATGTTGTAAAAGTCAATACTAGAAGTTATAAAATACTTGTTATGTTAGGAACAGTTTTATGCTTTATTGCCACGAGATTGATTTCTTGTCATGTATACATGTATAGATATTTATAAAAAAAAAAAAATCACTTAGGAGATAATGTCATCTGATGTGGAAAAAAAACTTTAGAATTTATGATTAAAGTTTTGATTAGCTTTAAAGAGTATGCTGAGTTAGGGAAAAGGAGGGGAAATTTGAATGACCTCATGTGATACTTAACTTACAATAATTCATTTACATGTGCATTTGTATTTTCATATTTTAAAATAATTTTGCAATTTAGTTATGAAAGTTTGTTTGGGAATTGACTGAAAGCTTTGTTTTTAACTTAAAAAAAATATTATAGAATTATGAAATATAAGCAAAAATAAGCATGTAAAAGGTACATGATCATATAAGTGACTTATTTATGGTTAGATAAGTAGAAGAAACCTGAGTTCCTTGAGAAAATCATGAATCGCTCATAGATTATTATATTAAATGTCTGAACTTGTATTTTTAGAAAACATTATTTTAAAATGTGAATTTATTTAAAAATATAATTTGAAAATAAGTAAATAAAATTTTTAAGATAGTGAACTAGTATTGGACATATCTCAAGGACATGTAAACATGTATGTGAACAAACACAGTCACAGTTAGTAGTAAAACGATATAATTGATGTTTGACAGTTGTAACTGACACAAGGACAAAAGCTGTCATTTAATAATGAAAAATAATTTTTTAAAGAATTTTTTTTTTGGCCTTTGGAAAATGAAAAGGTTTGTATAAGAATGAATAACCATATTTATTAATTTAATGTCAAAATAGTTTATTGGGATTTGTTTACATGTATCTCTGTCAAAAAATAAAAACTGTCAAAAATTAGCTAAATAAAGTGATCTTACTGCAATTAAGGAACTAGTTATAGCAATTTAAAAAGATTAATTTACTTATTTTGCAAGGTTGATTTAAGTGTCATGAACTTGTTCACAAATTAACATTTACCGCATTTGGAAGCAGTTGTCTCTCAATGTATATACTGGTAGTAAATAAATCAACCCCGATGGAGCCTATTGACTCGCCATAACTCTGCTTATGTTGGTTTTCTGTTACATATAGTGACTCAAAACACAATTTTTAACCCCTCCGCTCCTTATATTAGACCCAGCATATCATAAGATTAACCCCCAAAATGAGCCTGCATTTTACCAGGTTCAGATAAAAAAATATGTAGTATATATTTGATGAAGATAAAAACTGGCTAAAAAATTAGCTTTTTATTTATTAAATAAAAAAATTTACAATTATGAAATTTTTATGATAAATCACATTTAAACCTAAATTTAGTTTCATATAAGAATGGTCATGTTTATCATATCTGTAATTTAAATTTTATGTTTAATTCAAAAATAGGATTAAAAAATACATTTTGTGTTATTATAAAACTTACCTAATATGATTTTTAAAAAGGAATTTAATCAATTTATAACAGAATTATCCAATTAAGATCCATGGATAGTGACATATTTCTGATGATGTTTCCATTTGTAAGATGTTAGCATGTATTGTAAATCGTAAAAGTTAGTGTAAACAGTACGGTAACTCAGTAGATGTAAACATAAGTTATTAGACATTAGAACTTTGATTTGATATACCGGTATGTGAAGTATTGATGAGATTGAGTATATACTCTAGTCCAGTAATGTAATATTTATATGCCCATCAAGGACATTTATTAATTCATTAAACGTTTCACTTGATATTACATAATGAAAAGGATTTTAATTTATTCATCATTAAGAGTTCGGAAACTAATAAATAAGAATTTTCCATATATTGAGAAGATGCCATAAATGTGAATTTTATTTTAATGAAATTTTAAATGAAAGTCAATTAAAAACTGAAAGAACATGCCATGAACAATTTAGAAATGGTTGAATGGTTTTCCCAAGAGAGAGATATATATATATATATACTAGTATATCTACACACACATGTATATATATTTTCTTTATTTGATCTGTGTGTGAGATAATTGGAAAACTTGCATTGAGTTATCTTTGCTTATAAAAAACCTGTTCCTGTTGAAGAATTTATAAAATCACTCAGAATTGACTAGATTATCAGTAATCTCGACTACCTCTAGCTATCATTTTATAGTTAGCCAACTACTTTACCATGTGGAGTAGTTATGTGTTTTAGAACAAACTTGGCCTTAGTATGGAAAGGTGGCCTAAGTATTATTACAACGACCATGACAAAAGAGGACATGACTTAATGTGTTATGATGCCATGTGATCTGGTTTTCTTCTTTGCAGCCAAACCAATTTTTGGCCTGGTTGCACGGAGTGAAAATCCGGCTAATAGTATGGTGAATGTCGGGCGGGCGGGCGGGGAAAATAGGGTACCTACTTTGTGAACTCAACTCCTCCTACAGTTTTCAACCAAAAGCCTTGAAACTTCACAGAATGTTTGTATATATATTGAAGATGTGCACCTGACTTTATAGAAATATTTCGAGATTTTTTTCCCAATTTTCCAGACTTTGAAACTTAGTCACTTTTTAGCCAATTTTTGAACTGGGGGTACCTACTTTGTGAAATCAACTCCTCCTACAGTTTTCAACCAAAAGCCTTGAAACTTCACAGAATGTTTGTATATATATTGAAGATTTGCACCTGACTTTATGGAAATATTTCCAGATTTTTTCCCCAATTTTCCAGACTTTGAAACTTAGTCACTTTTTAGCCAATTTTTGAACTGGGGGGTACCTACTTTGTGAAATCAACTCCTCCTACAGTTTTCAACCAAAAGCCTTGAAACTTCAGAGAATGTTTGTATATTTATTGAAGATGTGCACCTTACTTTATAGAAATATTTCCAGATTTTTTCCCCAATTTTCCAGACTTTGAAACTTAGTCACTTTTTAGCCAATTTTTGAACTGGGGGGTACCTACATTGTGAACTCAACTCCTCCTACAGTTTTCAACCAAAAACCTTGTAACTTCACAGAATGTTCTATAAATATTGAAGATATGCACCTGACTTTTTAGAAATATTTCAGGAATTTTATCCCATTTTTCCAGACTTTGAAACTTAGTGACTTTGTATTGTATATATCAAAAGATTATCAAACATGTGCACCTGACTTCAGATGATGTAGTGAAACCTTTATGCCATTACATCCTACTGTGACAGGTTTTAAATTTCAAATCTTTAAAAAAAAAATAGGATTATTATACTTATATGAAAGAAAACTACAAAAATGTTTATGTTCTAAAAGTCATTGGTTTATTAGCTACTGGATGAAAGTGTGGAAAGCTAGTGCTGTCACCCTGTTGCCTATCTGTCCTGTACTGCCCATCTCATCCAGTCCATTCCAATGTAAAGTTTGTGGTGCACATTTTTTCAATTTACTGTAGCTTTAGAAAATGTTAAAATGATTGAGATTTTCCTAATACATATACATGTATATACTTGTTTAAATACTCTTTCATATATATTGTCATTGTTTGACTTATTTCCCATTTTTTGACTTTCTGAGTATAAAAAAACAACTTGTGCATTTTGCTTTGTGCAATTATTTATAATTCCTTCCACCCATTCAATAGAAATTTAAATAACAACCCGGCCCATTGAGTCTTTGACCCATTTTATTGATATGGCATGTCATATGGATATATGGTGATATACCCCATACTATATCTTGATAAGTGGTTTATCATAACAGGAATGTATAAACCAGGTTAATTGGTGATATACCCCATACTATATCTTGATAAGTGGTTTATCATAACAGGAATGTATAAACCAGGTTAATTAAATTTAATTAGATTGTTTTTAGTTAAAATGTTACAGGTATTTCCCTTTCATGGTGATATTTCCCATACTAGGATATATATATATATATACTATTATATATATATATATATATATATATATATATATATATATATATATATATATATATATATATGGTTTATACTAACAGGAATGGATAAACCAGGTTAATTAATTAACCGGTACAATGTTACAGGTGTCAGATTGTCTCTTCATTTATTGAATATATTAAAGTTCAGTTGGTATTCTCATTAATAATGGATAAACTTTGTTTATCAGATTATATTCCATTGAATCATACCTAGATATTTTATCTTTTAACTTACAATCATAATTTATTCACAGTAAATCCTGTTATTAGAGACCACTTCAATATTGGGACTCCCTATCCATGTAGTCCAATGTATTAAGTTCCCCTTGCTTCATGTTGATTATATTGTTTATGCTTAAGTTCTAATTGTTGTTTAACATTTACAAGTAAGTACTTAGATTTATGTCACTGATTTTAGTACAATGGAGTGGTATGAGTAATGATGTTCTGCATCATGATGATCGTCGTCATCATCATGATGATCATGATGATCATCATCATCATCACTTTTTTAGATTCACGATAATTGTTGTGAAGCAAACCCTAGATTACAAGAATTGCTCACTTATGGATTATTGGTTCATTGCAGGATTTGAACCCCTAGCATTTCAACCAGTTCTCAATCAGTTGTCAGCTTGGTGGACTGGATCAACTAAATAAAATATGTTCTTTGTATTTGTTAAGGCTCAACACAACCCTTGAACTATTAGTCTGTTCTCTTAAATATTGTGTACTATAGCATCTTAAATACTTTTTCTGTCACATAAACTTCAGAGCTATTGGTAAATATTGTCCTTTAGAAACCAGTAATAAAAAAAAGGTAAATACATGTACATGTATTTGTTACTGTTATTGTTACACTTCTGTCTTCCTTAGCAATCTAAACTTTAACAAAAATTAAAAGTTTGTTTAACTTGTGAAGTACAATTTAAATCCCTAGATGAAATAAAACATGTTCAATGAATGATAGACCATTACTTATCACCTAGTAATCAAACATTTTTACATTTATCTGTCTGTCTGTAAGCTCTTGGTAGTCAAATTTGTTTTACATTGAGCCACCAATGTCTTTAAGGGGGTTACACATACAGATACTTATTGATCTAGGTTATACATAGACACCTCATCTTTATTTGTTTTTTTATTAATTTTAAAGATATGATAATCTCAGTGTAGACTGATTAGATCATCTGTACATAAATACAATTTTTTGTTGTTAAAAGTACAACCAGTGCTTTAAAGATTTGAAATCTGAAATTAGGGGGGTTTAACTTCTGCAAGTGTTGTCATTTGTTGAATAAATATTCTCTCCATTGGTTAAATTATCATTGTTCAATCCTTTCAGTTAAAATCATTATCATTGGCTTGATTTTCATCCTCATCAATTTTATGTTCCATTTCTTAAAGTGACATACTTAAAAAAAAAATTGCACTTCTCACTTTTTGTAATCATGTTTTACACACTTAATTAATGATATCATGGTCTACAATTAGTAGCAGGTTTTTTTCATAATGAAGTATTTTTGAATTTTGGTTTACAATGTTAGAGATATTAGTTCTGGTTAATAGTTAACCAATCAAATCCAAGTTATTTTATAGTTTATATATTATGTTATAAAGCTTTGCCCTGAAAAATGAATTAATCTTAATGGTTGATGTTTGAAATCACACATAATCACCGTTACAGAATTTTATGTGAATCAATATCTATATATATGATCTATATAATGACACTTGTTACATAGTACTACAGTCATTCTGATTGATTATAGCTGTGACATACTTAACCAGATTTGTAGAAATAACATTCTCTAAAAATTTCTAATTAAAACCAGTTACAAATACTCACATAATGAGAGAACTTAATTATTGTAATATTTTACAAGTTTGTTTTTTTTCAGCAGCTACAGATAAGGTTCTATATAGTGATATTTTGATTTGAATAAGTAGTTGATTTGACTAATTATGTTTGCCTTTAATCAGATAATACATCAGGTAGATCGATAGAGTTATTGTCCTTTATTAGGTCAGGTCACTGTTTTGTTTCTGTTCAAAAAATAGCAACATAGTAACTTCCTATTTAAGGTTTAAATTTTGTAGTCAATTTATTGATCCCGAGAGCATACTTGGGTACATTTAAAATTATTTATTTTATATTTACTTAGATCTTGTTATAATACTGGTACTTACCATGGAGTCGAAAAAATATTGTAATTACTGTGTATTGATCATACTTTTTATGATTTTAAAAAATATAAATATATATAAATAAATAATAATGATTGGCTGGTTTTAGAAATAAATAATATTGATTGGCTTGTTACTTATTAGAAAATGAATTGTGTAAACATTTAAAAAAAGTGCAATGTACTTTTACATGACTACATTAATTAAAGTTATAAACTAATTAAACAGTATGATAAATGTACCAGTACAGTACATATAATGTTAACTGGTAAGATTACACAACTGTTTATGTTCTGTATGTGCTTTCTACATAGTGCTAGCTCACTGATTGATATACCCAGTAAAAGATCAATAGGAACAAAAACACAGCCAAGCTTTACACTTATATTTGAAAATATTTTACTTATTATCCTAATAAGTTATCTATTTGATTAACAAGCCAACATGCAGCTAGCTGTTCAAGAAAATGAAGACCATATAATGTCAAGTAAATGTCAGCTATTCAGACTCATGGAGGTTTTTGTAAGCCTGCTTTGTTATGTCACTTTCTGATCCTTAATAAAGGATTTTGTATCTATTTTCCAATTTTTCCTAAAAAATTGAAAACCATCTATATGGTAAAACTTGTTTATTAAAATGAAAAAAATTAAGTAAAATGCATTGTCTACAGGTGCCCTTTATTTATATTGTATAAGAAGATTTGCCTATTTACCTTCCTCCTCTCTCTTTCTCTCTCTAACCTTTCTTAGAAACTTTAATGATTAATACAATGTTTATTTTCACATACATATATACCGGTAGATAGTGAATTTTGTTTCAAATTTGATACAATGTTTGGATAGTCTTGACAATTATTTTGGCTGCAAATAAAGAGTACAATGGAGAACAATGCAGTTTTGCTGTATTTTAAGGCCCAAATAAAGCCCTTATGATACAACTTCATTTTTGTACCATTACAATCATTTATCTTTATCAAATAAATAATATAAATTTACTTTTGAAACTTTTTTGTTAAACTTTTAAAACAGGAAAAAGCACTAAGTTTAGGGTGCATCTCTCAGTGATTTTATAGATAACAAAGCTTTAACCTTGTGTTTTAAAAGTTTGAAATTTTGTTATTGAATTTAAGGCATTACTTTTTATATAATGATAAGAGAATCACAAATCCAAAAGTTTTTTTTTCACAATGTTCACAACATGGCACTGCTATGTCTCACACTTTTCAGGTGAAACAAAAATGAACTAACCTATAAGTCCTTGAACATACATACTTATGTTAATTTATTTTATGTGTAGTTTCTCTAAATACTCTATCAACCTGTGATAGCCAAGTGATATTATATATATATAAAATGCATTCATTTATTATAATTTAAGATAGTTTTGATGTCTTGTCCTTCTTTGTGCCAATTCATTCAGAAAAAAAAAAATTGATTAATTTTTACCTTGCTTTTATTGTCAACATTAAAGATAAATTATGAAAGGTACATTACTTAGATTAATGGTCCAATTTTTATTAACTTTTAAGTTGTTTATTAATTTTTCTAAAGTTTTTTTTTTCAAATTATTTCAGGGATAGGATTGGTAAAACTGTTTTGGTTATATTTATTTAAAACATATTTAGTTCAACATATATACTAGTATTTATAAATACTATAATTTAAATTAATAAATTTAAGTCAAAAAGTTAAATACAATAATGTCATCATTCCAATTACACATGTATGAATTTTAAAATATCAAAACTAGATAGATATATTAAACTTATCACAAGTGTAGATTTTTGTATTTTCTTCTTTGACTTCATTTACTGTCATGGAGTTCTTTCTTTTCTCCAAATTATAGCAATTTCCAAAATTTGGTTTACCAAACTTGGTTCTTACTAGATATGTTACAAATTTCATCTTTCATATAAATAATAAATTATGAATTAGGAAAGAAGACAGAAATGTTTTATTTTGTATTTTAAATAATTTTTTAAGATTATGAAATTTTTTTTACAAATAGATAGTACAATGTACTAATGAAGTTGAAAAAAAAGGATTTGTAAATTATGGTGGCCATATGGGGATTTCAATCAATAAGTAAAACAGTTAAAAACAAAAATTAAATGTCATATAAATATTCAAAACACAGAATTCTTACCTGCTTGTTCTATCGCATTGACGATAGAATTATCCGACAACATCGTCTCAAAAAACGACATTTTGGTGATTATTTTAAGTTGTTTCTGGTATTAAAGACTTTAAAAACAGGAGAACAAAAAAAAAATAAATGGAATATTATAACCTAGAAATTGTAACTACGATAGAAAAATCCATTTCTAAGTGTTTC
Source organism: Tegillarca granosa (assembly GCA_029721355.1). Classification (NCBI taxonomy): domain Eukaryota; kingdom Metazoa; phylum Mollusca; class Bivalvia; order Arcoida; family Arcidae; genus Tegillarca; species Tegillarca granosa. The sequence continues at coordinate 10,482,378 of CM056603.1, forward strand.
AGATTTCTTTAGTCTTAAAAATTACTGCAGTAACCTGGTTATAAATTTGCCAAAGTAACAATGGTTAATTTATGTTGGTGCATTAGGCAGTTATTAAGATATTGTCAATGGGTAGTATCCATAGCTTGCTTAATAAATTAAAGAAACAGTTCAGGGTGGCTAATTTTAATGAACTTCACAATCTGTTTATTCTCATTGTTTAGTGTGATCAGTTAGTTTGGATTCTGTATGGATAAGCGTCTTGTTTTACATATTTTAAATTATGAAATAAAATAGGTTTTTGGGGTATTGTGTATCTGAAAAAAACCTTATTTAAATGATATTGGGTTAATACTGCTTTGTAATATTGACACAATATTTTTGTCTATATTTAAATGTCTCGATGGCTTGCTACTTCATCTTTTGTTTTAATTTGTAACTGTTTATCTTTGGATAAGCATGACTTATTATAATTATTACAGTTCTACCTGCACGTTCAAGTCAAACTTAAAATAGATTTATACAAATTACATAGGAACTTATTGTACTGGAACTGGTTTGAAATTAATTTAAAGTTGTTTGCTGTTTAAGAATTACATTTATCAGTATTTTGGGGACTCTTCACCTGTTGTACACCACAATTTACTGCCTTTATTGATGGGTCTTGTTGGTCAATGTGAGATAATATTGATTGTAAAGTGAATGAGAAACTTGATATCATGATTATATAACTTTGTGTAAAATAAGCGTAATATGTTTTGATGTTAAGAACTGAAGAATTTCTGAAAGAATAATAATGATATACTAGGTGTAAAGAATCTTTTATTTGGGTTTTGGAATCGGGTATGACCGTGCTGTGCACAATATGAAGTCTAATAACATTTAGTTAAATTTTACTTTGTAATTTGAAACCGCTTAATCGTAAGTGGGAGGTCGTGGGTTCGAACCCCGGCCAGGTCTGACCCAAGACTTGAAAGTGGGTAGTGACTGTTCTTTCGCCAAGCACTCAGCATTACGAAATGAAAGTCACAGTTCTTTCGGATGGGAACTTGAAATAAACGAGGTCCCGTGTCATGGCGTGGCACGATAAAGAACCCTGCTGTATAATGCAATCAGCGCAATGCACAGGGAAAATTTCTGCACTTTCGCCTTTAGCTGGCAATGTCTCGATATAAGTGAAATATTCTTGACTGGGACGTTAAACACCATTACTCACTCACTCACTTGAAACCGCTTAATGAAAAAAAAATCTAGACATTATTCTGTGGTCATGGGTTCAACCCCTAGATAAGTCATACTCTAAACACTTATGTTCTGTGATCTTGTATACCATACTAAGGATGGTATTTTTCTCTGGACACTCCAGTTTCCTCTACCATTTTAGAATTTATTTCTATACAAGGGCGATAATCTTGACCCATAGGACTTAAAATATCCCCTACCATCACAATAACTGTCAGTATTAAATAAGTTGAATCAAAAATGCAAATTATCAGATAATTATTTAACCTGCTGATCAAGTCTGAAATCTGAAATAAATTTGTAGAGATCAGATGATCTCCTGATATTAATATTAATTCTCTATTTAAATGTTTGGCACATGGATTGATAAATATGTATTTTAAAAAACTTTGGTTTCTAAGAGTGAACATTGTTTGTAAAAGTGTTCTTTATATACCTACATATATAGTCCTACTGTTCAGCATTTATTGGGTTCTTAATATAGATTGACACATTTTAATAATGGTAGTTACACAAAATGATCATTTTTCTACTAGAATATATTCCTAACTATAGTCTCTCATGTTCCTGGAAATGTTAATTGACACAATAATATAAATACAAATCCATATATTCTCCATATACAAGTATGACTTCATATTTAATCTTTAACCTTATACGAATCTGTTTTGATATGGAATGGAGTAATGGTATTTTGTACCTAAATTTCATATGCTGTCACAAATTTTAAAGTAGTAAGTTCTTAGATGGTGAAGGAAACAAAAGCACCCAAAAAACAATAACCTTCACAAAGATAACTGACAAATGTTTCCATGAAAGAATCTGTCAGATTGGGATTTACACATAAGAAGTCGTAAGTGTATGGTCTGTGAGCCAGCACTTTGGAACAATTGGCCAACAAATGATAATATTGGATAAGTATTAGCACTGTAAATCAGGAAATTTTCACGATATCCTCACATTTTATTTTTAATTTGTCAGATGATGGTCTGTACAAATCTTTAAGTGAAATATATCAAAATTAAATATTCATGAAAGTTTTATTTTCACATCTGATTAACTCCCACAAATTTACATATGGATAAATTGAATGGAATTTTTTTTGATCTACCTTTATATAAACATAAAAACAATTTCCAAAAATAACATCAGGATTTACATACCGGTAAGTCTTTTGTTGTAAGATAGGAATAAATTTCTCTTCAAAATGAAACAAAAATTCATATTTCAAAATGAAAATATGTTTGAAGAATTTCATAAAAAATTATTAATATTATTATTATTATTCATTTTTTATTATTATTATTATTTTTTTTTAATATATTATATTTTTTCTAACTTTTATGACTTCTAAATGAATGAAATAAAATATTAAAATATAATGTGTTAAAATATAAGAACACATTTATAAGTGAATCTGAAATATTAAATATGTGAAGTTGTAGAGTATTTTTTTAGTCATTATTTTTTAATCAATATTTCTGAAACTTTATCAAGGTCAAAAAGTATCAAGTTAATTACAAAAATTTATTAATATGTTTGAAAAAAAGTTAAAAAAAAAAAATAAAATAAAATAAAAAAGTAAAAAACCATGGCAAACATTATTAATATTTATACTGATTTCATTTCAAACTTACCACTCTGATAGACCACATATTTAGCTCCTGATCCATGTTGTGAAGGAATCATAATTTCACTCTCACAAAATCTCTACAGATAATAAAATAAACATATAGAGAGACAAGTCCTTTCACTTTTATACCATTGTTTTACATGTTAGCAGTAATTTAACAAGTATATCAATAACATAATATCATATTTCATAGCCAGTCTACTTGTTAACATTTTAAAAAAATATTTGTATCTTTTTGTTCCACTTTTGGAAAATGACTTTTAAATATTGTGATTGAGTGCCCAGAGATTTTTAAATCCATACAAAGGTTTTTGATTTTTCTGTTGGTTTTAAGGATTTATAAGAGTTTAAGGACACGTTTTTGTGAAGAGTAATTATTGACAACTAGATACATAATTTCGCTGAATACTTTAAAAGGAAGGTGTTGACTTAATTCATAAATCGTCTATTGAGTCCAGACTGTTCATATGCTGTAGAAAAACACTTCATTCTATTTTGACCAAAAAATATCATGAAATGAAAAGATCTTTTTTATAAATGACAGTAAATTAATTTATTCAGAATATATAGTCCACACTTGCATGATATGTTAAAAAGTATGAGCAGTAAAATTTAAATGTTAGGCCTATTTCTTCAATAGAAATTATAATTTTTTTAATGTAATTGAGCTTAATGTGAGATTTAAAAAAAAAAAAGGATATTTAATAGTGCGAGTCATATTTATAATGGTTTTGTTATACAATTTCATGAAATTTTATTCTATTTCAAAAAAAAAAAAAAAAATCTATGTATTTATATTAAGTTAAATTATTTTTTAAAAAAGTGTCAGATCTAATCAGTTTTTATGTAATTTGACAACTTTTATGCTTGAATAAACAGAACAAGTTAATATATTGTATAATTGACTTTTTAAAGCACCTTGCTTATTGTACTGATTATCCCCTGCATCTACATGTATGATTGTATTGTGTCATTATAAGTCTTTATTACTGAGTTTACAAATATTTGAAACAAAAAAGTCAAGTTTCTGCAGTTCTATTATTTCTAGTTAAGCTTGCTTTTACTGGTATAAGTTGTAAATGGTGACATATAATCACTCACAAATTATAATTCATGTTATTTGTGGGGGGTGGGGGGGCAACCATTATTGAAGTGTTTGTAGAAGGTAAAGTAGTGAATGCAATAATGTGTATAAAAAGGTATAACAGTATACATTCTTCATTAACTTACAAATCTGTTTGTTTTCAGCAACGTGTTTTTAACGGCACTGTTAACAGACCATTCTGTTAGCACTTTAAGTAATCATTAGACTTCACAAGTAGTAATATTTAACAATTATAAAAACACCTGGGCCATGGCAGACAGAGTGGTTTTGACTTTGTAATTCATTATTTGAAATAAAATTTATAGTATGAAATGTCTATTTGTTTTTTCTCTACCTAATTGGCAAGATTAAAAATACAATACATGTCTATAATAAATGAAAATTGACTTTTTTTGGACATCTGGTCATGGAGAGCATAGAAATGGTGCAAATCAAACATGAAGTGAAGATAATTTATTATTTGAAGTAAAATTTACAGAATAAAAGTTTTATTGGTTTTTCTTTACCTCTGTCTACCAAATACTGAGGTTATAAATACAAATATAATTAATGAAACTTTAGTTTTTTCTATCTTTTGGTCATGGAGAGCATAGAAAAGATGCAAATCTTACATGTAGAGAAGACATGACACTTCATTAAATATGTGCCATTCTTATCTCTTTATGAGTGTATAGTAGACTCCCTCATGGTAGAAAAATATTAAAAATCGGATTTTTAAATGAAAGATTTTTGTGCATGAATTCAAAATACATGTGCATGTAGACAAAAATGAAGACAATCACTTTGCCTTATATAGTTATGTAAATTTTGTTTAATATTTGTAGGTGATACTCTTGGATTACTTCTAGATCTAGAAAAACATGAAATTATATTCTCACTTAATGGTAAATGTTTGGCACCATATAAAGAATTGTTTGATTTTGCAAGGTAAGTTTAAACATGAAAAATTGTGACTTGATTTAAAAATTGAGAGTACCACTTACATGAGCCATCATGGATTCTAGTCTCATTCAACCTTTTTAGGTTATCTGAGCCTTAGGTTTAAGGTGACCTATAGTGATTGTTGCGTATTTGTTGTCATGCATCATAAACAATTAAACATTTTCAACTTCTTCTCCAGAACTAGTGAGCCAATGGAAGTGAAACTTTACATGGTTGTTCCTTGATTAAAGCCTTAGAGTTGCCTAGAAGCTTGAAACTTTATATATGGCATCAGCACATAAAAGTAGTTGATTTTTTATTATACGCCCGCCTATGACGAGATGTATTATGGTATGGTGCAGTCCGTCCGTATGTCCATATGTCGTACGCTAACTCAAGAATGCTTTGAGCAATTTTAATGATACTTTTTTGAGATGTTTGTATCTAAGGCAGAAAGCTCCCTTTTGTTTTTGAGATTCATATGCTTTCTCGTTGCAGAGTTATTGGCCTTTAATTGTCAAATTTTAGGCACTTTTTTCATGTTGTACAATAACTCAAAAATGCTTTGAGCAATTTTAATGATACTTTTGTGTTATATTGGTATCCATGGCAGAAAGCTCCCTTTTATTTTTGAGATTTGTTTTTTTTTTTGTCACTGTGGAGTTATGGGCCTTTAATTGTCATATTTAAGGCATTTTTTTTGCATTTTGTATAATAACTCAAAAATGCTTTGAACAATTTGAATGAAACTTTTGTGTTATATTGGTATCCATGGCAGAGAGCTCCCTTTTATTTTTGAGATTCATATGTTTTCTTATTGTAGAGTTATTGGCCTTTAATTGTCAAAATTTAGGCATTTTTATGCAAAAAAAAAAAAAAAAAAAATCAAAAATCATTTGAGCTTTTTTTATGAAACTCGTGTGTTATATTTGTCCAATAATCAAGAAGGTTTGTGAATAAACATTGAGAAATAAATTTTCTACTTTTGTTTTAAAAAATATGTTTCAGCTAAATGTCAAGTTGTTTAAGACATTACCACTGCGGTAGCTCAGTTGGTAGAGTGCTCGCTCCGTAAGTGGGAGGTCGTGGGTTCGAACCCCGGCCGGGTCTGACCCAAGAATTGAAAGTGGGTAGTGACTGTTCTTTCGCCAAGCACTCGGCATTACGAAATGAAAGTCACGGTTCTTTCGGATGGGAACTTAAAATAAACGAGGTCCCGTGTCACGGCGTGGCACGATAAAGAACCCTGCTGTATAATGCCATCAGCGCAACGCACAGGCAAAATTTCTGCACTTTCGCCTATAGCTGGCGACGTCTCGATATAAGTGAAATATTTTTGACTGGGACGTTAAACACCATTACTCACTCACTTGTTTAAGACATTAAAAAAGAAATTTAAATATCTGACGGGCGTATCATGCGCTCCATGCACAGCTGTTTATTATGTAAGGTCACAGTGACCTTTATTACTAAAAAAATTAAACATCTTCTTATCATGAACCTAAAGGCCTAGAAGCTTGAAACATCATATATGGCATTAGTGTATAAAGCTGTACCAAGTTTGTGAAAGTGGTTGATCTTTTATGAAAGGCCACAGTGACCTTAAAAACAAAAAAACAAAAAAATTATAGATTCATGATTTTCTTATCATGAACCGAAAGGCCTAATTGCTTAAAACTTTGTATATGGCATTAGCGCATGAAGCTCTACCAAATTTGTGAAGGTAGTTGATCTTTTATGTAAGGTCACAGTGACCTTAAATACAAAACACATTTAAATATCTTATTATCTTAAATCTAAAGGCCTAGAAGCTTGAAACTTCATTTATTGCATTAGTGTATGAATCTCTACCAAGTTTGTGAAGGTGGTTGATCTTTTATGTAAGGTCACAATGACCTTAAAGACAAAAAATTAAACGTCTTATCATGAACCTAAAGTCCTAGAAGCTTGAAACTTCATATATGGCATTAGCACATTAAAGTTGTTGATCTTTTACATAAGGTCACAGTGACCTAAAATGCAAAAAAATTAGACATCTTATGAACCTAAAGAACTAGAAGTTTGAAACTTTGAACATCTTTTTTTTCATGAACTATCATATCTTGTAGTAAACCATTTCTATTTTGATACAAAAACAAGATAGAAATTAGTTAAAATTTAATCTTCTGTGTGTGTGTGTGTGTGTGTGTGTGTGTGTGTGTGTGTGTGTGTGTGTGTGTGTGCTATAGTACTAAATGCCCTCAGATGACTGTTCAGGCCCATTGAGCCTCTTGTTTATTATCGCAATGATATTATTAACATTATGATGTTTGGCCATATCCCGATTTATACATATAAACGTAACACAGAAAAATAGATTTATGACATCATTTTTATATAGTTGATGTTACATCTTTTTTCTGTGATGTCACGTAGAATATTGTAAATCTGACACTTTTTGTTCATGCTAATGATGAATTTTTCCATCATAGGCTGTGCCTTAATTCTATTTAGTGATAAAATCTTGACAAGAGCATAAAACACTATACCACCCACCTGCAAATTATGTTTTGAAGAACAACGACTACCGTAATATTATATTTATTTAATATAAGGATTAAATAAGACTTCACCATCACTATATCAATAAAACATTTCTCTGTAATCTGTCAATATCTCACAGAAATCTGTCCCTGTAACCCAGTTTTATCATTTATATATCATTAATATAGTCTATATAACAGTATAAATGTATGTAATTATGACCATTATTTAACCATATCCTCTGTGAAATGTGATGTTAAGTGCTTACGCTAACTTCCTTACATATTTAATGAAGCCATTAACTTAACAGTTGTTATGGTTATAAGGTATTGAATATAATTATTATGGTACCATAATTAATATTTTGTTATTAGTTTGCTTGCATCAAAGTTCAAAGGATCTGATGTCATAAACATAAATGTCAATATCCAGTATAAAAGTAATTCTGATTGATTAGATGCTTCTTTTTAATGCAACTTTTGTTAAATGTATTTGTAGTCTAGCTCATCTGGCTAAAGGCCTGCTTATGATAACACTTATGGCTGTAAACTATAAAGTTAATATTTGCTATTTATTCTCTAACTCGCAACTTTAGTCTACAATAATCTATAACAAATATTGTAGCTCATCTGACTATAAGCCCTATAGATTATACCAACTAGTACAAGAATTCCACTAAGGGGAAATAACTGATGTTAACTCTTTGTCTATATTTCAGAAGTGGGTTTTTTGCTGCTGCTAGTTTTATGTCCTATCAACAATGTGAATTTAATTTTGGAAGTAAACCTTATAAATATCCACCAAAAGATGTTAAATTCAAAAGCTTTAATGATTTTGGAACCTTAACAGATGAAGAAAAAATCATTTTACCAAGGTATAGAAATTCATTCTCTCTTATTATTTTTGTTTCAACATAACTTTTCTCTTTCAGTTTTTTTATTTTATTTATTTTTAAAATTTTTTTTATGACATATATGATGTCAATGTTTTATCAAAACACAGCAGTGTTGATCTATATGAATATTAAGTAATTCATTAAAACATGACACATTTCTTTCTCTATCATAATGTTTAGAAAAAAAACATATATAAATATTATTAATTGTACATGTATTCAAAGTTACATAGTCTGATCCACCAAGACACTTTCCTTGACCAAGTCTTTGATATGATATGGTTTTCTTATTTTGATCGTTGCTATATTTGCATTATAATTCATTGATTACTACCATATTTTCTATTTATTTAAGCATTGAACTGTTGTTGTAGGGAATGTATTGTCATATAACTTCTATAGTTATTCGAACAACTCATAATAGTTAAAATGAGTTTGCCTTGAATAGCTATGGAAAATATACAAACATAATTATCCTATCTGAGCAAATATAAGCTTATAGTTAAATTTACAAATCAGATGATCTTTAAAATATCAAATTCTTTCCATGTTAAACATAACAAAAGATGTGATCCCACTAGACTTAACAGCCATTCTTGTCAACTAAATCAGTTAACTTTGACTGTACTGTGTGCTGTTGTTGTATGATGTAATTGTTTGTTTTATATGATATATGATATTTTCTACTCTTTAGGCATAAGAAATTAGACATGTTAAAGAATATAAAAGTACATGAAGATTCTTGTACACTTTGCTTTGATAGAAAAGCTACAAACTTTTTAATTCCTTGTAGACATGGGTATGTATTACATCAAAAATCTAATAGATGTTTTATTCTGTACTAATGATATTGGATTGGATTGAGTTATTATTGTTTTTTGCCCCAGTCAAGATTCTTTCACTTATATTGATGCTCTCGGTTCAGGGATGGTGGAGGGAACCAGAGTGCCCAGAGGAAACCACTGATATTAGCAAACTGACAAACTTTCTCACAATAGGATCTGCCAGAGTGGGCCACCAACCTAGTGCATGCTTTAGGCCACTTTTCAACCTAGGCCCCTGTGCTACCAAAACTCAAATATATTTGTACTCTTTCACATTTAAGCACATACAATGGAACCTGTCTAAATTGGTTCTGTAAATCCAAATTTTTGCTGTGGTTCAATTTTGCATTTAACAAATTACATTCTCAATTGCAGAAAATTGACATTTCACAATACAATCATCAAAGTAGCTTTAATTTTATTAGACATGTATTTTTAAATTTTATTTTTCAGGGGATTTTGCTTTAAATGTGCTTTACAAATAGAAATTTGTCCAATATGTAGAACAGAAATCCAAGAAAGAGTGGAAGAAATAGAAAATGTAATAGACAATTCTAAAACTGTACACAATAAACACCACTCCGAAATCCAAAATAAACCAGTAGATATTTTAAATGGTGAAAGTAACACTTCAAATAGAACTAGACTTAAAGATGTAACTGATGATTCTAGGTTACAAAATAGTTCTCACTCAGACACTGCTGTCAATGCAGAGATTATCAGAAGACTTGATTCTGCAAACCATTCTGAAATGAAGAATTGTAAACCAATCAAAGTCAATGTAACAGCAACTACAGCCAATGGAATATCAGGGGATGAAGATTGATTTAAAGCTTATAAGTGATGATTTTTTATAAGCTTTATTGTGATTGGATGATTTAAACTACATTTTGATGTGATAATATTGGTATAAAAGTCATTGGATATATATATATATATAAGTTTTTATGAAAAAAAATGTCATGATTTTTAATTATTAAGGGTCAACATAAAGCCAAGAAAAATAATTTGTGTTTTCTAACATTTTTTTTATGAAGACAGCAGTTGAACATGTTTAAGATAATGATTTTTAAAGTACCATTTCAAATTGGCAGATGATCTTGGTGGCTCAGTAGTAGAACATCTGCTCTGGTGACCAGGAGGTCATAAATTCGATCCTGGCCAAGTTATACATAAGACTTAAAAATTTAGAGATATTGTTGCCTGACCTAGCGCTCAGCAATAGGTGGAAAGAGTGCCGATCCATTACCAAGTGCTAAGATAATGAACTAACGGATTGGTATGCTTGTCATTGCATACAGACTTAGTGAGCTATGTCTTGAGTGCATGTTAGTACATGTTTTTAATACACACTTGCCCATCAAATACATATATAAACAGATTTATCATTAGAGATCAATAACCCTGCTATTATCACAAAAAGCTGTAAATTTGCTGATGTGACATTAAACAACAATACAAACAACCGACCAACAACCAAAATTGCAGTTCAGTCAAACTTCTATGATTTGTAGTAAATTAGACACAGGATAGTGAATTTCCAGATTGTCATAGCTATCTAATTTGAAGAATGGTAAAAATTACCATTGCAGAAAAATCATTACAATGAGTTCACCATAATACATTTTAAAAATTGATGACAGTGTTAGTGTTTAAAAAAACTTAGAGTAGGTTTCCAACAATATTTAAAATAAAGAATAAGTTGTAAACACAGATTGTTTTTCTTGGCCTGAATTATTTGTGCCTATTATTCCAAATTACCGGTTAACATTGTTTTTTTAAAACTGTTATGTTATATTTTAAAGTAAGATTGCTGGTAATATATTTATTTGTGCCTGGTACATATGATGCAATTTATAATCATTATAATTCACTTCATTATCTTCATTCTGTCATATAACATTTAAGTTTGTTAATCTTCTTTCTCATCACATAAGCTGAATTGTCCATCATTGGGATTTGTCACTGTACCTGATGATAACTCATCCTCTGTGTGGATTTAATTTTAAATTTGGTTTGGAATCGCATAAGTTGTTGATTTTCTTTAAAAAAAAACGGGGGGGGGGGGGGGGGGGGGGGGGGAGGGGGGAGTGCAGTGATGTAGCCACTATGGTGAAAATTATTTCAAGTTAGTGTTGCTATAATATATGATTAAATCCACTCGAGCAAACAATGCTCCTAACTATAAAAAAAGTGCATGTATTTTTCCATTGGTGTAAATTATAATAAGGCTCCTAACCATGAAAATGTACAAGGTATTTGTTTTCCATAAGTAATTACACACAGACCACTCGGCAACAAGGCTCCTAACCATGAAAATGTACAAGGTATTTGTTTTCCATAAGTAATTACACACAGACCACTCGGCAACAAGGCTCCTAACCATGAAAATGTACAAGGTATTTGTTTTCCATAAGTAATTACACACAAGACCACTCCAGGAACAAGGCTCCTAACCATGAAATGTACAAGGTATTTGTTTTCCATAAGTAATTTCACACAAGACCACTCCGGCAACAAGGCTCCTTACCATGAAAATGTACAAAGTATTTGTTTTCCATAAGTAATTTCACACAAGACCACTCCGGCAACAAGGCTCCTAACCATGAAAATGTACAAGGTATTTGTTTTCCATAAGTAATTACACACAGACTTTACAGTCATCATATGGTACATTAACAAACCCTGTAACATTTAATACACAAACCATTTCATTCATCAGCATGTAACATATAGCTGATATTATAAATCAAAACTATGATAGATTATTTAATTTGAGGCTGTGAAAATCTTTTTTTTTTTTGTTATTTATCTTCATCAAACGTGATATGCATAAAGCTGAAAAATTTCATTATTCCGAAATAAGTTCATTTTTAAAATGGCATATTTTTGTAATTTTTATTTTTCATTGTCAGTATGCATGGCCTTATAATATTTCTTATGAAATGTATGCGCATCAGTTCTAGTGAATAAAATGAGAAAAAAAATTAAATAACTAATTATAGTTAATTTCATTGGAAGTTAAATAAAAAATCACTACATTGGTTGAAGACAATCATTTTGGTTATACACAGTGATGTAGCCACTATACATGGCCAATTAGTTTAGGCCATTATCAGATCAAGAATTTGGGGGTCACAATATGTTATATCCTCGAGCAAGACTGTTTAACACCAATCAGTTTATAAATACATGTAATTGTTTATTTTGGGTATTGAAATATACTGGTATTCCTTCAAAGGGAGGGACTCTGTAACTTATGGCATCTTTAGACAGATTTTAACTTGATAATATATAATTATGAAAAATATCTCATTATGTATATATATCTTCAGTATTCCAATATTCAGCTTCTTCACATTGTAAAATACATGTTCCTGAAAAATTATTTCTTTATTAGAATTTTGTTTTCTAATTTTATTAAGATCGGACCTCAGGGACTATTGGATAAGAGGGATAAGGTTGCCGTTTACTGGTAAAACATTTGTAATTTCCTAGTAAAAATGCTTTCTTTTATGTTGTAAGCTTGAATTATCTGCAAATGACTAAAATAATGGAAAACTTTAATAAGATATCCAACAATTTTCATTAATATCACTTGGTATAGGGGTCAACCTCATTATGGATTAATAAATAATATCAATTAATTATCAATTTAAAGTAAAGATTCTATTTTAATATACTAAATTTTGCTTTGTTACTGTGTGGTGCAAGGGAGACAATTTATACTAATAGTGCTAAACAAAATAAGGTGCATTTCAACATTCATGAGGTTTTCAATATATGTTTTTATTTCATTTATAATATTGCTTTTTTAAAGTTTGGTTGTTTTTTCATGACACTTTAATACGGGCTTTCATTTTGACTGTTTCAACTTTTTTCAATTTTATTTATTATGATTATAGATCAGTTAGCATGTTTATTAAATATAAGTGTGAATGTGTTTTGTAACAGCAGAGTAATTTTATTGTACAAGAATTTCATCTTTCTTTCACAGTCTTATAGTAAGCAGTTTAAGTGATGGAATGGTCTAAGGCACCTACTTATTGATCACATCACAGAAAAGTCTCAATATTCCATTTTTACAGTTTCTAGTGTAAGAAAGTTTGTCAGTTAGCTTGCCATTGGTTAGTGGTTTTCACCAGGTACTCCATTTTTCTCCACCATCCTAGAACTGACAGTCACAGCATAAGTCAATAATTCCTTGAGTACAAAAACCACAATAACCCCACTCACCTACATAAATGCAATAGTCAAATACATTTTGACCATTTGCTTAAGGCTAAAGTTGAATTTTGTATTGATTTTCCATGACCTAGTCAAGATTCTTGCACTTGTATTGAGTTGTCCTTGGATGGTTTTTGAAACCAGAATACCCAGAGAAAACCACTTACAATGGACAAGCTCATTGACAGACTTATTGACACAATATTTTTTTTTCACCTAGGCATCAAGAAGTATTGTGATCCATAAGTAGTTGTTTTAAACTACTTGGTCACCAAGGCCCCTTTTTAAGTCTTAAGATTTAGATGAAAAAATTAATAATCAAACTGATACCAAGGGAAAACACTTTTTTGTGAGCATTGCATCTCCATAAGGTGAGACTCAATTTTCCAGTGTTAGCAGTGAGTCAGAATGTGAAACTTTATTTTAAAATCAGAATATTTAATACAAACATGTATTTCTTTATGTCGTTGCTTTAGTATTGCAAATATTTACTCATATGAGTGTGCAGTTTTATCAATTTTGGGGCAAAATATTTTTCAAAATATTTTAAAAAATACAGATTTTAAATAATAATGGCAAGTCAAAATTTTTTATACAAAGTATAATTATATTAAAATGAAATAACGGTAAGTGTGAATTGTGATAAAATGTATTTTTGACTGTTTTCCAACAAATTTGATTTTAAATTTGCCATAAACCATTAAATAATTAAGTTATTTATTATGTGTAACCTGATTTAAGTGTTAATTTTAAGAAAATGTGTTCTTGGACTTTGTTTTTTGACAATTTGATTGTAAAATTTACCCTACATCATTAGATAACATACAAATAGTTCTTTAACATATATGACCTATGTTTAATATATTTATTATTATTTTTTTAGGAAATTAATTTGAAATTTTGAGAAAGTTTTTTGTTTTACTTTGTTTTTCAAGTAGTTAATTAGAAAATTGACACATTATTATATGCTATAGTTCTTTAATATATTATTTAACTGGCTGCAGTTTATATTTTGCAGATGACCCTTTTCTTGGGTTAAAAAATGCAAATTTTGCATTTATGACTGTTATTCAAGATATTGAATAGAAATTTGATATAAAACATCATTCAAAACACTTTTTAATACTATGTACAACTTTCTCCATATGTCAAAAAAAATTATGAAAGGCATTTATGACTTTGTTTTATGAAATTTGGTATGCAGCATTACTCATAATGTAACATTACAAACAAGATTTATATTGAATTTTCATTCATTTATTTTTAGTTGCAAAAGTGCTTATTTTGAAAAAAATACATTTAAAACTTTGTAAAAAAAGATAATGAATTGAATTTTAACACAAATCTAAATTTATCTAAGTTTATTGTATTTTTATGATTTTGGGATACAAAGGTAACAAAGAATAAGAAGCCCCAGAAATGGAGGGGAGGGCCCCAGGGTGTAGCAGAATTATTACTACCCATCAACATCATTTTGTTATGCTACTTTTTTGGAGCACTGTTATGACTCCATTTATTACTTGTATTTTATCAAAGAGTTTATAAGATGTTAATAAAAAATAAATAAACACAATTTCTTCAGACAGAGTCATACCTTTTGCAATTGAAAATAACCCATTAGTTAATATTACATGTACTAATAAAGTCAATGAAGTACCAGTTCTGAAGAACTTTATCTGACAGATTTATACTATTTTGTACAATATTAAGTAAGACAGGTGAAACAAATAGTTCCTTGATCTCTTATTTATGTATTTAGAAATTGTTAATATTGTTTTTATGTCTTAAAAAATTGTAAATATTAATTTATAATAATGTATTATAACCAAAATTTGTATGAAAGATGAAACTTCAAAAATTTAAATTGAATTGCACTAGACTTGGTATTTACAGGAGCTCAGGTTTCTAAATTTAAACAACTAATCAGTGTTGCTGATAAAAAATAATGACTCTAAGTTACTTATCTATTGATTTTGGCAAAATGATGCTCAGGCTTTTGAAAGAATTCCAGTTGTAGGAAACTTGTAACATCTTTGTTTTTAACAATTGTATAATAGTGTAAATATTGGGAAATAGTGGGTTTTTTTTCCAATTCATAGAATTTATTTTTAAAAAGATATGGTGTATTTAAATTTTTTAAATTCCTTTTGAAATACATAGGTCTTCATTTATCTCTAAAGATCAGAAATCTAACAACTCAAAGTAAGAAATGCAGGAATTCACTGTCTATTACGAAGAAATTGGTGCTTTTGGTATTAAATGTATCATTTTACAATATTATATTTTGCTGTAGGACTTTTTGGTTTTTTATTTAGCACAATGTCTTATGATAATATATAAAGATTATGTTGGTGTTAATGAGCCTGGATTGAATTCTCAGAATTGTATGCAAAAATGTATGTGGTCACCTGCACACATAGAGTTTTCCAGTTAGTTTGCTGCTTTTTCACCCACACTTAAAATCTTGTGTGTAAAACATATAAATTGTGATTTATATTGGTGATGTTAGACCTATTCTTGTTGTTAACCTCAGATCTCTGCTGTACAAAATTAATTAATATTTTTCTGTGACTTTTGTCTTTTAGCTTTAAGGTTAAATTGTTTGAATGTTCTTGTTTTTTAGTTACAAAATGTATTGTATTTTAATGGTGTAACCATATGTATTGTGTATGTTTTTAAAACTAGAGCCCATTGGACTTATTTCTTTTAGTTGACAAATTAATTCTTTGTAAAATTTTCACTTGTTAGTCATTTAAGTGCACTTTACTGCTAGTTAGTTTTAAAAATCAAACATAAATGTGATTTTATCTGAAATAATGAAGATTCTATATCAATTTTTACTACATTACCATTAATTTGTACCTTGTCAACATAAAATAAATGCGAGTGAGTGGGATTGCTGTAGAGTTAAATAAATTTTATAAATTGATTCTCCTTTATTTGTATCATGCTAATTGATATATTTATGTAAATGCAGCATTATGTTATACATCATGCATTTGATTTTATAATGGTGTGCAGAGTTCTGAATGATAGAGTATGGTCAAAGGGAGACAACTCAACATATTTATTCATTAATATGTGTTATTATATTGCACTAAAATGAAATAGACAGTCTTTCTATGTCAGTTTCTTATCTTGACAGGAAAAACAAAATCCAATATAAAGTCTTAAAATGTAAAAGTAATTGTCTTAATAATTTTAAAATGAATAGTAATTTGTTAAGCATGTTATACCAGTACTTGCAGCTAGTAATGTCACATCTGAAATACTAATATACACAGATATGTTTAGTTTAGCCAACAAGTTTCACTTTGGGACTATGTGTTATCTCTTAAACATTCTACATTATAACTTTTTTTATTGTATACTGAGTCACACATTTTTTCATTTTCTGTAACATTGAGATTGTTATTTGAAAAATTTTTAACTGAAACATTTTCAGTGAAATCAGTGGCAACAATAGATTTATTTCAACACTGTTTGACATTTAATGATGTAAATCTTGTTGCCCTATTTTTATGATGTTATACAACAAATAAGATAAAACACATCAATAATTTTTAGGAAAATGACTTCTTGAAATGCTCTTGTCTCTAATGCCCCCTGCTTGAACCTTTGAAAGTGATCAATGTCTATAAACTTGGTGCATGTACAAGTTGCCATATTATTGAAGGACGTTAAATGTAGATTACCATTGTTGTTGAAACGTGCAGATCACCAGGGAAATTTTAAAAAATGATTTGGATGGAATTCAAAATAGATCATTTGTTTTTAGCTCACCTGACCAAAAAGTCATGTGAGCTTATGGCATGGCGTGGCATGTGTATGTGCATGTGTGCGTGTGTGTGTCATTAACACCTTTTTTCGACTTCTCCTCCAAAACTGCTGGACAGATTTCAATTATACTTGGTCAGAAGCATATATGGACTGGTGCAATTCAGATTTGTTCATGGCGTTGCCATGGCTACCAAAACTAGGTCAAGGTGGCCTAGGGGTCCAAAAATCTTTAAAAATCTTCTCCGAAACTGATGATGGGAGAAAAATCTGATGTGATATTTGGTTTCTTTAGGGTCTTAAGCCTATAGTTTGTTCATTTCGTGAAATTTGGTCGAAAAATGGGTTACACGTTTTTGCAGTTAAATTTGAAAAATTTCATAAAATGGCTTCAAATTGTTATAACTTGACTATTTGAGCAGATAATAACATGGGATTTTCAGTTTTGACTTTTTCTTGAAATGACTTTTAAATGAGGGTCAAGGTCATGATCTAATTTGTGATGTATGCAGTTTTAGGCAATTTTCTTGCAAATATTAAGAGATATATGAATTCAAAACATTGTTAAAATGTTCCCCATGACAAATTTTAAAAAGGTACCATTTTCGTAACTATATGATAATCCATGTAGGAGTTGTTGCCCCTGAAATGTTATTTTTTGCTTATAAATACTAAAATTGTGCATAAGCTTGAAAACTATAAGCTTTTTGTATAGACATGTATATTAGAATGTTGTAGGTATTGAAATGACAATCATTTTGATATATGGTTCAAGGTCATATGTTGAAAGGTCAAGGTCATAGCTGCATAAGTGTACTGAAATTGTTAATTATCTTGAAAACTATAATCTTTTTGTGTATGCATGTATATTAGAATAATATAGGTATTGATATGATAATCATTTTGATATATGGTTCAAGGTCATATGTTAAAGGTTCCGGGTCATATCTGTAGAAGAAGACTGAAATTGTTAATTATCTTGAAAACTATGAACTTTTTTATAGGCATATATATTAGAATATTGTAAGTATTGATATGATGATTATTTTTATATATGGTTCAAGGTCGTATGTTCAAAGATCAAAAACATTTTTTGGAAATTATTCATTGTACTATTTAAATCATGCATATAAGCTATTTATAAATGAAATGAAATGTGACTAGATATTTCTGATTAAATATTGCCAGATTTCTAAACTTGAGGAATTTTGTAAAGTTTTTGTTATCAATTTTTTGGACATTTCCTCAGGTGAGCATTAAGGCCCATGGGCCTTTTGTTATGATTTTGATAAACCCCTAAATTTGGCTGATTTTCTACTTAATACTATTACAATGTATCTAGTTAGATGTGGACGATAAATCCTGTATTGTTTAGCTGTTATAATGAAGATAAAACTTAATTAAATGTTATTAATGATATGAGTACTTTGTTTTCAATTTAATTTATTTTATTTGCTTATATCTATACAATTAAAATTGTGATATATATATATACATATATTGAACCAATAAAATTTTTTCTTATGTACATTGTTTTTGTTCTAATATTTCAGCATTGGATAGTTTCACATTGTTTCAAATCATCTTAACAATTTTTCAGCTTTCTGCAATGAGAGAGTTTTATTGTTAAAGATAAAATCATACACAATTTTATATGGCAAGTTTTGTGCAAGTTTTTCTGATTTATTTTGAGCTCATATAGACTTGTGATAATCTTTAAGGTGCTACAGATTTACAACTTAATTCACTCTGTCCATTGTATTAAACTCTTGGTATTGTAGACAAGCTTGAGCTTAGTGTACACCTATTACTATAATGAGTGAGCTTGAGCTTAGTGTGCACCTATTACTATGAGTGACCTTGAGCTTAGTGTACACCTATTACTATAATGAGTGAGCTTGAGCTTAGTGTACACCCATACTATAATGAGTGACCTTGAGCTTAGTGTACACCTATTACTATAATGAGTGATTTTCCGAAGTTTTAAGTTTATTTTTATGTATCTAGCATTGTTGATTTTATGAAGATATTTATCCTGACCAATGTATTGATGGCTTGATTTGCTGTTAAGTCAAACTTAATACAGTTACCCAAAATGTTAAATAAGCTGTAAGGTAGCACCTCTCTGTACAGAGTATGGAGTAATGGTGTTTTACATTGGGTCAAGAGTCTTTAGTCATATTAAGGAATGTCTTAATTAACAATTTGATATCTTGAAATCAAACACAAAGATACCAGTTCATGTTCAAACTTGGTTAATCATGACATTCTTTAAAGATTCTCAAGTGAGCCTGATTTGCATTATGTGTGACCCTTTGTTAGTATAGTCCATATCATGAGCAGATAATTATATATTGCATGGTTAACAATTGATATTTTTGTCAACCTCTAGATTGATTACTAAAATCACATTATTACCTCATAACAATTTGATACCTATATCACCTCTTTATGTCACATTATTACCTCATTACAATGACCTTGATGCCTATATCACCTCTCTTATTGTCACATTATTACTTCATTACAATGACCTAGATGCCTATATCACCTCTTAATGTCATGTTATTACCTCATTACAATGACCTTGATACTTATATCACTGATGACCTTGATACCTATATCACCTCTTTCATTGTCACATTATTAACTCATTACAATGACCTTGATACCTATATCACCTCTCTTATTGTCACATTATTACCCCATTACAATGACCTTGATACCTATATCACCTCTGTTATTGCCACATCATTACCTCATTACAATGACCTTGATACCTATATCACCGATGACCTTGATACCTATATCACCTCTTTCATTGTCACATTATTAACTCATTACAATGACCTTGATATTTATATCACCTGTCAATGTCACGTTATTACCTCATTAATAATTTTTGTTAGTAATTATTTATTTTAACCTCTAGATTGATTACTAAAATCACTTTATTACCTCATTTCAATTTGATACCTATATCACCTCTCTTATTGTCACATTATTACCTCATTACAATGACCTTGATACCTATATCACCTCTCTTATTGTCACATTATTACCTCATTACAATGACCTTGATACCTATATCACCTCTCTTATTGTCACATTATTACCTCATTACAATGACCTTAATACCTATATCACCTCTCTTATTGTCACATTATTACCTCATTACAATGACCCCGATACCTATATCACCTTTCCAAATGTCACAGTATTTTGAAGTTCTGCATCTTATAACCTTCCTTGATTTTTTACAAAACTTTTTATAAAAACATAATCTTGTGCATTTCCTACATAATAACTGATAACGCCGAAAAAGATTCATCGTTAAGTCATAAGGTAAATGGGCACTGATAACACACTGGCTGATAGTGCTTAAAGAATCAATGAAGGGACAATCTTTTAGTCATATGTGATTACACAATGGCTGGTAACGCTGAAAGAACTACTGACGTGCCCATCATTAAATCATACTTCCTATAGGCACTCATTACAGAATGACTGGTAACGCTAAAAACAAATCACTATCGGGCCCATCATTAATAAGATAAGTGGGCACTGATTACAAAATGGCTAGTACCGCTAAAAAACAACCACTGTCGGGTCCATCGTTAAATCATACTTCAAGTAGGCACTGATTACAGAATGACTGGTAACGCTAAAAAGCGAATCAATGACGGGCCCGTAGTTAAATCAAACTACAAGTAGACACTGATTACAAAATAACAGGTAACGCTAAAAACGAGTCACTGTCGGGTCCATCTTTAAATCATACTTCAAGTAGGCACTCATTACAGAAAGACTGGTAACGCTAAAAACGAATCACTGTCGGGCCCATCATTAATAAGATAAGTGGGCACTGATTACAAAATGACTGGTACCGCTAAAAAACAATCACTGTCGGGTCCATCATTAATTAGATAAGTGGGCACTGATTACAAAATGACTGGTACCGCTAAAAACGAATCACTGTCGGGTCCATCATTAATAAGATAAGTGGGCACTGATTACAAAATGACTGGTACCGCTAAAAAACAATCACTGTCGGGTCCATCGTTAAATTATACTTCAAGTACGCACCGATTACAGAATGACTGGTAACGCTAATAAGAATCACTGTCGGGTCCATCGTTAAATCATACTTCAAGTATGCTCTCATTACAGAAAGACTGGTAACGCTAAAAAAGAATCACTGTCGGGTCCATCGTTAAATTATACTTCAAGTAGGCACTCATTACAGAATGACTGGTAACGCTAATAAGAATCACTGTCGGGTCCATCGTTAAATCATACTTCAAGTAGGCTCTCATTACAGAAAGACTGGTAACGCTAAAAAAGAATCACTGTCGGGTCCATCGTTAAATCATACTTCAAGTAGGCACTGATTACAGAATGACTGGTAACGCTCAAAACGAATCACTGTCGGGCCCATCATTAATAAGATAAGTGGGCACTGATTACAAAATGACTGGTACCGCAAAAAACAATCACTGTCGGGTCCATCGTTAAATTATACTTCAAGTAGGCACTCATTACAGAATGACTGGTAACGCTAATAAGAATCACTGTCGGGTCCATCGTTAAATCATACTTCAAGTAGGCACTCATTACAGAAAGACTGGTAACACTAAAGAAACACGGTCGGGTCCATCGTTAAATTATACTTCAAGTAGGCACTGATATCAGAATGGCTGGTAACGCTAAAAAACGAATCACATTAATAAGATAAGTGGGCACTGATTACAAAATGACTGGTACCGCTAAAAAACAATCACTGTCGGGTCCATCGTTAATTATACTTCAAGTAGGCACTGATCACAAAATGACTGGTACACTAAAAAAGAATCACTGTCGGGTCCATCGTTAAATCATACTTCAAGTAGGCACTGATTACAGAATGACTGGTAACGCTTAAAAAGAATCAATGTCGGGCCAATCATTAATAAGATAAGTGGGCACTGATTACAAAATGACTGGTAACGCTAAAAAAGAATCACGGTCGGTTTCATTGTAAGTCATACGATAAGGAGACACTGATTACAGAATGATAAGTAACGCTAAAAAGGATCACTGACGGGACCATTGTGAGTCATACGATAAGTAGGTACATATTACAGATTGACTGGTAACGCTACAAAAGAATCACTGACGTCCAAAGTTAAGTCATATGGTATTTGGGGACTCACCACACAATAAACGAAGTGTACCTCATTTAGTCACACGGCACTGATTACAAAATGACTGAAAACGTTGGAAAGAAATTATTGATATAGAAGGTGGACATTGCCTCGTAATGACTGATAACAATGGAAAAGATTTATTGATATGGGAAGTGGGCATTGCCTACGATATAACTGATAACAATCAAACTTGAGAAATTATTGATATAGAAGGTGGACATTGCCTCGTAATGACTGATAACAATGGAAAAGATTTATTGATATGGGAAGTGGGCATTGCCTACGATATAACTGATAACAATCGAACTTGAGAAATTATTGATATAGAAGGTGGACATTGCCTCGTAATGACTGATAACAATGGAAAAGATTTATTGATATAGAAGGTGGGCATTTCCTACACAATAGATGATAACAATGGAAAGAATTTATTAATATAGAATATGGGCATTGCCTCGTAATTACTGATAACAATGGAAAGGATTTATTGATATGGGAGGTGGGCATTGCCTACATAATAACTGATTACAATGGAAAGAATTTATTGATATTGAAGGTGAGCATTGCCTACACAATTACTAAAAACAATAGAAAGAATTTATTGATATTGAAGGTGGGCATTATCTCGTAATGACTGATAACGCAGAAAATGATTTTTTGATATGGAAGGTGGGTATTGCCTCATAATGACTGAAAACGTTGGAAAGAATTTATTGAAATAGAAGGTGGGCATTGCCTCGTAATTACTGGTAACAATGGAAAGGATTTAGTGATATGGGAGGTGGGCATTGCCTACACAATAACTGAAAACGTTGGAATGAATTTATTGATATAGAAGGTGGGCATTGCCTCGTAACGACTGAAAACAATGGAAAGAATTTATTGATATGGAAGGTGTACATTGCCTACACAATAACTGATAACAATGGAAAGAATTTATTGGTATAGAAGGTGTGCATTGTCTCGTAATGACTGATAACAATGGAAAGAATTTATTGATATGGAAGGTGAGCATTGCCTACACAATAATTAATAACAATGGTAAGAATTTATTGATATTAAAGGTGGGCATTGTCTCGTAATGAGTAATAACGCTGAAAATGATTTTTTGATATGGAAAGGTTGGGCATTATCTCGTAATGACTGATAACAATGGAAAGAATTTATTGAAATAGAAGGTGGGCATTGCCTCGTAATGACTTATAACGCTGAAAAGGATGTATTGATATGGGAGGTGGGCATTGCCTACACAATAACTGATAACAGTGGAATGAATTTATTAATATAGAAGGTGGGCATTGCCTACACAGCAAATACTAACAATGGAAAGAATTTATTGATATAGAAGGTGGGCATTATCTCGTAATGACTGATAACGTTGGAAAGAATTTATTGAAATAGAAGGTGGGCATTGCCTACACAATAACCAATAACAATGGAAAGAATTTATTGATATAGAAGGTGGGCATTGTCTTGTAATGACTGATAACAATGAAAAGAATTTATTGATATAGAAGATGGCATTGCCTACACAATAACCAATAACAATGGAAAGAATTTATTGATATAGAAAGTGGGCATTGTCTCGTAATGACTGATAACAATGGAAAGAATTTATTGATATAGAAGGTGCGCATTGCCTACACAATAACTGATAACAGTGGAAAGAATTTATTGATATAGAAGGTGGGCATTTTATTGATATAGAAGGTGGGCATTGCCTACACAATAACTGATAACAATGGAAATAATTTATTGATATAGAAAGTGGGCATTGTCTCGTAATGACTTATAACGCTGAAAAGGATGTATTGATATGGAAGGTGGGTATTGCCTACATAATGACTGATAATGCTGGAAAGGATTTTTTGATATTGAAGGTGGACATTGCCTACACAATGACAGTTAACGCTTAAAAGGATGCATTGATATGAAATGTGGGCATTGCCTACATAATGACTGATAATGCTGGAAAGGATTTATTGATATGGAAGTTGGACATTCAGGACTACATAATGACTGATAATGCTGGAAAGGATTTAAGGATATGGAAGGTGGGCGTTGATAACATATAAAAATGAACGCTGGTGGGATTCATTGATACGGAAGATACAATGACTTAAAACGCTGAAAAATCAATGAATGGACAATCTTTCAGTCATATGTTAAATGGGCATTGACAACACAATGGCTGCCAAGGTAACGAGAAATGAATCACTGACGGGTCCATGATAAGTAGACACTAAATAAATAATAACGCTGGATGAACCTAGTTGGTCGTGTTTTTCGGTCATGCATCAGCCAAGAATATTAGTCAAGTTTTCTACTCCAGTGTCTATCAACACCACTGTAGAATGGTAGAAATGGTGAAAGACATTCTTATTAACCTCATTCATGTTACTACAAGTCGACATTGCAAGTTCTATTCGTTAATGTTATAGAGTTACCTATCAAACCAAAGACTGGGTTTTATTAAAATCCGTTAAATTTAATGTTTATGCTATGGTCAAAGTTCAAAATATGTCAACTGCGCGTTTAAAAAATATTATGAGATGAAGTTATTACTTATACAACATGACGCCCTGTCCAAATGGAACAGTATAATAAATATAAGTGTACGAATAAAGGCCTGGTTCACAGCTAAGAAAGCCAATGGAGGATTAGAAATAATCACGGTCAGCAACACATGTACATATTACGACTAATTGAACACTATGTTATTGTTGGTAAATCCACCAAGCGTTTTAGTGAGAAATTCAGCTAATTATAAAGAATTATGGTCTTTTGGATAGACATAAAGAAACTTTTTCAGTTGTGACAACTAATGATATAAGTCGAGTCAAACTTGAATCATTTTCACACAATGTCGTGGGTTTTGAAATTATTTATTTTATTTGTTATACTCCTTATATTATATTACTTATATTTAACAGTAAATATCCTTTTTAATTTTATAACAAAACAAATTTCTCGAAGTTTAAATGTATATTCTGATATTTCAGATATACCAGAAAAATTTGCATATAGTTCTAGTTTAGTGGACGCTGCTGTAATTATATTCAGGCACGCTTCCTCTTATTCAATATACACACATTTTAATACATCATATATTATTGATGAAATAGAATTAGTTGCAAGTCCATTGATAATAATTGAACGTTCCGGTGTTTAATAACCGTGAAAACGTAAACATACGGAAAATAGGAAGTTGTATCGCACGACCTATTTTTACGTCGCGGACTTACTCTACTACAATGCACCAAGTGCCCCTTCACACCCCTTATGCACGATACTGAGAACAAAAAGACTGAAAAGACAACAAAATTATAAAATTTAAGGCAGCAATATATATTTCAAGAAACAGAAAAGTACATAAGGTTCGGTTTGATACACATAAAATTATTTTAACCCTCCATTAATATCTGCAAAATGAACTGTAAACAGAAAAATACCCCGTGTCATACATTCTCAATATCAACATTGAACTTCGGCTATAATCGGAACCATTAGGAAAACAAAATAGGTTCGACCAATGAAAACGTCGCTAGTCTTGTGGTTTAACCAATCAGGCAATCTGTTACATAGCGCGTGCTCTTTTCCAATATGGCGGGTGAGTCCACCTCAGATTATAAATACATTGTTTTTCACTTTTTCCACATATTCCTTATTACTGACATTGTTTTTATACATTTCAGATATTGACCTTTACTCTGGCTTAAGTGATGACGATCCAGATAATGGTAAGTTTTTTGTCAATTTTTTTTGTTCGGTTGGTGTCGTCGGACTAGTGCTGCGGAGAACGAAAATGTCCCAAGTTCCATTATTTGATATTCTTTCGCGCCGTTAAATTTGTTTTTACCTTTGTTACAATTACATATTTTAAGCTGGCGTATTGTTTTTTGTCTGTAATAATGTAAAATACAGAAATTTTTGGTTGTTCGAAGGTATTGACAGGCCAACACGTGTATTTATTGCAATATTCAAACATGACGCCGAGGTTTCCCGAGATTTTGATGCCATGATGCTGGGGTCACGTGGTACAAGGTTTCTGACCTTTTGAACCAAAATTATTCCCGCGCAGTTCCAGTTTGAACCGTTTTGGCTTGGGCATTGGCTGAAGAGCATGCTGTTAATGAGATGCCATATAATTGCGAATATTAATGTTTGAATCACAACATTTGCGTTCGAATAGAAGTATTGATTTTTCAGTTTTAGCACTTAGTCATGAATGAGTAACAAGTGATGGGTAGCGTTGGAATAACGGATAAATTAGGTCAAACAACCGTTTTGTGTCCCTGTTTGAAGGGGACACGGCGCGCCAAAATTAGGTTCAAATATTTTCAGGTAAGTTTTATCTGAATGCTTATAAAACTGTCTTCAGTTTTTCAAAACGGCTTTGTTAAACTGTGTCTAATATTTCATATATTTTCCGTTTCAAAAACTAGAGAACAAAGGCTTTGTGTTTATTTTTCTCGGGTGAATCATTACGCACATGGCTTCCGTTGTGGTTTGTTTTGAGCAGGTGCGACATTGAAAAGGGCGCATTTCTTGTTTCTCCTCAACTATTCTTGGTTTTATGGTGTAACTTGTCCAAAAAATGTTGCAAGCATATTATGTGTAATATGTAAAAGCATTTGATAAGTTTCATTATGATGTATTAAATTGGATTTTTTTTAGAAATTATATTATTAATTTTGGTTAAAAGTAATAGAGTTTTAAAATGTTTTAAATTAAATTTATTTTGCCAAGTCTTTTTTATTAAAAAAAAAATAATGAAAAGTCGTATCTTGGAGTTAATCCCAGGGAACCATTTCTAATTTTTGTCAACATATACATATGTTGAACTTTTGGCATCTTGTAAATTCATAAGATATAATCTCAAAAGTTTTAAATATTGTATATTTATGAAATATTCAGTTGTTATAAAAAGGGGTTGAGTGTTGATGCATTGTTTATATTTGGCCCTTTTTATTCAGCTCAGAAAATTAAAAAACTAAGTATAACAATGTTGGATCAGTGCTTCAGATTGTCACTGCACCAGCGTTAATCCCACAGAATTTAAAAAAATGACCCATGAAAATTTACCTAGTGCGCCCTTTGGATGCACTAAACTATGAACAATTTTAGATCTAAAACACAGTCTTCCGATCATCCTAAAAATAAACAGAAAATGTCTGTAAAAATTTCTGTAATTCGGGATACCTCTGATTTACTGTAGTCGTTAAACGAAAACGAAAATGTCAAAAAGGAAGCAGAGTAGCATCCTCTCGTTATTGCCCAAAAAGACCCCAGTTGATGAAGAAAGCGGTTAAATATTAAACAAGATTTAATCGAGACATAGTAAAATAATTAAAACACCACTAAAGCCATTGTTTCTTTATTGTAAGCATTTGTTAGGGCTGTCACGTGGTCACTCAGGCTTCAGACATCTTCAGGTCAGCTGATGGGGAATGTAACGTTACATTGATGATAGGCAATGTTTGTGACAATGTTTTATGATTTCTTTATTTTTACTTTTGGTCAAATTGTTTTCTGTATTAACAGAAAATATAGTTTATGTTTTTTATTCTTCGTTTATTTAAAATATATGGAAATGTTGACCTAGGCATGATTGATCATAGTCGAATAAATACTGGGATATTTACCCATGCATGGCGATGCTGTAATTTCAAGTCTATTCATAGACTAAAAGTAAAACATTTAACACTGCATCAAAATTTAATTCTGTATTTTTTGGGAACGAAAAAATTACTGGCCCCTTACTTTCAAAACGGGCCCTCATTTCTGCACAGAATGGGCCCCTTGGGCCCCTGGTTTTTCAAGACAATCTGAAGCACTGTTGGATACATCGCCTAAATGTACCATTTGTCTCAAATCGCACAATATATTGAAAGAAAAATAATTCCAAATGACTTTTTATCAAACAAAATGGTTTACAAATAGTTTCTGTATTGTGAGCGATATTTCCATTGGTTTTGCTTAATTATTTTAATTGTGTAGTATATATAAAACAAGTAGTTGTCATTTATTTTTAAGGAGGGATGAAATGGGTTTTTATTCAAATCTGTACAGTTGTAAGAGGATAAAATCTCTCATCGGATTGACATTTAAGCATGTAAACTTAATTTCAATCAAAAAATTTCTGTCTGCCATTCAGAATTCTATGACTGAACAAAATTTGGTCAATTTTTTTTTTTTTTTTTTTTTTTTTTTTTTTTTTTTTTTTTTTTTTTTTGAAGTTTACAATGCACATTGTCCAAAAAGTAACTTGACAATCAGTCTCATGCTTTATTAGTTGGAATATCTTAAGGTTTGCCCAGAGTTGGATTTAAATGAAGGATGAGAGATGTGTTCTAGATTTATGCCATGATGGGGTCCTATTTACAACCCTATTTTTTGTGTGATTTTAGTAATTTCTTAAAGAGATATGTGTTTAAAAAAAGTAAACAATCCATTTATGCTGAAGGCGTCATTATAAACTTGATGACTAAAAATTAATTGTTGATTTTAGCCGTCTACCTTCTATTGACATCTATGGAAATAATTAAATAATAATATTGTTCTCTGCTGTCAGGGTCCTATAAATAAATTCTGTATGGTTGTATTGCATAATTGCATGAACACCATCTCGTGGCATAAAGAATTCTTCTTTGCTACTTTGAGAACTTAACTTCATCTTTCATTAAGTTATTTGTATTTATCCTTGATTGTTTTAGCATATGATGATGGACTTGATGCAGATGATGTTTACAGTACAGATGATAGCCTTACTCCTTTACAAAAACTTGAAAAATACATGCAAAGTGATAATGTTTACACCAGGTAAGCTTAAATTCATTTGAACTATCTTGATATATTGATCTTGATAGATTCTAGTATGTAAAAAATTGTCAATGCCTTATCATTTTCTTTATTAAATCCATTTTTTCCACTATGCCAGAACTGATATTGGTCTAGATGTTAATAAGTAAAGCTTAAAACAGTACAAAGAATCATTTTCGCAACTAGTGCTGTATTGAACAAGCTTTTAGAGTATCCTTGTAATGAATGATCATCAGATATCCAGCAGTATTACATCTGTTTTATATGTTATTAGACAAATGGTGGCACGTGGTTTACTGGACACACTACGGGCTGTGGAAGAAGCAGAAGAAGATTGCACATCAGTTCTTAAGGCGATGGTTAAATTGTCTGAGGATTCGGGTAAGCATGAATACAAATAATTGGCATTGTTATCCAATGCATTTTTGTGTGCTTTCAGTAGTCAGAACTGCCATTTTAAAACAAGTGCAGAACATAAATTTTCTGTAAGAATTTCATTTTGTTTATTATCTACACTTAGTTCTTGTTTGAAAATGCTTAATGCCATATTGTTCAATGAAAAAAAGTGCTGGTATTTAAACTTTTAGATTTGTTAACACCCAAATCATAAAATTGCATATAACGAGAGAGGAGCAGATATCCTCTGAAAAACTGCAATCTGAAAACAAGTTGATGTACAAAACAAAGTACTTGATTGAATGATTATAATGCATATTTAAGCAACATGAACAAATACAAATATGGCCATTGATTCATTTCATGGGAATGAAAGCCATTTAATTAAAATTTGAAAGTATGATGAGAAGACAGTTATATTGTTTGATTTGTAGTTAATTTTATCATAAATTGTTTCTGTTTTATCCATTATTAAATATAATAATGTTTTTAACTTTTGATAGATCCCATTGTGAGATCAGAATTAATGGAACAGGTTCCTCACCTAGCAGTATATTGCCAGGATAACAAGTGTTTGTTTCCAAACTCTGTACCTCTCTATATTTTACCTATGGTTGTAAGATACCTAAATGACCCAAATAATCAGGTAAGACCATTCGTTATTTTTAACATCTTATTTCAGTTACTATTGAAGTTGTGAATTATAAAACTAGTTTCGGTAATTAGCAAAGTAACAACAACGCAGAGCAGATTCCTTCTTCTAATGATTTGTATAATTTTCACAATAGGTTGATTTCAGGATTGTGAATTTTACCCTTGATATGCAATGAGTTGGGTAACAAAGTTACCGTAATCTTTCAATGTTTTCGGACCCTCTATGTTATGGGACACCCTCATTTTTAAATTTTAATAATTTTTAAATTTCCTCTAATTTTGGACGGCAATTTTTTACCTCTAAATCCGGACACGTTTTTGCTGAAATTCAGTTGCAGCATGTTATACAGAGCGCTTGAAATAAAGATTTAGTAAAATCAAAAAGAAACTTTGATGTTTTCAATTATTTTAACTATAAATTGTTGTTTTCACACGTTTATTTCATTGTGTATTGGAGCCATTGCATCGTAACGTGAAACAGGTATTTGCAATGTATTAATGTTTTTATGTAAACTAAATAAAATCATACCTTTGATAAGTGCTTTAATTTTCTATGAATGTGAAAGTTGATTTTAATAAATGTTCACTGCCGAGAAAATCATGTAAAACAGAATCTTGTCGGTACACTAGTTCAACATAGACATTTTTTTCTGATGAAAACAGGAAGTGATGTTTTTCACTTATTCTCATGAAGTGTTTGTTATGGGAATTCCAGAAACGACCATGTGATTGTTCCAGCAGACAAATGCTAAAAAAAAAACCCTTGAATTTGGCCAATTGGGTGTCTGTATTTCGTTATTAAGTGGTAGTGAATAGACTGATAAAAATAAAGAAATCAATTAATTCATATGTTTTCCGATCGTATTTTAAATAACAAAACAAGGTATGGATATTGGGTGTGTCTCGAAACCTATTTAGATTTTAGTATTTTGCCTGGTTACCTGTTCGCTCAATGATTATGAGACATATAGTGTGGTGTGACATATTAAAGGTGGCTAGTTGAACTGTCTGCATGTTGGAGAAATGTGTGTTTAACAGACAGTGGATACCAAAATATAAATGGCTGTCTGAAGTCAAAAGTGACAAAAACAAAGCTTATTGCACATGGTGTTGGAAAATAATAGAACTTGAGAAAATTAGTTTCGCACGCTTCTAGTGACAAACATGACCGTAATGCAAAGTGTTACGATACGCAACACTTTTTTCAAACAGCCAAGTATAGATTGGTGCCAGTTAAACACGGAGATTTTAAACGGACAGAAGTGTCAGAAACATGTAAAACTGACAATGAAATGACCGATTGAAAGGTATCTGCCCCTCCCGAATGCCCAACAACTTCAACTTCCACTTCAAGTGCCATTACTATGGACGCCTTTGTCGCTAAAAACAATACGCTCAAGGCAAAAATTGTCCCTCTGATTAGGCCTTAAATTTGCAAATAAGACCCCGAAAAAACCCTAAAAAGTCCTTAAAATTGGAGTCCAAATATCTGTACGAACCCTGTTTACGGAAGTCGGGAGTCGAAACTTGTTCTATCTTTGCATTGCCATTTCTTAAAATGTACACATACGAATGGTAAAATATTGAATATTTGATTGAAACGAAATTCTCTGAACTTGATCCACAAATAATGCAACACACGATGTATAATAATAATTTGACTGCAGACAATTACAAGTAGAAAGCAGCATGTTGGTGCACCTCAAACGCTGGGAGTTAATGAAAAAAGTCACGTTGTTTTCTTGTAAACAAAATGGCTACCTCGATGTGTATTACTTAGAGAATCATGATTATTGATCAACAAACGCTTTAAAAAATAATAATTAATGAAATAAACAACACAAAAGGTAAAATTTACTTGTATTTAATTCAAAATTTTACTTTATCATTGATATATGCGTGGATATCGCTGTTGATAATGTCTTAAAATATCGAGAGGGAACCCGGAACCAAAATCGGCTCTAAAATGTCTCTTATTTTTCGGACACTCTAAATATTTGGACACCCCCAATTTTCAAGATATTTAATTTTCAAATTTCCTCTAAATTCCTGGACACTTGATAATGAAATTATTAAAATCTGTCCGAATACATAGAAGGATTACGGTAAGTAGAATTTAACAAAAAAGGATCAGATTCAGTTTACACAATCTTCTACACAGTTCTACAATCATATAACAAAAAAATAGTTATCAAATATTTTTGGGTCTTATTATGTTTTGTTTAATATTCAAAATTAATGTGTGTCGTTATTTTCTTAGGTTCGCAAAACGAGTCAAGCAGCATTACTTGTCCTACTGGAACAGGAACTCATTGGAAAAGGTAAATTTTCATTTTACCCTGATCTTTAAAAAAAAAAAAACTCGCACACATGTTTTGTACTTGAAAATGCTTATGGATGTTCCTAGCTCAACTGGATAAGCCAGGGTGAGCTTATGGTGCAGTAAAGCCCTAGAAGTGCATTTGTAAAATTCTCGAAGATGTGTAAAGGTGTTTTAAACTAAATGCTGAATTTGCATGTTATTCTCCCCTTTTGACCATAAGTCATACACTAAATGGAAATATCGTGCATGTATACAATACTGTATGAATATAAAGGGATACTTATGGCAGATTAATAAAGAATAGACTGATTTGTAAATGGTTAAAACTTTGTTTACACATTGTATTTTGGGTTGAACTTGCATGTTTGTCATGGAGAAGAGTGTGTGTATTCTGTTCAAAGATACAATGGCTGTTAAGGACCAGTTTAGTAATTTGTGTCCTAGATAACAGTAGAAGTAAACAATCTGAATTGAGATTTTATTCCCATAAAAGTTACAATTTTACATCTTACATTTTAAAATGCTTGGGGAAAAAAAAAATCAGGAGGAAGTCTTAACTATTCAGGTCTGCCCATTAAAAATGAGATAACTTACCTTTATTGTAGTAAAAATGTTTACGATATTGCTTTTAAAAAAAAAAACTTGTCACCCAACTACTCAAATTAGGATTTAATCTTTGACCTTCAATTTGAAATATATTGACAAAAGTTTGGACCAGAAAAAAAAACCAAAAAAAAAACCTCCTGTTTGACATTATTGAAGATGTCTTTTAATTAACATTTTGATATAATTTGTAGAAGATATAGAAGAACAGGTAGTTAATGTTATCTTAGATTTGGCAAGTCCTGACAGTTTAGATGATTATAGAACAGAGGCAGTTGCTGTAAGTATGACAGTTATTTATTGACATTGTATTACGTAATTATATATAAATATAAGAAATGAAAATGCAAACTTTATTTAGTGATCAAATTTTGTTTTGCCCTTCTTTGGTTTGATAATTCTTAGTTGTAGGCCTTCTTATGTTTGATTTGTCATGATAAGGAAAATTTTGGCTTTTAAACATTGTGAAAGACATGGGTAGTGAGATGTGAATGATAAAGCACCTTGCTACCATGTCTTTTGCAGGGTTAAGTCATCTGTCGTCAATAATTGCCTCTGTTTCTGTTGCTTATATTTATGATGGTCATTATTTTAATGTGTTTGTGATTATTTGCTTAAAGACATTAACACAAATTTTGAATTTCCTGTAGTTGTTACCGTGGTGTCAATTTCACAAAAAGTGGAGTGGGCATTAATGCTGGATGTTATAGTGAACACAAATCCTATCACAGCCAGCATTGATGAGCCATTCTTCTTGGTTAATCGGCAAATCTGCTACATGCATGTAAATGACATGCATTTTGAGTTTTTTATGTCTGAACAATTATCTATTTTAATAATTCTTGGAATTACTAATGCAAGTTTAGTTTCAATTTTACTGAAATAACTCCATCACTAGTGAGAAAAAGCCTAGCATGGTATGTGGCATAGCATGAATTGAACATCTATTGCATGGGTGCTATTGTTGATGTTGCATGCAAGCTTTTTCAATAGATTTAGAGGCCAGATAGGAATGTGGCCATCAATGCCGGATGTTATAGTGCCTAGATTGAATTATCACAGCCAGTTTTGATGAGCCATTTCATCTGTCATACATCATTTCTTTGTCATAACTAGCATTCATTCATATTTTTTATATGGTGGTGATTGTCAGACTGAGAGTTGGGTAAGACATCAACTGGTTTTGATACTGATCAAGTGGTTGTGATGTGTATATACCTGCCTTGGATCATATCACAGCCTGCTTGGATCAGTATTGAATATCAGAATTAAAACAGCTGCAGGTTTCGTGTTATATTGTGTTTTTTTGAGTGCTTTTGCCAGATTTTCATGGAGAAGGATCATTTCCATTATATCTCTTGTCATGTGTTGGTTTATTATTGATTTCTTATTGGTGAATTTCAATTGATTCTTGTATTTTTGGGTTTGATATGTGTATTGTATTTCTCAAATTCTCTTGTTGGATTACACATTGTCTTTTAACAGCATGGCATCTTTGCTAGATTTATCAAAGTGGTTGTGAAATGTTAGCTCTTTATCATATCACAGCCAGCTTTGATGAGCTCTATCCTCAGATCATATCATCATCTAACTAATTCATAATGCATTATCATAAGGGCATTATTGGTGACACATTCATTGCCTTCATATTATGAGGGTTTGAATGCTAGATATTGATATACATATATAACAGCTTGCTTATTTCTTGACAGTTTGTAGCTTTTGATGTCGTTTGGGGCAAATTTGATCTGATAGATAAATTTTAATGCATCTGCTTCCATACATTTATGTTATGCAAGGCTACTTTTCACATTGATGGGTAATCTTTTGTTTTCATGTGGGTATTCCTAGTTGAGATTTAAAAAAAATGTTTATCAAGAAGTCATCAAAGTGGTTGTGAAATGTGGTACTTTTTCATATCACAGCCAGCTTTGATGAGCTTTTTGGTGAATTTAGCGCACATTCTAGATTTATCACAATGCATATGTAATTAATTGAATCTGTATTTTTACAGTATACAACTTAGAAATATTGCATTGCAGGGAATAATTAGAAGATGTCAAAGTCGTTGTGATATGGTGTAATACAAACACATCACAGCGAGCTTTGATGAGCTTTTATATTTCCTCTTTCTACATATCTGTTGTATAAACGTGTTACATTTTGATTTCTTTTTACCAGTTCAGTTCTACTTTTAAAAAGTGATTGTGAGGATATATATGATGGTTTTAAAATGACCAAGTTCAGTTGAATTTGTCAAAGTGGTGGTGATGTGTTGTCTATTTCATATCACAGCCAGCTTTGATGGGCTTTAACTGACACAGATAACACTGTCGTTTTTTGTTCCTTTAAATTCTTCATTCTGTAGCTCACATTTAACCAAGTTCTGTGTAATGACGCAAAATGTGAATACCAACAGAAAGGTTGAGAAGATTTAATATTGATTGCTTACAGAGTTTGAAGATGACAGAATTGTCCAGTCTAACACCAGAGGTTGTACAGTTGGTTAGTTTTTAAGCAGTAATGGCTAGATCCTAACTTAAATACCTGTCATAGAATAATTACTTGATTAGTAATAAAGCTTTGTCTTTTACCTAGATTTTACATTGTAGGAAGAGAATATTAAAGATACTGAGAAGAATATACACCTGTAGTAGAGAAGGAAATCCTGCCATCAAAGTTGTTGTGATGTGTTAAGTTATTTCATATCACAGCCAGCTTTGATGACATGAGATACTTTACATCAGCTTAGTATATGTGAACCAACTTATAAATTTTTAAGGTGTTAATATAAAAATGGCAATGAAATAATATTCAAAAAGTCTATTTGGTATATGTGTTCATATATCATATTCATTCTGTACAATTAGAAAATTCTGATGCATCTTTCTTTTTTATTTCTTTGTCATTAAAATATCATCATATACATTTAAAATATTTTTGGTTATATACAATACCATGGTTCCATTTGACCCTTTTTGTTTTACTTCAGCTGGTGTTATACCTGTATAGCATGATGTGTTTATCAATAAACTTCAAAACTTTGAAACTACTTTGTTGAATTCAATTAAATTACTTGGATAAGATTATAACTAAGGGCTATTCCATTAAAATTTACCACCCGGGGTTGGAACTCCTTTTTTTTTTGCATAGTCCCACCAAGAGAAATTTTTTAATTTTTTACCCCCTACCAATGATTTTTCTTTTTGACTAAAACCCCCCACCAGCAGAAAAAAAATTATTCATAGTCTTGCAAAATGATGATACCAGGAATAAACTTTGGACAAAATCTAATCAATATATAAATATATAAAGCAGAAGTAAGTATCCAAATGTGTCTTGTGGGCATTTCTTTGAAAATTAATTGAATGATGAAATCAATTTTAATTTTAATAGTTTTGAATATTTTACTGCTTTTAATAAATACCTGGTTGGTAACTTCAATCCCAAGAAAACTGAATTGATGATTCACAAACATTGATGCATGAACAGCCAGTCACCTGGCTAGCGCTAGGCACCTTGTGTCCCACCATTTTGACACCTCAGACTTTTCCGTTATCAGTTTGCTTTCGCGGTTCCTTGGACGTTATTGAATCCGTTTTGATTAGCTCCCTTGTACACCATGCAGTAATTGTTTGTCTGGTGTGGTCTATTATTCGGGTAAAATGTAGTCAAAACATGAACACAGATTTTTTTTCCCCATAAAACGCAACAAAAAATGCGGTATTTACCAATTGGACGGTAGAGAAAAGGTGCAGATTTTACCCCCCACTACAGTAAAATATATTATCAAAATAGCCCCAACCAATGTAAAAAAAAATCAACATTAACCCCCCCCCCCCCCCCCCCTTTCCAAAACACCCAACACCCACCCACGAGAAAAAAAAATAAGAGCGTGTTCCACCCCCAAGATTTCGATTTAAATAGAATAGCCCTTATATGTGGCATGTCTGTTAAAAATCCAAGGCGACAATTTTTTTTACTTCTATAGAAAAAATATGACCCACTTCATATTTACCTATGAACTGATTTAGTTTGAATAAAATATGTCAAAAGTAGGTTGACAACCATTTAATGTGTATAACTGGTTTTCCAAGATGACACAATCTCATTAATTACACAAATGAGGATTTCTAATGCTCAACTAAATAGAACTGGTATGGAAGAACTTTGGTCCATGCAGATTAAAGATTATATAAACATGTCAGACTGAAAAGCAAGATGGCCATCATTACAATAACTAAAAAAACAGTCAAGATTTGTCATAAATTCATTTATGGACTGATTTGGTTCAAATTTGATATATTAAAATGAGAAATGTTATGTCTTTCACCCGTTTCAGAGAATTTTAAAACACTTCAAAGCAAATTTAAAAATGATTTTAAAATGAAATAGAGCACATACATAATGCCAGTTGAACCCTTTTGTTTACTAGAGGTAGTACTCGAATAGAAGTCAATATTGGTAGTTGTAAAACTATCGAAAGTATTCAGAATTTTGGGGTCAAATGGAAACTCTGGACAATTATTTTTCCCTAATGCTGTTGTATATGCATCTTTGTGAATTTGTCTTTGCAGCTTATGAGTAAACTTGCACCATTACTTGGAAAGGATATGACAGAGCGCTTGTTCTTACCTCGGTTTTGTGAAATGTGTACTGATCCTCTATTTCATGTTAGAAAGGTAGGTTAATCTTTTATCATTTTCAAGTTTTTGTTTCCGAGATTTTAAGGTTACATGAAATACTAGGGATTCTTTTCAGACATGTTACTTAAATAAAGTACTTTTATGTATATTTGTGCAACTGGTTGGGAATTAATTCCACTTTAATAGTAAAATTTGCCATTTACAGGGTTCGTACAGGCCTGGAAAAGTCCTTAAATTTTGAGGTTTGCCCTAAAAAGACCCTAAAAACAAGTCTGACCCTAAAAAGCCCTTAAATTTATCCTGAAGGCCCTTAAAAAAACCCTTGAATTTGGCCAATTGGGTGTCTGTATTTCGATATTAAGTGGTTGTGAAAAGACTGATAAAAATAAATAAACCAATAAGTTTTCCGATCATATTTTCAATAATAAAACAAGGTACGGATATTGGATGTGTCTCGAAACCTATTTTAGATATAGTTCGCTCAATGATTATGGGCCATATAGTGTGGTGTGACATATTAAAGGCGGCTAGTTGAACTGTCTGCATGCTGGGGAAATATGTGTTTAACAGACAGTGGATACCAAAATATAAATGGCTGTCGGAAGTCAAAAGTGACAAAAACAAAGCTTATTGCACATGATGTCGGAAAATAATAGAACTTGGGAAAATTAGTTTCACACGCTTCTAGTGACAAACATGGCCGTAATGCAGTGTTACGATACGCAACACTTTTTTCAAACAGCTAAGTATAGATTAGTGCCAGTTAAAACGGAAGATTTTAAAGTGTCAGAAACATGTTAAACTGACAATGAAATGACCGATTTAAAAGGTCTGTTCTTCCCGAATGCCCAACAACTTCAACTTCCACTTAAGTGCTGTTACTATGGACGCCTTTGTCGCTAAAAACAATACGCTCAAGGCAAAAATTGTCCCTCTGATTAGGCCTTAAATTTGCGAATAAGACTCTGAAAAAACCCTAAAAAGTCCTTAAAATTGGAGTCCAAATATCTGTACGAACCCTGATTAAGAAACTAATATGTTGAGCTGAAATGAAAACCAAATTGAGCATTCAAATAGTTTTGGGCTACAGTTCACATTGGAATAACTTCCTAAAACAAATCTATACAGGACACATCTTGGATAGAAATGATGTATATAGCATTAGACATAAATTGGTGATTTCTTGGATAAATAAACTATGGCATTAACAAATAAATGAAAGAAGGAAACTGTAAGCTGTTAATTGTAATGCAACTTGCGTATTTCAGATGTAATGTTGCTACACAAAATTATATACAAATTATTTGTTGACTGTTTCTTGGAATTTTAAAATACTAATTGACCATTTAAATACCTTAAAAATATTTATAATTGAATATTTGACTATAACTATGACTTAGCTATACTAAATAAAGTAATTTGAAGTAAAATATCTTTTGGACAGTTCCAAAAAGTTGGTGAAAAGTTTGCATATTTATAAACTTTCAAATATGATGTTTCATATTTTGTAGGTTTGTGCAGGAAATTTTGGCGATATGTGTACTGTTGTTGGACAGGACAATACTGAACAGCACCTTGTAAGAAATTATTGTAAAGATTGCCTTGTATTCTTAAGAATGAACTAAGATGGTCTTAGTTGTGTATTAGCTTGTTACTTTTAGAAGTTGATTTTTTTACTTTTATCTATCTTTACAAATTTTTCAGTTTTAAAATGACTTGTTAAAATTTTACCTGTATACATTATTTTTCTTTGGTGGCACTAGAAATATTGTTGGATACTTAAGGTACTGTTACATGTTATTTCTTGAACTGTGCAGGGAAATGAATAGTTTAACCTTGCTGTGGTTGTAAATAAAGTAACTTTTCTTGACTAGTTAAAGTTTGATCTGCTTAAAAATGAGAGATATCCAAGTTTGATAAAATAATAAAGTTTTTGAAAGTTTGTCTGAAATCCTTCATATTTTACTACTTTGTAATTTCTCATACAGAATATTTTGTACACATTTAAAGAAATTATAAAACTTATATCCATTTAATTAAAATTGAAATTTTGAAGAACTTGAAAGGAACTATGGTTTATGATGTTCAATAGTATATACTTAAG
This sequence comes from Tegillarca granosa, assembly GCA_029721355.1. NCBI lineage: Eukaryota > Metazoa > Mollusca > Bivalvia > Arcoida > Arcidae > Tegillarca > Tegillarca granosa. Next base: position 10,522,238 of record CM056603.1, read on the forward strand.
AATTTAAACAAAATAACCTGGTGCATTTTCTTTTCGTTGTCCCATTTCAAATACTAGTATTTTGCCAGTTAATGAAAAATATTCATTACAACTTTGTTTTTAGTTGAACAAGAAATTTTTTTTTTTTTGATCAAGACTCTTTAATTTATCAAATTTTTATGCTGTTAACACTTTGTAGCCAGTTGGGACTTCAGGTCAGTTTTCTATTCATTGAGGTAACAATTTGTTAGCTTCATTCGTTCTTTCTGTTTACTTGATGCTAAGTTGCAACTCATTCCTTAAACCTATGTTATGGTCTGTACTAAACATTGAATTTTTTTATATGTAATATAAAGGGTTTCTTAATGAAAGTAAGGGTAAACAGGTAAAAACTAAAGTATAAAGTTTCCCAGATAATAGATGCAGTCATTGCCTGGCACTGATAGATTGTTAAGGCACATTCTTTAAAGTGTTTGGCAGCTAAAGTGTTGGTATATACCAAGTCAGTAAATATCTAGACAACAAATGGCATTACATTTATTTTTTAGATTTTTTTTTCTCTTTTAAACTAGATAACAAATGTTTTCATAATTCTTTGTAAGTGTAGGTCTATGTTTATCTAAATATATATACATTAGTTCTGATATTTCAGCTACCAAAATTTTATTACCTATGTGAAGATGGTGTTTGGGGTGTTAGAAAAGCATGTGCTGAATGTTTTATGGCTGTTTCATGTGCTTGTTCACCAGATGTTCGCAGAAAAGATTTGTCTAAATTATTTGTTAATTTGTTGTGCGACTTGTCAAGATGGGTAAGTGAAAATGCATTTTTAAAAACTAGAAACTTTTCCTTGAAATATAATATTTTTGCAACAAGAATTACATGTGTTAAATTTCCCCATAGAAAGTACCACTTGAATGTATGGTAGAACATAATAATGCCTTATTTAAGGAAAGTTTGAAAATTAATATTTGACACGCATGCAAATTTATAATTATAATCATGACATTTAAAGAAAAATCATTGTAATATTACATGGATGGATGTATGCAAGTTTTGACTATGATGTTTATGTCAACAAATTTCACTGGAACATAATAACCTTTGCTTTAATAAAATTATGTTGCAGGTTAGAATGGCAGCTTTTCAACAACTAGGTCCATTTATATCTACATTTGCTGATCCAGGACAAACAGGATTGTACGTTAGTGATGATGGTATACTTTGTGTAAACAATCCTGAACTTTTAGCCAACATGTAAGTGGTAATTATTGTTATACATACATCTACTTGCCTGTTCATAGAACTCTAGTTTCAGGTATATTATTATATTGAATGAAATTTGCATTTTTTTCAATAGATAAAAATTGAAAGTTCCAGATCATGTGAATTTTTAAAAAAATGAGAATTTTGTACATTATCATAAAAAGATAACCAATTTTTTCTAATTCGCAAAAATTCAGTGTTAGTTACAAAACTTGTTTTCCAAGATGTTTATAAACTTTTTCCTGTTATTTTAGGTACCAATCAATATATGGTGCTTTCACAATGTAAATTAGAGACTTTTTTGTATCAGAAGTATTCTACTCCTGTTAGTTTGGTATTATTATGTTTTACAGCTTCTGTTAGGAATCCATTAATTCAAAATTTGTTATCAATAGGGAAAACTTGGAGAGATTAAGGAACTTAGAATGCATGGTAGGTCAGAGCATCAACCAACAAACTTTAGAGTTATGTCCAGATTCTGATGATCCTGGAGATGATGAGCCTTCATTGCCATTTACAAACAAAAACAGTACAGAAAATAAACATGACAATAATAACAGTCCTGCAGATAAGACAGAGTCAATGGACTTGTCAGATATAGAAAATCCCAGTGATAGATTAGTTGCTATTAATTCTAATGTAGCAGATGCATCAGAGGATGAAGACGTTTCTATAGAAGAGAAACGTGTTAAGGTTTATCTTGACAAACAGGAAGAAAAATTGGATGAGTCTGGTGAAAAAGAAGGTTTGTCAGATGTTGAAGGCTGTTGTGGGTCTGATTCTACTAAAATCGTTTTGAAAGATGCCACAGTTGGTGAAAGTAGTGATACTGACAATGTTCCACGAGAAGAGAACACTTCTGTTAGTGATGTATCTGAATGTGATATTGAAAGTCAGAATGAAGAAAGCTGTGATAAAAATATAGATACTCAAGCAAATCAGCCGGAAGAAGAAAGCTCAGGAGAAAGTGTTCATCTAGAGTCTGAAAAAGATACTACAGACTTGTCAAGTGCTACTCCCAGTAACTTAGATGGTGAAATTTCTGAAAAAGTGCAAGATACATCTAAGTTATGTGAGGAGATAGCAGAAATGAAATTAGATAATAATACTGATGATCAAACTGGTGCTCATATACATTCTGAAAATGTAGAAGACTTCAATTCATTTTGGTATTGGAGAACTCCCTTACCAGAAATAGGTTTAGATGCCATAGAAGACATAGAAAATGATTATAGTGATAAACATACAGGTCTTTCAAATAGTAATGAAAGTGCTGTTAGTGGTTTAAATAGTGGATGTACCATGGGTGAAAGTCTAGAAAATAAATTAAATGCAGATTCTGGTCTTGATTTAGAAGAATTACAATTAGAATTAGGTGATAATAGTATGTCAGGAGGCGGTAAGAACTCTTCCAGTGAAAGTGATAAATTTTTTACTGCAAGTGTTAGTACTGTTGCAGAGGAAGGTGAAACAGTAGACAATATTGGAAGTACACATGTGATAGGACAAAACTTGAATGAAACTACTATGACAGTTATAGATGGAATTGTACAAGGTAAGTTTTAGGTTCTGATAATATTACAATCTCAGTTTCTTATTAAAGAAATTGAGATTGTTTAATTTCTTGTTATGTAAATGTGATATGAAGGTTTTTGGACATAAGTACTCCCAGAAATGGAGTTTTTTGTGATCATGCCTTTAGAGAATTTGTTTGATGTAATTTGGACAGAAGTTGGTTGCTCTATTGCAAATTTAAATATTGGTTTTTCCTGTATCCTGTGTTGTGCTCAGTTAGATTACCACTCTCACTTTAAAAATGTAATAATAATAATGTATGAAATATGGTTGATCAGTTTATGGATTTTGGATGATCATGGTAAGGGTCATCAGTAGGATAGGGTAGATACAAATGACTGGAATAATTTCTTGCCTTATTGGTTTATGTTTTAAATTGCCATGTATGTAATATTTTCTAGTTTTCTTTTGCTTATCTTTGTGCACAAATGTAAGAAAGGAAAAATTTTTTAAGGCTTATTTATATATGTGAATATATATATTATTAATACATTTCATTCATGCAACATGGTGTAATTTGATATTTTTGCCAAGCATATTGTTATCGGGTTTGATGCTATATATATATTTTTTTTTCAATTTACTAAATTGTGTTTGATCTGCTAAGCTTTAATTGCCTTAATAAATTATACTTAATTTTTGTGAAGTAATTTTCCATGAAAATGAATGTTTCGTCAATATAAGATTCTATTAAAATAGTGTAAATAACATGAAAAATTGCTGATGAGTTAGGTTTTGTTTTATTTTATTTACATTTTGTACACATACATATATTTAGTAATCTGAAAATTTACCAACTTTTGAGTTTAAAGAAAAAATAACTGATGTTTGTGTGAACAGAACATACATTTATACTTCTGTACACTTATGTACATGGTGTTTACTAATGTACCACGTGATTCTTGTGTATGTCTGGATATTACTCTCTGTGTGTGTGTGTGTGTGTGTGTGTGTGTGTGTGTGTGTGTGTGTGTGTGTGTGTGCAGCATTCACAAAATTAGGCCATTAGGGTGGGGGAGTTTAAAATTGTGCAAATAAATGTATATATCAAATAAAACTAGTAGATCCCCACATACATTATGTTATTACGAGGTACATTAGTAAAATTTAAACAAAGTACAAATAACTAATATTCCAAAAATATAGCTTGTTTCTATACACGTGTGGTATAATTGCATTTAAAATTACTAACTTGCTTGGAGACATAATTTTTGCTCAATCCCTCTTCCATCTAACACTTATGCAAGGAGGATTTGATCAATTCAAAATTTAAGATATTAAACATTATATTTGGATTTCATTGAGCAAGGGAGATAAAAAAAATATTTCCTGAAAGAAAACTTTGTTAAAATTGCTTGATGGGGGTTTTTCGGTATCTTTTGGAAATATATATGTATTAAAAATTGGACAGGTATTGTTCTTGGGGTCAAAATTATTTGTGTAAGGGGGAAAAAATAAAAAAGAAATAAAAAATGCATGTCATTTCGTTAAATCTGTTGTCCATATTTTTCCTCCTTCCATTGCCAACACAGTATTCTTCCTTTTTGTTGCAGACTCTACCTTTGACTTGGGCTATATTGACAGTAATTTATTGCTGTCCCTATTGCCTCTTGCAGATATAAATGGTGGCAGCTTTGGATACATTGACAGTGACAGCCTGCAGGACGGTGTTGATCATGTTGATGAAGCCACTCTGGCTCAACAGCAGGTAAATAATTTTTCACAAATAGTTGTTAATTTCCTACACAAAATGAAAAGTAAGTTGTTGATCTAAAGACAAAACTTGAGATTGGATCCACTGAAAATTTTCAACTTTTCAGTCCTGGAAGAAGGTGTGTGTGTGTGTGTGTGTGTGTGTGTGTGTGTGTGTGTGTGTGTGAAAGCTTACAAAAGAATTTTCTCTCTCTTCCCCCATCCCATTATAATATTTTAAAAGATTGACAAATATCTGCCGTTTGTTAGTGAGATTGGTTAAAAGTGGGGTAGGTAGACAATGAAACTATCAAAAACTGGCTTAAAAATCATTGTCAAAGATAGTGAAATTTTTTGTTTCTGTTGACAGTTGCCTTGTTTAAAGTTTTTTCAGTTATTTGATTTTGCATTGTAGGATATTGTGCCCCAGAGTTTGCTAGAGAGTTACCTAGGAATGGTTGATCCATCCCGTGCTCAGACAGTAGATACAGAAATTACTAGACATTGTGCCTATAATTTACCAGCCGTAGCTTACACATTAGGAAGACAGAATTGGCATTGTATTAAACTGTTGTATGAAACATTGGCAGCAGATATGCAGGTATAATACTTGAATTTGAAGATTGGAATTCATTTAAATTAAATCAAATTTTGAATGTTTACCCCTCAAAGTAATTGTAAAGCACATGAATCTTGATTAAGTAAAATTTGAATTAATGATGCATGTTGGTTGGAGTACCTGGAAAAAAACCACTGACCTTCAGATAACAAACTCGAAAACTTTTTTCATCATAGAGTCTATCTTTATTGATTCAAACATAGAGTGGACTTGCTTATGGAGAAGAAATGTACATGATTTTTAACTTAAGTCATACAATAGGAATTTATGTATTATTGTAACTTGGGTCAGACAATAGGAATCTACATGTATGTAATGTTATTGTTATCTGAATATTTCATTATTATTTGTAGTGGAAAGTAAGGAGGACATTAGCATTTTCTATTCATGAAATGGCAATAATACTTGGAGAAGAAATAACACATAGAGACTTGGTTCCAGTGTTTGATGGTTTTCTTAAAGATTTAGATGAAGTTAGAATAGGAGTGCTTAGACATCTATCTGACTTTTTGAGGGTAATTTATATGAAAAAGCACAAGTTCACATCATGGCTCAATTATTTTTTCCAGCTCACCTGGCCAAAAAGCCACAGAAAATTTCTATGTTGCATGACTTTTTCTAATATTGAAGTATGAATATGTAAACTATCAGATGTTTTTCTTGGTCATGGTCAGTATTGAAATTCGTCTTGTTCAAGCAAAAGCTAATGGTTATGAGATATGCGTGTACATTAACAAAAATGGGAGCTCATTTGTAGTCCAACCCAAGTCAGATGCGAGACCAAAAATGTAGACAATGTATACAGTAACACAGTACACATTGTTTTTATATCATTGCTTAATAGTAAACTTCAATTTACAGGTGAACTACTTTTAATTAAGATCTAAGCAGTAAACCAAGATCTAAGAATAACTCAAGCAAATTGATTTATGTATGAAAGGAGAAAAGTATTTTAACAATAAACGGTGTTAGGTGTATTATCTGCTGAAGTATTTCCAGATTCTTACAATTTGTCTGGTTAAATTAAATGGACATCGTACAAACAAGGAAAATGTTTCTTTTCTAATTTAGAATTAATAAATAACTAAGAATAAATATTTGCTTGTATAAAAAAAAATTTCATATATTTTATTTTGCAGCTTTTAAAACCAGAAGTCCGTAGATTATATTTAACCAAAGTACAAGGATTTATGAATACAGATAATCAGAGAAATTGGAGGTTTAGACTGGAGTTGGGAGAGTAAGTAATTTGTCCTTTGATAGCAATTCTTGATAATTATAACCATATTCTGCAGTTTAATGCTACAAATATTGTAGTTTGAATTTAATATAAAATTTAAACTAAAACGGATTTTGTATATCATTGAGATTTAGACACACTAGTCTCTTTGATTGCTAGTAACAGTGGAATTTACTAATGAAATTTTAATGAAGTACATGTATATTCAAGTTTTGTCTTATAAATCGTGAAATACTTTTTGTTTTTCCTGAACATTTCAATAAATGATATGTTTATAAAGTCAAATTTTAAGTATTAGCTATTTTAGTGGTTTTGCTGACAGCCGGTTTTACAATTATGACTAACTTTATTCACTCAAGCCTACAGGAGGTACATGAGGTTTTCATGCATTGCCCTTATTAATTTGTCATTTTGTAGTCTAAATGTATGATGTTTTAACAATATGAAATATTTGTTCTTACAGGCAGTTGATATTAATCTCGGAGTTATATTCTGTTCAAGAAATTAGTCAGTATTTACTACCCTTAGGCCTTTCATTAGCAGAAGACAGAGTGTCTGAAGTCAGGAACATAGCTAATAGATTGGTATGTTTTTTATTAATTACTGTAAATATGACATATTTACTTCAAATGTTCTTAACATTTCAGAAGATGCACAAATAGTTGTGCTGTAAGTTGTGTTTTGTAATTTACAGCATTATTCTGGAAATGGACAGTATTTAATGGTTTTTTTTTTTACATTTTTTATTCCTTTTTATTTGGGAGCAGCAAACAATACATACTTTATACTATAATTTTTGATGACATTTATTCCCTTTGTATGCACACACTGTAAGATATACATATTTTAATGAACAAGATACATTAATATTTAGGCTTGCACATACATATAGGCGTTTGATTTATATAAGAAAATCATGAACAGATTTGCAAACCGCTCTAACCCCAGTGTTGTCCATTCAAATTCCTTGAAATTTAATTTTTATTTTCCACTCAAATCTACAAAAGTGAAAAAAGAGGATAAAAATACAAATCAGTGATGAGTATGTGCCATGAGGTCATTTGTAAATAATTAGCCCCCAATGTACTTAAAATGAATTTTTCTTAAATTTCAGCTTGAGTGTTTGTTTAAACCATCTTTAGGAAACATTTCTTTATATATCTCGAGATATTTTTTAAAAATACAGTTTAAATTTAATTGCAAGAAATTATTTTGATCATGGGAATATTTTATTTTGTATAAGTTTTTATCAAAAAATTGTGCACAGAATTTTCAAGTACTTTGAACATGACATTACTATTTTTAAAGGAAATGTCAATTTTTTCCTCACTGAAAATTAAGGTATTTACAATTCTGAAAGGATTTGAAGGATTTATAACTTTTGTTTCTATTCTTGCTGATATGACACGTGTATTAAATCAGGACTTCAGATGAGATGGGTTCAAACTTTTATGTATTTAATGCAGTATCTCACATAGTAAATAAAATTTTTAATTCACTTAAAAAAATTCTCTTGTGCGAGGTTGAAGTAGAAAACAGTGAATGTGTACTCTAAAAAATACCAGTGTTCTTCAAATTTATCAACATTATGGGTTTCTGTGTTCTAATAGTTAATCTTTATTTTGCAGATCAGTGTTATAGTACGCCGGTTTTCAGATGAGAAGGATGAAGTTTGCACTAAGGCATTGTTTGATGAAATGATCACCAACTTTGCTCAAAAGAAAAAATGGACAAACAGACAAATGTAATTTCATTTATACTATTATATTAAACTGATCATCTTTGGTTTTTCTTGATAACAAATCAGTTTACAAAATTATTTAAATTTGCCAATTGGTTAAGTTTTTCCCTATTGATTGGATATTTGTGATTCTGTATTATATCCAATGTCTTTAAATTTCATTTGTTTTTCTGACAATTTCTCTCTCTCTCTCTCTCTCTCTCTCTCTCTCTCTCTCTCTCTCCACATTGCATACAATCATTTTCCACTAGATAGAATATTTATTGATTCATGGTTCAAAACCTGTTGGCTTGGCAAATGTATCATAGTTTATTAGGAAAACCAAAGTTATTAATTTGTCTTTGGAATATAAAGATTGTAACAGGACATAATATTCAGATTCTGGATTTAGGTAAATATAAAAATTACATATGGAATAATTTTATATACATTGTATCAACATTTTAGTCTTTTTACATATTGTTAATGTTGAAGAATCAGTTTTTATGTTAGATAATGATAGCATTTTTGTGTAGTATATGTGTGTCACGTATACATACTGTCTGCAAGTCTGGTCAAGAACACTGTCAAGAGGGAGAGAGAGAAAAAAATCACAGTAAAAATTAGCATGACGGTTTTCTTGGAATATATAATCAAGATTAAAAGAAATCAGGGAATAAAACATTTAACCAAAACTTTTCTTAATTTTAGCTTTGTTCATCTGTGCCAAGCAATTTTGGAAGAAGATGCCATTTCTATGGAGAAATTTTGTGAATATCTTTTACCTAGTCTTTTATCCCTTCAACAGGATCCGATTCCTAATGTCCGGATAGCTTTAGCTAAAACAGTCACTCGTTTCATGTTAGCCAGAGGTAGGTTTGTTGATTCAGTTTTAAAAAAAAAAAAAAATGTAAACAAATATTTTCAATTGACCTCTGGAGTAATTTTCCAATATTTATGCAGGAAAAAAGATATAAAGGTATAAATACCTAAAATCAGAATAGTTTGATTTATGTGAATAATTTATGCTAAGAAGTTGTATAGCTGTTTGTTGGTCAGGTTATAAGCTAAACTAGCTAATGTCCATAAGGTGGTGTTTTTTTGTTTTTGTTTTTTTTTTTAAATTTTATTATTGTTTGTTATTGCTATTATTTTTTATTGGTTACTATATCTGATGAATCTTAAAAAGTCTACACAGACCATTGGAACTGTTGTGAGTTTGAAATATAGTTTACTTTGACCTGTCACCCATATTACTTCATTGACTTCTGTTAAGTTTATTGTCAAGATTTCAAATATGGAAGCACAGAGATGTATGATTTTTGCAAGAAATTATTGCATTGTACTGTCTTTTCAGATTATTTTTCATCCTCAGAAATTCCTTACCATGAGGGACTTCTGAAGACGGTAGATTTACTTCAAAATGATAGTGATAGAGATGTACGATACTTTGCTAGTCCACAACCAGAGATTACCACCTTTGTGGAGGAGGAGGATGAGGATGGTGATCATGAAAATAATCTAGATATGGATGAAGATACAGTAAGTTCAAGCAATACCTTGTTTATGAATCAGTGGTTTTCAATTAAGAAGTCAACATATGCAATTTGAATTATGTTACCAATTTACATGCAAATGATGTTGTAAAGTGAATGTTGATCCAGTCTTGTATAGTAAAATGCAGTAATCAAATTTAGCAGAAATTATTTAAAGGTTTTTATTGAATGCCTAAAATTGAGGTACATGTACATGCATTGTATAAAAGATTATAAGATATTTCCCAGACATCATTATTTGTTTTTGCTGCCATTTGTCAAAAAGTTTTGTCCCTTCATCAACCTAGAGTTGATGCTCTTGTTTGTAAATGTGATCTACCTGTTTGCTGTCAATAGACAAAGCATGAAAATGCTGGTGGAATGTTATTTTATCTTGGTTTATTTTCAGTTGCCAGTGTGATGATTAGCTATATTAACTGGAAACAAGGACTCAGGGACCAGGAGATTCTTATGCAATAATTTTTAAAGAGAAGAATATTTATACTTGTGCGTTTCCAGCTATTTTAATAAATAACCATCTTGTGATTTTTTTATACTCGTGTTGATCACAGTACTTGGAGATATAGAAATACCTAATTGTAAAAAAAAAAATCACTTGATATAATATGATTTTATTTTGAAACAATTACTGTGTAATTATCAAGATAGATAAAAGGTTGTCTTGGGAAAGACTAGGCTGACTATTTTCAGTATGTTTTTAGTGTGTTGAAATAATTGCTAATCAATATAAAACTGTCATTGGTCTGATTACAGTTGATTGCTTGTGTTTCATGATCATGGTGTTATAAATATCAAAATACTGAAAATCTTACTCAGCTTTACAGCAAATGTGATAACGAGGCCAGTCATTAGTGGAACAATGGCAATTCAATGATTTTTTTGGTTTTCTATTTTGACAAACTGCTATTTAAACAGAAGGTATTGCTATGCAGAATCTAATGTATCTCACCAAAGACATGTCAGTTTTCAGTTAAATTCCATTTATTCAATTTATTTTTTTATTCAAGAGTGATTTTAGATAATAAACGGTTTATTTGGGGAAAAAATCAGATATTCTATTTTCATTTATAAAAAAATGATTTAATCTGAATGATGATTACTGTGTACTTGTATGTCTTGCATTCACCTTCACAATAATTTTTCTCTCTGGACTTTCTGCCCTTTACTGCTCTGAAGTAAATTGTGTTGTGTTGTAAACTTTAGGGATTTTGAGATCAAACACTCAAGATTTGGGGATTTCTATGCAATGACTCCAGGTTTTAACTTCAGCAGAGGTGGAAAGAAAAAATTAAAAAACTATTGATTTTGGAAGAAGTTATTTTAATATTTGAAGAATTAAAATACCAATCAATTTTGCTAATTGTATATCAAAAATCAAACCAGAAAAGCTTAGACTTGCCCCAATAAAAACAGGGATGTGAATGCCCTGCAGTACCATGCATTTTCATAATATATTGCAGAAATTTTTCATGAATTATAGAATGGATCAAAATGGTCTTAATGATTCAATATTAATAATAATAAATTAAACAAGTTCATTTTGAAATGGTTCTTTACATCATGAAGTTGATTGTTGGACTTGGTTACGGGTATATTTTTGTATTCTCGTTTATTTCCAAGCATAGAAAGCGTTCCAAGTAATTCTTTAAAAGATTGAGCACTTGAATTGCTTACAAGATTCAAATATGCACAATCGATTGTCTATTCTTTAAATTCTGGTACTTGTAAATGTAAAATTTTCATGGTACAACAAAAATGAATAATTAAGGGATGTAAGTGTGTTCTTGTTCTATAAGTTACCTATATATGTGGTTATACCGAGTAATTCCTGGGGGTGATTTCACTGAGAAAGTATTTGTAAATACAAACAAGGCTGTGACAAAATGTATTCATGTTTGTATATTTTAAAATGAAAATATTCATGGTTTATTTGTGGAAATACCACTCAAAACTGTAAATAGGTGAAAAAACGTGTATTGTTTTGTAGATTTGGGGTTAAATTATTTATAAATATGATATTATAAAGTTGAGAAAATATGATGTCAGTATTGCTTATACAAGATATTCTGTATACTTTTAAAATATTTTACCATCTAATTCAGAAAGGGAAGCATTTTACTACAAAATTTGTATTGTACTGGATAACTAGAATGTGGATGCCTTTTTGACATCCCTTTGACATTAATAAAACTTCTTGTTATTCTTCTTGTAAGCAGTCATCTCGGCAACATAATACATGTAGCTGTATGTTTGAACTAAATCCAGTACAAAAAGTAAAGTATATGGCTTGAAAAATGTGTTTAGTAAACGTATGCAGTATAATTAATTACCTCTAAACATTTTTCTGGGTTTGCATATTAGAATCGTTTAAAACATGGGGAGAAAAATGACTGAATGTGAACATTCGCTATCTCGAATATTTCAGCTTTTAAAAATAAGTAATGCCATCAGGGTTGTTAACAGGGTAATAAAATGATCAAATAAATTTTTAACTAGGCAATATTGACCATCATATTGAGCTCTGTTGATATAATGTCACTGTGATATTAAGGTTATTTGCCAAATTATGTAAATTGATGATCTGTGAATGGTCTTTGTTAATAGGATATGCAAATATGGAGTGTAACTCCTTTTATCTGTAAAATTTTAACAATCCGACATATTAAATATAATTGTAATAAAAGAATTGTTGTTGATTTATTTAAACATAAACATTTGGTAATAAAATTTATTCTTTGAAAGAAGCTTGAGGGGAAAAAACATGGAAAGATCGTTACCTTAGCTAATACTGTGGGCAAGCAAAACATATAGTCATTAATGACCTAGTGTTTTCTCCATTGTGAATTAAAGCAAATTGTTGCTTTCTTGCATGCACCAGCTGCCTGTTAAACATTCGTAAAACTGCTGTCATTGAAGACAATGTATTAAATAGTTTTATGAAGTGGAGCAATTCCTGAAAAATCGGATGAATTTGGCAAAACAATACGAAGGCACAAATGAAGGAGTTGTGTACCGCCGGCGCCCCATTAAAAAAAGAGGGGGGGGGGGGTGAAAATCTCCCCTGAATGTAGGTGTGTTCACCATTTCCCCAATTTTAAATTTTTAGGTAACATTTTGTAGTAGGAAGAACGGCGCTGTTTTGATAAGTTGTGGTATTAGAGATCAAAAGAAAAGTGACTGTAGTCTGATTTAGTGAAAAATTGTATTTTTATGAACATTTTACTTCACATAAAAGAATAAATATATATATAAATCTAAACAAGCTAAGTACATGTATTATAAGAAAAATAAAAATATTTACATACATGCATATAATTAATCATCAAGTTCATTAAAATTAAACATTAAAATCTGCATATTAAAAAAACAATTTTACAATTGTAACGCGATAAGTAACAATTAACGCGTTATAGTTCAAAATTAATGCATTATTTTTAAAATACATGCGTGAAAATAAAAAGATCCATTGTATAAGAAATGAACGAGTTAAACAAGCATTCTGAGAGTATTGCAAAACAATACATAGTCCCCTACCGGTCGCATATTTCACTAATCCCAAAGTTTTAGGTAAAATGTACCTTATTATATGGTACAAAGATTTATAGTTATAAATTATACATGTTGTTCAAGATGGCAGATGGAAACGATACATAAACTTGATCTGTAACTCATCATGGTAGAGTCACATACCAAACATTAGTTTCATTACTGCAAGCGTGTAGAAAATAAGTGCGGAAAACTAAAATTTCTGAATTTTCAAAGATCAAAGGGCCATAACTCCGGTAAAAATTAGCAGATGGAAAGAAAACGTGAACTTGATCTAACTCATCATGGTAGACTCATACACTAAAAATCAGTTCATTATCTAAAACCATTTAGAAAAAAAAGAGCGGAAAACTGAAATTTCAGTGAATTTTCAAAGTTCATAACTCATGTAAAAATTTGCAGACCAGAATGAAACAATAACTTGATCTGCAACTCATCATGGTAAAGTCACATACCAAACATTAGTTCCATTACTGCAAGCGTGTAGAAAAAAAGTGTGGAAAACTAAAATTTCTGTGAATTTTCAAAGATCAAAGGGTCATAACTCCGGTAAAAATTAGCAGATGGAAACGAAACGTGAACTTGATCTGTAACTCATCATGGTAGACTCATATACCAAAAATCAGTTCATTATCTAAAAGCGTGTAGAAAAAAGTGCGGAAAACTAAAATTTCTGTGAATTTTCAAAGTTCAAAGGGTCATAACTCCGGTAAAAATTAGCAGATGGAAATGAAACGTTAACTTGATCTGTAACTCATCATGTTAGACTCATATACCAAAAATCAGTTCATTATCTAAAAGCATTTAGAAAAAAAGTGTGGAAAACTGAGGTGTGACAGACGGACGGACGGACGGACGGACAGACAGAGTGCAAACCTATAGTCCCCTTCGGCTTTCGCCGGTAGGGGACCTAAAAAAAGGTAATGCGTTAAAAAACAAAATATAATCAATGGCATTTTTAGGTTAATCCATTTGAGCGAATTTCGAAAAACGTGATTGACTTTTATAGTAATAAATAAATGGACTTAGTCTAATATTTATCAATAGATGACAACCTTCAAAATCAAAATAGCAACATAAAAATAAAGTGAAAACTTCAATGTAAGCTGTACATGACCTTGCCATTAATTCAGCCTGTGCAGCTCCATTACTTCCTAAAAATATCTACCATATTTGATGATAATCAAATGTACATATGATGAATAAATAATTATGATAATAATAATAGTAATAATAATAATGATATCATAATCATTATTAATTATTATTATTAGCAATAATATTAAAATTTTAACAATTTAGTTTTATAATTAAAAAAAAATGCAATGAAAAAATTGCAAGTCAAACTATACATAAATTATGAAACAGACTATAGACTCGGGTACTTCTTTTGTTTTTATTCGCGAAAGCAAAGCTTTCTCGAATATAGCTATCACACGCGTGAACTCTTAACTCTTTACCCGTTTTTGTCTCCGTTACAGATTTCAACTCTCTCTCGTCCGTTGATTGAAGTTGAATAAGGACAGATAACCCAAATTTAGGCGGCTTTTGAATATATTGACTTGGTGGTGAAATTTCCATGACAAATCGCGACTGTCCATTGATTGAACTTGATTTAGTCAGAAATGAATTGCAGAATCGAAAGAGAACGCGACATTTTCCTGTTTTAAAAGACGGGCTCTATTTTGATGACGTCAGGCGGTGCCCCCACCCCCGATCGCCTGTTGACAGATCTCTGTCATATGTATTCTTACATGCATATGCATCCAAGAGATGAAATAAGTGTTTGTTTTAATTACTGAAGCCCCCAAAAGGAAAGGATGTTTTTTTTAAACTATCGGGTCTTGTTTACTTTAGGTAATCCCAGGGAAATGTTCGGATTTACTCTTGTATGCAAATGAACTCTCCCTTATTGAAGTTTGGTGTCAAAAGTTCAATCGAAGACAAATCGAAAGTGCTTCAGATATCAATGTTCAAAAGGTGCAAACTAATATCACCTTTACGTTTGTAAATATGACAAAAATATACGAAAGCAACAAAAATATTATAATTTTGAAGCTTAGATATGTTTCTTTATAAAAAGACGGTTAGGAAGTTAAACATGAAACCAATGAAACAACGATCTATTCACTTCCGGGTTTCGCCATATGTGTACAAATAGGTCTTATGCATTATTCGCATCTGTAAATAGATACCTGTCGTATGTCAGTGTTACATGCGAAAAGCCCGACTACACAGAATTGAGTTTTATCAGAAGTCCATGAATTACTTGAACAAGTAATTCATGGACTTCTGGTTTTATATATACAACTATCCTACAGTGATTTTATAACTCTCAACTATATCCTTGTAATCTAACCATATCTGTATATTAATTCTGTTACTTGACTACTGTAAAAATTTCACGCGTTTTGAGTCAAATAAAAACAACGTCACTTGTTTAATTATGACTAGCAGGGAGGTAAGATCAGGTGTCAATATTGTAAACTTTTTTCCAAACGAAGTAAGTACGATAAAATTAAATGTCTTAACGTTCTAACACCATCAATTTGCTGGTTGTCATACTTGTTTACATGCAGTGAAATATCGTCCGGTATTAATACTTTTACTCGAGATGGGTAAAAAGTGCCACTAAATTAGATGTTCATTTATGTTGCATAAGATTTATGGTATGTTTTTTTGGATTTACATAGTTTATGATATAGCCATTTAGCGCCACAAGATAAATATTATTGTCATTTAGTGTCATTTGGTTTACGATATGATCATGTAGTGTCACATGGTTTATGATATAACATTTTTGGCTGCAAAGTTTATGGCATGGTTATTTTGAGTCACGTGGATTATGATATTGGTCAGTCAGTGCAACATTGTTTAGATTATTGTCATTTAGTGTCATTTGGTTTATGATATTGTCATTTAGTGCAAAGGGTTATGATATGGTCATTTAGTGTCACATGGTTTATGATATGGTCATTTAGTGCCACATGGTTTATAATATGATCATTTTGTGTGACATGGTCAATGATATTGTCAGTGAGTGTCATGATATGGTCATTTAGTGCCACATGGTTTATAATATGATCATTTTGTGGAGTGGAGTGGAGTAATGGTGTTTTACGCCCCAGTCAAGAATCTTTCACTTATTTCGAGGCGGTCAGTTCTGGATCATTTTGTGTGACATGGTCAATGATATTGTCAGTTAGTGCCACATGGTTTATTACATGATCATTTTTTGAAACATTGTGCTATATGGCCATTTTTAGTCATATGATTATGATATGGCCATTTTGAGTTGCAAAGTTTATGGTATGGCCATTAAGTATAATATGGTTTATAATATGGTAAGTTGTTGTCATTTGGTTTATGATATGATCATTTAGTGTCACGTGGTTTACGATATGGTCATTTAGTGCAACATTGTTTATATTATTGTCATTTAATGTCATTTGGTTTATAATATGGTAATTAAGTGGCACATGATTGATGATATGGTTAATTAGTGAAACATTGTTTGTGCCCAGTTTGTCATTCTGAGTCACGTGATTATGATATGGATATTTTGACTCAAACAGTTTGTGAAATGACCATCTAGTGTCGCATGAATAGTGATGTGGTCATTTAGTGCAACATGGTTTAGATTTTTGTCATTTAGTGTCATGTGGTTTACAATATGGTCATGTAGTGTCACATGGTTTATGATATAACATTTTTGGTTACAAAGTTTATGGTATGGTCATTTTCTTTTACATGGTTTATGATATGGTCATTTAGTGCAACATGGTTTAGATTATTGTCATTTAGTATCATGTGGTTTACGATATGGTCATGTAGTGTCAAATGGTTTATGATATAACATTTTTGGTTACAAAGTTTATGGTATGGTCATATATTGTTATTTTGTTTATGATATTGTCATTTAGTGCAAAGGGTTATGATATGGTCATTTAGTGTCACATGGTTAATGATATGGTCATTTAGTGCCACATGGTTTATATCATTGTCATTTAGTGTCATGTGGTTTATAATATGGTCATCTAGTACCACATGGTTTATAATATGATCATTTTGTGTGACATGGTTAATGATATTGTCAGTTAGTGCCACATAGTTTATGATATGGTCATTAAGTGCAACATGATTTATATTATTGTCATTTAGTGTCATTTGGTTTACAATATGGTCATTTATTGCCACATGGTTTATGACATGGTCATTTAGTGTCACGTGTTTTATAATATTGTCATTAAGTACCACATGGTTTATAATATGATCATTTTGTGTGACATGGTTAATGATATAGTCATTCAGTTAAACATGGTTTATGATATGACATTTTTGAGTCACATGGTAATGATATAGCCATTAAGTGCTACTTGCTTTATGATATGGTTATTTAGTTCCACATGGTTGATTATATGACTATTTGAGTCACATTGTTTAGAATATGATCATATTGTACAGCATGGTTCATGATATGGTCATTTTAAGTCATCCAGTTTATGATGTGGTCATTTTCAGTCACATGGTTTATGGTATTGCTATTTTGAGTCACGTGGTTTATGATATGGTTAATTTGGGTCACATGGTTTATTTTGTGGCCATTTTGAGAAACAGCTTATGATACGGTCAGATTAAGTCCTTTTTCCCCCTCATGGTTTTTATCTGTTACTTTTAGTCGCATTGTTTAAATAACATTATTTTGGGTCATATGGCTTAGATTTAATAATTTTGAGTTATATATCCATGGTATATCACATGGTTTTTTCATTATCATTTTGAGTCACATTGTTAAAACTTTGTTCTTTTCGAGTCACATGAGTAATGTAGTCATTTTGAGTAATTGATTAATGGTATGGTCAAATAGTGCCATAACATATTTGATATAATCATTTTTTCACATGGTTTATGAAATGGTCAGCTACAGTCAGATGGTTTATGATATGGCAATTTGTTGCCACATAGTTTTTGATATGATTACAGTTACATTGATAATGATATAGTGGTTTTGAGTCGCATGGTTTATATAATTCATTATAATATGGTCATTAGGTGTCACATGGTTATTTAGTGTACATGGTTTATAAAATGGTGATTTAGTGTCACATAATTTATGATATGGTCATTTAGTGTCACATGGCTTATGATATGGTCATTAAGTGTCACGTGGTTTATTATATGGTCAATTAATACCCAATGGTTCATGGTGTGGTCATTAAGTGTCACGTTGTTTTTGAAATGGTCATTGAATGCCACATTGTTTATGATATAGTCTTTTTAAACACATAGTTTATGGAATGGTATATTTATACCACTTGGTTTATGAAGTGTAATAAAGTTATGATTTGACTATTTATTGTAACATGGATTATGATATGGCCATCTAATGCTACGCTGTTTATAATAGACATTGAACACAACATGCCTCACTGCTTTTTTCATTGCACTGGAAAGTGATCATATCTACCACTACACCTACAAAGGCTGTCAACTTTACATGACAATCATAATCTTGAATAGGGCACAAAATTCACATTCAATCAAACATTCATTTGTCTTTTGTCTTCCGCGAATTTCAGTACCTTGATTTTAAGTCATGTGGGGATATCGGCACTTACAGTTTCCAAACATTGGAAAATAGAGAATACCAAGATATACATGTATACCTTAGTTGTTTTATTTAAAACATTCTTAGGCCATCTATTTTCAGATATTCACAAATGGTAGCCACGAGACTCAAAATGGGGAAAAGGCAAGTTACTTAAAGGGGAAATTGCTAAAAATTATATATTGAAAACTTAACTTTTTGTATAGGTAGTATATTAAAATATTGTAGGTATTGGTACAAAGATCATTTTGATATATTGACCAAAGTCATAAGATTAAAGGTCAAGGGCACAGCTGCAAAAGAAGACAAAATGTGAATTATCTTGAAAAATGCTAACTTTTTGTATAGGAATGTATATAACGGGTAGAATATAGTAGGTATTGAGATGGATCATTTTGGTGTATGGTTCTAGGTCATATGTTTAAAATTCATTGTCACAGCTGCAGAAGACTGAAAATGTTAATTATATTGAAAACTTTTAACTTTTTGTATAGGCATGTATAAAAGAATATTGTAGGTATTGATATAACAATCATTTTGATTTATGTTCTAATGTAGTTCAACATAAGAAAACTTGTAAAGTTCCTGTACTTAATATATTGTTTAATGCACTTTGCAAACAATTTTTATTTTCTCAATAAATCATTTACCACACCAGTGGCTCTTTGGTAGAGCGTCCGCTCGGCATTACGTTTGACCAGAGTATCGACTGGTTAAAACGGTGCCAGAATAGTTTACTGGGGAAGTAGTTTGCTTGTCTGCGGCATATAACTCGGTAAATTAGCACCTTTCCATAAACTCGAGTGCGTGTTAGCACACGGCAGACGATAATACACGCTTACATATCGCGCATATATATGACCTTGTTCTTAGATTAATCCATATAGATAAATAATCTTGCTTTCGTCGCGAATAGCTTAAATCTGATGCGACGTTAAACAACATTACAACAACAATCAATCAACCGTGTTGGTTATTACTTTGGCAACTCTGCTTATTGTCAAATCTATTCTTATAAATATTTTATTTTACACATTTTATTACTAAATTCAAACTTAGCTAACATTGGATTTAAACGGTGGTTACTTTCGAAAAGGATATTTATTGATGTAATGTTTTATTTAATTTTGTTTATTTTTTCATAATTTAATTAATTTATTTACTAATGTACCAATGTATTAATTTATTTCGAAAATATATCAGTTTGAATGACAAATAAAAATTTTATATGACAGCATATGCGAAAAAGAAATTAAATTAGAAAATAATGTTTATATATATATAAATTTAACTTACTCTTAAGATTTGCTTTCTTATTGCTGATAACATAACATCATCCATTGAATGGTATCCATCGTCAGGATAAGAACCTGTTAAAATTACATCAATTAACAATTTGTAACTTCAATTAATTTATCTCTAATAAGTGAAATATTAAAGCCATTTGTGATACAAGTTTTTAAAATACCGTTTTCCAAAATTTCAAAGCAAAAAAGCTTTGAGAACCTATAATCTGTAATGAGCATAATAATAATAATTTGAAAAAAGTGAATACGTTCTTCAAATTTCTGAAGAATGAAAATAACACCCCAACAAGGTGTTCAGGAAAGACTAACCCGTCCCCACCCCCGCAATGGTGAACATCGGTGAATTACAAACAGTGAAATAAGTTTTATGGACCACTGGTTTTTAAAAAATTGGGTGGTTGGGTAAACAATTAGATCCATAACCACACCACTGAACATTTGGTCCAGTGCTTGTCCAAAGTTGGGAGTTTTATAATCAGTGGTCCCCACGTGTTTGTAATTTTTATCCCTTTTTTATTGTTTGACATTATAAATAAGGCTACAAAGCAATCAAATCTTAATACATGTAAACTACTTATGACGCAACCGAGGCAACTGCCTCGGTAAAAAATTAAGTTGGGAGTTTTATAATCAGTGGTCCCCATGTGTTTGTAATTTTTATCCCTTTTTTATTGTTTGACATTATAAATAAGGCTACAAAGCAATCCAATCTTAATAAACTACCTATGACGCAACCGAGGCGACTGCCTCAGTAAAAAATTAACCTTTTTCTAACAGAAGTGATATGAGAAATCCAGATTAAACGATAGACCTATTTTTGTCTGAAACCCGCCCACATACAATTGTAACTTTTAAACTATCCTCTAACCTGGATTACGAGGTTTAGTGGTGTGGTTAAATTATTTTCCATGGCAAAAAACCATCCCACTTATTTAACATTAGCTGGTCTTGTTTTTAGCTTTTCTATTACACTGTATTATAATACCCTTCTTACATTTGAAAGATGTAAAACATTAAGACTGTATTATATTTAGATTGATCTTCAATTCTTGCCTCGGTTTATTTAAGGGCCTAGTTACGGTATTGACTTCTAAAGTTGCCATGTGCTGATTTTGAATGCATTATTTTAACAGAAATTCAAACCAGCAGATGACAGTCACACCACTTGCATTTAACACATTTATTAAATCCGAAATTAAACGCACATTTTAGAAAATATCTGCTCATATTGCATCAGAATATAATCCGGAGTGGATTTCCCTCCAACTCTTACAAAATTGGTTTGAGTTATCTTTCTTTTAATATTTGAATTGTATCTTGATGAATAATTAATATTGGGAAACATGAATTATTGACATAAGAGTTATCATTTCACATTTGTACAAAAAATGAAGAAACGCAATGTCATGTGAAAATTTGTAACATTTTAGTAAACAGACTTTGGTTAAACGTTATTAAGTAAAAGGTTTAAAATATGACCCTATACAGCCAAACAAAACAAAATCATTCAAGTATCAGTATTTAAAAGTATGTAATTTTGTCATGTGTTTATTTGAAATTTCACATAAAATAAGATTTATCGGGGTAAGCTAATTTGATAAAGAACTTGCATATGTAAGTTTGCTCTCATACCATATATGGTATCTTGGATTGAAAATCGAGTTAAAAATATCACGTTGAAAACTTGGAAAAAAGTGGCTTATGCCGACCAAAGAAAATAGTACAAGGAAATTTAACTCGTATATAGTACTTTGAATGTTTTATGAAAGCTTTAAGACTTACAATACAGACCTGTCGAGGGTTTGACACTGAGCTAAGGAAAGGAGTCAAAAACCTGGTTGTAGAGTGGCCAAGTTATGGATAGCAAGTGCTCAAAAAGCTTGTCATTTTTCCCGTCCTCGGTAGCTATGAACACCTAGACAGCACATCCCGCTGAAAAGTTTGGTCGAGTATTTGATCCTTTGTTAGCTATTGGTCGAGGGGCTATAAAAATAAGAGACTAATAACGCACGCATGTCGATAGTTTTAACTTTATTAATAATTAAAATTTTCACTTTCGTTTAAAGTCCACTGATACTACTGACATAAATACTTATTGACCACTATAGACCGGTTTAACTTACGAACAAATCCTTTATTCCAAAATTTTATTATCAATTTGCTTGTATTATTAACTGCAGCCATGCATTAACTGATGCAAGCTAACAAGGGGTCAAGCGGCAAAATAACTCCAAGATGGCAATTTAAAATTGCAGAATACTCAGTTAATAAATTAATTAAACTGATACCAAGCCAATCAGTAAAAACCTACAACAAAAAAATTCTTATTTGCGATCGGTCGGGGTTGAACTCACAACAGTTAAACACCTTAGATTTTAGACTACACCTTAACCACTTACCAACACTACCCCCATATACGTATTTAGAACAGTTTGAACAATTATATTCCTAAAAAGTTCAATTGCTACTTCCCTTATTACATATAATAAGCATAAAAAATTGCAAACTAACATGTAAGAGATATGTTAACGAGCCGTTATGCGAGTAAACAAAGCGATATCAAACTTTTTGCTCGTCTAAGACAAGAGGCCAAATGGACCTGAACGGTCACCTAAGGGCATTTAGTACTGTATCTCACAAAAAAGATTAAATTTTACCGAATTTCAACCTTTTGTATCAAAAAAGAAATAGTTAACTGTGACCTTGAATGAGGGTCAAGAACAACAAGCTTTGCAAACTTGGTAGTGCTCTGATGCCATATTGAAGTTTCAAGCTTTTAGGCACTTTAGTTCATGACAAAAAGATGTTTAAATTAAACTTGGTATTGTTTCATGCATTGATGCTATATATGATTTTTAAAGCTTCTAGCTCATTCAGTTCATGTCAAGAAGACGTTTAAATTTTTTTTCTATTTAAGGTCAATGTGACCTTGAATGCTGGTCAAGGTCAACAAGCTTCGCAAAATCGGTAGTGCTTAGTGCTCTGATGCCATATATGAAGTTTCAAGCTTCTAGGCCTTTTGGTTTATAACAAAAAAATGTTCAAATATTTTAGTTTTAAGCTCACTGTGACCTTGAATGAAGGTCATTTGAAGTCAACCTGCTTCTCAGCTTTGTAGGGCTTTGGTCAAGGAAGATCGATGGTAATTTTCACTATCATTGGCTCATTAGTTCTAGAAATGAAGTTAAAATGTGCTATTGTTCGGCACGACACGCACGACAACAATCAAGTAGTTAGTTACTCTTTAAAAATTTTTCAACTCCCTTTGCTTAAAAGGTATTTATTTTTGGTTGTAATTTTTTTGATTATTTGGCGATTTTATAAGATTTCTTCAAAACACTAATAAAGACTATATGATAAAAAAGTCACTTCTTCATCGAAAGGTCCGAGGTCTAATGATAACCTTATTGACTTCCAAGAGTATTTAGGTTCCAATATCATAACCGACAACTTTTTCTTTAAAATATTAAAGGAGTGAAATAACTCAAACACATTATTGTGAGATGTTTAGAATTAGGTGAATTTTCAGAATTGATTACAAAAAATTGCCGTGCCAAAGCGTCTAGACGAGGCGTTAATCTTGGGATTGTGCAACATAGTACCATTGGTAAATATTGATAAGTATATCAACTTAGTTGGAGGTGTCCTCTTGCGAATGCTCTTTTTTTCTTTGGTTGTCCGTGACCTTTCTACATAAACGACTTTTTATTTAGAACCAGTAAACCAATGGCAAAGGATTTTGACAGGGATATTGCCCGCTGTTTGCGAGGCTTGTTTACTTTACCTTTCATTGAAGGTCACAGTAACAGTTGATAACACCCTTAAAATCTTTTATAAACAGAAACACTTATAGTTGTATTATTATATAAAACGCTACAAAGTTTTCGAAGTTGGTTGAATTCTAAACACAGGCAAGCCTAGAGACTTGAAATCTCATGTGTAGCACAAAAACATCAAGCTCTACCGGTCTTGCGAATCTTGATGACCTTGACCTACATTCAAACTCACTGTCCTGGAGTAGTTAAACTTAAAAATGTTGACATTTTTAGACTTCTATTTGTTATGAATTGAACGGCCTATGTTGCTAAAGTGATTGACCTTGAATAACATTCAATTTACAGTGTCCTAAAGTAGTAAAACCATTAAACATTTTGTTATAAATATAAATACCTTGAAGTTTTATACTAAAAAGAAAAGCATTAGCTCATAAAGCTTCAACAAATGTACGAAGATGTTAAACCATGAACAGCATCAAAGGACATAGTGGCCTAAAGGAGTCAAAAGTTTAAACATCCTCTCGCCATGAATTAAATACATAAAAGCATAAAACTTCATATAAATCATCAGAGCTTAAAGATCTATAAATTATGATAGCCGGTTGACATTTGAAGTGGTAAAACCTTTAAACATGTTCTTGTCAATAATAACCGAAAATACTTGAAACCTCGCATATATAGCATCAGTGCACGGAGCTCTATCAGTTTTGCGAAGGCAAGTACTTGAACTTGTTTATTTTTCATAAAAGACCACGTTGGCCTGAAAAATTGTATCAACCTCTTAAATTTATGTATAATATTAAGTTATGAAGCACTATCCAATTTGCAAAACTGGTTGATCACAGTCAAATTCACAGCAACCTAAGGAAATAGAATAGATCAGTTTCTTTGGGCAATGAATCAAAACGCCGGGAGGCTTGAAACTTTAAATAATGGTAAAGCACTCAAGAAGCTCTACCAGGATTGAAAATCTGGTTAACCTTGACCTACATTCATTGACCAAACAGTTAAACTTTAAACATATTTGTGTAAATAATTTTAAGATGTCTAGAAGCTTAAAACGTCATGCACAAACGTCAAACGTAAGTACAAAAGGCTGTACGAAGTTTGAGAAGTCATTAGATCTTGACCATGTACATTCAAAGTTACAACTGTCTGTAGAAGTAATAACATTAAAACACATTCTTACCATGAATAGAAATACTTAGAAGCTTTGAAACTTCACACATACCAGTGGTTTATAATTTTTTTAAGTTTGCAAAATAAAGTGCCAAATAAAATTATTTGCTGACGATACCTACCTGTACATAGTGACTGATGATCCCAGTCAAGCTTCATATAAACTAAATAGTTACCTTTTTAACATTAATGCATGGGCAAATAACTGATTGATTTCATTTAACTCCAAAAAACTGAAAACATCATTATATCTAGAATAATATGCAACCGTTTTATCCTAGTTTGTATATGGACAATATTTTGATCACTGAAGTTGGCTATCACAAACATTTAGGCATTGCATTCTCTTCAAATTACAATTGGAAACACCATGTCGATCACATTACTAAAAGGCAACATCGCGATTAGCTGTATTAAGAAAACTTAAGTATCATCTAGATCGGAAATCTTAGGCCGTTATTAGAATATGCTGATGTTGTGTGGAATGACTATGATGTTGTTGATAAAATGGGAAAAACTTAACATTGAAGCGGCAAGAAAGGAACTGATAGTATAAAACTGACAAGTATATCTTTACTGTGCGCTGACACTGGGTGGGAAACTATGCAAAATAGACGTAAAATCACCAATTAAAACTTTTTTTTATAAAATCTATCATAAACTGACACCTTATTATCTTTATGACATATTACCAAATACAATTTCTGAAATTCATTTCCACAAAACTCGACGACAGACAAACTTAGAAACTTTCTTCTGTAGAACAAATCTCTATTTTTATTCATTTTTTCCTTCTGTATTCCGTGCTTGGAATGAAATTCCTATCGATATAAGAAATGGTTCTATGTCAAAATTTTGTAAATATCTAGATGTCAGTTGAGAGTTCCGAAATGGTATTATGTAGGATCAAGGAAAGGGCAAATTCTTCATTGTATGCTAAGACTTAAGTGTAGTTCATCAAAATTACATTTATTACATCCCCCCCCCCCCCAAAAAAAAAAAAAAAAAAAAAAAAAAAAAAAAAAAAAAAAAAAAGTAGATAACTCTTTATGTCAACGTGGCCAAGTTTAAAAGCACTAATGATTTTTTATTACGATGTCACCTTTTTCCGACGTGCGCCAAGCCTCTATTCATAGTTCACAGCATAATTGAAATACATTTTTACTCCTATATGGGGATAACACGTTATCATTCGAACAAAACTGTCAAATATGTAGCCTGGTTCAAAACATTCTGTTTAGAAGTAAGCGTTTTAGGACTCAACTTTAAACTTATTGCATTTGATTTTTTTTACATTATTGTTGCTGCAACATAAAATTTGCTGGTCGATGCGGAGACACTTGTACGTCACTTGTCGGTAGGAAACGATCCGATCACTTGTTGTTGTGCAAGTGTTGTCAGTTTGTGTTTGTTGATGGAGGAAAAATAATAACAATAATAATTATTATTATATAGTGCTTATATGCCATTACATTTGGTTATTTTATTTTATTTTGTTTGGTTTGGTTTGTTTTATTTCATTTTATTTCATTTTATTTTGTTTACTTTTGATTTATACATTAAAGTGGTTTTTTAAAGTTCATTGCACATTTTAGTTAAATACAAGTTTAAATTTTACAAAATACATCACTTGTATTTAATTTCTTTTCGGTTAATTTGTGTCTGATTAACCCCAGAACGACCATCTTATGTGGATCTATTTTTAGTCATATATGTTTTAAAAGTATATGCTATATAAAGCTTTTGACATTGTGAATTGGTGCATACTCGTTTTTTTAAAAACAAGTTTCAAATGTCGATACCCTTAAAGAACAAATAAAACAGAGACATATCTGAACTACGCAGTAAGGTAAGGTGTGTGTGTGTGTGTGTGTGTGTGTGTGTGTGTGTGTGAAAATAATAAGTTATATTAAGAACAGTGATGGTATCCAGAAAAAGTTAGCAATTGCTGGTATGTTTTGATGACTCGGGTTGATTTTACTGTTTTGGCTATTGTCTTGAAAGTCCTTCGACTAAAGAAAACATATTTTTCTATCTGTTGTAGTTTGGTGACGGCTGTAGTTAAATGCACTCACCATGGTTTTACTTTGGTTTACATAAAGTAATACCAATCACATATTTTTACACATTTTGATACTGCGTTTTATGCAGAGAAACACGTATCAGTTAAACAGAGGGTAGCTGACCCATTACAATAAGCAGTGTAATTTAGGAAGTGATTACGTATGCGTTACTTATAAATAATATGTTATCTTCAATATTAATCATAACCAGTTCATTTACGGTCCACATTTACGAGTAGTAAATAACAATTTTCAAAAAATATTATTTTTATCCTATATCAGATCAATCATTATCACTTTTGACTGTTTGACTGGATAATAGATTATACTGACAGATTAAACGTAACGTGTTACAACACTGATGAGGAACCTGATGCGGAAAGAACAACTTTTTCCTGTGTTACATATAGACATTAATTGTGACGTAACTGTATATTTATTTCATTCTATCTTTCCTGTGTATATACATCAGTTAACGCTCATCTTTTGGTCCTGATATAAATTAACTAAGCTCGCGTCACTTACTTTAATTTCTGCAGATAGTTTAATTAATAATCCTCATTCTTGTGTTAACTAGATAACATGGAAGTGGATGCCGAACCTACCCGGCTGTTGCCAACACCAAGCCCGGATTCAGATGATGAGGATATGGAAGATAAACCTTGGTCTACAGATGGGATTGACATAAGAGGTAAGATGGAATTTGGAACATGACACGGCTGATGCTGATATATTTTATAAGATAGAAATTTATTAAATTCACTAAGAGAGAGAGAGAGAGAGAGAGAGAGAGAGAGAGAGAGAGAGAGAGAGATATTTTATTTTACCGTAATAATCTTTTAGTGTCATTGCATTAAAATTGTTGGATTTTTTTTCTTAATTCATATACAAATACAAAAGCTAAAAAGTTCTTAATAACTACATGTATAATAATGGGAACCCAAATAAGAACGAAGTTTTATATTTAAATTTTTTATAACAATATTCGCATTGATGATTTTTATACGTACTGCCGCTATTTCTGGTCTTAAATATATAATGCTACATACATTTAGGTCGCCTAAATTTAAACTTCCTGCTCTTTCATTTTGAAATCTGAGAGCCCTGAATACTTTAGTAGTTCTCAAATTTAAACGTTGTTTTAAGGTGATTTTTCAATGAAAAGAATACTTTTTTGTATATTTATATGACAAGTCTAGAAATAGTTTAAAAAAACACGGAATAATCCTCGTTGACCTTTTCGTGGCCTTTCGATAGGGTTCTTTGCATGTTAAATATAAAGACGGTAACATGTGTTTTTATACTGAACTATAGGTTGTTGTTCTGACGAGTACTGTTACACAAATTGGTAATATTACAGACGATTTTCAATTCTAGGCACAAAAAACAATTCCCGTGTCAAGGTTGTTATATTGTCTACAAGATATTATTTCAATTTTGAAGCAGTCACGAAACATTTATTGACAAAATGAGTTTTGTGATTTGTTTAAAATTTAACCATCCTAATCGATTTAATAAATATTTCAATGGATTCTTCAAGAGTGTTTACAAACTTTTCATAAGGTTAATTTTATGTTCGTAATAACGCTTCTCGATAAAACACGGGGAAAGTAGCAACGGCAACACGATTACGACGATAATAATAATAATAATAATAATAATAATAATAATAATAATAAATAATGGTCTAGGTATATAAAAGTAGTCCAGAAGAATAAGGTTTTGAACTTTTGAAACAGTAAAATATCCCGATCTGTACAAAGATGTTCAATTTTATAGACCTAGTTTAAAAGTAATCGCATCCCTATTACACGCCTTCAGTAACTAAAGATAGAACGTCGTCTGAAGTGTACTAGTTGACATGTGTAGAATTTTAAGTTTTACAAAAAGAAATATCTAAAATACTGCAGAACTTTAAATATTTTATTTTGTAAAAATTCAAATTTCTGCACGTGACATAGTTAAGAGCTTTTCGCATTTTGTTTTCAGACCACGCATAAGCTATGAACGCTTTGTGAGGAAGACAAATTTTAAAATATTTAAGAATAATTTTGAAAATATCTGTTTACGTAATTGAATTTTTTTTTTGTTTTTATAGAACCTGATGTCAGCGACCCCTTGGCATTAAGGGTTGAGAGCGTTGATTTCAACATCGCTGTTAACGGTCAACCGCACCATACAAGTGAATATGAAGAAGGAGGTTTAAACGAACTCGTCGTTAGAAGAGGGCAGCCATTTGATATCGATGTAACGTTTTCCAGACCATATGACAAGCAGAAGGATGACATTAAACTCATTTTTCAATTTGGTAAGTTTATTTTGTTACTTGTTTTATTATTTGTTTGTTGTTCAATAGATTAAAAACTTTAGCTGTTTGTACCAAAGACAATCTTCAACAAAATATATGTTACACAAAGACCGATTTTATAAATTATAACTATTGACTATTCAATAATACACTAAATTAGAATGTATTATGTAGAAGCCCGTCTCGTCATAAATTATGATTTAAGAACTTAACGCACAATGTCATCATCTCAACAACAAACTTAATCAAGTTGTATTAGATGGAAATAGGTCTCATCAAAACTTCTGCGCCCAGTTATTATCTGAAATCTACACGTCACCTACAAGAAATTAAAGACATTTGGACCTTTACAGTGCAATTTGTTTAACGAGCAACTGGGGATGTTTTCATTCAGTGCCATAGTACATTGCTTCTAGAGTCCACTCGAAGGACCAACTACTACAGTCGCAGTGAAAAACCTTGAATGTTACGGTATCACCAGCAATGACGTCATTTAACTATTTGTCGACAGCAATTTTATTGGTTGTTCTTGTTCTTTATACTGTTTTTGTTACTAGATTCTCCACCATTATAGCGGTGTCATTACCTATATCGTTGTAAATATGTTTTTGTTGCTTTTTAATATGACATGAATTTCAACTTTTGATTTTTTTCAACACAGTGTCATTGTTTATATCACTATATCTCAAATTATCCGTTTTCTTGGTATTTGCGAAAACGAAGTAAACTGCAGGTCATTATATAATTGATTGACATCCAGAAAATTTTATTTTGGTATTTTCGAAAAAAAAGTGCCGGTAAATGTTATGACTCATGAAATTTGTATCCCACACAACATAGCAACATGTGTATAGATCTTTTAAGATTTTACTTATCTTTCAAAATGTACCAAACTTGAAGATTCACTTGATTAATACCACACAGATAACATGCATTACGTAATAGTTAATTGAGCATCTCTTTAAGAACTTTTAGTGCCAACTGTTTCTAATAATGATAAAACGCATTGCATGTTTATTTTATTATGCAATCATCATGAAGTTTTCTTATTGTTTTTAGTTCAAAATGATTCTAAATTGGATAATAAAATAAGATAAGTCAAATATGCTTTTCATTTGTACCTCGGTCTTACAGATCCGGCCGCAACATCTTTGGTTACATTTGTTCTTGGTTTATCTGTTCGTTATGACAATTATTTGCTGAACATTGCTATGGCTTATATTCAAATCAAAAAGTAGAACGAACTCTGATTTTTAAAAGGAAAAAAAAACAAATTGCTCAATAAATTATAAAACCCAAACCAAACCAAACTTAAAACCATTTTGGGAAATTGGTTATGAAACTTAAACATTTTAGTTCTTTTTCGTAAAAAATTATCACAAAAATCTTTGACATGCGACCCAGACTGACGTATTGTAACACACTTTGTGTGACGTTGAACTAGAGGGTTGTATGGATTTTACAACTGTCACTACTCCGTATGTTCACTACATAATACACCACAAGTAAGATGTATAAAGACACTAATAACAATAATCCTATAGAAATATACAATGTCAATCAATATACACGGAGTTAAGCAAGTTATAAAAACGTACATTACACAAATAATTATATATCGTTGTATTACGATATAAATCTCTTTACTTTTGTTATGTGCTACTTTTGAATTTTTATACAATTGTCATATACCATTTTTGAATTAAATGATAAAATACCTTCAAAAATGATATATGACACAAGTGGTACATGATGCCTTCATCAAAAATTTAAATAGCAAATTCACTTGAGAGCAGCTATACTTTCATTTTATTATTAATTAAATCGGTATAGAAAAGTTATTACTTTTATTTCAAAACTGCCTTGAGTGGTCTCTGACCCGGCTTTACGGATCGCTGCATTTAGTATGGAACTCAGGTTTTCCTGCCATTTGTAAACATTTCCAACTTTATGACATAGTCATAGAAAAAACAGTAATATTTATAAACATATTTATCTTAAATCATTTTAGTTAACTTTGAGAAAAAAAAATTGGGTTATTGAGAGATATAACTCATAGACACGAATTATGTACATATTTCAATTTGAATTTTTATGAAATAATACAATTCAAAAGTAGCACATGACGTAAAACTGTTGAAAGTTTCACTTAGTTGGACATATACACGTGTTTAGTAATTCAATTTTGTATCTAGTACATAGAACTTTAAAAGACTTAGTAACAGAAGCTTACAATCGTGTGATAAAACTAGATTCTTAAGAACTGTTTTTTAAACGTAACACAAAATTTACTAATGAATATTAAGAATAGTAATTTGTTTTTTTATTTTACATTGAGAATTACTGAATTAAAACTTCCGTTATCTTTTTTTGTATTAGGCAAGACTCGATCAAAATAAATAAATAAATAAATAAATAAATAAATAAATAAATAAATAAATAAATAAATAATACAAATAATAATAGTGAAAATGAGAGGAATAAAAACCTTAGAGACTTACCAGCCTTAATATGACAAATGTTATATTTTCACTCCATATTTAGGGATGACGTTCTGCGCAAGAGAAGATTAAAAAGATTATAAGCCAAGAAAAAACATTGAAACACTTAGAATGTAGAGTTATTTTATGCAACATGTAACTTATTGTTTTTGGCAAGAAAAAAAAAAAAAAAAAAAAAAAAAACCATCTACTATCTACTGTTTAGAAGTAAAATTAGGCATCACAACTATCTAATTATAAAATTATCTTATGACCTTCATCTTTACAGGTAAATTTAGAACTGCACAGGTAGAACTAGTACTGTCAGACGATGATGTTAAGAAGAAATGGGGAGCTGTTTTACACAGAACAAAGAATGCACAAAAAACAATAACAGTACGAGTATTTACACCACCTACACTGTATGTAGGGAAATGGAAGTTCAGTATAGATGTCATTAAGAAGATAGATCAGAAGAATGTTATATTTAGATATGATCATAAACAGCCTTTATATATGCTCTTTAATCCTTGGTGTGAAGGTACGATATGTTTTTGTTATGTCAGCCATGCTTAAAGTTATTCTTTGTTTAGGCTAGAGGTCGTTCACCTCTACCAACATAATGCACGATAAGATTCTATATAGTGTAGTGGAGAAATCAGTCAAATTCCATTATTTTGTTTGCGACCTAATAACCCCTCAACCTCTCGAATAGTTCTTCTCTAGTGTTTTAGCGATAACCCCTGGCCTTCTAATGTAAGCCGAATTTTAAGCTAAATATAATAAATATAGAAAATTGTTCTACTTGCATTTGTTGAAAAGGAGATAAGCCTCTTTAAACATTCTTGCTTTTCGTATTTTTACTAATAACAAAAGTGACTGGTCAGTAATTGTGAATGTTTTAACCTAAGACAGAGCACTGATCATAACACTTGGCAATTTCTCTGTTACAACTGAAATGACAAAGGAAACACTAGTGAAAAGGCAATAAATTAGAAGATAATAATTAAGTACTTGTAAAAGGGCAACAAATTAGAAGATTATAATTAAGTACAAATATGTTCTTTGCAATAAGTGATATAATCAATAATAATAATAATAATAAAAAATTCCTTTTTTCTTATCATTTCTTCTTTTCAGGGAGTTGATATCAGTCCTATTTATTTATTTATTTGTTTGTTGGTTATTTATTTATATATATTTAAAAAAAAAATAAATTTATCTAATTTCTTAATTAATTTTACAAATCCTGTTCAGATAACAATTAGATATAGCTTAAAATATTTTTTAATTATCTTTCATCATCATCTTAATCGATTCAATACACAAATAAACACTGTAAGATATCCGTATTGAGAATGTAGCAACCCCTTTGATGTTATAAACTTTTCATCAAGTTTGAGAACTTCTTAAAGGAGAAGCACTTTTCTGTGTAACATGTAGCGAGCACTGATATGTTATTTTACATTATACGAGGATAACAGCAAATGTGTTTTTCATTAAATCCCCACTTTTATCTTTGTCTGTTGTGTAATGTATATCGCTATTTCTTAAATGAAACCACTGCAATATATTTGCATAACCCATTTGTAATATACTCGTCTTCACTAAGTTTTACTTGAATCTTTTTAACAATCTTAAGTTTTTTTTTCTTAGTTCATAAATAGATAAATTCATTCATTTAATATATAATAATAATAATAATAATAATAATAATAATAATAGATGACCAGGTATACATGCACGATGAAGCATTGCTTGAGGAGTATGTACTCAACAGCACAGGGAACCTATACAGAGCAGGAATGTTTTATAAATTCTACAGCGAACCAGATCCTACACCATGGAACTTTGCTCAGGTTAGTCTTAATAGACAATGTGTAACACAATGGTTGATGACTAAACGCCATAAGGGTGGTAATTGAGTGGGACTCCATAATATTATTTCAATAAGTTTATTCAAGATAATAAGGGTGTTGGTATCTGACTGTTGTATGTGGTGGTGTGGCAGTTGTTAAGGAGGGGAGCATACAGCGTCGCCGCAGCTTCTTGGAAGGCTTGTACATCCTTCCGAGCTTCTCTCTTGTTCGCTCTCCCTTCTCTCCTCTAAAGTGATTGTCTTAATTATGCATATGAAGGCATATCAGTTGTACGTATCTGTATGCCTTTTATGGACATTACACAAGCGATAATAGAGTTTCGAAGAAACCATATATTGGTCAAGTTATTCTTTGTATCAATTTATGTAATTAAGATCAACTGAGGTTTTACATTGGCCGGCTACATCCCAGATTATCCAATCACAATATGATGTAATATCAAAACCATACAGTAAATGGTTGTTAAAGCAGCATGAGGTAATTTACCATACTACTCAAAGCTTGATGTGCAATAATTACAAGATAACTAATGACCATTGTCTGAATTATCCAGAACTAAAGATTTATAAAACTTTCCAATTTTTTGAAATTTCTAACGACATGTATATTATCATATTATAAATTTTTGAATTTTCTGAATGAAATATTAAAAAATTTATAATACGAAATATATTATACATTTTTGAATATTTCATTCAGAAAATTCAAAAATTTATAATATGACAGTATTGTTACAAATGTTCAAAACTTGTATTGTGTTATGTTATGACGTCAGACGTTATCTATATTATTTATGATCACGTACCATACACATCCGCATACGCATCTAGTTTTACAACAAGTGTCTACTTAGAATTTCCTGAATTTTCCACATTTCTACAACAAAACTAAAATGCAAATGTCATGAAATGCAAGTTAACAAATTCATACCCGAATTATTCCAAACTAACATGATTGTAAATTTTTTTATATTTGCTTGTTCTAAGTCAAGAAGAAATCTTGATTAAAGGTTAATTGCAAAACTGTTACCTGTATTTACTTACACCATATTGGCTTTTCCGACATAACTTAAAGTTTCACTGAAAACGTGCATTTTTTAAATTTCGTAATTTGTTTTACAAAATAGAACTAGTCCTGATTATAAGATGCCAATTTAGATGAAAGAAAATTTTGTAATTTAGTAAATTTGTGATAGGCGGAAATTCGCAATCTAAACTATTTGACAATTTTAAGTACCATTGCTTCCATGTTATTAAAGAAGTTTCCGTGATAACATACGTGTGTCTAACATGAGTGTTTAGACATTAGCTGATGTGGTTGTTATGGCGTTGACTAATAGGGTGACAAAAGGTTGCTATCTACATTGTTGATATTTTTGTTATTTCTTGTGACATATACTCCATTTTGGTGACTTTTATGAACCGTTTTGGTGATATTTGCTATAGACAGGTATCCTGTGTTTTGAACTTTTTATGTTTATTACCACACATATTTAAAAAGCGGCATAATATAAATCGAAACTTTAATCTACACATGTAATGGTAGACCAGAACCAAATTGGAAAATGTTGACCAAATAGCCACTATGTCCGGTTTGATTAGAGTTAATCATTTAAACGGTCAAATTTTAAATACATCAGTACATTCCATAGCAAATGGGAAGATGTACAAAGCCATTACTAATAGACAGTGTTGTCAAGGAATAGTTTGATTTTTTATACATGAATTGAAGCTTTACTGAACATCTCCATATATATATATATATATGAGGAAATAATAAACAAGGGAATAATACGCTTCCGCTGGTTGTATAGGTACAACTAAAATGTACAATATGATTGGTCAATGAAATTTGAATGTGATCTCAAACTTTTAAAATAAATAGAAGTAGCTGTAATCTTTAAATACCAAACACGTTACAGAAGATTATAGCAAAACCTAAGGAGTAATTATAAACACAATTGTTAGTAAATATGAATATATCAATTCATTGAATTGTTATCAATCTTCACATGCTACTTTTTTATCGTGGTATGACTGTCATACATATATATTTGTCTCATAATTTTAGTTTGAGTCGCCGGTCCTTGATTGTACCATATATCTTCTTGATGAATTATCTGGCTTGAATCTATCAGAAAGAAGTGAGCCTATTGCAGTAGTCAGGCGATTGTCAGCCTTGGTAAGTGGAATGATTTAGATTATTAGTTTCATTTTTGTTACCGGTAATGAGCTAACTTTAAACCAGAAGATAAGATCGGATTAATGATGTTTTACGCTCGTCAAGATTCTTTCACTTATATCGAGGCGATCAGTTTTGGAATGGTAGAGGAAACCGGAATGCCAGGAAAAACCACGGACCATCGTTAAACTACAAACCATAAGATATCATCTAAATGATACACGTATGATAGGATAGATATAATAGATGGGATAGAATGGAACTTTGATCATATTAGGGAAACCAGTCCTGGAAAGGTTTAGGCAATCCAAAATTACCGACCTTCGACAGGCAATCTGACAAGATTTATTTACAGTTTAAGAATATACTACTTTGATAGCTGCAATTTGTAACATTTTGTCTTTATTTGACTTTCTCGAAGTACTCAAAAGAAATGTAGGCTTATAAAAATAACACGCACCTTCAAACAACTAGGATTCAGTTTTTCGCAATGTTTTTGTGCTGCAAGAAATAGCAGCCTTTCCAATATTATAATTTTTCATATATAGGATCCTCGATTAGTACTGTATCTATATCACTGAACATTAATCCGGTGTCCGTCTCCGTCTTCAGTCGGGGATTTTATAATCAGTAGTGTGTTTAAATCTTGTTTTATCACTTACTTGTATTCTTTCCTGGTTCTTGTTCCGCTGGCTTTTGCAAAGTGCATGGTTTTAAGTTTAAATTTCCTTTTTCCAATACAGGCCAATGTACAGGACGAGTATGGTGTATTAGTGGGAAACTGGTCAGGTGATTACTCAGGTGGTGAAAAACCAACTCATTGGAATGGCAGTCTTGAAATATTAGAGAGATATTATAAAGCAAAAGAACCTGTCAAATATGGACAGTGTTGGGTTTTCTCTGGAATAGTGACAACGTGTACGTCAACATAAACTTACTAGTATTTCTTCCCAAAGACATTTTGTTTTTTAATTGGATCTTTTGTAAAATCTTTGAAAACTGATGGAGCTATTAGAACAAACTGTTCATCCTTTGAAAGGTATTGGATAATTTTTCGATGTCTTTTTAAAAATTTTGATTTTTTTTTCATCATGATCAAATATTGCGTTCAATGTTTATTTCAGATATATTTTAACATGATACATTTATTAAATATCTAAAAGCAAGATAAAATATTACATGACAAAGAATATGTATCAAATACATATATACAAATAACATATTAATAGAAAAGGCCGTATTGACAACAAAACATATAAATCAAAATTTCTATTTCAGTGTGTCGAACATTAGGTATTCCAGCGAGAAGTATAACGAACTTTGCATCTGCTCACGATACTAATGGTAGTGTTACTATTGATAGTTATTTTAAGGCAGGTGGAGAGAAAATTGAATGGAGAAGCGGTGATTCTGTATGGTAAGTATATAAAAACATAAGGTTCAAGATCTATATACTGGAAAAACATACTTATAACTGACTCTCTTGCTTACTGTGTATACGGAAGTGTTAAGTAGTATAATTATTCCTATTTTTCGCTTACAATACTTATCATCTTACAAGGTAGTGAAGTAGGGTGGATGTTTTAGTCCTTTGCTATAAAATTATGAATCGTAGGAAGTTTCAATTTTGCGCATTTAATATTTATACTTTATTTAAAATGGCCTTTATAGTCAATGTGTCAATAATAGACGCAGTGTATTCATTGACTTCTTTTATTTAAGATTTATTGAGGACCAGCTAGATGGATGTGTCAATTTAAACCAAAAATATTTAGCTATTAAGATATCATTCTTAACTATCAATCTGGGTCATCACAAAGTGTTTATTTCTTAATTAATTTTAAAGGAACTTTCACCTGTGGAATGATGTTTGGATGGCAAGACCTGACTTGCCTGATGGTTATGGTGGATGGCAAGCAATAGATGGAACCCCTCAAGAACGAAGTGATGGTAAGTCCTAAATTTTATTTTACCGACATTAGCACGACGACTTTTCTCTGTAGTAAACCAATCTTATCGTTTCGTAGAACTTTATTTTGTTTGTTTTAATCATGTAACATTAAAAAGAATTCTACAATTAAACCGGAGAAATGATCAAATGGTAAGCTTTTTGGAACTTATGTGATTGGTTTAACGAATTCTTTGTATTTTAATATTTAGGTGGTTTTTGATTGGTACCAAGTTGTTATTTTTAGATCCTTTAATTTTTGTTCAGTTGAGATTTGTGAGGTACATTTCTGTTTACAATACAATATATTTTCAGGTGTTTTTTGTTGTGGTCCCATGTCTCTGGTCGCCCTTCGCCGTGGACAAATCAGCCTCCCTTACGATGGAGCATTCATTTTTGCAGAAGTTAATGCTGATAGAATCAGATGGGTGGAAGATGAGTCGGGCAAATTTGTGAAAACTGATATTAACACAACCAGGTTTATATAAGCTTCTATAAAATAAATATATACATTTTACAATAGCAGCCAAAAGAACAGTAATGGTGTTTTACGATACAGTTAAGGTTTTATTTACTTCTTTCAAGGCGGTGAAATAAGGTGCTCCGATAGGGTAAGCACCTAGCGTCCAGCTAGCTACACCCATCACGTGTAAAATTGGGTAATTTTGGATACAGCGTCATCATATTTATCAACAATATTTTGATGACGGCCATAAAACTTTTTGAGGGCCTTGATAAGCCTAGGGCTACAATATCCCTGAATCAAAAATTTATTTGTTAGCAACTTGCTTTGTTTTATAAAGTTCCAGTGGTCGAAAAAGCTTTAAAATCGTAGTTGCATTATACATATCGATATTTGTTTATGTTTAGCGTTGGTAAATACATCAGTACCAATAAACCAGCATGTAAGAAAACTAGCGCACGCATATTGGATCAAAGGGAAGATATCACAGATGAATACAAACATAAAGAAGGTATAAATACACAACACATACAGTCCTCATTATAATGCCCCTTAGACAGTCGGTTCAGTTTTAGATATACAAAGTTTTGAACGTCACAAACATTTTGCAATAATATATCGTTTTAAAGTTTTTTTTCTTTCTTAATTGATAATTGTCTAAGACATCGATGACCATGTAGTCAAAGGTGTACTAAGGCCTCTTTTCACCTTAAA
Organism: Tegillarca granosa; assembly: GCA_029721355.1. NCBI lineage: Eukaryota > Metazoa > Mollusca > Bivalvia > Arcoida > Arcidae > Tegillarca > Tegillarca granosa. The sequence continues at coordinate 10,561,338 of CM056603.1, forward strand.
ACCTAGGATACATTGGTTATTGCTAAGACCGGTTCAATTACACATTTAATATGTCATTTTACTTTCCAAAATTTAAAAGAGTTGAGTTTCCATCAAACCTAAAAGTAGACCAAATATCGACTTTGTTTTGTTAAATGAACTGACAACATTATCACACCACAATCTAGTTCGATGCAAGGTATTACATCGTGTTGTAATCCCTTTGCTGTGTTTATACATGGCACTCTGAATTATTTAGTTATTTTTTTTATATATCCCAAGTTCAGTTTTGTATACGACACATGTACATATGTATATTTAGTGAGAGAGCGATGTGACTTTAAATCAAGATAATTTTCCGAGGTCAGTGTGGGGAATTGGGAATGCTAGGAAATCTTGCCCTTGCTATAACGCATTACCTATTTGGAAAAAAACTTATGAAAATTTATGCAAATGATCTTTTCAAGACAGGTCTGTAATGGTCTTGACCAAAGTGATATTTTAAAGATCATGGTCCGAGTAGAATTATTTGTGTTGCATACCACAAAAATGATACTTTCAAAATAAAGAGGATATGTGTGCTTGGTTTACAATTAGTAGACAAAGTGGTTGGGTTAAGAGTTTCCCCCTGACAAAAAGTTTATTCTGGTACAATCTGCCGAACCAATCTTATACAAACATTAATGTTTCATTCTCTATATTTGTTTAAACACATTAAACAGTGTATCTCCTTTTGCTTAGTATAAGGAACGGATATCGAGTCTTCAAAGAATAAATATAACGAAAAAGCAGTGCTGTGCATTAATACTGGACAATAATAAACATAAATAATTGATTGTATTCAAATACAGGAACAACAGCGGAGAGAATTTCTGTTATCACTGCAAATGCTTCTGGTACATATTCTGACAAAAACATATACGAACTGAAAGATGATCAGAAGGTAAGTACTATTACTTCTATTGTTGACTGCTAATGTTTTCTACGTCAAACATTTAAAATCCAGAAGATGCTCTTGTATGAAAAATTTAGAAAAAAAGGAATACCCCATGGTATCACAAAATGGATTTGCTTTTATAACATCAATGATATTTCCATTAAATTAAACACGCATTCTTGTCAAAACAAATTCTCAAATGAAATATTGTAAAATAACATTTTGTATTATTGTGTTTTTGCGAATCCTTTATTAGGGACCCTGTATTTTATTTTGTACATTGATTAAATTTTTGTAGCTTGTTATTGTAACCCAATATTTTTTTGTTGTATATGGGTTTTTGTAGCTTGTAAACGGTTACAATATTTTTTATTGTTGTGTGCGCGTTTTTCTTTAGCTTGTTTTATAAACACTTTTTATCATTGTATGTGCGTTTTTGTAGTTTGTTACCGTTTATTTTATTTTTCATTGTTGTATGTGCATTTTTGTGGCTTGTTACAGGTTACCTTATTTGGTTTTGTCTTTGTTTGCGCGTCTTTCTTTATCTATTTTAATTACACTGTTTTTAACAATTTAAGTTGGTTACTCGCGACACTTTCTAAATCGTATTTTATCGGCTACTCTTTATTTTATTGTTGTAATTGCTTTTTATTTTGAGGCTTGTTATTGGTAACCATGTTAATTAGTTGTATGCATGTGCGGTTTTTTCAATGTTTGTTATCAGTAATCCTTAATAATGCAAATCGCATTTTTATTCAGCGATAAATTATTTAATATTTCTTTATTTTTTATATTTGTAACAGGATGTAAAATTCAATTTTGAAGTTTCGGAAACTTTCAAATATGGAGAACCATTTGATGTGACAGTTGAGTTGTCTAATACTAGTGCAGAAAAACGAACTGTAAATGGACGGGTGACGTCACACACGACATACTACACAGGTGTCAACTACTGTAAAGTCAAGAAAATGAATTATCATGACGTCATATTGAAACCAAAACAAAGTATGTATGAAAATATTGAGTTACGAGTTAAATAGTTCTGATTAACGAATGATATTTTACTTTAGATTGTTTAATATATTATTTCCCTATCAAAAATGAGAGTTTGTTTCACACTATTATTGTAAGGGTTGACCTAAATGCAGAACAGGTCAATACGTTACGTTTGTGCCAATGCTAAATAATATTTATCTTGGAAACGGAAAGCTTACTTTTTCATTAATTCTGGAAAATATTTTTTCACTGGTATATCCGATTTTTTTTTTACAAATTGTAAATAATAATTATAAACTTATTTTATTTTTCTCACAAAAATGTAACTTTAATGTATACAATTGCAAAACATTAAATATTTTCAGCAACTCTTAAATGAGTTGTTGGAGACCACACACACACACACACACACACCCACCCACCCACCCACCCACCCACACAAACTGAGATTTAATTTTAGGCGTACATAAAACACTTCCTTTCATTGAAATATCAAAACAGATAATGAGGCATCACGTGGTAGGCTAGGGAATACACCTTAAAAACAGAAGCGAAACGAGTATCTTAAAGCAACTGAAAAAAGATATTTAAAATAGAAACAAAACGACATTGAAGCTTATGGATAGAACTCTGACAAAACTATTAATTTAATGGTTGGTTATTTGTTTTACTTTTAGGTACAAAGCTTACAATGAAAGTTACCTATGAGGATTACCGTACAAAACTTATTGATCACTGTTGTTTCCATCATTTCTGTATGTTAAAAGTCAAAGAAACAAAACAAATATTTATTGATGAAGAAAATGTGTCATTAGAAAAACCTAAATTGACACTGAAGGCAAGTCTTACGGTTTTGTATTACATCTTGTTTTGTTTAATTTGATTTAAAAAGACTTGTATAATAATAATAATAATAATAAAAATAATAATAATAATTATTATTATTGTACCATGTAAATGAACTGCTATTTTATTACTAAATTCATAAATTACTTTGATATTGAGCTGTCAATTATATGTTTCAGAGTAGAACATGCTCTTTCTTGTATACATACATTTTTTGGCTTTTTCAGCATTTACCAATGCATACTATTAGGACTTTTATAGAGAATTGTAAAGCCAAAGATTCTTAAACTACGGAACCCCTTTGTAGTGCTGATTATAACTATCATGTACATCCTTGGATTTTATTTACAAAATTGTTTTTATAGGCTCCAGAGAAGATTACAGTTGGAAAGCCATTTAATGTGAATATATCCTTTAGAAATCCTTTATCTGATGACTTGACAGATTGTGTGCTTTCCATCGAAGTACCTGGAATTCAGAAAGCAAAACAGATTCCACAGAAGTAAGATAATTTCCAAAATTTAAAACTTTTCAACTAATTGTTTCAAATTTTAATTCTCTTAATAATGGCTAAGTGATTGGCATGGGCTAACGTATTAATCAAGATAAAATAACTTATTTCCGGACAAATTTTAATACAATTCAATGAATTTATGATTTAAAGCTTCATTTTGTATCACGGTTATCGTTACACCATGTTCTACTTGTTTTTTAATCTCTGGCCTAGTCCTGCCGGAGATGAAACCCGAAAAAATGCCTATAAGTGAGGAGACTAAGAAAGGGTTATCGTAACAATAAGCTTGTAAGATTTTATAGTGCCATTTACACAGCAATTTTATTGCATTTTAAGTGTTGATGATATTTTTTTTTTTACAAAAAGTGAGTAGAACTTGAGGAAAGAATTTATCTCTATCTTCCTTGCAGTAGGTCTTTACGGTTGGGTGCAGTACTAGCATAATGGATTGAGTGGTCTGCATTGTTTTATCTACGATATTGCCAAATCACTGTCTCGAGAATAGCTAAACATTGCTGATGCGACTTAAACAACATTCAACCAACCAAGCTGTACTCATGTCAGCTCTTTTATGACCTTTGCAAAAATGACGATTCTGATGCTGAATTCTTTTTTTTAAAATATAGACTTGAAGATGATATCATGTACCGCATTTATGATTAACTATATTATAATTAAAACATTCATTCTTTACAAAACTGAACTTTCTGGTAATCAAACTGCTTTAAAATTATATATTTTTAAAATGTATTTTGATTTTGTAGCAATGTAAAAGGAAAGCAAGAGTTTGTGACAGCTGTAGAAATGACTGCAGCCAAGAAAGGGAATCGGAAAATTATAGCCAACTTTGATTCTAAGCAGCTTGAAGGCGTAGTCGGAGGTTTAACTGTGATCGTTCAGCCAGATTCCGTGTAATATGGATAAATGTTTAGACAAATAAGTTATGCATTTTATGTTGCTAAGTGATGAAATCAGTCTTTTGACTTTGTGAAAAATCCTTACTCCTCTTGGAATGAATTTGATATAATTTTTTAAGTTTACTTTCATACATGTTTTTATTACGTTGTACAATGCATTGTTGAATATCGAAATTTTACAAATAAATACTCCTGTAATTAAAGAAATAATGAACATACACTTACAGAAATGCTTGGTAAACGATGATGTTCTAGATCGTAAGAGAGGAATACCAACGTCTGGATATATACCAAACGTTGACGTTTTAGAAAGACAATGTTAAATCTATGTCAAGCGGTTAAAACAAAATCCTCTTTAGAAAACGATATGTGACTTCTGCTTAACAGAAAATATCTACGAAAAAATAATAATGAAATAATTATATTATTCAGTACCTTATATATGGTAGTCGCACACAACATATTTGGCGTACCATTTTGGTACATCGGTGAACATCATTATCTAAGCATGTATTTCAATCGCCAAAAATTCCTCAGTGTGATAATACAGTGAAATAAAGGTTTGTTCTGATAAATATCCTATGTTTTTCTAAATAGCCAGAGAAAACAATAAACTATAAGACACCAACAGCAAAACATACTGTGCAGTAATGTAGTCATTTAGAAAACGAACAAAGAAAATAATCAAAATAAGAAACCGATCAAACATTATTAAATGCTTTCTTTAGACCGGTACTTATCGTGTTTTCGGTGTCATTTGTGAAGCTACAAAAAGTGCAATACTTCTCCTTTATTGAACATCTTTCAATTGCAATGTTTAATGACGTCCAGTCATTTTGTAGTGTATAGAGGGTTTTTAAATATCTTTATCAAACATATAAAACACAGCTAAGACTGAACTCACTGTTCTTGGATCATGATTCCTCAGTCTCTTCCATTGTGATACTGTGCTCATCATAACCATGACGTGTATTTGGGTATTATATTGAACATACCGCAATGCATGGTAAACATACAGCAATATTATCTGAAAACAGAATATATATATATATATATATATATATATATATATATATATATATATATATATATATTATTCAAAATATGTCGATATGTGTGAGGCAAATTTATATATTAAAAACTTAAAAATAAGTTAAAATGTTTTCTAAAACATAACTGAATTTATTATTTGTAAAACATGTTTCACCGTTGTGTACGGTTCTTCTTGTTGCAGATGTTAAATCTGAGTCCACTGGCTGGTAAATGAATAGGAATAGTCAACAATACTTTATCATACCACTTGGCATTATTTTGTAATTAGGTCCTGTAGCTGTTCCGAGTCGGGTGTTTAATGACAAGTGGTCTCAATATCAGAGTTGGCTTAGTAGGTCAGAGGTCAAGATCACAAGGTAAAGTCTAATATTTGGCATAAAAATCGAGCGCTCGATCCGTACCTTCCACATTTATGAATGGATTCTAATGAAACTTGGTACAACTGTATACCCACATAGCAATGCGTGTATCAAATTACGCTGTATATGTCAGAGAAGTTAACGAGGTCAAATGTTTTAACTTATTAAAAATGCTTAGTATGTGTTCAGTAACTTGAATATCTAAAGATTATTTAGTGTGCCATAGTTTATACTTTCTTGTCATGTTTTCTTATTTATTTCACTGTGCTTTATTTTGTCGTATTTTTGGTTACATTTGTTTTTACGACATACATACTTTTCAGTTACAATTTTTCCTCTGTTTATTATGGTCTGTGTTATTTTCTACAAAAATACTTGAATTGCATCACTGGATACAAGAAAAGCAGTCTGGAATTATTAGTGGTTTTACGCCCGAGTCAATATTCGCATTCAAAAAATCGAGGTGATCTGTTCAGGGATGGCGAAGGAAACCAGGGTGCCTAGAGAAAAGCACAGACCTTCGCCGAGCAATTTTCTAAGAGAAACTATTATGAGTGGTTTTATTATGTTTTGCGTTTCTTATTACATACATTTTATCTTGTTCTCCTTTGTACCGACAAATGTAAAATCAAGCCTATATAAACTTGCGTACATTTAGGGAAAAAACGCCTCTGCATGGTTAGATGATGTAAAAGGTAGCATTTTACAAAATATATATCAGTCTGATTCCTGTTTAACATCCGGGTTAATACCTTTAGTAAATAATTTTCAATATTTTGAAAGCTTAATAGTTTAAAAGAAAATGATACGAAATAAATGTTAAAGCAGGGATAAAGCAGGTTCTGTTTACTGTATTGTCTGTCACCTATCGTTTAATCGTGATTTCTTATGATTTCTGGACAGATTGTTTCAGGTCATAACTGAAGACAGATAAGTCATCATCAGACAAACTTACACGTACGAACTTTAATGTCAGATAATAAAACACAACTGTTTTACAAAGCGAATTTGGTATTATATTCATCATTAATGTTATTTACAAGATAAACTTTATAACTGAATTACAACCCCTTGTAATGAGACAATAATCTTCAATGTTTAGAATTCTCTCATAGTATCATAATGAACCAAGTTCCCCAACAGACGAATGCTCAGTTCATGATTAAACCAACTTATAGTAGTTATTGGTAAAACAATCATATTCATGTAAAGATCAATCAAACTCTGGTTTTCTGAGTTTCAACGAAAAGGTTCTATCATGAACAATGATCCCAATATATGCTTTTACCTCAACTGGCTACTTCTGCTTAGCTTATGGTATGTTGATTCGTGCATCGCCTTGTTCCGTCCATAAATGTAATTTGAAGCAAATTTAGCCAGGAAGATCCTTGGTTGATGTAGAGTAGAGTTTATGCCCACCTTTGCGATCCGAAACTAATATGGTCGTCGTTACTGCTAGTAGAATAAAAACTTTTCACATACCTATATGGACCAATTTTGTTCAAATTTTGAATCTGAAAAGATGTATAACCATTACATATATAGTATGGGATTTTCTGACGAACGTTTCGTTGACCAAATACTTTCGGATTATTCAAATGTGTTATTATTTAAAGCATATTCTTGAAAAGCTCTTAAACATCTCGACCAAATAGGCCGTTTTTTAAGAAACAATAAACCACACATATTTACAGAAAGTAAATGTATTGTAACGGGCTAGGTCTAAATATTGCTCACAGATTAATCCAGGAACGATCTATAAGTCGGTTTTGAACTCTTGATAATGAGAACAGACAATAAATAACGGTATTAGATAATTTATACGTAATCAAGAAATATATATATATATAGTATGTCATTTTTACCGCAAAAATGTTCCGCGCGAGCAGTAAAATATTAGTTAATATAAAGAATTTAATCTACAATTGGGAATCGGAGTGTGATTGTCGATTATAAAACAAGAAAAAGATAATAATTCTGGCTGTAGTGCTAAAATGACATGCACCCCAGTTGACTTGATTACAAGTCATATAATGAGAGAGAGAGAGAGAGAGAGAGAGAGAGAGAGAGAGAGAGAGAGAGAGAGAGACGTACCCGATAACAGGTGAATCAACAGTCTCCTAGCGATAATATGCACGGGTTTATATACCCAGCGTGAACAATAGTGCAATGAACTGACCAATGAGATTAGTGTTCACATAATAGGGTTTGGAACGACTTATGATAAAGAACCCGTATGTACTCACGGTGGATATAAGAAATTAAACACCAATGCGCCGAAATCGTGGGTATCAAAGAATTTAACTAAAAATGTTACAGGTATGTTGATTAAGATTTTAAATAATTGTGTATAATATAATGACGACCGTCACAGTATAGCAATTACAGTATAACCTGTGTATAAAGTCCACCTAGGGGACTGAGCAAAAGTGGACTTAATAGACAGGTGGTCTTTATATAGAGGGTCCCCTATTTGTACGAGTAAACATACAGTGTTTAAAATAGTTAAAAAAGTGAAAATATGCAGCACCTATTAAAAACTTATTAATATAAACATGAATAAAGATATTTTCATTTTATTTTTAAAAACAGATTATTCAGAAATAATTATTTAAAAAAAAAACAAACTATTTAAATTTGATAAACTGTACATCTTAAAAAATTATTTGGTTAAACTCTACCTATTATATACACTTGACTAATTGTGTCTTTGTTGTTATAAGTAGCAGCAAAGGTGTCACAAATTAAACAATTATATATAAAACATAATAGATAACAATGAATATTTCCACCTTTATATCTCAGTTGTTGACATGATAAGTATGACTTAATATATTTTTCTTCAAAATTTTACATAATATCAGTTGATACTGTAGTCTTTACTACAGTAGATTTTAAAACTATGAAAGTTACTACATGTACATTGTATTTAGTGTGATCAATAATTTATATTAAAATCATTTATTGCCAATCTTCATACATCACAATATCAAAGAAATGTGGCTGATATTTACTGCAAAAAATTTGGGAAATTATAAAATTTAACAAAAAATAATATTAAAGAAGTGGACTTTATAGACAGGTTCTGGAGTCATTTGGGACTGAAAAGGGTGGACTTTATTCACATTAGACAGGTGGACTTTATATAGAGGTTCATTATATAGTAAAATCCGTTTGGGATACTTCAGACCGGTTGTTATAGACAGGTGGTCTTTATATAGAGGTGGACTCTACAGCAGGTTATACTGTATTAACATATATTATGTTTTTTTAATAACCGTTAACCTAATTTTTGAGGATTATGCAAATTAGTTAATTAGTTTTTTTTATAGCAATTGTTTTGAAAGTTCTCTGAAATCACTGGGTCGTTTAAAACCTGTATCAGAAAATTAGCTGTCCGAAAATCAAAGATGGTCACTGTTACTTTAAATAGAAAACAGATGAAAGCAATTAAAATTTATCTGTAAATTATTAAATTTAAATATGAAATATACAGGAAGAAGATGTTATTCTATTAACGTATGCAAAAGCTTTTCTAAGAAATATTTCCTTGACTTAGTTTTTCTGAGAATGCTAGTTAGGTATTAGCTTAAGTCAAGACTTCCATATCTCCTCTTTCTGAAGAATTTGGCCAACATGAAAAATTTTCATGAAATTCTTCGTTGATGCGAATTCAAAATTGTTTCTGGTCCAAGACTGTTTGAATTTCAGCCAAAACGCTGAGTTGAGTTGAATAATGGTGTTTAACGTTGTAGTTATTGTTTGTGAATACAAGAAAGGTCTGTTACGAGAAAGGGGGGAATTATATGGTATGTTTGCTTTTGGACATATGAAATATTTGGAGTACACGCTTATTAGGCAAAATATTTAAATACTAGAACATGTTTTTTTTTTTAAAAAACATTGATTATTTCAGTATATTAAATAAACCTTTAGTTATTCTTTTAAGCAAACAAACAAACAAGTAAATAAGCAAATGAATTAAAATAAATAAATTCGTTTCAGATGTGAAAGATTTGTAAACATTCCGCAAGACTGTTGGTTAGAGTCATCCGGTCCAGGTGAATGTTGCTCAACACTGCGCTGTCAACAAAATTTTAAAAGCGGATGAAAATCCGCATGGTAAACCCTCGCCTATATATACAGTCAAACCTGTCTGTAAAGGCCTTCCAAGGGAAGCAGTAAAAGTGACCTTTATGCACACACACACACACACACACACACACACACACACACACACACATATATATATATATATATATATATATATATATATACTCTTTCTACACAGGCAGATGTACAATTATCACACTTTCAGGAATAGTGCAGTGTATATTGAAGTTATGCCTCATATAATTAACTCTTGATTTTTCCAGGGGAAAGATGAATATCGTTTTATGGGGAGGGGATAATGGGCATAAGACACTTAAAATAACCAATGGTTAATGAAATTTTTGAACTTACAATTTACAACAGACTTTCTATCAACTTGAAGAGCATGTGGTTTTCAACTTGATTCTGGAATTCCTCAACCAAATTCAACACTTTATGAAATTTTTCATGAGGTAAAAACCTGTGCACCATGTAATCATATGACATGACATATATTTAGATTACTTCAAGTCCTACGTTTTATAACAGAAACTATAGTGGCATCAAATCTAGGTTTTGGCTTGCTTTGAACTGATTTTGAGCGTAGAATGTTTTGGAGTTGTTGGGTCTACACTTTCTACATGATGAGATGAAGTGTTCAAATTTTCAGGAATAATTCGTCACATATTGAAGTTATAAGCCATGAGTGTGTGTATATACTTCTGGTAAAGCAAGACGTATACAATACTACAGCATGATTAAAGAACAATATTATTAAAGAGAGAGTTACCTGGATAAAACAAAAACACTAATTGCTTCTAATGCAGCGGTTCCACGAATGAAAAAAAAAAAGGTTTCATTGACAAAGTTCCATAAACATAATTTAAAAAAAATTACTGCAAACTATCACCAAAATAGGAGGTGCACATCATTGATATGTGCCAAACAACTGGGTACCATTTGATTCAATTTAGGAAATGTTCATAAGAGTTACAGATTACACAAAATATGCACCGTTCACATATTTTCTTTTGAAAAATGACAAAGTTCCCACAACCCTTAATTTCAAGAAAAGCTTCCTCAAATGTCACCAAAATAGGAGGTGCACAGTACTGACATGTGCCAAACAACTGGGTAAAATTTTATTCAATTTGGAAAATGTTCATAAGAGTTACAGATAGTGATGTCCAATCGGACAAAAAATCATAATCGATAATCGGAGAGGCATAATCGATCAATTAATCGATAATACATGTAATCGGAATTACTTAGTAACTGTACATCAGTATTCAGAAACTATTAAATAAAGTTGAATATAAATACAGTATTCAGAAACAAATAAGGCTGAATATAAATAGTTAATTGTAAAAGCCAAGTGTTCTTGCTTTGTGATTGTAAGTTAAAGGCCAGGTAGCTCCTTGCCCTGATAGACTTGATAGTGGCCAAAGCATCGCACTGTGTAAAAAGTGTCTGGATACAATATATTATCCGATCCTCGTCCGCCATTGTTGTTTTTAGTAGCAAGAACCGGTAAATTATTTACTTTTTTAAATTAAAAAATATTTATTACGTGTGAAGTCAATGGTACGAAATGGTCGTATCACTAAATAATGCGTTCTAATGTACAAAATAGTCATCAAATGGTACAAATTGGACCGATTTGGGTACGAAAAGGAATAATTGGGAAGGAAATGGTCATGGTAGGCAATGACCAGCTGCGATTCTTTACAAGTTAAAGGGTTATATAAAAGGAACCTGAAGGTCTCGTCACGTGATAAGCATGATTTTGTAATCTTAAGATATAAATGGCCTGAATAAAGTTGAGAAATGGTGATTAACGTCCCAGTCGAGAATATTTCACTTGTATCGAGACGTCGCCAGGTATAGGCAAAAGTGTAGAAATTTTGCCTGTCCATTGCGCTGATGGCATTATCCTGCATGGTTCTTTATCGTGCCGTGCCTACCGTGACACGGGACCTTCGTTTATTTTAAGATCTCATTCGAAAGAACCGTGACTTTATTTCGTAATGCCACTTTCAAGTCTTAGATCAGACCCGGTCGGGGTTCAAAACCACGACCTTCCACTTGGCCTGAATTGGAATATTTTACATTTTTACTGAGACAAACAGGTCCTAATCCTATAAGCTGTAACTACACTCTACTTCACTAAACTTGATAAAAATACAAGATATACATTTAATACAAAGCGATCATTTATTTTCTGTTACAATACATATAGTCATGTTGAAAAGTTAACAAATTACTTACAATAAACTATGTAAATCGTTTACAAGTTCAGCCGTGTTTAACAGTTAACAAATAAGCACATATAATGTAATCAAATACAGCCTTCCGAAAGAACGCGACGCCCAGGAAACTTCAGAGATACCCTGTGGAAAACTCTGTAAACCTGTGTCCGATAGCAGTTCAGCGCCTTTCTAAGTGCAGGACGTGGACTTCGTCCAAATAATAAAACAACAAACAATTTTATTTAAAGAGAACTGGTAGCTTATGTGAAACTGAATATATCATACAAATGTAACAATATATTCAAGGTTGATGTCAGAAAGCAAATATTATTTGAAAAAATACCTTTTAATTGGGAAAAAAGAAACACCATAGCATTAACAAAACCATAAATGTTTAGAAGAAAAAACAACAACAACAAAATAATTGTATTTTGTTTAAAATTGTTTAAATTATTTGTCAGGGTGTGTCTAGTATTTTCAAAATCTGGAGTTTATCACACAACCTATCAGTGAACTAGTCTTCTGTTTGTCATTATTCCAATCTCTTTCAATGCTTTACTTTGTTACATCAAATTACAGAAAAACTTTACATATTTGTTGGTTTGTATGTCCCTTGAACAGTTTGACCTCAACACTTTTAACTTAGAACTAGATTCAGAAACCTACCTATGGTATCTTATCTATTAAGGACGAGTGAATTGATGTATTTTATAAGAAAAAACCCAAAATTAATTTTGTCATGTTTATCGATGAGGATAAAAATACCTCTTTACAAATAATGACACAAATGTTATATACATGTATAGGATATAAGAGTAGTGCTGCTTATAGCAGAAGAGAAAGAAAAAGAGTTAGATTACCAGATTAGCACTTAGGACGTGTTATTGTGTTAGTGCAGTGCCTGCATGTAAGTAAAGGAATAATTGTCAATATTTGATCTTCGATAACAGGTAAATAAAGGCCAAATATCTGAATTTTGCTTTACATCAATTAACCCGCATTAACTGTATGACACCATACCTAGGTTTTGAATCTATTTCCTCATCAGTGTGCCAGAATGAAAATGCTGAAAGGACAAAATTCCGACATTGAAGTGGGAATGTCAATAGGCCTAAATCAAGAGACTTCATAAACTAAAACATTAAAAGGGGAAATAGTTTGTTACATTAAATTACTGAAAAAACTTTTCATTTTTGATTTTTCGTTTGTCCCTTGAACAGTTTGACCTCAACACCTTTAACTTGGAAATAGATTTAGAAACCTACCTGTGGTATTTTATCAATTAAAGTTGAGTATATTGAAGTATTTCATAAAAACCAAAATTAATTTTGTTATGTTTATCGATGAAGGATAAAAATACATCTTTATAAATAATGACACCAATGTTATATATGGATATAAGAGTAGTGCTGCTTATAGCAGAAGAGAAAGAAAAAGAGTTAGATTATCAGATTAGCACTTGGACATGTTATTGTGTTAGTGCAGTGCCTGTAAGTAAATGATAATTGTCAACATTTGATATTCGATAACAGGTAAATAAAGGCCAAATATCTGAATTTTGCTTTACATCAATTACCCACATTAATTTTACGACACCAAACGTAGATTTTTGAATCCAGTTCCTCATTAGTGTGCCAAAATGAAAACGTTGAAAGGACAAATTCCGACATTGAAGTCGAAATAGCCAATAGGCCTAAAATCGCTGAGAGTCCACAAACTAAGACATTAAAAGGGTAAAAAGACAAACAGTACACAAATACAAAGATCAGATTGAGTTATGACTCCAAACTCTGGACAGGCACTAGACCCAACTTAACATTAATAAATATATAAAAATATTTCTTTTTTAAAAAAGTACCAAATATATTTTTGATCCTGCATACAATTAAAATGTTTTTTTCTCTATGAAAATTTCTAAATAAAATTAAAAACAATTAAAAGGTGTCACGCGAATTGTTTGGAAAATGAAACAAATTGGATAAGTCTATATTGTTAATAAAGTGATCTTATTCTAGTCTGTATTATACTTCTTGAATGTAGTCAACTCTGTGTGTGTGTGTGTGTGTGTGTGTGTGTGTGTGTGTGTGTGAGAGAGAGAGAGAGAGAGAGAGAGAGAGAGAGAGAGAGAGAGAGAACGAGAGAGAGAGAGAGCATTATTACAATAACATTGACATCAGTAAACATATAACATTTCTATAATTAAATTTACGTAAGTAACATAATCATGCATTAACACTTAAAATGAAACAATTTAAACAAATAAATAACAAATGTTGCATACCTGTACAGTTCAATTTTTATAATAAAACACAGTCACTCCTAACATGCGAAAAAGTAATTTATTTGCCTTCCATTTCAAAAATTTGCTGTAAGACGGGCAGGGGCTGTTTGAGATAAGGTTTTACGAATTATAAATGCCCTTGATAAATGCTTCGAAACATTTAAAGTTGGGATGAAAAGGCAATTATAAATGCAGAAAAGTTGTTATTTTGATTTCTAAACATGAAAACTTAAATTGATTGCATGATATATTACAAACTCTAAATCTCTAAATTTATTGTTAATATTTTTTCTACTTAAAAAGATGCTACAATTGGTTATTGAAGCTATTGCGTAACAATGACAACAAAACCAACTAACAATCAGTGTTTTTACTTGTAAGGCTGATTTCTTTAAACTTATGAATTATTTTTGAAAAATTAAAAAATGAGTTCAAAATTGGGACCTTAATTAAAAATGGCCATCTAGAACCTATTATCAAATTTGAGTAGTAAAGCACTTCTATCACGTTGCCAAGAAAGGTGAAGATTTAACAAGACATTCTCTGTAGTGTTTGTGTAATATATCTGTATTACAGCCTTTGTTGGTGATTTAATATATTGTTATTTAAATGTAAATTATGATCAGAAAATGATTGTATAAATTTATTTCAAAATATTCAGTCTCACAGTCTCTCTCTTCTTTTAGATCGTTTCTCATTTCTGAAAAAAATTGAAAACTTTCTGAAAGGAAGAGATTAAATAAGTTTTCTGTCGTTATCTCATGTGCCAGTTTGAAGTCAGGCAGATTTTTGAATGCGATACAGAGTCTAATTTTACTGCTTTTAAGGTACCTATACAATTTGCAAGTCAAGACTTATTTTTGGCCAAAAATGTAAATGCTTCGAATCATAATATTTGAAAAGTTTGTACATAACTTGTTTAAGAATTCCAATTTACAATGTGTGAAAATTATTTACAATTATGTTTAATTTTTTAAAGGTTTGAAATAAAATCAGTCAAACCCTTTGATCATTTTTTAAACATTCTAATAAAAATTAGACCATTTGAACCAGTACACCTTAGCAACCCATCAGCACACTGTATACCGAAACACCCGTCTAAACCAGGTAAACAGAAAAACTAAACCCTGACAACTAGATCCCCACACCATCCACACCCATAAAGCAACAACCTATCTAAACCAAACAACCAATCTTAACCTAGAACAGAGTAAACCAACAATCTCTAAACCAGACCATGAATACACCAACAATCTCTAAACCAGACCCCGAATAAACCAACATTCTTTAAACCAGACCCTGAAATTTAAATGTTTCAGAAGACCAAATATATAAGAAATAAAGAATATTACATAATGTTATTTGATACCAAGTGAAAAATAAGTTGTCTTTTGTTGAACTCTTCAATCACCAAAGGATCAATTAATAACAACTTATGATCAATTGTTATCCCCTCTCCAAAAATGGTTTTGAAGTAAGTCCTATTACAACCTTCATTAATAAAGTGCCCTGATGGTATCCGAATACCACTCCAGCACAAAAATTGTATGTTTCCCTCAGATTTTCAAGGTAACAAGAGGCATGTTCCGACTGCCTTATGACATCTGAATATTGCCCCAGCATAAAAAGTCACATTGTCTTCCTCAGATTTTCATAGGTCCACAGAAGTATATCGGACACCGCAAGAACTGCAGTGCTTCACGGGAACAAGTCCCTATCAGGCAAGCCAATTCAGGGGAGTCAGTCCCTAAACAAAGAAGAGATATTCTTCCCAAAAAGACATATCTCAACCCGGAACTACCATCACATCTCTGAGGTTAATTGTGTCACCACACTCGCAAACTCCTATGTTGGGGTCAAGAAATTCAAATTATAAACGACAGTAGTAGTAGCAACTTCCTAACACCCTCAAATTGTAATGTTTTAAAGCAACAATGTGATCAAAATCCTGAAATGAATTTATCTAATGGGGTTGAGGAATAGGATATCACATCTAAACCAGAAATGCCAATCAATGGTCCAAATGTGCAAAACTGAATCTTATTTCGTGATGGGTTTTGGTTGCTTTGGCTTTTGGCCACCAGTACATTTAGCTACAATTTTTTGGTTTAATTTTTATGATACATACCAAACTGGATACTGCATCAATAAATATATGGTCCACAGAAACATCTCATTTATCAGGTAGGAAAAAAAACTCCAAATTATTGACACAAGGAAAACCAACATTTCATAAAAATAACAATAAAGTGCATTGTTTCCGTCTAATTTTTATTTCACTTACACAGTCAGTTGTGCTCTTAAATGACAAATGAAGTTTCAAAACTATCTCAAAAGAATGGGTTGAAATTAACCACACTTCGTTTCTTAATTTTTAGCAAAACTGTAATTACAATGATAAAAAAAATCAAATTCCTTACTTCAAATAGCACATAGTACTGTTAACAGAAAAATCAGACTCTAGATTATTCTTTTTGTGCCAAAGTTAAATAATTTATTATTCATTCTTATTTTGTAATTTAATAATTTATTTTGAAAATATCTATAATCATTAAAGTTGACAATAACTATAAAAAGCCTATGCTCTTTTATTATATAATATACCAATAACAAATGAAACATTGTATCCTGTATTTTCTATATCAGAATTGTTGACAGAAACTGGTTCCAACAAGACACTACAATTTGCCCTAGTTTACAAACATTAACCCTTCTTAGTGCTCTGTGAAAAAAGTCTTTTACCCTATAAATTATGGGCAAATTTTCTAAAATATCAAATTGCCAAATTCACAATATTATTCTTCTATAAAGATGATGCTGACTTCCAAGATACATTTCGAAACATCTTGTGAAGTGGAATGTAGTTGAATGTTTTCTCAAAACATCAAAACAAAAAACCAACCTCAGCAAGATCCAACACTGAGCATTAAAATAAATGTATAACAAATAATACTCTAGCAGTATATAATACATGCATCTTAAATTTGTATTGGCAAGAAATCAAATTTAATAAAGATGGCTCAAAACAATCTTTTATAGCATTTTTTTTTTGTTTTTAAATACACTTTTCTGCATTTGAATTTTTGCTCATTTAGAATTTTGAAGCTCTTAGACAGCAAAATATATTTAAACATTTTTGCAAATAGCAATAATAACTGTAATTTTTGTGGGTAAGGACAGTATTTGATAACTTAGTTAAATTTTGTAAACATGTTGCTCCGAATCGTTTGCTATTTGGTGAATTTTAGTGGTTAATCTGGGAAATATCCAGGGAAACTACTTCTACTGAGAAATAATTTAAGGCAAATAAAAAAAATTAATTGTATTATATAAATTCAAAATTACTTTTAAAAAATCTGATTGTTCATTGTTACAAAGACCATCGCGGGTATATAGGTGAAAATACTATAAGCCTTTGTTTCAGGTAACTTAATTTGCTTAACATTTTTAGCATTACACAAACTAACAATGACCTCAATGTCTACAATTATTAAATAAATTTATAAATAAATAAATAAATAAATAAATAAATAAAAATAAATAAATAAACCTAAAAGAATAAACAAGCAAACACAACTTAAGAAGACTTTATTTTTGTTACACTTGTAATTTGTTTGCATGTAGAGAACAGACTGGAATATTTTTAACAATGAAAATACTATAAGCCTTTGTTTCAGGTAACTTAATTTGCTTAACATTTTTAGCATTACACAAACTAACAATGACCTCAATGTCTACAATTATTAAATAAATAAATAAATAAATAAATAAATAAATAAATAAACCTTAAAGAATAAACAAACAAACACAACTTAAGAAGACTTTATTTTTGTTACACTTGTAATTTGTTTGCATGTAGAGAACAGACTGGAATATTTTTAACAATGTCCACTTACATCTGAATTTTGAAATTGAATTTATGGAAAACTTTATAATTTCCAAAAGATCAAGGTTTTTTATATCCTAATACCAAAATAAACAAATTTATATGCCACTTTATTTTCATTATCTGAAATAAGAACACATTTGCATTGCACATACTTTGATTTCAAAGTTTGTAAAAGAAAGAAAAAAAGGATTACAAGATAGCAAAGAAAATATCATTTTGCAATAGTGTGTGTGTGTGTGTGTGTTTGTGTGTGTGTGTCTGCAGAATTGGTCTAGTTCATTATCTTGTTCCAACTGAGAGAAATTAAGTGACAATCATGAAAATGAAAAAAATATTGGCACTAAAAATTTCAAATTTAAATTTGATCAACTTGTCTTAAAAAAGACAGTTTGTTACTTATTATATATTTTATTCCAGGTCTAGAACATGGAGGGAAAAATTGAGTGCAGAATTGGTCTATTTAATCATTATCTTTTTCCAGTTGAGAAAGAATATTAAATGGCTACCATAAAAATAAAAAATTATTAAACAATAAATAATTTTAAATACTTTAATTTGAAAATTGATCAACTTGTCTTAAAAAAGGCAGTTGGTAATTTATTGTATATTTTATTCCAGGCCTAGAACATGGAGAGAGAGAGAGAGAGAGAGAGAGAGAGAGAGAGAGAGAGAGAGAGAGAGAGAGAGAGAGAGAGAGAGAGAGAGGTTCAATTTTTTTTTCTAAATCCTCATGATGAATTCGGGTAAATAAAATGGATAACAAAATATCATATTTACTATACAGCACATATTTGTATGTAGAGTGTGCAAGTAGTGTGTGTTATAGAGTGTATGTACGTAGGGTGTGTACATGTGTATTTTTTTTTTACAAATGATCTATGAACTGCAAAATGCAGTTAACAATTTATTAACTTGCCTCAAATGACAGTTAATAACGTTCTAGGTCTGGAAATTCACCAGTTTTCACTGATTTTTACTCTTTAAAAGCTTGTTTTTAAAAAGCATTAAATAAATTGTCATAAATTTACTAAATGATGTTTGCTGTGTTTGGTCAACCATGTAAGGAAACGCGTTTTCAATTTAGTTAACATGTCTCAAGAGAGACAGTTAGATATGTTCCAAATCTAGATTACAACATCCAGATCTGGAACAACAAAAAACATCCTGCTGGTCCCTACTGACACACAGTTATGCCAAATCTTCAACTGACTTCAGGAACGGACCAGTTTTTACTGCGCATGATTAACCTGCGGGAATTGCAATATGCAATTTGTTTAAATTTGATTAATTTGTCTTAAAAAAAGACAGTTTAGAATTTATTGTATATATATTACCAGGTCTAGAACATAAATAATTTAAATGGTCAATTGAAATGACTCAATTTAAAAAAAAATTTAGTTCCATTCTAGCAGACCAAGGTTTGGAATGTAATAATTAAAGAATAATAAACCTTTTCATAATAAATATGGATAATGATAATTAAAATTCATACTTGAGATGAATATGAATAAGGATAAATAAGTGAATAAAATGCATATGCTATACAGCACGTGTGTGTGTGTGTATGTGTGTGTGTGTGTTTGTTTATAAATGATCTATGAACTGCAAAATTGCTGTTACAATTTTAAAAACATGCCTCAAATGACAGTTAATAACGTTCTAGGTCTGGAAATTCATCAATTTTGATTGAAATTTTTACTCTTTAAAAGCTCGTTTTTAAAAAGCATTAACAAATTGTCAAAAATTTACTAAATGGTGTTTGCTGTGTATGGTCAACCATGTAAGGAAACGCGTTTTCAATTTAGTTAACATGTCTCAAGAGAGACAGTTAGATATGTTCCAAATCTAGATTACAACATCCAGATCTAGAACGACAAAAAACACCCTGCTGGTCCCTATTGACACACAGTTATGCTAAATCTTCAACTGACTTCAGGAACGGACCAGTTACTACGGCGCATGATTAACCCGCGGGAATTGCAATACACAATTTGTTTGAATTTGATTAACTTGTCTTAAAAAAAGACAGTTAAGAATTTATTGTAAATATATTGCCAGGTCTGGAACATGAAAAAATTATAATAGTCAATAGAAATGACTCAATTTTAAAAATATTCTGAGTTCCATTCTAGCAGACCAAGGTTTTGAATATAATAATTAAATTTCAGAATAAATATGGATAAGGGAAATTAAAATTCATACTTGAGATGAATATGAATAAGGATAAATAAGTGGATAAAATGTATATGCTATACAGCACATATCTTTGTGTGTGTGTGTGTGTGTGTGAGTGTGTGTGTCTGTGCATGTTTTTACAATGATCTATGAACTGCAAATGCAGTTAACAATTTATTAACTTGTCTCAAATGACAGTTAATAACGTTCTAGGTCTGGAAATTCATTAATTTTCACTGAAATTTTTACTCTTTAAAAGCTTATTTTTAAAAAGCATTAAACAAATTGTCAAAGATATAAAAAAAATGGTGTTTGCTGTGTATGGTTAACCATGTATTAAGGAAACGCATTTTCAATTTAGTTAACATGTCTCAAGAGAGACAGTTAGATATGTTCCAAATCTAGATTACAACATCCAGATCTGGAACGACAAAAAACACCCTGCTGGTCCCTACTGACACACAGTTATGCCAAATCTTCAACTGACTTCAGGAACGGACCAGTTACTACTGCGCATGATTACCTGCGGGAATTTTAATACGCAATTTGTTTGAATTTGATTAACTTGTCTTAAAAAGACAGTTAAGAATTTATTGTATATATATTACCAGGTCTAGAACATGAAAAAATTATAATGGTCAATAGAAATGACTCAATTTTAAAAATATTCTGAGTTCCATTCTAGCAGACCAAGGTTTTGAATATCATAATTGAAGAATAATAAACCTATACAGAATATGGATAATGATAATTAAAATTGATAAAATATATATGCTATAACAGCACATATCTGTATGTGGTGTGTGTGTGTGTGTGTGTGTGTGTGTGTGTGTACATGTGTGTGTCTATGCATGTATTTACAAATGAACTATGAACTGTAAATGCAGTTACAATTTTATTAACTCGTCTCAAATGACCGTTAATAACGTTCTAGGTCTGGAATTTCATCAATTTTGATTGAAATTTTTACTCTTTAAAAGCTTATTTTTAAAAAGCATTAAAAATAGTCAAAAATGTACAAAATGATGTCTGCTGTGTATGGTTAACCATGTAAGGAAACGCGTTTTCAATTTAGTTAACATGTCTCAAAAGAGACAGTTAGATATGTTCCAAATCTAGATTACAACATCCAGATCTAGAACGACAAAAAACACCCTGCTGGTCCCTACTGACACACAGTTATGCCAAATCTTCAACTGACTTCAGGAACGGACCTGTTATTACTGCGCATGATTAACCCGCGGGAATTGCAATATGCAATTTGTTTGAATTTGATCAACTTGTCTTAAAAAGGACAGTTAAGAATTTATTGTATATATTATCCCAGGTCTAGAACATGAAAAAATTATAATGGTCAATAGAAATGACTCAATTTAAAAAATATTCTGAGTTCCATTCTAGCAGATCAAGGTTTTGAATATAATAATTAAAGAATAATAAACCTATTCAGAATAAATATGGATAATGATAATTAAAATTGTTAAAATATATATGCTGTAACAGCACATATCTGTATATGTGTGTGTGTGTGTGTGTGTGTGTGTGTGTGTGTGTGTGTGTGTGTTAACAACTGATCTATGGACTGCAAATGTTATGGTTGCAATAACTTGCCTCAAATGGGACAGTTAATAATGTTCAAGGTCTAGAATTTCATGACATATGAAAATTACATTTATAAAGATTATCAAAATATTGTTATTTACAAAAAGGAGGCTGATTAATTATAAAAGTAAATAGCTGTTTTAAGGTTAGCAGAAAGGGGTGTTAGCTTATAAACTTTTCAAGAAAACAAGGTCTTTTGTAGGTCAAATGACTAAGTAATATAAAAAATCAATTTTATTATCAATGTGTAGCTTTGACTATCAAAATTCCCCCCCCATCCCCAATGTTCTCACTTTGACATTGCTTCAACTTTATTAGAAAAAAAAAAGAGAAAACACACAAACATCATTGTAAAATGATAAAGTTTAACTATTTCTTATAAAACCTTGGATGTAAACTGTCATTATCTTAGTTTTGAATATATTATCAAACATTTTGAGTTTTGAAGATAGAAATTTGCAATAATCAAAGAATGTGCATGCATGTATTCTATTGAAATTTAGTATTATATTAATAAAAGAAATTAACACATTTTTAACAGAAAATAATAAAAAATCTTAAAGAAAAACTTTTTAATGATTTTAATTTTTACACTGTAATCCTTGTTTCATAAATAATTTTATTATAAATAAATAATATGATGATAATAATAATTATAAATAATAATACATAAATAAATAAAAGATTATTGAGGACATATGAACAATGGATCCAAACTTATAAATTTGACAAGTGTAAGCATGTTTTCACGATTTCAGCTTAAAAACTATTTGGTTAGGAGTGACCAATGCAATTTAATACATTAAGATAATCACATACTCAATATGTAAGACAAGCAAATCCATATAACATTAAACCTTACCTTAGATAAATGTGCTGATGAAAATGTTGATAAGGTTTCTTTCAGGAAATATGTTTACCATTAAAATGGGATTCCAAGTGTCAAAATTTTATACACAGTTTTCACATTTAAAAATTTACAAGTCTTAATACTCTAAAAGCTTCATAATTCCATAAATCTTTCATTTAACACGTGAGAAAATGTTCAACTCCTATGACGATATTCACACTGCATTAATTTGCCAGTAGTGTAGGTGCTCCATGTTTTCGCAATCGTTTTCCATTTTTATTTCATTTTCTTAAATAGAAAACAAATGAATTAAATAACATTACTGATACAATTTTTTTTGTTCTAAAAATCATTTGAGTTTTAAAACGTATACAGCAATTACCTGGTAGTCCAGTGAATTATGCAAATAATAGGAGTGGAGTGGAGTAATGGTGTTTTACACTCCAGTCAAGATTCTTTCACTTATGTCGAGGCGGCCAGTTGTAGGATTGTGAAGGAAATCGGAGTGCCCAGAGAAAACTGACCTTCGGCAAGCGAACTGACAAACTTTCTCACACTAGGTTCTGTCTCGAGTGGGATTTAAACCAAGGCAGCGAGAGCACTGTGATCCTTAGCGCACGCTTTAGACCACTTGGCCACCGAGGCCCTGCAAATAATAGGGAATGAACTTCAAATTGTAACTGAAATATTTGTCACTGTCAACATCTTGTTAGTGTATTTTCATATTGACAGAGCAATGAGTGACAAACTACAATACCAACGTTTTTGTTGGTAAAATACACTGTCAAAATTACATGGTCAAGAAATCATAGTTTACCAAAAGAAAACTTTTTTTTTAAATAACTACCTCATGATAAACATTAATATGACAAAGAACGATAGTATAAGTGTGCTACTTTTGAATATATATATACCATTCGAAAGCAGCACATGCCAGAAGTATTACATTCTTATGTTGAAACTGAATAAATAAGGTTTTGATGCAAGTTAAGTATAGTAAAAACAGTATGTTACCTTGTTTTCCCATATTCTAGCTGTTTCATGTTGTACAATCTGAGGCCTTGTTTACATTGACCAGCAGTTGCCATGTAAAATAGACAAAAAAACCAGTACGATTTTTGTCTACATTATTGTGGTTTGAATATAATAGTGTCAGTTTCTGTACAGACATTACCAATTGGCCTGATCTCATTGTATTTACCATGAAGTCTTTTCCTCCTTTTTTTGTTTTGTTTGTTTTGTTTTTTCTTTTTTTAAATAATAAATCCTAATTAATCTTAAAATTGTGGACTGATTTCGGTAAATTTAATTCCTTTCAAAAATTTGATCCTTACTCCACTGATGAAGCACTGGATAAGAAATCCTAGATATAATGTCTTTTTACTCAACACAGGTACATTGGCGTATTTGATGAGAAAAAAAAATATCATGGGACCAAAATACTCCTTTAAAAATAATGACATGATTGTTAAATTTGAGAAAGTGACTTATAAAGAAGATCACAGCATGTTAGAAGTGGACATTTTAGTGTATTTATTTGCAGTGAATGTAAGTAATGGGTTGGTAGGTTTGCCATTATTTTATCATTAATAACACATTTTGTTGCCATACAGCAATGTCCCTGTATTATTATTAAAACATTGCATCATAATTTCTTTATCCTATTTCGGATCACAGAGTTGAGAATCAAACTTTTAGAAGAATATAAAACCATAGTGAATCAGGTTAAATCAGAAAGGACATATACAAACACTAAAGAACCAACTAAAACATCAGAGATGGAAATCCAACAGTACACATGTGATAAAGCCAAAAAGTATAAAATCTGAACAACAACTTAACTTGTCTGCTGCAGGAACACGGATGTATGTAGGTTGACTGTTACTCCTGATCTTTAACATCACACACTCTGCTTCAACATATCTACAAATATAACAAATATAAACATAGGTTAATTGCTGAGATTTTGTGAAAAAGATGTGGGCTAGGTTTTAATCAAAATTACATAAATAATTTGCACTATATATATATATATCTATATCTCGCATATGCGATAGATTTATCTCACTCAATTGGTTGTACATATTTTCCATATCACACCTGCATGCGAAAGTGTATCATATCTTAATTGATTATAAAATTGTGATGCCAAATTACAGCAAAAATCTTCAAAGATCAAAACATTAATACCTCTGTGGCAAAAAATACTAAATAAATTATTTTATTTATTTTTATCTACATTTATCTCTAATAATTTTTTAAGTAAAAGACCAAAAACAGTAAAATCCATAAAACATTTGATATTCGAAGGGCAATATCTACAAGTTGCTGGATTTTTTTTTAAATCTAGCATTTTCTAAGATACAAGATTGCTATCAAATTTGAAGACCCTATGTCATATTTGTATATAACCACAGTTTGTGTTTTTAAAATGTGTTAATTATATTTCAAACACATTTCACAAAATAAACATACTGGATAAAAAGGTAAGGCGTTATATTTACCTGAGGGAATCATCTCTGCTATAAATCTTCTGCCAACTGTTGCTAGCTTGTTCATGCAACCGCTGATACAACTTCAGATGACTGTGGTAGTGCCATCTGTAAAATACAGATGTGTATCTTTACATATATATTCATTGTAATCAGCTAAAATCTAGCCATCTCTATAATACAGGAAATTGTTACAAGTTCCACAGAAATAACAAGCTAAGAATTTAGCTACCTAAATAGCTTCCACAGATTTAGTAGAACATGTTAAACTGAACCTATTTCTCATCTGAATATTCAGTTCATATTAAACACTTATCTGGTTAACACAGGTAATGAACAAAATTAATGACATTTCCTGTTAAGTTGTTAAGATGGGGTTTAGTTAAAAGGTACTACTTTTTCTCAGTCACTTCATGACATTAAAATACAAGACAGGAACTGATCTGATGGGCCTATAGTCTTGAAAAGGATTAAATTTGTCAATGCAATATACATGCACAGCCAACTGATTATCAAATTTTTTTGAGTCGAATATTGAGTAAAGTGTGCATGAATATTTTAGTATCACTACAAATTTTTTTTCAAATATATATATATATATATATATATATATATATATATATATATATATATATATATATATATATATATATATATGTATCATTGACTATGCATTAAATGGGTGAAATTTACATAAATGTAAAGAATACATTGTAATTTAACATTAGACAAAAAAAAAAAAAAAAAAAAAAAAAAAAAAAAAAAAAAAAAAAAAAAACAATAATAATAATAATAACTAGAGATTGTAACTGGGATACCAGTTACGTATGATTCCCCACCATCCATAATCTATATATTGTCTAAAATATACACCTGCTGATGGTCTGATCTCGAGATGGATTGATAGTATCTATTACTAGTAATCGAAAGCTGACTAAGAGAAAGGGCGGAAGACAAGTAAATTTAAAGTTAACATCGAATTGTACAATTATAATTCGAGTAGTATTCATTTTAATATATATTTTCATTCCCTCATACCCCATTGTTGCAACAATGTTTTTTGTTAAAAGAAACCAATTGATCAAGGGAGTCCGAATCTACATGTATAAATTTATAATTCGAAATGTATGTAAATAATACAAGTTTAATAGATCAGAATCATGCGTTCTGTCTTCTGACATAGGTCCTATCCATTAATTTGGCAATTCTATTAGCTGGTGTATTTTGATTGGACAGGTATTCAACTTTGATTGATAGCAAATCTATTTCACGAACTGTGAGGTGTTTAACCAACAAATCTGATTGACATGTGTCATGACTGTGAAGTAGCCATAACCTACATATTAATGGATAATTGACAAAGAGATTAAAGCAATTATCCATATCAAAACATGTAATAATGCTATTGAATTTGTTTACAATTCTTTGAATAGGAATTTAATCCTGTAAACTTGCCTTAAGAAATGAAATCAAGTATGCCATAAGAGAGTGTTTCTTGACTGAGGGTGGGTGTTAAGAATTCTGGCTTCCCACCCCTACCCTCTCTTGAAAATGATTTCCTGGAGGTTTTTATCACTCTTTTCAAAAGTCCATAATGAACAAGAAAATATACAGATGAGTGGAAAGGATTTTAACTATTTAAAAGCTATACATGTACATAGCACCACCCACAGTGGGAAATGACCTTAGGTGCCCTTTATTAATATCACTCTATTCAACTTTTCATAAGGAACCAAAAAATACAGAAATTAGGGGTGGGGATTTCAATAGTTTAAAATTAACTTAGCACCACCCAGCCCTACCCTTCAGTGGGAAAGGACCTTAGGTGTCTTTGATTAGTGTCATTCTTTTCATTTTATCATTAGGAACCAGAAAATATATACTTTAGGGATGGGGATCTCATTAGTTTATGAGTTATGACAAAGCCCTATATATGGTTTTATAGCACACCGCAAAGTGTTTAAGGAAAAATTGGTGATTTTTGTTTTTAAGACCCCATCTTCCTGTCCCTCACCCAATAAATACCCATTGATGTAAAACTTTAATGGTGCAGGAACCTATCCTAAAATTTTGAACGAAATTGAATGATGCGTTTAACTTGTTTGGCAGTGCTGATAAAAATTTGATATATTTTTAACAATTTAATACATAGTAACTGAGAATTTATTAAGAACAAATTATGTATGTGAGAAAGAGGTTAGTCACTTAATTTAGTTCATTAACATTCAATCATTTTTGTTTAGTGCTTAACTTTATACATTAATTCAGATTACCCATTTTTATCGGGCGCTCATATATCTGAGAAACTGAATAAGAAAGAAGAAGATTCTGTAAGAGTTATCTACCTTTGTTCGTATTGGACAGAAAGATGTTTGGAATTAAATTACGCAATTTACACGCACCGACCGCTGAGCTGTTGAGATAGAAAAAAAAATGATCATTTATCCATATCTACCAAGATAGCAGATTGTTTGTACCAAATTTCATCGAAACACATCATACCGTTTCCGAGTTCTGCACCGAACAATTTAAAGGGAAAAAAAAATTATAATAATAATAATAATAATAATAATAATAATAAGAAGAAGAAGAAGAAGAAGAAGAAGAAACAGAACGAAAACAATATGATTCCCCACCTTTGGGTGGGGAATCATAATTATAATAATAAAACTAGAGATTGTAACTGGGATACCAGTTACGTATGATTCCCCACCATCCATAATCTATATATTGTCTAAAATATACACCTGCTGATGGACTGATCTCGAGATGGATTGATAGTATCTATTACTAGTAATCGGTAGCTGACTAAGAGAAAGGGCGGAAGACAAGTAAATTTAAAGTTAACATCCAATTGTACAATTATAATTCGAGCAGTATTTTTTTAATATATATTTTCATTCCCTCATACCCCATTGTTGCAACAGTGTTTTTTGTTAAAAGAAACCAATTGATCACGGGAGTCCGAATCTGCATGTATAAATTTATAATTTGAAATGTATGTAAATTATACAAGTTTAATAGATCAGAATCATGTGTTCTGTCCTCTGACATAGGTCCTATCCATTAATTTGGCAATTCTATTAGCTGGTGTATTATAATCGGACAGGTATTCAACTTTGATTGATAGCAAATCTATTTCACGAACTGTGAGGTGTTTAACCAACAAATTTGATTGACGTGTGTCATGACTGTGAAGTAGCCATAACCTACATATTAATGGATAATTGACAAAGAGATTAAAGCAATTATCCATATCAAAACATGTAATAATGCTATTGAATTTGTTTACAATTCTTTGAATAGGAATTTAATCCTGTAAACTTGCCTTAAGAAATGAAATCAAGTATGCCATAAGAGAGTGTTTCTTGACTGAGGGTGGGTGTTAAGAATTCTGGCTTCCCACCCCTACCCTCTCTTGAAAATGATTTCCTGGAGGTTTTTATCACTCTTTTCAAAAGTCCATAATGAACAAGAAAATATACAGATGAGTGGAAAGGATTTTAACTATTTAAAAGCTATACATGTACAAAGCACCACCTACAGTGGGAAATGACCTTAGGTGCCCTTTATTAATATCACTCTATTCAACTTTTCATAAGGAACCAGAAAATACATAAATTAGGGGTGGGGATTACAATAGTTTAAAATTAACTTAGCACCACCCAGCCCTACCCTTCAGTGGGAAAGGACCTTAGGTGTCTTTGATAAGTGTCATTCTTTTCATTTTATCATTAGGAACCAGAAAATATATACTTTAGGGATGGGGATCTCATTAGTTTATGAGTTATGACAAAGCCCTATATATGGTTTTATAGCACACCGCAAAGTGTTTAAGGAAAAATTGGTGATTTTTGTTTTTAAGATCCCATCTTCTGTCCCTCACCCAATAAATACCCATTGATGTAAAACTTTAATGGTGCAGGAACCTATCCTAAAATTTTGAACGAGATTGAATGATGCGTTTAACTTGTTTGGCAGTGCTGATAAAAATTTGATATATTTTTAACAATTTAATACATAGTAACTGAGAATTTATTAAGAACAAATTATGTATGTGAGAAAGAGGTTAGTCACTTAATTTAGTTCATTAACATTCAATCATTTTTGTTTAGTGCTTAACTGTATACATTAATTCAGATTACCCATTTTTATCGGGCGCTCATATATCTGAGAAACTGAATAAGAAAGAAGAAGATTCTGTAAGAGTTATCTATCTTTGTTCGTATTGGACAGAAAGATGTTTGGAATTAAATTACGCAATTTACACGCACTGACCGCTGAGCCGTCGAGATAGAAAAAAATTTGATCATTTATCCATATCTACCAAGATAGCAGATTGTTGGTACCAAATTTCATCGAAACCCATCATACCGTTTCCGAGTTCTGCACCGGACAATTTTAAGGAAGAAAAAAAATTATAAAAATAATAATAATAATAATAATAATAATAAGAAGAAGAAGAAACAGAACGAAAACAATATGATTCCCCACCTTTGGGTGGGGAATCATAATTATCAAATTTGTGAAATTTACATGTATTTAAACAAATTACAGATGATACTGGAAGAGATGGTCATGAGAAAATTTTGATCTTGTTAGCAATATCATAAATTAAAAAAATCAAAATTAATTTGAATAATTCTGTTTTATTCAGTGTTTAAAATTTAAATCTCATAATTAAAGACTTTCCAATGTAAAATTAAGTCATCAATTTTACTGAATTAGTGTTGGTCCTATAAGAAATGAGTTTGAAAACTTACAATCTTACATCAAATCAAGGAAAAAAAACCATGCACTTTTCAGTTAGATAAATAACGCTTTACCATCCATTTATTACTACTACCACATTTCAAACAAAAACATGAAATAAATGATTTTATCTTGCAAAATAACATGTAAAGAACTGTAATTTGACTTTGGCTAATGTTTGATACCATATGTGTCACTGATTATAAATGGACATTCAAGGATACACCACTGTCAAAGTCTGTCGTGAACTTACAGCTTCATTAGGTCATTTGTATGTCAAGGTCCCAGTTTCACAATTACATCTTTACTTACAAATCTGAAAAATTTGTAATCTAAATAATTCAAGCTGCATTTTAAAGATCATTCTCAAATTATTACATCTATATTCTTAATTAGAAGAAAATTTTAATATAAATAAAGATTGCAGAAAAGAGAAAAGCCAAATAATTTAAGGCAAATCTAAGTCAAGGAATAATTTGTGAAACTTGAGGCCTGAGCTTACAAGTTCATCATATCATTGGTGTCTGCCCTGAACTCATAAGCTGATCAGGTCATCATCATGTGCTAAACTTAATGGATAGTCAAGTCATCAGTGTCTGTCCTGAACAAATAGGCTGATCAGGTCATCATCATGTCCTAAACTTACAGATTTATCAAGTCATCAGTGTCCTAAACTAACAGGTTCATCAAGTCATCAGTGTCCTAAACTTACAGGTTCATCAAGTCATCAGTGTCCTAAACTAACAGGTTCATCAAGTCATCAGTGTCCTAAACTAACAGGTTCATCAAGTGATCAGTGTCCTAAACTTACAGGTTCATCAAGTCATCAGTGTCCTAAACTTACAGGTTCATCAAGTCATCAATGTCCCAAACTTACAGGTTCATTAAGTCATCAGTGTCCTAAACTTACAGGTTTCTCAAGTCATCAGTGTCCTAAACTAACAGGTTCATCAAGTCATCAGTGTCCTAAACTTACAGGTTCATCAAGTCATCAGTGTCCTAAACTAACAGGTTCATCAAGTCATCAGTGTCCTAAACTAACAGGTTCATCAAGTGATCAGTGTCCTAAACTTACAGGTTCATCAAGTCATCAATGTCCCAAACTTACAGGTTCATTAAGTCATCAGTGTCCTAAACTTACAGGTTCATCAAGTCATCAGTGTCCTAAACTTACAGGTTCATCAAGTCATCAGTGTACTAAACTAACAGGTTCATCAAGTCATCAGTGTCCTAAAATTACAGATTCATCAAGTCATCAATGTCCTAAACTTACAGGTTCATCAAGTCATCATTGTCCTAAACTTACAGGTTCATCAAGTCATCAGTGTCCTAAACTTACAGGTTCATCAAGTCATCTGCATCCTAAACTTACAGGTTCATCAAGTCATCAGTGTCCTAAACTTACAGGTTCATCAAGTCATCAGTGTCCTAAACTTACAAGGTTCATCTAGTCATCGGCGTCCTAAACTTACAGGTTTATCAAGTCATCAGTGTCCTAAACTTACAGGTTTATCAAGTCATCAGTGTCCTAAACTTACAGGTTCATCAAGTCATCAGTGTCCTAAACTTACAAGTTTATCAAGTCATCAGTGTCCTAAACTTACAGGTTTATCAAGTCATCAGTGTCCTAAACTTACAGGTTCATCAAGTCATCAGTGTCCTAAACTTACATGTTATCAAGTCATCAGTGTCCTAAACTTACAAGGTTCATCTAGTCATCGGCGTCCTAAACTTACAGGTTTATCAAGTCATCAGTGTCCTAAACTTACAGGTTTATCAAGTCATCAGTGTTCTAAAATTACAGGTTCATCAAGTCATCTGTGTCCTAAACTTACAGGTTTATCAAGTCATCAGTGTCCTAAACTTACAGGTTCATCAAGTCATCAGTGTCCTAAACTTACAGGTTTATCAAGTCATCAGTGTCCTAAACTTACAGGTTTATCAAGTGATCAGTGTCCTAAAATTACAGGTTTATCAAGTCATCAGTGTCCTAAACTTACAGGTTTATCAAGTCATCAGTGTCCTAAACTTACAGGTTTATCAAGTCATTAGTGTCCTAAAATTACAGGTTCATCAAGTCATCAGTGTCCTAAACTTACAGGTTTATCAAGTCATCAGTGTCCTAAAATTACAGGTTCATCAAGTCATCAGTGTCCTAAACTTACAGGTTCATCAAGTCATCAGCGTCCTAAACTTGAAGGATCTTCAAGTCATCAGCGTCCTAAATTTACAGGTTCATCAAGTCATCAGTGTCCTTAACTTACAGGTTCATCAAGTCATCAATGTCCTAAACTTACAGGTTCATCAAGTCATCAGTGTCCTAAACTTGAAGGATCTTCAAGTCATCAGCGTCCTAAACTTACAGGTTCATCAAGTCATCAGTGTCCTAAACTTACAGGTTCATCAAGTCATCAGCGTCCTAAACTTGAAGGATCTTCAAGTCATCAGCGTCCTAAACTTACAGGTTCATCAAGTCATAAGTGTCCTAAACTTACAGGTTCATCAAGTCATCAGTGTCCTAAACTTACAGGTTTATCAAGTCATCAGTGTCCTAAACTAACAGGTTCATCAAGTGATCAGTGTCCTAAACTTACAGGTTCATCAAGTCATCAGTGTCCTAAACTAACAGGTTCATCAAGTGATCAGTGTCCTAAACTTACAGGTTTATCAAGTCATCAGTGTCCTAAACTTACAGGTTCATCAAGTCATCAGTGTCCTAAACTTACAGGTTTATCAAGTCATCAGTGTCCTAAACTAACAGGTTCATCAAGTGATCAGTGTCCTAAACTTACAGGTTTATCAAGTCATCAGTGTACTAAACTTACAGGTTCATCAAGTCATCAGTGTCCTAAACTAACAGGTTCATCAAGTCATCAGTGTCCTAAACTTACAGGTTCATCAAGTCATCTGTGTCCTAAACTTACAGGTTTATCAAGTCATCTGTGTCCTAAACTTACAGGTTTATCAAGTCATCAGTGTCCTAAACTTACAGGTTCATCAAGTCATCTGTGTCCTAAACTTACAGGTTTATCAAGTCATCAGTGTCCTAAACTTACAAGGTTCATCAAGTCATCTGTGTCCTAAACTTACAGGTTCATCAAGTCATCAATGTCCTAAACTTACAGGTTCATCAAGTCATCAGTGTCCTAAACTTACAGGTTCATCAAGTCATCAATGTCCTAAACTTACAGGTTTATCAAGTCATCAGTGTCCTAAACTTACAAGGTTCATCTAGTCATCGGCGTCCATTCTAAAATTATATTACAGGTATTCAGTGTCCTAGCCTGTCAAATTCAGGACATGAGCCTGGCAGATCAGGATTAACAGTCAATATACATGATTTTTATCTTCTTTTTTTTAAACTCAAATTTTATTTCCAGACAAATACATATAGTTAATTCTATAATATATTCAGTATATTGTTATAAATTATAAATATTTACAAGCATGTTAACAACATTAACAAGAAGACATTGTCATTCAGATCCCCCGCTCTATTCACTTTCTATTTTCTACCAATTTCAGTGATTACAACTTCTATTCAATATCATGTTAAACTTAAAGAGTCTTTTGTTATCTTAACAATGACTGGAAAACTATAATGTTTTAAAATGACATTTTATATTTTAATCAAAATATCAACAATATCCATGAGTAGTAAACATTTTTCATCAGTAACACATAGATAGAACTTGATTGTTTTTCTCATGTTTTTTTCCCAATTTTTGTTGTTGATATTGTTGTATTCATTGAAAACAAAATTGATTATAAGCTATTTAGGTATAAATGCATATGTTAAAATATATAACATCATTCTGAAAATCAGGAAATAATCAAGAGAAAATTTGTTCATCATCATCATCATCATCAAAGAGACAAGTTGTTGGTTGAAAAATTCCACTGGTAATATGCTATTAATGAAACAAAAAATATATGTGACAATGTAGTAATTACTATTATATATCACTTATTTTGCTAACTTAATGATATTCATTACAAGTATGTTCCACTGTATGAAAATCATCGAGCAAGTTTTATCATCAGCAGCAGCATCAGCATCATCAACATCAACATCATTAAGAAAATTCAACATCATCAGCAGCAAAGATCATCATCATTACCATCAGTAGCAGTAGCATCGTAATCATCATCATAATAAATAATCAATGTATATTTTTTCAGAAAAATAAAATCCTACACCAAAATACCCACCCAATATAAAGAACTCCATCAAAGATTACAATAAATTGATAATAGCCACAAAAAAGAATTTTCTCAAAATCAGTGTCTTTTTAAAATTGACATATTTACCCCAAAAATACTGAACCACTTAAAAAACAATGTATATATGTTAAACTTCTTTTAATAATTACATGATATCTAGAGTTTCTTACAGAAAATCCTATAATTTAAATAAGCAAGTTCATTTTCCCAAAATGTACATTTTTCAAATAAAATATGCATTTTTACTAAGAAATACTAAAATTGCAGGTATTAAAATGTTGCAGAGAAATATGTGAACACTTGAAGTAATAGCACTATTTCTTTTTGGTATGAATTTTTTATTAATAACTTGCTATGCTTAAATCATAATATAAAACATGCAGCAAACTTTAACACAAAAGGTTAACATTGTGTTCTTGGCAATAAATTAATAACATATGCACATGTTTAAAAATAAATTAGGAAAATAATTTCTTTAAATCAGAATGAAAAATTCTGAAAATTTCAACTGTTTGAAAAACAGAAAAACTTAACATTGTACTTGTGACAGACGAATGGACACGAACAGACGAAACCCATTTCTATATCCCCCGCCAACTTCGTTGGAGTGGGGGATAATTAGAATAATTCTGTCTGTGTGTGTGTATGTGTGTGTGTTGTGTTTACTCCATCAGCTCTATTGACCATAACATTCAATGCTCAAAAATAGAAACAGATCAATTTTACCAACAAAACCATATTTTAAATGAGGTATCCACATCAGTTACCAAAAAATGCAACAAGCCAATTTTTCCAATTATCAAGAAAAGTCCCATATGTGTCTTTTTTTATTGTTATAATTTTTTCCAATTGGATCTGATTTTTGATTAGAATTTTCCATGTACTAACAATGGCATTTTGTTTTGTATTCTACAATACTGGATTTGCCAATTAAAATTCCGACCGAAATATGAATCGGTTTTCTATTAAGATTTTACAACTTGACCGGACGGTTCTCGGGGTTTTTCGTTACATAAAACATGACTTCTCTTGGCAAACGAAAAGCTAAAAAATAAGATTTTCATTCTTTAAACCATTTTATTTCGCATATAATTTCTCAAATGTATTTAGGCTTGTCTGGTAAACTTTTTAAATAAAATGACAACATAGAAATTACACTTGGTAAAGAACAGTGCTTTTGTACGAAAAAACCCGAAAATTAAGAGGTTTTGTCCCCCATCATTGTAATATCTAAATAGGAAAATGATTCACGATGACTCGGAACATTTAATTGGCAAATGGTCTATTGTATATATAGTATCTAGTAAGTAAAAGAATACATGTATAATTTTGAGGTATCAACATTTTTAGGTTACCATTAATTCCAAAAATAGCACTTTATATCTATAACATAATGAATACTTGTTAGAATAAAATGTTCGATTTTGAACCAAAAATCATTGATGACTTTGCAATTCCAAAATAGATGTTCAATTTTTATCTTACCATAACACAACACATTCCTTAGAAATATCACATCTCTGTTTTCCTTTGCATTTCAACTCTGCATTCTATCTAAAAACAATAAAAAACATAGTAGAAATCATTGTATGAAACATATATCTTACATATACAACATCAATTTAACCATAACATTTCTATGTTGAATGTTTCCAGTATGATATAGGCTACTCAGAGTACATGTAACTGTCTTAAAATGTGATAATGGAAATTCTTGGATTTCAAATAGGACATGAAAAAAAAAAAACATCTGCTTACAAGAGCAGTTGTTGTTTAAAATCTTAGTTTAAATCTATGGATTTTCTTGATGTCAACCTACTCTGGGATGTAACCTGCATATCCTCTTCCCCCATTACAATTCTTATAATATTTATACTGGTATAACATGAACAGAAAAATGAACCTCTAATTTCAGTGGTTTTGTCCAAAATTACTACCTAATAAAGGTAGTTTCCCCTGGAGAAATCAGACCAAAATTTCCCAATTTGACAACTAAAATTCCCCAAAAGCCAACAGTGACAAACAATGAAATAGTTTAAATCCAGTTGTCCAAAACTGTCCTGGCCAACAAAAAATGTCAGATAATGTCACAATATAAAATGTTTGCAATGAACCTTAAAATTCTGAGTATACAAACTTTTACCACTTTGAAAGGTAGAAGGTAGCTTTTAACTACCATGGCAATATCACTGTTACTATACACATATTCAGTCCAAACCAGGTAAACATTTTGCAATGTTGTTGAGGCTCTTGATTAAAAACTGAAGGAGGAACTCATTCAAAAAAAAAAAAAAAAAAAAAAAAAAAAAAAAAAAAAAATGCTTACCTATACTTCTCAAAAACAATACTAGGTAAGACTTCTTTTTGTACCCACAACCCAATTAATTCTAAGTAAAATTTTTGAAAAATTATTTTTTAGAGAAATGTTCAAATGGTATGATTTTGTTATTTTTAGGCCATTTTAGTTGAAATTAATACTTAAGTGGAGGGTACAAAATGAAGTCTTTCCAATACTAAACATGCAAAGACTAGAGGGTTTAGTCACTAGCTATAGAACCAGGTTTACTAAAGATGTTATCATTACCAAATAAATGAACATTTTCAATTAAACCAGAGATGAGTCACTGGGTTTTATTTTATGGTTCTGGTCCAACAATTTCAGGACATCTTGTTTAAATATAAATGGCCATTTTTGGCTTTTAAGTGAAAAAAAAAGAAAATTGAGAAACTGAATTTCACCATCTATATATAGGAAGTTTGTATTGTTAAAAGAAAATTAAAGCAAAAATATACAATTATGGAAATTCATTCAGAACACCTTAAAAAGTTTATTTTTATTAAGGTTAAAATATTATAATTACTGTCAAAATGCATTTTTTGAATTCTATTGTTACATACATTTAAAAATACTTAATGCCAATACTGTTTAATTGTGCTACTTTTAATTTACAAAAATGTACATACATGTACATACAAAAATACATAATTATTTTATCTGGAAGAAAATGATTCTATAAGTCTATATAACATTCTCTGAAACAAACCAAAAGGATGTTTACTAAACATTTAACACAGACCATTAATTGAAATGAAAGCAATAATTTTTACTAATATTACTAATATTCTGTGTAAAAATTCTAGGAATCGAAAAAATAAATATTGATACCTATTTAACATATTTTATTAGAATCTTGCCTCAAATTAACCAGGTGATGTACAAATATATAAAGCAAAATATGTATATTGAAATAGAAGCTAACACAAGTGTTATTCAATTTTTAGAATTTTTAGGGCTTTCATCAAAAATGTACCACTGTAAGGCAACTAACTCAATAAACAACACAGTGAAGGAAATACCCATTTAATCAAGACTTGTAAACCATTTTTTTCAAAAACAGACGAAAGTTATGGCTTTTTACAGCAACAGAAACAGAAAATTCCATGGTCCACAGATTTCTTTACAGATAATTTCCGATGCAAAATGTGAAATCAGTGGAATAAAATAACAAGGGAAATGAGGTCACAAACTGCAAAAATTGGTACAATGCATTTGTGAAATAAAATGGCAGGAATGAAAAAATATGTTGCGACCCCACACAAGAAACAATTTTAAATGTACCAAATTAACTATATTAACAAATGATTAGTTCTAAAATAATTACCGAGTATACCAAAATAAAATGGCGTCAATAAGAAAAAAATGACGCCAAAATGAGCATGAACATTTCTTTGACAGGGAAACATTTTGTTAACGATTTAATTTTGTGCAAAATCTTTGAAAAACATCTACAGAAAATGTTCGAATAGCTTTTATTCTGTCAATTTATGCATTGTCATTTGAAATTAAACTATTGTAAAGGAACAGATTACAATCCTGCCTATGTTTTTTTTAAATTATTTATTATTTTTTAAATTTTACTTCTGGACTAACAGTAAATGCATCCAGTTAATGGTAGAGCAATGACAATAAATTCAGAAACCATTTCTGAATTGTTTATTTCAACTGCTCAAGTCATAAATATGTAGGATCTCCGACAAAGAAAATGTTCATACAAGTACTCTGGATTGGTTTGGTTTTCAATCGGAAAACTTAATTACTACTTGAATCAAAAAGGCAATATAAAACTTTGAAAATATATACAACTTTGAGAAAAATTGAAACAAGAAAACAAAAAGGAAAAAATTGCTTCGTACATACCTGCCAGTTTGTGTTGTGAGTAGTGGCATATGACACCAGTGCCCGAAATCTTAACCGTGGTATTCAAACCACTGTGTTGACGTTAAACTATATTCTCTTGTCATATACCATTTGAATTTAATTATAAAACACATTCAAAAACCATATACCATTTTTGAATGTATTTTATGATTAAATTAAAAAATGGTATATGACACTTCTAACAATGTGTCATGTTCAAAATTTTTAATTTCTACAAAAAGAAATATTCAAAATTTTGCACATGACCAAATTTTAAATATATTTCTTTTCGTAAATATTCAAAATTTTGCATAATAAATGGAATATTTTTAAGAATCTATGTTTCATTCTTATATGTGTACCTATTGATCTATAACTGCCAAGTAACCAGGAAATTATGTCATGGTAACATGGTAACGTGGTTCCAGTTATGTTTTCGGAAGTAAAGGATCATTGAACACTCACAAAAAGAATTGGATGATTCTTAAAAATAATTGTAAGAATAGTTGAGTTACAACAAATACGTAACAAAATAAAATACTTGGAGAACCAATATTATTGATCACGCCACGCTACGCATTTTGAAGAAATTGGCGATAACGCTTTCAAACTGACGATTTACCAATATAACACGTTGGAATGCTACTCCATGCAACCCATGACTCAAATTATGCTTCATCCGCTAACGCCATATTAAATCTAACCAAATGGCATCCATTTCTGTTAGCAAATCACAAGTATGGTGTGTGTGGTATTTCGTTCACATTTTAACCTATAATTTTGGCGTTTAAAAATATGCATAGAAGTTATACAGCCCAAGTAAAAATACCTGTGTGAAATTGATGTTTATCCTCTGTATGATTGGATGTGCTCTGAGCCAGAAAACACGTCCCCGCCTTCCATCTATGGAATGAAAACGGAACAAAGTTCCTTGAATGTATATTCCCGGATGTAACCTGTTTCTTAAGCTTGAACACGCAGTTCAGCATGTCAAAGATCTCCGTATTTCGGGGTGATTGAAAGGATAGCCGGGGATAGATTATTCGAAAAATATTTTACTTCACGATTAAAAAAAACAAATATATTTATTTACAGTAAATTATGTAAACCATGATAGGTAAATGTGGTTTAAGAAACAGAAACGGCTTGTTATAGTTGATTCTTAAAATAATCTCCTTGGGGCTAGTGCACTCCAGGATTATTATTTTGTTAAAGCTGACATTCCACGCACGCATTTATTATATATTTTATTTCACTTAAAGTTTTACAACTTATGAGTGTATATATAATATAATTACAACATACTGAGAGTGTTCATTGAAATAGTGACAGAGTATACTAATGTTCATATTCAATAACATCAGACATATATATCAAAAATATTATCATTACAAACTACAGACATGTAATTAAACAATTATTAATACATATTAACAAGAGGGAACATACATACTATTCCCTGATGTTAAGAGCCTTGTGCAAATATTTGCCAAGATTACACAATTCCTTTTTATTTTGAACTGACAGAAACAGAATTAATTTGAAGGCACTGGGTTTTTTTTTTTACATAGTAAGATTTTATATAAAGAGCACGTAAATTTGAATATGCAGGACAATTAATAATAAAATGAAACTCGTCTTCAACTTCATGTCACCTTTGGTCTCTTGGAGTATTGTGGTATCTGCCTGACCGTGACTAGATAAACGAAACTTTGTTATAACTTATTTGTATAATTGCAAGATAGGCTGGCTTAAATATGACTGAAGACAAAAATGAGAATTTAGATACTGAAACAAAAACACTTAGGTGAATTATTGAAAAATTATACACATTCCTGTTCAAAAATTTCAGTTAGCTTTGCTTTGTACAGTATTAAAAATATTTTGGACCTAAACGCTTTTGTTCTATCCACATATAACCCATTCCGATTCTAAAAAGTTCATTTTTAATCTGAGAAGCTCAGTTACACATATTTGGGTTTATTTCAGCCTCATTAGCCATTTCTTTATACAATGTTTTTAATATTGAGTTTTCAGTAGCCAGTATATAGGTCCAGTATTATTATTCTTAATTCCCTTTGTATAATAAGGGGATATCTACCCAATTCATAATAAATCATACAGTGAGGTGTATTATTTCCAACACATAATAACCTTTTGCAAAAATCTGTGTTGAGTTTTTCAATATGAGAAGCTCTATAAAGGCCCCACACTTCACAACTATATGGTAGTATAGTAGTAATATATATAT
This sequence comes from Tegillarca granosa, assembly GCA_029721355.1. NCBI lineage: Eukaryota > Metazoa > Mollusca > Bivalvia > Arcoida > Arcidae > Tegillarca > Tegillarca granosa. Next base: position 10,601,994 of record CM056603.1, read on the forward strand.
CAAATAAACTACACTTTGTTTCTACATTAAATTCTAATTTACATGTGGAAGTTTGCAGTGAAAATAGAGCTTTTCTACCCTGTTCAACAATACATTTTTCAGTAATAGCAAATTTTCCATTATAGTTCAAGCATAAGCCAAGGTAATAAATACTGTTAACAATATCCAATATGATACCATCATAAGACCAGGATTCATCAGATGCTATTCTGCAACTACATTCGTATTTCTGAAAACCATTACTTTTATTTTAACAGTATTTACAGTTAATTACCATTCATCTGTGTATAGCCTTAACTGATTTAAAAGTGTTTGTAAACCCTGTGGTGTCTCAGAAAATAAAATCATATCATCAGCATACATAAATAAATATAACTGTATTATTTGTAAGCTGTATGATAAACAAGCATTCTGTAAAAAAGAAGATTCACAGTCGTTTACATATAAAGACAAAAGAACTGGAGATAAAACTTCACCTTGCTTAACACCCCGATAACTACGAAAAAAGATGATAATTCTCCATCTTTCCGAACTTTCCATCTTAAGTTCTTAACATTACTGTAAAACTTTGAATAACTGTAAGAAGTTTGCCAGTAATTCCATATTTTATCAGTTTTTTACATAAAAGTACTCTATTAATAGTATCAAATGCCGACTTGTAGTCTATAAAACAACCATACAACTTTTTCTTTTTGGAAAGAAATTTGCTTACAAGTGAATGTAATGCAAATATTGCATCCCGTGTACCATATCCGGGCCTAAAACCAAACTGAGCATCCGTTAAAATAGCATTATGATCTCACCAGTCCAGAATACGTTTATTCAAAATTGTTGTGAAAATTTTACCTATGCAACTACATGTTGCAAGAGAAATGCCTCTATAATTCTTAACATCAGACCGACAGCCTTTCTTGTATACAGGGATAAACACACCCGTTGCCCACAACTCGGGAAAATGCCCCTTATCAAAAATATTATTAAAAAACCTTTGTAAAACTGCTAAAATATCAGGGAATTCCGTAAAATATTCATTGATTAGCATGTCAACACCTCCACTTTGACCCAATTTCAGCCGCTGAATTACGGATTCTATTTCACAAAGAGTAATTTCGCGCCGGAACGTTACCACTCGCCATCGAAACTGGGCGAAACTCCAAGACGCCCATACCACTATGTAAATTCTGTGATATGTCTTCTGTGGAACATGAGAAGCAATTTTTATTTTTATGTCCTATTTATTTAGATTTACGTTTTACACTTCTACAGAAAGCGAACATTGAAATTTTTAGTAGTTTTACTTATGATGACGGTTTTAATGTTTTATTAAATAATGGTCCCATACAACCCTTTTAAGCCCAATATATCTATCAGTGTTTTAACAGAAGAAAAAAGTATATATGATTTTATGCTATGTAATGATTTTTTAATATCAATATGTATATATTATGTTTTATAGTGTCTCATAAGTCAATTTTATGGCTGGATGTAATGATATATATTTTACTGTAATTTATGTATATGTAAAAAAATTATGGTATGATTATATGTGACACTTTAATAAACTAATTATATTATTATGATTCCCCACCCAAAGGTGGGGAATCATATTGTTTTCGTTCTGTTTCTTCTTCTTCTTCTTCTTCTTCTTCTTCTTCTTCTTCTTCTTCTTATTGTGATTCCCCACCCAAAGGTGGGGAATCATATTGTTTTCGTTCTGTTTCTTCTTCTTCTTCTTCTTCTTCTTCTTCTTCTTATTATTATTTTTATAATTTTTTTTCTTCCTTAAAATTGTCCGGTGCAGAACTCGGAAACGGTATGATGGGTTTCGATGAAATTTGGTACCAACAATCTGCTATCTTGGTAGATATGGTTAAATGATCAAATTTTTTTCTATCTCGACGGCTCAGCGGTCGGTGCGAGTAAATTGCGTAATTTAATTCCAAACATCTTTCTGTCCAATACGTACAAAGAGAGATAACTCTTACAGAATCTTCTTCTTTCTTATTCAGTTTCTCAGATATATGAGCGCCCAAAAAAAATGGGTAATCTGAATTAATGTATACAGTTAAGTACTAAACAAAAATGATTGAATGTTAATGTTAATTAAGTGACTAATTTCTTTCTCACATACATAATTTGTTCATAATAAATTCTCAGTTACTATGTATTAAATTGTTAAAAATATATCAAATTTTTATCAGCACTGCCAAACAAGTTAAACGCATCATTCATTCTCGTTCAAAATTTTAGGAAAGGTTCCTGCACCATTAAAGTTTTACATCCATGGGTATTTATTGGGTGAGGGACAGGAAGATGGGGTCTTAAAAACAAAAATCACCAATTTTTCCTTAAACACTTTGCGGTGTGCTATAAAACCATATATAGGGCTTTGTCATAACTCATAAACTAATGAGATCCCCATCCCTAAAGTATATATTTTCTGGTTCCTAATGATAAAATAAAAAGAATGACGATAATCAAAGACACCTAAGGTCCTTTCCCACTGAAGGGTAGGGCTGGGTGGTGCTAAGTTAATTTTAAACTATTGAAATCCCCACCCCTAATTTATGTATTTTCTGGTTCCTTATGAAAAGTTAAATAGAGTGATATTAATAAAGGGCACCTAAGGTCATTTCCCACTGTGGGTGGTGCTATGTACATGTATAGCTTTTAAATAGTCAAAATCCTTTCCACTCATCTGTATATTTTCTTGTTCATTATGGACTTTTGAAAAGAGTGATAAAAACCTCCAGGAAAACATTTTCAAGAGAGGGTAGGGGTGTGAAGCCAGAATTCTTAACACCCACCCTCAGTCAAGAAACACTATCTTATGGCATACTTGATTTCATTTCTTAAGGCAAGTTTACAGGATTAAATTCCTATTCAAAGAACTGTAAACAAATTCAATAGCATTATTACATGTTTTGATATGGATAATTGCTTTAATCTCTTTGTCAATTATCCATTAATATGTAGGTTATGGCTACTTCACAGACATGACACATGTCAATCAAATTTGTTGGTTAAACACCTCACAGTTCGTGAAATAGATTTGCTATCAATCAAAGTGGAATACCTGTCCAATCAAAATACACCAGCTAATAGAATTGCCAATTTAATGGATAGGACCTATGTCAGAAGACAGAACGCATGATTCTGATCTATTAAACTTGTATAATTTACATACATTTCGAATTATAAATTTATACATGCAGATTCGGACTCCCGTGATCAATTGGTTTCTTTTAACAAAAAACATTGTTGCAACAATGGGGTATGAGGGAATGAAAATATATATTAAAATGAATACTACTCGAATTATAATTGTACAATTCGATGTTAACTTTAAATTTACTTGTGTTCCGCCCTTTTTCTTAGTCAGCTTTCGATTACTAGTAATGGATACTATCAATCCATCTCGAGATCAGTCCATCAGCAGGTGTATATTTTAGACAATATATAGATTATGGATGGTGGGGAATCATACGTAACTGGTATCCCAGTTACAATCTCTAGTTATTATTATTATTATTATTATTATTATTTTATTTTTCCTTTAAAATTGTCCGGTGCAGAACTCGGAAACGGTATGATGGGTTTCGATGAAATTTGGTACCAACAATCTGCTATCTTGGTAGATATGGATAAATGATCAATTTTTTTTCTATCTCGACGGCTCAGCGTGTAAATTGCGTAATTTAATACCAAACATCTTTCTGTCCAATACGTACAAAGAGAGATAACTCTTACAGAATCTTCTTCTTTCTTATTCAGTTTCTCAGATATATGAGCGCCCGATAAAAATGGGTAATCTGAATTAATGTATAAAGTTAAGCACTAAACAAAAATGATTGAATGTTAATGATCTACATGTTAATTAAGTGACTAACCTCTTTCTCACATACAGAATTTGTTCTTAATAAATTCTCAGTTACTATGTATTAAATTGTTAAAAATATATCAAATTTTTATCAGCACTGCCAAACAAGTTAAACGCATCATTCAATCTCGTTCAAAATTTTAGGATAGGTTCCTGCACCATTAAAGTTTTTACATCCATGTGTATTTATTGGGGAAGGGACAGGAAGATGGGGTCTTAAAAACAAAAATCACCAATTTTTCCTTAAACACTTTGCAGTGTGCTATAAAACCATATATAGGGCTTTGTCATAACTTTTAAACTGTTGAGATCCCCACCCCTAAAGTATATATTTTCTGGTTCCTAATGATAAAATGAAAAGAATGACACTAATCAAAGACACCTAAGGTCCTTTCCCACTGAAGGGTAGGGCTGGGTGGTGCTAAGTTAATTTTAAACTATTGAAATCCCCACCCCTAATTAATGTATTTTCTGGTTCCTTATGAAAAGTTGAATAGAGTGCTATTAATAAAGGGCATCTAAGGTCATTTCCCACTGTGGGTAGTGCTATGTACATGTATAGCTTTTAAATAGTTAAAATCCCTTCCACTCATCTGTATATTTTCTTGTTCATTATGGACTTTTGAAAAGAGTGATAAAAACCTCCAGGAAATCCTTTTCAAGAGAGGGTAGGGGTGTGAAGCCAGAATTCTTAACACCCACCCTCAGTCAAGAAACACTATCTTATGGCATACTTGATTTCATTTCTTAAGGCAATTTTACAGGATTAAATTCCTATTCAAAGAATTGTAAACAAATTCAATAGCATTATTACATGTTTTGATATGTATAATTGCTTTAATCTCTTTGTCAATTATCCATTAAATTAAATATGTAGGTTATGGCTACTTCACAGACATGACACACGTCAATCAAATTTGTTAGTTAAACACCTCACAGTTCGTGAAATAGATTTGCTATCAATCAAAGTTGAATACTTGTCCAATCAAAATACACCAGCTAATTGTAAATGCCAAATTAATGGATAGGGTCTATGTTAGAAGTTAGAACGCATGATTCTGATCTATTGAACTTGTAAAATTTACATACATTTCGAATTATAAATTTATACATGCAGATTCAATTGGTTTCTTTTAACAAAAAACGTTGTTGCAACAATGGGGTATGAGGGAATGAAAATATATATTAAAATGAATACTACTCGAATTATAATTGTACTTGATGTTAACTTTAAATTTACTTGTCTTCCGTCCTTTCTCTTTGTCAGCTTTCGATTACTAGTAATGGATACTATCGATCCATCTCGAGATCAGTCCATCAGCAGGTGTATATTTTAGACAATATATAGATTATGGATGGTGGGGAATCATACGTAACTAGTATCCCAGTTACAATCTCTAGTTATTATTATTATTAATATTATTATTATTTTAATTATTTTTAAGAATAAACTCAACGAGTTTATAAATAGATAGATAGATAGATAGATAGATAGATAGATAGATAGATAGATATTTTTAAAAATCAAAATAGTGTTGAAAGGACTAAATTTTCTTTTTCGTGGTATTGCTAAATTACAGATATTTTACGTAAGTGAAAATTATTGTACCAAATGTTAAGAACATGAAGGGACTTTATAAAGAACCTATAATTAATTACAGTTTTTATAAGACGGAACTCTATTTAGTAGACTTGTCCCATTAGCACTTTTATGGCTATTAAAGCTCACCAAAACTTTTCTTCTTTATTATCCAATCATGTTTTGTAAATAAAAAATTATAAGGTGTATGTAAATTTTCCTATTTTATGAGAAAAAGACGGAGGGTAGATGCAATGGGGAGGGGGGGATTAGTTCCCCTATAAGCAGAATGCCAAAGATGTATTCTAAACGTTTGTCTGACTTTAAAATGGGAAATACTGAGTGTCTGTTTATCGTATACTCGGCATAAGATGTGTTCAATATTTTTTCTGTGTAGTCATGACTTTGTAGTATACCACAGGATTTTGGAGACTGTAAGAACTGCGGTCTTTCTAAAGATCTTAATTGAGTTACATACCGACATTGTTGTACATAGGTGCTGAATTTAAAACTTGATTTATTGATTTAGGGTGCTAGTTGTAGAAAACTGTATTTAGGTAACACTGCTCTGTATTGTCCACAGTAACATTTGTGTTTTAGTTCTACTTCTTTGGATATTTTATGTTTTGTCAAGTGAAAATTAACATTTTTAAAGAACTGTGTTCAGGTAATTGAGCTAAATAATGTCTGCATTATTTCACTTATATCGAGACATCATCGAATCATTACTGAAATAACACTTGTGTATAACTTTGCAATACATATTTTACAAGTACAGAGAGCTTTTCATTACACATTACTCCGTATTTATAACGTACTCGTAACTCATTACTCGGTATTTATAACGTACTCGTAACACATTACTCTGTATTTATAACGTACTCCGTATTGATAACCTACTCATAACACATCATTCGGTATTTATAACGTACTCGTAACACATTACTCGTATTTATAACGTACTCATAACACATCACTCGGTATTTATAACGTACTCGTAACTCATTACTCGGTATTTATAACGTACTCGTAACACATTACTCTGTATTTATAACGTACTCCGTATTGATAACGTACTCATAACACATCATTCGGTATTTATAACGTACTCTTAACACATTACTCGGTATTTATAACGTACCCATAACACATCACTCGGTATTTATAACATACTCGTAACACATTACTCGGTATTTATAACGTACTCATAACACATCACTCGGTATTGATAACGTACTCGTAACACATTACTCGGTATATATAACGTACTCATAACACATCACTCGGTATTGATAACGTACTCGTAACACATTACTCGGTATATATAACGTACTCATAACACATCACTCGGTATTTATAACGTACTCGTAACACATTACTCGGTATTTATAACGTACACGTAACACATAACTCTGTATTTTTAACGTACTCGTAACACATTACTCTGTATTTATAACGTACTCATAACACATCACTCGGTATTTATATCGTACTCGTAACACATTACTCTGTATTTATAACGTACTCATAACATCACTTGGTATTTATAACGTACTCGTAACACATAACTCTGTATTGATAACGTACTCATAACACATCACTCGGTATTTATAACGTACTCGTAACACATTACTCGGTATTTATAACGTACTCGTAACACATTACTCTGTATTGATAACGTACTCATAACACATCACTCGGTATTTATAACGTACTCGTAACACATTACACCGTAATTATAACGTACTCGTTACTAATTACTCGGTATTTATAACGTACTTGTAACACATTACTCTGTATTTATAACGTACTCGTAACACACTACTCTGTATTTATAACGTACTCATAACACATCACTCTGTATTGATAACGTACTCGTAACACATTACTCTGTATTTATAATATATTTGTTACACATTACTCCGTAATAATAACGTACTCGTAACACATTACTCGGTATTTATAACGTACTCGTAACACATTACTCGGTATTGATAAGGTACTCGTAACACATTACTCGGTATTTATAACGTACTCGTAACACATTACTCTGTATTTATAACGTACTCGTAACACATTACTCCGTATTTATAACGTACTCGTAACACATTACTCTGTATTTATAACGTACTCATAACACATTACTCCGTATTTATAACGTACTCGTAACACATTACTCTGTATTTATAACGTACTCGTAACACATTACTTCGTATTTATGACGTACTCGTAACACATTACTCCGTATTTAAAACGTACTTGTAACACATTACTCCGTATTTATAACGTACTCGTAACACATTACTCTGTATTGATAACGTACTCGTAACACATTACTCCGTATTTATAACGTACTCGTAACACATCAGTCTGTATTTATAACGTACTCGTAACACATTACTCGGTATTGATAACGTACTCGTAACACATTACTCTGTATTGATAACGTACTCGTAACACATTACTCCGTATTGATAACGTACTCGTAACACATTACTCTGTATTGATAACGTACTCGTAACACATTACTCTGTATTTATAACGTACTCATAACACATTACTCCGTATTTATAACGTACTCGTAACACATAACTCTGTATTGATAACGTACTCGTAACACATTACTCTGTATTCATAACGTACTTATAACACATTACTTCGTATTTATAACGTACTCGTAACACATTACTCTGTATTTATAACGTACTCGTAACACATTACTCTGTATTTATATCGTACTCATAACACATTACTCTGTATTGATAACGTACTCGTAACACATTACTCTGTATTGATAACGTACTCGTAACACATTACTCTGTATTGATAACGTACTCGTAACACATCACTCTGTATTTATAACGTACTCGTAACACATTCCTCTGTATTTATAACGTACTCGTAACACATTACTCCGTATTTATAACGTACTCGTAACACATTACTCTGTATTTATAACGTACTCGTTACACATTATTCTGTATTGATAACGTACTCGTAACACATTACTCGGTTTTGATAACGTTTTCGTAACACAATACTCTTTATTTATAACGTACAAGTAACACATTACTCTGTATTGATAACGTACTCGTAACTCATTACTCCGTTTTTATAACGTACTCGTAACACATTACTCTGTATTGATAACGTACTCATAACACATTACTCGGTATTGATAACGTACTCGTAACACAAAACTCTTTATTTATAACGTACTCGTAACACATTACTCCGTATTGATAACGTACTTGTGTCACATTACTCTGTATTGATAACGTACTGGTAACTCATTACTCCGTATTTATAACGTACTCGTTACACATTACTCTGTATTGATAACGTACTCGTAACACATTACTCTGTATTTATAACGTACTCGTAACACATCAGTCTGTATTTATAACGTACTCGTAACACATTACTCTGTATTTATAACGTACTCGTAACACATTACTCTGTATTTATAACGTACTCGTAACACATTACTCTGTATTTATAACGTACTCGTAACACATCAGTCTGTATTTATAACGTACTCGTAACACATTACTCTGTATTTATAACGTACTCGTAACACATTACTCTGTATTTATAACGTACTCATAACACATCACTCGGTATTTATAACGTACTCGTAACTCATTACTCTGTATTTATAATATATTTGTTACACATTACTCTGTATTTATAACGTACTCGTAACACATTACTTTGTATTTATAATATATTTGTTACACATTACTCAGTATTTATAACGTACTCGTAAAAAAATACTCGGTATTTATAACGTTATTATAAGACATTGCTCCGTATTTTTAACGTTTTCGTAACACATTACTCCGTAATTATAACGTACTGGTTACAGAAACACTCGTATTTATAATGTACTGGTAACGTTTTACATCGTAATTTTATCCAGTGTCCATTCAAATGTTTTTGTATTAAAGCCTCACATTTGTTTATTATCCCGCTAGTTTTCTCTCTGTATCGGAAGTATAGAGGGTCCGATTTTTTTTTTTTACACTTTATCGAGCGATGGTTAGAAGTGTTACTATAACTATCAACGTGATTCTTTGCTTCCTGAATTTACAAGTGATGATATAAGTGATTGTTTCCGTTTCGTGCTTTCATTTTTATGTTAGAAAATATGCAATCGAGACTTATTCTATTTTTTACATCTAAACACGATTTTGCAGTTACCAAACATTAACATTATGACGTCACTACATCTCAAGTTATACCTAATATAAAGCGAATTGTTATTATCAATTTATTGGGCAGTGTATGGTAAGTAATATATAAAAAGAATTAAAGAAAAGAGAAAGTTTTGAAAAATGAGGTAAGCAGAAAGATCGAACAACACCTTTATCATATTTATCATCATTGGAGGTATTCATCTGGTAACAAATGATAAAGTCGTTATATGGCTGAAATGGCAGTTCATCACAATATAAAACAAAGTAATTAAATTTTTACCGATACGCAAGAATGTTGTTTAATTTTGAAAATATTTTTGTTTCTTGTGTATATTTGTCATTGATATTGAAGAATTACTCTCCATATCTTGTTTGCTGAAGATCAGTGGTTTTCTGTGGGTACTTTGGTCTCCTCTCACAGAACTGAGACGACCTCGATATAAGTTATATGGTGTTTTGATTTTAGCTCAAGATGCCAATACTCTGCTCCACTATTTTCGGGTTTTGACGGTTATTGTGCTATCTAGAGCCTACAAACATAAATATACATATTGCTCTATCATCTATATTTTTTCCTAATCTAAAAGATTAATTTAGTTTTTCAAGTGAAGTTTTTGTTCATTAAAAAATTTCTACAATTTTCAAAGTGAAGAAAGGTAATGTTAATTTTAGTCGGAGTCTAAATTCCAGGATTTATTTCATTCACTTATAAAGTAAACATTACTTTTAGTGTATGATTTTCTTGTCATTTACATGTACTTTTGTTGTTACCGTTTGTGTTTAATATACCACCTTCATCACGTTTTGTATTCTATTTCATATATCTTAAATATGTTAAGCCTATAAGCTGTATTTTGCTTAATGCTAAAACATTATTATTATTAGTATTATTGCTTTTTTATTATTATTATTATTATTATTATTAATTAATTATTATTATTATTATTGTTATTAATTTATTATTATTATTATTGTTATTATTATTATTATTGTTGTTGTTTTTGTTATTATTATTATTATTATTATTATTATTATTATTATTATTTTTATTGTTATTTATTATTATTATTATTATTATTATTATTATTATTATTTTTATTATTGTAATTATATTATTATTGTTGTTATTTTTATTATTATTATTATTATTATTATTATTATTATTATTATTATTATTATTGTTGTTATTATATGATTTTTGTTGTTGTTGTTGTTATTATTATTATCATTATTATTATTATTATTATTATTATTTGTTGTTGTAATAATAATAATAATAATAATAATAATAATAATAATAATAATAATAATAATAATAATAATAATAATTATATATTAACGTGAGCTTTTGACATATACATATACACCATAAACAAATTCATAATGATTCCTTTTCATTTATTCTATTTTTTTAAAAATATCCCAGGTACTTATAAGATTTTCTATTTCCATTATTACAATCTTTTTAAAATTAAAACTTATTTTTACCGTTACCCCAGACTTTGATCAACTTAAAACCTCTGAGAATGTCTCTGATCATGTTTGTAATAGAAGTGTATCGTAAGATTTTATTCCATTTATTTTATAAGACTTATTGCCTTTCTTTCGTTTTTGGCTCTCCGTTATTATGATTCCCCGCCCAAAGGTGAGGGAATAATATTGTTTTCGTTCTGTCTCTTCTTCTTCTTCTTCTTCTTATTATTATTATTTTTATAATTTTTTTTCCCTTTAAATTGTCCGGTGCAGAACTCGGAAACGTTATGATGGGTTTCGATGAAATTTGGTACCAACAATCTGCTATCTTGCTAGATATGGATAAATGATCAAATTTTTTTCTATCTCGACGGCTCAGCGGTCGGTGCGTGTAAATTGCGTAATTTAATTCCAAACATCTTTCTGTCTAATACGTACAAAGATAGATAACTCTTACAGAATCTTCTTTCTTATTCACTTTTTCAGATATATGAGCGCCCGATAAAAATGGGTAATCTGAATTAATGTATAAAGTTAAGCACTAAACAAAAATGATTGAATGTTAATGAACTACATGTTAATTAAGTGACTAACCTCTTTCTCACATACATAATTTGTTCTTTATAAATTCTCAGTTACTATGTATTAAATTGTTCAAAATATATCAAATTTTTATCAGCACTGCCAAACAAGTTAAACGCATCATTCAATCTCGTTCAAAATTTTAAGATAGGTTCCTGCACTATCAAAGTTTTACATCCATTGGTATTTATTGGGTGAGGGACAGGAAGATGGGGTCTTAAAAACAAAAATCACCAATTTTTCCTTAAACACTTTGCGGTGTGCTATAAAACTATATATAGGGCTTTGTCATAACTCATAAACTAATGAGATCTCCATCCTTAAAGTATATATTTTCTGGTTCCTAATGATAAAATGAAAAGAATGACACTAATCAAAGACACCTAAGGTCCTTTCCCACTGAAGGGTAGGGCTGGGTGGTGCTAAGTTAATTTTAAACTATTGAAATCCCCACCCCTAATTAATGTATTTTCTGGTTCCTTATGAAAAGTTGAATAGAGTGATATTAATAAAGGGCACCTAAGGTCATTTCCCACTGTGGGTGGTGCTATGTACATGTATAGCTTTTAAATAGTTAAAATTCTTTCCACTCATCTGTATATTTTCTTGTTCATTATGGACTTTTGAAAAGAGTGATAAAAACCTCCAGGAAATCATTTTCAAGAGAGGGTAGGGGTGGGAAGCCAGAATTCTTAACACCCACCCTCAGTCAAGAAACACTATCTTATGGCATACTTGATTTCATTTCTTAAGGCAAGTTTACAGGATTAAATTCCTATTCAAAGAATTGTAAACAAATTCAATAGCATTATTACATGTTTTGATACGGATAATTGCTTTAATCTCTTTGTCAATTATCCATTAATATGTAGGTTATGGCTACTTCACAGTCATGACACACGTCAATCAAATTTGTTGGTTAAACACCTCACAGTTCGTGAAATAGATTTGCTATCAATCAACGTTGAATGCCTGTCCAATCAAAATACACCAGCTAATAGAATTGCCAAATTCATGGATAGGACCTATGTTAGAAGACAGAACGCATGATTCTGATCTATTAAACTTGTATAATTTACATACATTTCGAATTATAAATTTATACATGCAGATTCGGACTCCCGTGATCAATTGGTTTCTTTTAACAAAAAACATTGTTGCAACAATGGGGTATGAGGGAATGAAAATATATATTAAAATGAATACTACTCGAATAATAATTGTACAATTCGATGTTAACTTTAAATTTACTTGTCTTCCGCCCTTTCTCTTAGTCAGCTTTCGATTACTAGTAATGGATACTATCAATCCATCTCGAGATCAGTCCATCAGCAGGTGTATATTTTAGACAATATATAGATTATGGATGGTGGGGAATCATACGTAACTGGTATCCCAGTTACAATCTCTAGTTATAATTGTTATTATTATTTTATAAGAATAATCTATTCAAATTTTTCTTCTAGATGCATCAATCTCATTTAAATTTTCATGGCAGGTTCCTGTACCATTAAAATTGAGGCTTTCCGGTATTTAAATCTCCGAATGTTCAATTAGGAGGGAGAAGGGGTCTTAAAAAGATTCACCATCAATCTTCCCAAACACACTTTGCTGTGTAATATAAAACCATATATATTTTTATCAGCATCTCAAAGCGAATCAATCATTTAATTTTTCCCAGGGGTACCAAAAGGGGTGATGCCTGGTTTCTTATGAATAAATAAAAATAATAACGTGGGGGTCATTTCCAAGGGAGGGTGGGGCTGGGAGGTGCTTTGTACATGTATAAGTTGAAAACGGTTGAGATCTACACACCTAAACTATATATTTCCAGGTACTTTATGGACATTTTAATATAATTATAATAAAAAAACCCATGGTGTCTTCTCAAAGAATGGGCTTGGAATGATGGGACCATCATTCTCCAACCCTAGAATTTGCTGTAAATCAGGAACCACAATCCTTGAAACATATTAAGTTTTATTTGTTAAGGCAAACTTATAGGATTAAAGTCGTAATCAAAGAATCGAAAATAATAGCATAATTACATGCTTTTCACAGGCAAACATGGTAAACCTATTATATTTTAAAGTTGAATACTTGACCATACGAAATACATCAGCTTATTGTAGCTGCAAATTTTGTTTTTAAAATAACAAACCACAAACATGATAAGTGGTGTTGAGAATCAAAATTTGAAGAGTTGCTGTAAATAAAAAGTTAACAATAGCCAGCAATAGGAAATGTACAGTTCGTGGTTCAGGCTATGATTAAATATTATACAAAAATAACACTCAAGTAGTGGTATACTTTTTCTGTACATTGAAACTGGGCGGGGGGAATTTTGCAAAATAGACGTAAAAACCACCAACTAAAACTTTTTCACAAAATCTATCATAGACTGAAACCTGATTACCTTTATGACATATTACCAAATACAATTTCTGAAATTCATTCCTACAACACACAACTCTGAAATTCATTCCTACAACACTCAACGACAGACAAATTTAGAAATTTTCCTTTGTAGAAAAATCTCTATTTCTATTAATTTTTTCTTCTGTAGTCCGTGCTTGGAATGAAATTCCTATCGATATAAGAAATGGTTCTATGTCAAATTTTTGTAAATATCTCGATGTAAGTCGAGAGTTCCGAAATAGTATTATGTAGATCAAGGAAAGGGAAAATTCCTTATTGTAAGTGAAGACTTAAGTCGTTCATTAAAATTACATTTTTTAAATAAAATAAAAATTAGTTGATAATACTGTATGTCCATGTGGCCAAGTTGAAAGCACTAATAATTTTTATTACGATGTTACATTTTTTCATACGTGCGCCAAGCTACTATTCATAGTGTACATCATAATTTGAACACAGTAGTCATTCGAACAAAACTGTTAAATATTTGGTCAGGTTCAACTCTTTCTGTTGAGAGGTAAACGTTTTAGCACCCAACTTTAAATTTATCGCATTGTTCTTTAACATTATTGTCGGTGTAACATAAAATTTGCTGGCCGACGCGGTGACACTTGTAATACATTTGTCGGTAGGGAACGACCCCGATCTCTTGTAGTTGTGTAAGTGATTTCTACTCTTATCAGTTTGTATTTGTTGGTGGAAGAGAAATAATAACAATAATGATAATTATTATATAGCAATTATATGCCATTACATTTTGCTGACATTTTGTTTTTCAGTTGTCTTCTTATTCTGTTTGTATCTTAATATGTTCTTTTCTTTTCTTTTCTGATCTATTCATCTTAAGCTACTTCTTCTTTTCTATATTGTATTTAAGTTGATCACCCACAACATTTTAAATATCAGTAAGAACTAGTAAACAAAAGAGATTTCTTGTTCCAGAATCCTCATTATTTTGTTTCTTAGTATACATTAAAAAGAAAATTGTATTAATTAATACGGTTTAATAGATTCAAAATATATATTAAACCGATTTATTTGAGTAATTCTACTAGCGTAGTATTAATAAAGGGAAGTAACTGTTGCTTGTAGCTGTATGTATATAATGTAATGGACATGCGCACTGTCTTTATTCTGAGATTGCGTTTTCAAAGTTTAACACAGTGTAAACGAATTTGTCTGTCAATAGTTTGTTTTTATTTAAATCAAATAGTTTATTTGATTATATTATTGTGGGTCGGACATTTTTAACTTAAAAAGCTTATTTACCTGTGATTACCTGTTAAATTGTGTATAAAGTTGCAATCATGCCACCAAAAAGAAAGCCTTCAAAGAAAGCAGATGGAATACCAAAGAAAAAACGGAAGACAAACGCAACTGAACCAAGGGACGCTGGAGTGATTCGGCAGGGTAATGGTAATAACAATATTTCGTTAGAAAATATTTGGGGGGTTGATAACACCACTTCTTCTATTGATGATGTTGTTGATCAGCGTCCTTCTCCAGGACAAGTCGGTGCCATTTTACAAGCACCACGTGCTAGTACCTCAGCAATGCCTGACGTTGTTTGGTGTTAGATGATGGATATACTGCACATATCCCGAATCAGTTACGAGAGAAAATTTGGGGGCACCAGTATGTAAATTTAGCATTGCTATTGAAGGGCAGTGCTGAACTTACAGATTTTTTATACTGCCAGTAATCTTGTACTGAATGAGTCTGGCTGTTTAGAATCCAGGCCAAGGGTACTAAAGGACAAGATACCTTCCATTGAAAAATGGACAAATGCATTTCTGTTATTCACAAACATATACCTCCGGCGTTACCCCGAAAGAGCAGGTCGAATTAACACAATATATGAGCGTCATTCGGGATGCAGCCGCGCGGTCCTCTGGGTTTGGTTGGCGTGCCTATGACGAGCAATTGCGCTTGCGTCAGACAATTCAATATCAATTTTGGGCGACATTAATAACCCACTCTGGCTCCGTTTGCTTTCTGTGCCAAGAAATTCGGATAAAGTGAGGGTCAGGCGGTAATGTAAATAAGAATAAAGGGGTTTGTTTTAGTTTTAATAAGGGTAATTGCAATTGGCCCAACTGTCACTTCATGCATATTTGCATGCTCTGCAGAGGAAATCACAGAAAAAGTGCATGCCCCCAGTCCTATCGTTTTCAAGGAAACAGGTGCCTCTGCTAAACAAGCCAGACTTTAGTCTGGCCAAAACACCTATCAACATAAATAGACTGGAATTAGAATTGAATGACTATCCCGAAAAAACACTGCAAATCATTTATTACAAGGTTTTAAATTTGGGTTTAAACTTCAATATACCGGTCCACGGGACAGGAATTACCACTCTCACAATTTAAAGTCGGTCAATGATAATTTATAGGTGACCTGGCAAAAACTCGTTAAAGAAATAGGAATGGGACGTGCCGGGTAATGGCGATTAATACATCATTTATCTGACCCAAAGGGAGAGTCAGTTAACGACTTTATTGACTCCCAATTGTGTTCAGTCATGTATACAGAATTTGATGAGGCTATTAAGATGTCCAAATGTCAGGTCAAGGATCTTTTTTGTGTAAAGCTGACATTCAGTCAGCGTTTCGCTTGCTGCCTGTGTGGCCAGGAGATTTTCAATTATTAGGTTTTAAATTCAATGATTTATGGTTTTATGACCGTTCATTGGCGATGTGTTGTCGTATTTCATGCAAGCTATTTGAAACATTGTCAACATTTCTGGAAGGAATTACGGTTAAGCGTATGACTGATGGTTATATTATACACTATCCAGATGATTCCTTGTTTTGTCACGCGAAGGATAGCCGTAACAATAGTCATGGCCTTGACACATTTCTAGAAGTATGCCGGTATTTAGGTGTACCAATACCGCATGATAAGACAGAGGGTCCTTCTCAAGTAATAACTTTTTAGGGTTGCAGATTGATACAAATAAAATGGAAGTCAGAATGCAAATTAGTAAGGTTGTGGAGTTAGTTTCTAAGATTTCCAAAATGCTGTTAAAAAAGAAACCAATTTGAAATTTATGCAGTCTTTAATCGGGAGTTTAAATTTTGCTTGTAAAGTTGTGTCACCTGGTAGGAATTTGGTAGGAGGCTTATAAATTCTACTATTGGTCTGAGTAAACCTTTTCATCATATAAGACTTTCGTCTGAATTAAAGGAGGATTTGAGAATGTGGTTGTCATTCTTTCGATCATTTAATGGTGTTTCGGTTTGTCAAAACAGGCTGTGGGTGTCTAATGCTGATATACAACTTTTACTGACAGTTCCGCTAAATTCGGTAATGGTTTTGGGGCCGTTTTTAATGGTGCCTTGGCCATTGAGGTTTTGCCCAAATTCTGGTTTGAGAAAGGTTTTACTAAAGACATCACTGTTTTAGAACTTTTTCCTATCGTAGTGTCGGTTTATATTTTGGGTGAAAGTTTGCGGAATAAGAAGATATTATTTCGATCAGACAATCAATCAGTAGTTGCAATTATTAACTCTCTTACTTCAAAATCAACTCTGGTATTAACACTGTTGCGTACATTTGTACTGCGTTGTTTGCAGTTAAATATTACCTTCAAAGCACAGCATATCAGGGGTTGTTACAACGTCTTTTGCGACAGTTTATCACGTTTACAGATGGACAAATTTCGCTAGCTTCCTCCTTATGCGGACACGCACACCATCATCTGTGCCGGACTGGTTATGGATGGTCTTCAGTCGGAGCTCAGACGGTTAATGCAGTGTAGTCTATCTATAAATACCAAGCTAGCTTAGCAGACAGCCTTGCAGCAGTTCACAAACTTCAGGAGATTTCTTAAGTTACCCGATTTTTAGCCAGTCCCGATAGATCATTTGTTGTTATTCATTTCCTATCAGTCACAAAAAGGCTAATCGCCGTCCACAGTAAGTTCAAACCTGGCAGCCATTTCTCATGTTCATAAGGTTTATAACTGGACTAACCCTACATCTCAATTTTTGGTACAAAAGGTCTGTAACTGGACTCATGCGTATACGGCAGGTACGCGATTCTAGAGCTCCTGTTACTGAGGACATGTTACATAATATTAACCATATCTTAGAGACTGTTTGTTGGTCGGAGTACGAGATATGGTTATTCAGGTCGGCTTATTGTTTAGCATTTTCTTCTTAGGGTCAGCGAATTAAGTGTACACCACAGCCGACATGGCACATAGACCTCTATTCTATAGCGATATAAAGGTTAGTACATCAAGGAGTAAAGTTGGACTTTTAGTCAAGATTCGTTTTTCAAAAACAGACCAGCAAGGGCGTTCTATCACACTCAGAATCCCTGTTATAACCGGAAAGTCAGTTTGCCCAGTGTTTAGTATTAAGAAATATTTGTCAGTTCGAAACCGGTCTGATGATATATTGTTTATACATGAAGATGGCAGCTCGTTAACATGTTATCAGTTCAATGCTGTACTCAGGAAATCAATTATTAAGCTCGTTCTTCCCGTATCATTCTTTAGTTCTCATTCTTGTAGGATAGGGGCAGCAACTACGTTGGGTTTAAAGGGGTTAGATCCATCCATAATTCAGAGCTTAGAGCGATGGAGGTCTGATGCATTTTCGAAATATATTCGCCTCGAAAAACTGCATGTTTTTACTTGGCATAACTATTTAGTTTCCAGTTTTTTGTAGATGTTTGGATATTGGGCTCAATCTATTATATATTGGGCATGCAGAATGGCAAATAGACTCTTATCGAGACATCTACGTCTGGAACATTTAGGCGTTCATATTTCTTGGTTTGGTAAGAGGGGCATGATATGGAAGATGTTTTATTGACGGTCAGTCATAAGCTGACATATTTGCCTCCACCAAAGGTATTAATTTTACATGTTGGCGCTAATAACATACCTTCCACTAACACTGGGATTCTTTGCAATCGGATAAAGCAGGATATCCACCAGCTCGCATGCCAGATTGCTTTGTCATTTTGTCAGATCTTATATGTCACCTAAATTGGCGAGGGGAAATCAGTATTCAAACCCTTGAGAGGAAGCGTAGACGAATTAATAGAATTGGGCGCGGGGTTTCAATTACTGCAGGGGGGTCATTTATAAAACACCCTGATATAACTTTTGATTGCCCGGGTTTATTTCTTCCCGATCAAGTTCATCTGTCAGACATTTGTAATGCAATTTTCCTCAATGATTTGCAATATTGTCTAGAGTCATTCTTCACGTCTTCCGGTTGTTGTGGGTAAGACAGAGCTGTATAGACATCTCTGTGTGGCAGTACATGGCGGACAGGCAGAATTAAATTAATTAAAATAGTATTATAATATTCAGTCAGTTACTTTGTCAAAGCCCTGCTAAGGTTGGATCCTAGAGGACGTATCCTGGGAGGTTCAGGGGCAAAACGTTAGGTGGGTTTAAACCGTGGTAGGTTTAAACAGTTTAAAACCGTGGTAGGTTTTAATTTATTAACGTTGACATGCACATTTTTGTGACACACTCTGCTATGGGGTATTGAACCTAGGGAGTGGTTTGGTGGCTGGTCGTGTCCGGTACCCGGGTGTGGTAGATACGCCAGTTGGTTTGGGCTCAAAACATGCATGTCAACTGCTCATTACGTTTTTATTTTGTTATTGTCGGCCTGTCCGCCATGATCTGTCATTAATGGCCATATTTAATGCCAAAACAAGTTTTTGTTATTATTTAACAAATCATCTTAAAATAATACGGTTTAATAGATTCAAAATATATATTAAACCGATTTATTTGAGTGATTCTACTAGCGTTGTATTAATAAAGGGATGTAACTGTTGCTTGTAGCTGTATGTTTATAATGTAATGGACATGCGCACTGTCTTTATTCTGAGATTGCGTTTTCAAAGTTTAACACAGTGTAAACGAATTTGTCTGTAAATAATTTGTTTGTATATAAATCAACCGCCCACCATCCCCACCATCGCCTTTTAAAACATTTTACTGCTGTCTACTGTTTATTTATTTTCAGCTGATTATTTATTACTTTTCAGTTTTTGTCATACAAGAAAGCCATCCAAACTCAGCTGGACACCACAATGGACATTAAAGCTATATCAGTGTTTAAATATCATTATCTCAGTTTGAACATACATGTGTGTCAGGTTAATTTTACACAGTGTTATTTTTAAAATTAATTTCAATTTCAGTTACATTCCGGATTTGATATGGACTATTTATACCGTGTTTAATTTAATGTGGTCAGCTTTCAATGCTTCTATTTCTAATAAGAATAAAAAACCGCCACTGGGCAGTACATGGCGGACAGGCATTTCTATTAGAATTTAATTAATTAAAATAGTATTATAATATTCAGTCAATTACTTTGTCAAAGCCATGCTAAGGTTGGATCCTAGAGGGCGGAATCTCGCCATGGACGTATCCTGGGAGGTTCAGGGGCAAAACGTTAGGTGGGTTTAAACCGTGGTAGATTTAAACAGTTTAAAATCGTGGTAGGTTTTAATTTATTTACGTTGACATGCTCTGCTATGGGGTGTGGAACCTAGGGAGTGGTTTGGTGGCTGGTCGTGTCTGGTACCCGGGTGTGGTAGATACGCCAGTTGGTTTGGGCTCAAAACATGCATGTCAACTGCTCATTACGTTTTTATTTTGTTATTGTCGGCCTGTTCGCCATGATCTGTCATAAGTGGCCATATTTAATGCCAAAACAAGTTTTTGTTATTATTTAACAAACCATCTTAAAATAATTTTCATCTGTTTGGCTTATATGTTTTATCCGTCAATCTTTTCGAAATGTGCACATATGGCACATCAAAATTTAACAGGTATTGGTGTTATATATTGTATGTTATAGAACAATAAAAATATATTTAAACTAAACACGAACATGATATTCATATTCAACTACATCATTATGCAATTTTTCTTTTTTTATATCGCGTTGTTATTATGTCGTGTTTCAAAAGTAGATATTCAATGACAAAATAATCAAGGCTACATTTTGTTTATTGTAATGGCTAACGTAAAATTATCAGTTTAAATTTGCATATGAAACCCTTAAGAAAGGCTTTAAAAAGAGATTTTGAATATTTAATACATGCACAAATCTTGTCGCCTGTGTCAAATTTCGCATTTACACATTTTGATTTTATCATATCTGGCAAAATCCAAGACACTTGAGTTTCATTGTGAAATTTTGTCATGTATGACATTTTCTTCTGATCCAACCAGAGTACAACTCAACAACACTCGTAATTTTATTGTTTCAGTGAAACTGATGAATTGAATTTTAGTTTTTTTATATTGAAGGTAGGAGTTCAAGTAGAAATTGTTTAAAATTTTTGTCAAGTTAAAAACTAAAATTCTAATTATTCACATTAATCTTTTTGCATCTTGTCATAATGCATTTTTTAAATGTATTGACAATAATGCATTTTTAGAATGTATTTAACAATAAAATGTTAAAAATGCATAATGACAATATAAATGTGCAAAATTATAAATTTTCAAATAATTTTTAGTCGATTATTTATATAATGAACCCATCTAAAGAAAATTTTCATTGTCAGATTCGATTGTTTTATGCTTTTTCCTATTTTTTACAAAAAAATTGGATTCATGTAATATTTATTTAAAAATGAGGCGTTCAAAATTTTTTAAAGATACGTATCAGTTTCTATACTAGTTAATGACCTTGTTAAATTGTATGAAATAGTGTCTTTTTTATTGATTTTTTTTCACAAATGTCTATGTTCTTCTGTATGTTATATTATAACTTTAATCACGAGAAATGCCTTAAACAAATTAATGACAGTGTAATAACATTTAACATGAATTCAATAAAATGCATTTCCACATCATTTAACTGTAAAATGATATCTGTGTAGCAACATATTGTGTTCTACGTGAAAAGATTTAAATATTAACTTTATTGACGCAGACAGGAAGATACTGTTTGTATTGAACAGGTAGATGTTGAAGGGAATAGAGAATAGAAAGGTATGAAATATAATACAATATTTAAGTAATTGCTGCTTGAAAAGATTTTGATATTAAGAATAAAGGTATATGGGTAAATTCTACAGAACACAATCGTACTTGTCAAAAGTATCTGTAGCGATTCTAGTTGTGAAATATGCAAAATTTTGATATTTTTAAAAATCAAATATTAAACATTTCGAATAAAACAATATCGTTGACTAAAAATCTATACTCTTCTACCCCCTGATGTAATATTATAAAGTATAATATCACACACACACACACACACACACACACACACTTTGATCATACTCAATATATGATCGACTATTTTGTAACTACATACGCTGTATATGAACGCACATAATAGATTTTAAAATGCATTGTTGCAACATGTTACCTGGTTTATGTGTACAATACTAAATAAACAACGCTAAGAAGCCTACATTAAATGACCCGAACTTATTTTAGTAACTGGATAATTGGATGTGTTGAATTCTTTGTAAACTGGTTTTAAAACAATTTACTGTCCAGTCTTTCAAACCGAAAAGTTTGATAGATAAAAAACATAAGCCGAACAGTTTAGAATTATTGAATGTAAAGTTCCAAAATTATATAAATCCAAATCCAGCTAAGGAATGCTTTGCACCAGGGAACAAACCTTAGTTTTCAAATAAATTTCAAAAATAAAAGAAGGCTGAAAATTTTGCAAAAAGGTACATTTTCTGAAGATGATCTCCCATTGATACCCCTTTTTACGCAGTACTTAGTTTTCAATTAAAAGGTATTTTTAGATCTTTAAATAAAGCAGCTACACTCCACTATGAAATGTCAAATTTTAAAGCAGGTACTTAATTTTGTTATTTAATAAGTATTGAACCATACAGTTTATTGTTGTATAAAAACGGAATACCTTGATATATTTTCATTTGTTAGCTTCGAATGTTCACCAAAGGTTCTAAAAAGAAAATCTGAATAACTTACACGGTAAGATATAAAAATGCTGCATTTCGTTATTTCAACTTATACTTAATACCTTCTCTTCAATATATAAAATCTACATTAGAACAACAATCAAAAGTTCTACAAGAAGTTAGATATTTATAAAACGCACACATTTTATATGAATTCATTATATCACAGCTTAATAATGCACTTAGTCATCGATTCCGTTCTATAAAGCGCTCAATACCTTATTGCTTAATGTAGATAGATGTTTAATAAATATAATTGGCATCTACTCATCAGCTCAAAACATGGTTTCTTTAAATGACACTAACTCAGAAAACATTGATATTGATTTCTCTTACAATACCGAGCTGTTATATTTAAATCCAAGGACGTATACTACAATTATATTTTATGTGAAACAATTCAGTTATTCATTCATTATGCATCATCTATATATATCTAACTTTAATTCAAATTATTTTCTATTTTTTAATTTTTTATTTTTAATCATTAATATTAATTCTTAACAGATCGGACTCGAGGTGGGTTTAATGTCCGAGAAGTCGGAAGTGTGTGATATTGGATCATATTCACTTTCACCACCTAGCTTAGATTTTCACTGTAGATGTTAGAAATTTGCCGAAGGTCAGTTGTTTTAATTTGGCAATTTGGTTCTACCATTTAATACGTGAAAAATCTTGAATTGGGTTTAAATCACCCAGTCATCGTTCTAAACGATTGAACTTTAACTTGAAAAGAAAAATATGTTATTTTGAAATAATTATTACATGATACACGTATATTACATCAATGTAAAACAAATATGAAATATATAATAGTGGATTGGTGGTTGGTGGTACGATATTTATCCACAACACGTGTGCGCACTTGTAGCATATTCTCAAGTACGCGAACAACTTTTTTTCAATAGGACAAGTGTCATAATTAAGTGGGAAAAATTGTATGTAAACAACAAAAAAATAATTTATGATGAATAATATTTTTTAACTAAAAGATGTATATATGTATATATATTTATATATATGAAACGCACAGTTTAAAAAGTTTATTGCGATGCAGAGTTTTTACTCAAATTATTTGAATTTTTTGCAGCCAGTCATTAATATTTAGACAATATGAGTGATGATAATATGTTCAGCATTGGTTGGCTATTCCCAGAAGGATAATGCTGACAGCGATGATGAAGAATTAACCGAATGGTGATATTCGAGGTAATCAATTTTTAAGCTAAGTAAATATAAGTGTAGAAGAAATATATTTATATATTCTTTGATTTCCAAGATTATTTTTTGTTATCAAAATATCAAAGTTACCATTGTCTTTCGCCGCACTCATTGGTTTTTGTCAGCCTTGAATTATTTCATTTTTCTTGCAAGAAAATCAAAGAAGCACATGTCAAGAGTATGCATAGCAATATACTGTGATAAACTAATTTTGAGTACATCTTTACGTGTTGTCTAGGTAATAACATATTTCAACATGTATAAGTAGAGATTGTAAGGTTACTGTGTGGTAAGATATGCAATGTTTTGATAAAGTCTTGGCCTGATCAACATTAGAGACAAGCTTCCGGTTTTCAGATTTTGACTTTATTATTTGTTCACAGAACATGATGAGTCTGATCCTAATTCCCTTAAAGTAGTGAATGTAAACCTGAACGTATCCAGAAATTCTAAACCACACCACACAGATAAATTCTATGAAGATGAAGAGTTTAAGGGGTGTGTACTGAGGCGTGGTCAACCGTTTGATATCGACATAACCTTTAACAAACCATACAATCAGAAAGAAGATGAACTTAAACTAATTTTTGAATATGGTAAGAACTCGTCTAAATTGAAATGACTACCATGTCAAATTTTTTGTGGTGCATTCGTTTAATGAAACAATTAAGTGTAGCCGAATCCCAGTTATAATCCTTCCGAATCCCAAGGATGTCGTTTTTATGTTGTTCATCTTTGGCACTTAATTTCTATACGTAAGAAGAGTTTCTAGTCTCTCTTTTATTGAATTTTGATAGGGGGATACTTTTATCTTTTTTTCACAAAGAAAAATGGCATACCCAATAATATTTTAGGCATGAAATAAATAGTTTTGAGTAAATTTTTTAACAATTCAAGTTTATTTCAATTATATATGGTCATTTGTAGGGCAGTGGAATAAAAATGGCTGAAAACAAAACCTTAAAAATGTTTATTATGATCCGTTAATATTGTTACTTTGTTAGATACTTAATCAATCTCAAGTGTTTATTTAAGGTCAGATGAACCCTAGTCTCAAGACGACCTATAATGAGCGTTGTTTGCCATTATGCTTTGTAAACTTTAACACATTTTAACTTCTTCGCAAGAACCAGTAAACTAATAACAATGAAAGCCACATATTTCTTGGTTAAAGTCTTTTAAATATGCAAAGCATGGTGACCTTGATCATCATATGATGTTATTTACCCTTAAAATGTAATTTTTTTTTATATTTTCTTGTCATGAACCAAAATGCCTAAATGCTGGACACTATTTAGCGTCAGCACATAAAGCCCTACCAAATATGAAAAGCTAGTTGACCTTAACTTGCATTAAATGTCACAGTGAATTTAAATAGATTTTTTTTGCGAACTTTAAGGCCTAGAAGCCGGTGAATAAAAATCTACCAAGTTTGCAAAGCTAATTGACCATAACGTATAACAAATACAACATTTAAACATGTCTTCATCACGAATCTAAAGGTTTTAAAACAAAAAAAAAAAAACTTCAGATAAGCATCATTGCAATAATCCCAACCAAGTTTTCAAAGTTAGTTGAGCTTTATGTTCTTCCATGTCACAATGACCTTAAATAAGAAGAGTAAGAAAGCTCAAACTGTAAATCATCTTGATAATACTTGTATAAACTTTTGCATGGGCGTGCATATTAGAATACTGTAGATATATAACACAAATACCTGTTAAATTTTTATGTGCCATATGTGCATATTTCGGAAAATCACTCATCAGTAAAAAAACAAAAGCCTAACAGAGGTAATAATATAAACATGGTCAAATATAGTTCAAGGTTATGGATTTAAATGTAAATGTTACAGATCTAAATATCAAAATACTTAATCATCTGGAAACTCAACTTTCAGTATATTACGTATATTAGAATATTGTAGGTATTTATATAACAACTTTTTATATTTTCATGAAGGTCATTTGTTTAAATTTCAATGTCACAGAGGGGTTTAAGGAATAGCAGTTTAAAATAGTCGCGTTATATAAAGGTCATTGTCTTCACTAATAAAATAGTTGATTGTCTCTGAAACCATAAATATTTTGTATTGACATGTATGTTATACTATAAGAGGTATTTAATAATATTTTGATAAATTTTTGATCATGGAATCCAAAGGCCAAACTTGTTAATATTGAAATGTTTCATTATTTTTAAACAAGATTAATTTATACTACGATTTCACCATTGCTACATATTTTGTTCCAAACTTAATTCGTTCATATGCAAATGAATTTGAAATTTATTTCTTCCACTAAAGATGACCGAGCTTCTTATTAGGTAAATGTATTTAGGCTTATTTAGCATCTTAGTATTTATCTTTAATCACATGTAATATGTTTTTTTGTCGTTGCATGTCAGTAGAGGCAAATTGTCATTACAAAGTATAGTATTATCATTCAGCTTCGACACTAGATATTTTAGCTGTTTTGTATATAATTGTTTTGTTTCAAAGTATTTTGTGCCAAATTACAATTTATTACTCTTCAAGTCTTTGCCATGAGAAGAGTGAGGGTTACACTAATTCTGTCAGATGAGGATGTTCCAGGGGAATGGGGCGCCAAGTTATTAAGTAACAGAGACATAACAATAGTTGTTAGAGTCTACACGCCAGCGACTTTATATATTGGAGAATGGAAGTTCATGATCGATGTTCTCAAGAAAGTAGACAACATAAAAGTGGGATACAGATTCAGACACGAGCAAAAGATGTTTATCATATTTAACCCTTGGTGTAAAGGTAAGTTGTATCTAACACACACAGACACACACACACGTAAGAAAACCTGATTAAAGTCGTTGCATTTTGCAAATTGAAAAAAATTAAAACAATTTTGCAACTTAATTCAAATAATACTTTTGCTTTTCAACGACCTTTATTTGGAGAAGTTTTGTCTACCTCAAGTTAATATCATACGTTATTAAAATAACAACGCTTAATATTTCTGCAAGACACACAGTTAACCTTTTGTGTAAAATAACTAGAAATATACTTTAAGTGAATAGTCAAGCTTTTCTTTTGTACTTTCTTTTTATACCTTCTAATTCTAAAAAAATAAATTTTCAACATAATATTCGGTCATTTTTTGTTTTTTTTATTCAGTAAAAATTATAATAACACGAGTAAAACGTGATTGCATGTTCACTTTATCTTTTTATTCATTTTTATTATGCAATTACGTCAAATACAAGACACGAGAGACAAAAGGCAGTTAATTTTAATTATCGATTAATTCTATTTAAAGATGACCTAGTATACCTGCCTAAAGAAAATGATGTATCTAAGCCAAATGAAGAATTATTAGTCGAGTACGTATTGAATGACACCGGAAAAGTGTTCAAATCTGCCGGTATAGACAACAAGGTTTATCCACCAAAGCCTATTCCCAATGGTAAAACGTGGAATTTTGCTCAGGTATGTAGATCTATATTAAGTGAATGGAAATGATTCCAAATTTCTGGACTTCGCATTACAGTAATTGTACGATACTTATCAAGAGCATTTTCATTGTTTAGCAAAAAGTCTGTATGGGACAAAATTAAATTTGATTTATACTAAATATCTAAATATATGAATGGTAACTTTAAAAATACTTAACAATTTTTCAAAATATTTTTATTGGGTGCTTTTGGGGGATATTGGAATATGCAAATGAGATGGCTTTTGTCTATAATAGCATTTTGAACAAATATTTATCATAAGTATAAAAAACAAATGAAGTTTGGAAAAAGATTAGGCATTTTATTAATTTTAAATGATTTTGGTTCAAGTTTATATATATATATGTGTGTGTGTGTGTGTGTGTGTGTGTGTGTGTGTGTGTGTGGAAATGGTCATTCGGGCAATTTTAAAAAATTACAGAAACCAAAGTGTAAGTAAAAACAAAACTTAAGCAAAAAGCTGAAGTGTTTAATTGATGATATATAAGTATTTACTATAGTTTTAAACTACTAGGTTTTATTATTATGAATTGCTGTGTAAAATAAAAAAGATATATATATATATATATATATATATATATATATATATATATATATATATATATATATATATATATATATATACTCAGTCGAATTATGTCTTATGCAATGATAAATTATCTTGTCTACTTATTCAAATTTGTTTTATGTTTCAGTTTGATCATCCTGTTCTTGAATGTGTGGTCGAAGTTCTTTATAAACACTATCTTGCTTTAACAGATCGTGCCGACCCAGTAAAGATTTCAAGAAAACTTTCCTCTCTGGTAACAATATCATTCGCAGTTTTAGTGATTGAAAATATATATTAAAAGCATTAAACATTCGTGAAAGTATGTTCTGAAAATTTCGAAAGGTTTTATTTCTACACTTTCGAGCTTTTAGTGAAACTTGGTGATTATCATGCCTGGGTAACAGCCTTTCAAAATTGTGTTCTGGGTTTGGCCACGCCCAACAAGATGGCCGCTGTTACTAAAAATAGCAAAAAGGCAAAAAATCTTCTCCTCTGAAACCAAAAGGTGCAGGCAAATTTTGATTGGATATTTGGATTCAGCATACCTGGGAACATTAAAATTGTGTTTTTCATGAAATTGAGCGAAAAATAGGTCACGCGTTTTTTTTGCGTAAAATTATGTAAGTTTGAAAATGAGACATTTGTTGATATAACTCAATAACGACTGAAGATAATTGTATGGAGTTTTCACTCTTGATCTTGTCTTGCTATTTTCTTCCCAAAGATGTCAAGGTCAAAGGTCAAGGTCATGTCCCTGCTTTTGCCCTTTGATAAAAAATCCTATTTTTTAAACATTTCGGGTGATAATGGCATGGGATTTTCAGTTAATTGTAGGTAGTGATATGACGATCATTTTGATATATAGATCAAGGTCATGGGTTTAAAGGTCAAGGTCAAAGATGCACAACTATTACCGTTATAGCTGATTATCTGCAAAACTATTAACTTTTTGTATAGGCATACATCTTTGAATATTGTAGGTAATGGCACAATGGGCATTTTGATATATTAATAAAGGTCATGGGTTTAAAGGTCAAGGTCACAAATGCAGGCAAGTACTGAAATGGTTGATTATCTAAAAAACTATAAACTCCTTGTATAGGCATATATATTGGAATTGTAGGTATTGGTCTAAATGATAATTCGATATATGAATAAAGTTCATGAGTTCAAAGGTCAAGGTTACAGATGCAAATTAATACTGAATTGGTTAATTATCTTGAAAACTATAAATATTTTGTATAGGCATGTATGCTAGTTTTTTATTGTTATTTATCTATTACTTTGGGCTGGATCCATAACAATGATAATAATAATAGGTTTTTAGCTCAACTGGCAAGCCAGCTGAGCTTATGGCATGGCGAAGCGTGCGTGCGTGTGTGCGTCCGTGCGTAAACTTTAATCTTCTCCTCTGAAACTACTGGACACATTTTAACCAAATTTGGTTTGCAAGGTGCCTAGGTGATGCAAATTAAAGTTTGCACAAATCAACTTCCTATTGCATCCAAGATGGCTGCCGTTACTATAAATAGCAAAAAATGATAAATGGCTGATACACGTTTATTTATCAACCGATTTAGTTCCAATGTGGTATATAGAAAGTAGATGCATAGTCATTTAACATATATAACGGGTTTTTTACAAACATTTTTTATTGGGTCGCTATTATCAGAATATACAAATAAGGTGCTGTATTTAGCCAATTCTTTGAAAACCTTCTTCTCAGAAACTACTGGACCTATTTGAACCTAATTTGGTTTGCAAGGTGCCTAGGTGATGCAGATTAAAGATTGCACAAATCAACTTCCTATTGCATCCAAGATGGCTGCCGTTACTATAAATAGCAAAAAATGATAAATGGCTGATACACGTTTATTTTTCAACCTATTAAGTTCCAATGTGGTATATAGAAAGTAGATGCATAGCCACTTAACATATATAACAGGTTTTTCAGAAACATTTTTATTGGGTCGCTATCAGCAGAATATTAAAATAAGGTGCTATATTTAGCCAATTCTTTGAAAATCTTCTCAGAAACTACTGGACCTATTTGAACCTAATTTGGTGTGCAAGGTCCCTAGGTGATGCAAATTAAAGTTTGCTCAAACTGTGGCATCCAAAATGGCCGCCGTTATTTTAAATAGCAAAAAGTAATGAATGGCCGATACACATTTATATATCATACAATTTGGTATATAGACAGTAGATGTATAGCCAATTCACATACATATCATTTTTTCTGAAACATTTTAGCTCAACTGGCAATAGCTAGCGGCATTGCTGTCTGAAATTCACATGCAAATAAAGTGCCAGTTGAGCGATACAGGCACTTTTGGGCCTCTTGTAAAGGGTTAAAATAAAACCATTTGGAGATGCTATGCTTTAGTTGCATTCCTTCAAAGAAGAATTTTTTTAAAAAAAAAGGGAAATTAATACTAAGTGTCTGAGGAGATGAAAATTAATTTACTTCATTTGTATAATGGAATTGCTTATTTGATGTTTGAGTTTCAGATCAAACTTATGGGTCAAATAGTTTGTTATATTATTTATATAGATGACGAACTGAAGAGGTAAAATTTAAATGGTATTCATTCAATAAAAAAACATATCAATCATCTAAACATGTTCTTTGAAGAAAATTCAAAATTTTAAAAAATGAAAAAAAATTTCAGATGCAGATAACAAATTATTCATTTATTTCTAAAAATATTTCACAAGGCTCACAGCTTCAAAAGGAGATTAATAATTTTGTGATTGGCTGACATTCCGAGTTGTTTTGTACTTGATCACCTTTGAAACTTAGACAAACACTGACCTATATTTAAGATTTCAAACTTCCAGACCAGAACCTTATGCTCTGAAAGTATATTTAAGGTTTCAAACTCCTAGATCTTTCAGTTCATGACTAGGTCTTTTTACTACTTCAGGGCACTTTGACTTTAAATTTTGTCAAGGTCAACCAGCTAGGCAAATTTGGTAAAGCTTTATGTCCAGATGATGAATGTATTTGGTCTCAAGTCCTTGTCATTTTCATGCTTTGAGAGGTTTTACTAGTTTATATCTCTGTGACCTTAAATGTAAGTCAACCAGATTTTAAACTTGAAAGGACTTGGTGGGGCAGCCAACACCTTTTTAGCTCACCTGAGCACAAAGAGCTCATGTGAGCTATTGGTATCAATAGAGGCAGATCCTCTGTCGTCCATCATCCGTCCGTCCGTCCGTCGTCCGTCAACAATTGCTTCAAATGACTTCTTCTCAGAAACTTCTGTTCACATTTTGTTTGAACTTGGTCAAAAACATCTATAAAACATTGCCTTTCAGATTTGTGTTTTTGGTTGCCATAGCTACCAAATGTAGGTCACATTGACCTACATAGTTGAAAACCTAAAAAAAATCTCCTTTTCCAAAACCACTTCACTGAGATAAAATCTGATGTAATATTTGGCATTTAAAGCATCTTATATAAGTTTGTGAATTTCAATAATTTTTGTGAAAAATTAGATTACGCATTTTTGCTTTTATTTTTTATACATTGTAAACAGTACTTTTTTACCAAAATTACAATAATGAATAAATTTAGGTGAATTCTTTTTCCAAACATCATTTTCTTATTTGAAGAAACATATGTTTGACAATTTTCATGTAATTCTGTAAAATACAAGTCGCTTTTTTCGACCTTTTTCATTTCCAATTCTAGCAACCCAAGGGTTGAGGGTTCAAATCCCAGTGAGGCCACTTTTTTTTCAAATTTCTGAATTTTATGACTTGCAATGGTGCATGGAAGAAATTTTATGAATTTTTACTTTATCCGACTGGATAAGGACAATTAGAAATTTTGTCAAGTCAAGGATTGCAAAATTTAAAGGGTCTATGGGTACTTAACCTTCTCAAGTGCTCAGGGACCCTGCGGTTTCTGCAATCCTTAGTGACATACATAACAGGTATGTTGTTGTCCCGGCTGATTAAGCTTCTAACAACATTATTTTCGTTTGTAAGAAATTCTATGTTGAATGTCTTATTAACGAGCTTGGTTTATATCGGATAATTCTTCTTATTCCAAAACTAATTGTACCAAAGAAGAAGTTCTTTCCAATCATAGGGGAGTCCTTGAGTCTTTTGGTATCAATTTAAAACAGGAAGAACTTGACCTGCCTTACTTGTATTGGATTCCAAAACTTCACAAAAATCCATTTAAGGCAAGATATATAGCAGGTTCTTCTAAATGAACTACTAAATCATTATCAGTAATTCTAACACAAATTTTGACAGTCGTCAAAAATGTCCTTCAGACTTATTCAGATAAAGTCTTTTCTACATTTGGCATCAACCAAATGTGGATTCTCAAAAATTCTACAGAACTACTTGCCCATTTTGTTTCTAATACTCTATCTTCGGTAAAAAGTATAAAAACTTTTGATTTTTCTACCCTTTACACCACTATCCCTCATGCTAAATTGAAAGAACGTCTAAAACAAATCATTCACTTTTCATTCTTTTACAAAAACGGTAAACCAAGATATAAATATCTAGTGCTCAACAGGGATTCTGGTTATTTTGTAAAACAAAAATACAGACTGCAAACAAAAATATACTGAAGATACTATCAACAAAATGTTAGAGTTTTTGATAGACAACATATTTGTTGTGTTTGGCAATATTTTCTTTCAACAAACAATCGGTATACCAATGGGCACAAACTGTACACCTTTGCTTGCTGATTTGTTTCTTCGTTCATATGAATCAGAATTTTTACAGAACCTTGTCAAATCTGGAGAAAAGACTGTCGCTAAATCATTCAACTACACATACAGACATATAGATGACATTCTATCTCTAAATAATCACAAATTTGGAGAATTTATGAATGCCATCTATCCAAGTGAGCTTGAAATAAAAACACGACTGATTCTCCATTTTCTGCTTCATTTTTGAACTTGTACCTTAATTATGACACGAATGGTTGTCTCAAAAGTTATACGACAAACGTGATGACTTCAATTTTTTAATTTTCAACTTCCTGTGTCTTTCAGTAGTATTTCTGCTTCTGCGTATTGTGTATATGTTAAATAGTTAATATTATGATAGAGCTTGTTTCTAGTTGGGGACTTTGTACAACGAAACAAGCTGCTACAAAATTGTTGACTGAAGGATATTGCAACCTAGGCTAATCAAGGCCCTTAAATTTTATGGCCGTCATCACAATATTGTTAATAAGAATTAAGTCACTGTATCCAAACTTATACTGGATATATTTGACTTACCATAGTTCCATGTTCTTTTCATTCTCAAATTTATTTTGCACGTGACTGGTGTAGTTAGCTTCCTTGAATTTGCCAGTTTTTAAAGTTTTTTATGTTTTGGTGTTCGGATTTGAACATGAACTGGTATGTTGTGTTTAATTTTAATTTAAAAATTTAATTTTTATCAGGAAACAATAGTCACATAAGCATAAATATTTGACTTTATTGTTTTTAGTCCAACAAAATTTTAATCGGGAAATGGGGAAATCCATATGATGGTGAAGGTGCCCGTAAGCCTTGGGAATGGAATGGATCTTTGGAAATATTACAAAAGTATTTTAAAGATAAAGAAGCAGTCAAGTATGGACAATGCTGGGTGTTTTCTGGACTTCTGTTAACAAGTAAGTTAAATTTACTTATCTATATTCTATTTTATTTGTTTTTTTGATAAATACAAAAAGTTACATGAAATGTTTTTGCAATATCTTTTGATCTTGTTTTTATGTACGTGTAATGAAAGGCAAAAAGGATGGATAAAGAAAACCATTACTTCTTAGTTTTATCAAATACAAATGCATAAAGATTATGTATGATCAAAGTTTTTTTTATATATACGTATATTTCTATTTAGTGTGTCGAACATTGGGGATTCCAGCAAAGAGTGTAACTAACTATGGTTCTGCCCATGACACAGACATGACCTTGACAATTGATTTTTATCGCAACGAAAAGGGAGAGTTATTAAAAGAGAAAAGCAGAGATTCTATTTGGTTGGTATGAGAATAAAAATATATTTTTGATAACAAGTCCCATTTCAGGACTCCACAAAAGTATTTAATTTGAAACAGTTTTCTATTTCATGATGTGCATAATAATCAGTAGATGTACAAGACACTTATTGTGCATATGGTTATGCCATTTTTCCAGGGCCTCGCATGGTTAAAATTATCGCTTAAATATGATG
Organism: Tegillarca granosa; assembly: GCA_029721355.1. Lineage (NCBI taxonomy): Eukaryota > Metazoa > Mollusca > Bivalvia > Arcoida > Arcidae > Tegillarca > Tegillarca granosa. Next base: position 10,636,529 of record CM056603.1, read on the forward strand.
TAAAAAGGCAACGAAATGTATTTAAGTATATTTCTATTTGCAACGCATTCTCATTACTGAACGGATTAAAATCAAGGTAACTTATTCTGATGTTTTATTAGGACATAATCAGATTGATACCAGACAAAATATACACAAAAGGCTCTGAGTGTTCTATATTACACATTTCTTCAATCGGTTATGTCATCAATCTTTTTGTTTTTTTAAACATATAAGAAAATGGTAGTTTTAGTATTTTTTAAAGTCATGAGGTATGTATTTGTTTGTTCTGCTTCATGTTGGTTGTCATGAGTTTTGCTTCCGCAAAGTTATTCACCCAGAATGATCTTAAAATGTCTCTGCACGTTCCTAAAATAAAAAAGATAGGCGAACCTTTTATTGTGTGATAAGGTGTGATGACTATTGCAGGGCAATGTTTCTAATGCATTTATGCGGGTATAAAGCATCTTGAAAAAATTGGTGAACTAATATAACATTGAAGTAATGTATATAATTTTACTTTCGTTTTTCTAGTGTGTGTGTGTGTGTGTGTGTGTGTGTTGGCTCCAGTAGGATTTTTTTAAAAATAAAACGTAATTTAAGTTTTTCAATATGAGTAAGTAAAAACTATTAATTGCACAATAGGTAAGGCGTTTTTGTCGACCGAAAGGGAAGAGTTTTTATATGTTCTCTGCACTTTAATTTTTTTTGAAAAAAAGAAAAAATGACGGAATAAAGCCATTTTGAGTTTATTTTTGAAATAAAATTTTTGTTAAAAATACAAAAACCACACCACAAAACCTTTTTCGTCCAAAGATGAAAGTTTTATGAATAGGGGTTCTAATATATAGTCTTTTTTTTTTGTCTTCAATTTGCAATGTCTTTTGTTAACCTATGTCGTATTTTTCGTAGTATTTACTGATAACAAGTGCAAATTATAAAGTTTCTTCTATTTATTGTTGAAAATTTAGGAATTTTCATGTTTGGAACGAAGCCTGGATGGAAAGACCTGATTTACCTAAGGGATATGGTGGATGGCAAGCATTTGATGGTACACCACAAGAAATTAGCGATGGTAAGCATGTTTTATTCTTCCTTTTTAATTGAATATAAGTTAAAAGAAATTTTATTAACAGTATTTCAAAAGATCTGATGCAATTAAAAAAATCAGTGTGTATTTTAAAACGTCTTTCTTCTTAATAGAAGATATAATTTAAATAATCTTCTTTTAGTTGCAGATGTCTTTACATAATCTACTCCTTGTTATGATATAAAATTTTATTACTTATGGCCTGTTGTATATATCCGTCTATAACCTTTGCCTTCTTGATACGGATTAGATATTGTAAGGCTAGGCCTATCAAGGCCATAAGAAAGTTGTATGACTCATCGGTAATATTGTTAAATTAGCCAGTTTTTACTTTTCTTTAGGACTGTGTTTTGGACATGGTCCACGATATACTTTTTTTTTGCTTGATAAATAAAGTCTTTTTTATAATCTTTCTTTTGTCATGAATTAAGGTGTAGATCCTTGATAAGAATATCATTTGAAAGGTACTACGGAGTAATGCTTTGTTTAAAACCACAAAAGTTTTCATTATTAAATTTCCTCTTATTAAATTTTTTTTTTTGAAGGCGACTTTAAGTGCGGACCAGCATCTTTGAAAGCCATCAAAGACGGTCACACAGAACTACCATATGATACACCCTTTATATTTGCTGAAGTAAATGCTGACACAGTTACACACTACAGAGACAAAAATGGTGAATTTAAAAAGTCAAAATTAGGATCAAAAACGAGGTCTGTATTTACTTTCAAAATAATTTAATGGTGTTTAAGAACGTGTATGGTAAAATTTGATTCAAGTTCTTTAATTTTATATCTTAAAATTAGTAGAAAAAGCGGCATTGACTATTTTTTATTACAAATTTCATAAAAAAGTAACAATATTAATGTAAAAAGTAAAGTACTATAGAGATAACAATTGGAATGTCGATGGCTATGTTTCTGTTATTTTGATATGTTGAAAAGCTTTTAAAAAGGGCTTATGGGAATTTTGCCTTAGCTTTTAAAAATTAAAGATAAGTTTAAAATATTGTAATAGATCTCATGTTTTATTGTATTTTAATGAATATTATTTTCTTGTGTTACTTTTTTATCAAGTAGCATCTTTGCTCGATTGGTTTTGAGTACCGGATTACATTTTATACTGCGTAACCTTTGATTGAATTGGCATATTTAGTAAAATTAATTATTTTTTATGGAGCTTTGTTTTTGTTCATAATGTACAAAATAGTTCAAAGTTAAAATGTTGTGTCTATTTATCCTAGAAAATGTTTAATTTCTGGAAATGACACATAGGTATGGTTAATGCTTCGTTTAAAAAATTTAATAAAAAGAAGTCCAGAGCTCGTCGGTGTTGTTGTCTTCTGACGTCAATATCGACGTTGTAATATTCCTCGTTTTTTGTTGATGTTTTACAAAAATATAGTTTCAATATGGTAAAAAGTGATATTAAAGTGAAACTTGGAAATCATATACGTTTCAAAATAAGAATCAACCGACATATACTTAAAAGCCACGTGACATTCCAGTTATAATATGGGATGCTAGTATTTGTGAAAATAAAAAATATAATATGAGAATATCACAGTTGGCTATACTAATGTCACATTCAAGAAGTTTTACTTGTTTGGTTTGGTTTTTAGGAACCAGTGACAAGGGATGTTACTCTGATTTTATAAGTGAGAAATTTTCTACCATAAGTTCAAACAATATCACCTACAATGTTGAATGTAGTACAGAATTAGCAAATAGAAAAAATGCACTGTAGTTGTTTTAGGCAAAACAATTCTTTAAAAATCTTCTGTCAAGGAAATAACATTAATTTTACAAATTATATCAATTCAATTACAACTTCACTTTCAGTAGAGGTTTTTGTTTTACTGTTGTAATATAATTTTATAAGTGATATATTATAGAGTTGGTAAACTTATTATGACCCAAAAGCCGCAGCACATGAAGAAAAACATATTTGACGATCAACAAGATGTGACGCATGACTACAAGTACAAAGAAGGTATTTTAATATTTTTTTTAACTGATTTGCAAAGCAAAACGTCCGACAATCAAAGAAATACCAGAATTCATCACCATTAAAGCTTTGGAATTATATTTTAACATAGTACATAAAGCATGTTGGAATGATATTAAAACATATCGTGTTTAAACTGAAAGTTCGACTGGCAGTCCAACGTCAAGAGTTTTATTAACAAAAATCTATTTGGCTATTTTGACTACTATTATGTATACCGTTAGCTTTAAATCACATTAGTGTAATTTATCCTCGACAATGTTTTGAGGTCACAATTACTTTACTTTTTGTCCGATTGATCTCAAATAAGTCAACTTATTTCCTTTTGACAAGACAATGCATGGGATCGCAAACCAGGTCACTAGGTGAAAGGTCAAGATCAGTTTATATAAATAGAAATTTATTTTCCGTGCATTTATGAACGCAATTTTTGTCGGAGTAATCTTGAACTTCTACTTATTTCCCTGTGGCAACACAATGCGCGGAATTGCAAATCACGCCATTAGATCAAAGTTCAAGGTCACAGTTACTATAAATAGGAATTTAATTTGCTGCATTTAAAGACGTACCGTTGGGTCTAAACAGAAATTTGATTTTTGTGCATTTAAAGACACTTAGTTTGTCAGATTAATCTCAGAATTGATCAACATATTCCCTGTGATGACATATTACATGGGGTAATAAATCAGGTCACTAGGTCAAATGCCAAATACATCAGTTGCTACGAAAATTTAGTTTAAATGAATTTAAAGGTGCAGAGTTTGTCTGTTTCATCTCAAGATTCTCCAAAATAATTAAACTGATCAAGGAAAAGTATGATTCCATCAAATCTCACATCATAGATAGTACCGGGCGTATATTTTCTCGCTTGGCGGTGTTCTTTTTAAACTTTCAATCCTCAAACAAAATTCTGTTTAATTTTTGAAAACATTAACTGTATCAGTATTTCAATTTTCTTTTACAATAAACTGTCTTAAATATATAACACAAATACCAGTTAAATTTTGATGTGCCAGATGTGCACATTTCGGAAAATCCTTCCTCATCAGTGATACTAAGACAGAAAAGTTTCATAGATAAAAAACATAAGCCAAATAGTTGAAAATAATGAATCTTAAGCTCCAAAATTATATAAATCCAAATCCAGCTAAGGAATGCTTTGCATGAGGGAACAAACCTTAGTTAAATAAATTTCAAAATTTAGGACGGCTGAAAATTTTGCTAAATGATACATTTCTGACAGCAAAAAGTACTGCCTACTGAGTTATGGATACCCTCGGGGAGTTTTACTCCACCAGCAGCGGCATCCGCTCAGTGGTAGTAAATATATAACACAAATACCAGTTAAGTTTTGATGTACCAGATGTGAAAATCATTCCTCATCAGTGACACTAAGACCGAAAAGTTTCATAGACAAAAAACATAAGCCAAATAGTTGAAAATAATTTAAAATGAGTTTAAATATTTGTTACAAGGTTATAATGCACAAACATAATATGTTTCTTATGTTTCTATCATCAAAATCATATCACCTGACTCTCGAAAATGTTAAAATATATAACGTAAGATTATAAGAAACCAAATGAACATTCTTTGATATTTTATAGCTAGTACGCTGTCTGGTAAATATCGTCTAGTATCACCATTGTTTTATCTCGTTCGTCTTGCTATGGTGTATTCTAGATTATAACAGTGAACGACAAAGTATGTGTTATTAAAATTGAACATGAAAGCAAATAAATGCACATGCTATAATAAAAAAGTATAATAAAATGTTTAAATTTTTCACACAGGTTCGGCCATAGAGAGGGTGGTTTTTCAATCGGCTTATAAAAAGAATCGAGGCATGAAAGACGGCGAAAGTTCTTATCTTGATAACGTCCAAGAGGTTAGTAAAAGAAGACTGTTATATCTCATTAACTTTAAAACAAAACTATGCTATCATCAAAAATTGGAATATTTTTTTCTTTACATCTATATATGAAATAAATAATTTTATGTACATTATTATCATTTCATATAGTTTTCCCGATGAAAGTTTTTATCTAAATAATGTTATATGGTAAAATCAAGGTAGAATCATTTACTCAGTTAATTTAACGAATCCTTTGTTGTCATTTAAGCATTTAAGTAAATTTGTAAAAAAGTTGATATAGATTTGTTTTCATAATTAATATTTTTGACTGGAAAGTAAAACGTAAAACCCTTTTTATTGTCCCTATATGATATCAATTATAGGATGTCGACTTTCAATTTACTGTAAGTGGAGATGTAAAGTATGGGAAAGATTTCAAACTTATATGCATTGTTAAAAACAATAGCAAACAAAAAAGGAATGTGTTGGGAATGATGAAGGCTAACACAATATATTATACAGGAGCAAATTTTAAGAAAATTAAGCGTCAAGATTATAGTGCAAAAATAGAGGCAGGAAAATGTAAGTAAACATATTTAATGAACTTATTTCATGCGTTTGTTCCCACATTATTTGATTTCGTTTGCTGTTTAAAGTAACATGTATTTTCAGAGCTTCATGTTCTTTTCTATACCTTTTATAGCTAAAAAAGCTCACTTTCTCTTTGATCGACCAATCTTTAAATTAGGAGAAGTTTTAAAATATTTACGATAAGGGGCACGAGTTTGTTTATTAAGTCGACAAATTAAGACAATGAAATAAATAATTAGTCAGATGTTTAGCAAAAATATCCGCGTTCATTTTGATTTACTCCTATGTGCACATTTCGAAAATCCATTCCTTATCAGTGACTGTAGAGTATTAACAGTCAAGAGCAAACACGGAAATTATTGACCAAAGTTTCATCCGTAGTGACAAATCAAATCAAAGTGAATAAAAATAGCAGGATCTGCCTCTTAAGAGTGACTGGTGTGCTTCTTACCAATTGCCAAGTCTTGGTACCAAAGGGTTGGAAGCTTTCTCATTGCAATATCCTGGATTAGAATTGAATATACTCTGTGAAATGCAAACTATACTGACTATTATTTCTGTAACTCGCCTGTCATAAAAATATAATAGACTTTATTCACCATTTCTGGGCTTACAAAAGTGACAGGTTTTCCATGACTGGGTTATTTTTTAGAATAAATCTGCTACATTTAAATTCCGCTACCAATATTTTTACATTAGCTTATGAAGAGGGATCTTTCCCCGGTCTTGCTGCCATATCATAGTCCTGCCACCATATCAGTATAGATATCCTTAGGCGATAAATCTGTCTAATGCAAATATATAATCACTGCTCTTTTTTTCAATTTTGTCTATTTTGCTAAAGTCACTTGTCTTTTTTTACTTTTCAAATAATACAACCGTTTATTCTGACCAAATGATACCAGTCTTCGAATACAAGGGTCTAAATACGAAAAGTAAGACCGAAAAAAGAACAGTCCTTGTAAGCATAAACAATTTGTTGTTTTTGATACATATACTTATTACAAGTTTTGTTAAGTAGAGAAAAGGCTGTTTTTGATTCCTTGTGATATCATTAATAATGAACTACTGCTTCTAATTTTTCTTTACCAAACCATTAGAAATTTTGACATAAAATGAAATAAACATTTTAAGTAAGACATGTGTAGTTATCAGAACAGTGTTAGAATTTATAATTATTTAAAGGACCCAAAACCAGGCTCACAAATATAAAACATAATAAATCAACTTAGATAAACTTACAAAAATATGAGTGTATAAATAAAACACAAACATACCAGTCCTTGTCATAATTACAATCACTATACCACGTTTTATAGTTTTTAATATACACTTTTGAACAGATTGTCTTTTTGTTATTTTATCTGCAACTGTATTTTAATGTGAGGCTATAAAAATCAACACAAAAAAACAACATAAAAGGATGTACCTAAGTTTTTAAGAAGAAAAAAACTATCTATATAATTTAAAGAAGAATTGGAACAGTCTTTTGATAGATAATGAGAAAACTCATCATAATAACAATAAATATTTGATTAATTAAAGTTGTTAATTAATTTACAGCCATCGCTTTTGAAATGGCAGTGACCTTCAACGAATATCGAGAAAAGCTGACTGACCAATGTTGCACCAAAGAAACTTGTGCATTCAGGATAATGGAAACGGATCAAGTTTATTCTGGCGATCTAGAAGTCGCTCTTGAAAAACCAGCTTTGACTATTTCAGTAAGTATAAGTTTTATGTTTTAGGGAAAGATATTGAATTAAACAGTTCTGAACCATATTGATGAACCATAAAAATATACATAACGAATACAGGTAACTGTTGGAACCAATCTGTATTGATTGTTCATACAGTTGCCTAATTTAATCACATACGACTATGAAAAAGGTTCATTAATCTAAAATAAATCGTTCACCAAATACCCTATTATTATCATTTTATTGTAAATTATTTATGCGATCTTTCATGATGAAAAGAACACGAGAGCAACATAAGAATATTCAGAAGACATGCTTAGTGAAGTTTAATTGTTAAACCAAGGAAACGCATATAATTTGACATGTCTGAACTTTTTAAACAGCCCTGTCTATAATCTACTTGCAAAAATGTATTTGCAAATACTATTTGTATATGAATAAAATTTAAATCACAGTTGTTTAAATAGGAAGTCTTATGACCTAAATATTTTTTGAGATCATGGTACCAAGCAAAAAAAAAAAAAAATCAGACTAGTTTAACATTTTTTTTATAATGCAATGATTGAATATAATTTGCGACTCAATGAGAGACTGTGCTTATTTATTTCTATTTTTAAGATGTTGAAAAACAACGAACTTTCCAGGATTTTTTGAATAAAACACCATACTTTAAACATCTATTTAATCTTTTTGAAAATAAAGTATATTCTTTAAATATGTTTATCATAGCATTTTTTTTTAAATTTTAGGCACCGGACAAAGCGAAAGTTGGAATAGAATTTCCAATTGAATTGTCTTTTGTAAATCCCCTTCCCGAAAAATTGACTGGATGTTTTGTGAAAGTTGAAGGGTTAAAAGACATCGTTCAAGTTGAACAAGGGTATGTATTTTTCGAGTTAGTTGTACTTTGTCGCTATATATTTGAAAATACAATACTGCAAATATAATTAAAAAAATCAGAAAAACCAAATACATCAAAACACTTGGATCAATTACAGGCGAACAATAAAAAATCCTTTTAATGTTTTGGTCCTTGTCGCAAATGGTTGAATATTCTAGAATTTTTCAATTGTGTTAGTCGGTCACTTTTTGAACGGTGTCTATCTGGATTGGCAGGTGGTTTCTACTGTCCTTTAGCAGATTGACAACATTTCTCGCTCTACGATCAGTGGGAGTTGGAATCGAAGCTGAGCAGAATGAGATACTTGGTGACAGCAACATTTTTTTTGGAATGCATGATAAACCATTGCAAAAAAATGCTATTGTTGCATTTTGTTTTCATTTCCCATTTGCCTGGAAATAAAACAAAACTATTTTAAAACATTACATATAATAAATAGATATAAGATTAATCAAACACATGACTAAAAGCAGTGTTATTAGAAACGAATTAACGGTGTTTAATAATATGTCAAGATTTTTATTTACTGTATATTTAAGTGATTTTAATGTTCGAGGAAACCACCGAGTAGCAAACGTAGTAAACTTTGGCAAAATTGACAGAATTTCTCACATGACGAAGTGCAAAAGGATGAAGATGATTTTTACTGACATAAAATATCGCTTTCATGACTTATAGATACACTGACTTTTTATGTTACAGAGATGTTGATCCAGAAAAAACATTTAAGACGAAATTACTGCTCACTCCAAAAACAGCAGGTCATAAAAAGATTATTGCAAGTTTTGACTGCAATGAAATTGATGATGTCAACGGTGACTCAGAAATATTAGTGACAAAAGCAAAGTAAAATTGGTAAAATTGAAAATGACAGCAAAATATAAAAGACTTTCCTAGATTACTTGTGATTTAAATGTACCCATCTCACAACTAATAACTTTTTACAAAAACATTTATATTGTTTAAATTCATTAAATGCGGTTTTAATACATTGATGTCTTCTCAAGAAGCACCGTTATTTTTTTATTTATTGCTAACCATTTGTTAGTGCGTATATAATTTTATATTCATACTTCTATTTTAGTTTAGACAGAGATGTAAGATCTTCTTTTTTAAATATTTTTCGTTAACATCTTAACTTTTGAGTATTAGTGTCAGTTAAGGTATGGTAAAAGGAAACCATCAAACACAAATTAGAATTAGTTATATATGTTTTTCTTACATTATTAAAAGCAATTTACTTTTTGGTGTTACTGTTCATTAAAAGAAATAAAAACCGATTTGAGGAAGCATATAGAACACAGGTTTCAATATTCCATTATAATTACAGCTAAATGACGAACGTCTATTAACAGCTATACCCCTGTTTCCACTGTGTGTGGTGGAATTGTTATTATAGTATTGTAAAATTTGTTCCCACTACGAGAACGTTCTAAAACGAATTGAAGCAAATTGCTTATTAAAACCCTCGAATCAAAACGTTTAACGGTCCTCAAAACGGTGCAGAATATTATTTATAAGTATAAAGTCGATGTATCAAATCTTAACCCGGATGTATTTGACGACCCATAGTTTCATCTGCCTTTCATTCTAAAATTTGATTTTGCACGTGGTGGTTGTAGCTAAGTAGACAGTAAGCATTTACTCTTACTCAAAACCAGGCCTAACTTCCCATGGTAAAAGTTAACGTGTTTAACTGAATCAGGCAAATTTTACGTTCTTTTTTGTATTGTAATTTACACATCGATCGGTATGTTTATGTTTGATTTGCATTTGTACAATCACTGATTTGGATAATATAGGCAGTGAACAATGTTAGAAGTATATAAGAAGTACGTCTAACTAAGCATTATTTTATTACCTATTAAAATTGACAAAGCGTTGTTTATGCAGCGTTCTTGCTTTATGACAAGTAATATTTTTTGTGTTTACTACATTCTATGATTTTAACCAGCATGAAATTTTCGTGTAATTTTACAGTTTTGTATAAAACTTGGCGTTCGAATAAAGGGCTACTTTCAATAAAATACTGATGATAGTACCTCAATAGTTGCCATAACATGCTTAAGAATAAATTCTTATTTATTTTATTATTAAGGAAAATGGAAGGTTTTTTTTTACTTCTGAAATTTAATCATATCTGTACTTTTTATGTGAATCTACATTACCTGCTTGACGTGTGTTTTCATTTGGTCAATAACTAACTAGAAACAAGACAAATCTAGTAGAACCATTTCTATTAAAGTCAAGTCTTAACTACAATTGTCTAGCCTTTTATGGAGTTTTACATTTATGAAATAAGACATACTACATGAGATTTACGATGCAGAGAAAACTATAATTTATAGGAAATTTATTTATTTCAATTAACTGGTTCCCAGTGTTGATATTTGGTGAAGCGTACAATCTACATTCCCTTCAATTTTTATTGATTGCTCTTTGTACCCTGAGCGGATACCGCTGCTGGGGGATTAAAACTCCCCGAGGGTATCCATAACTCAGTAGGCAGTACTTTGTGCTGTCAGAAAATGTACCATTTAGCAAAAATTTCAGCCGTCTAAAATCTTGAAATTTATTTAAAACTAAGGATTGTTCCCTTATGCAAAGCATTCTTTAGTAGGATTTGGATTTATATTAATTTTAGAACTTTAGATAAGTTAATTTTCAACTGTTTGGCTTATGTTTTTATCTATCTCACTTTTCGGTCTTAGTGTCACTGAAGAGAGATGAATTTCGGAAATGTGCACATCTGGTACATCAAAACTCAACTGGTAATTGTGTTATATATTGGTATTATTTATATACTAGTTTATTTCAAACTATCTTTTATGGAGGACTGGCTGTATGGTGTATATGATTTGCGACACAAAAAATTTTAGCATTTCATTATTTTAAAGATATTCTTAAAGAATAAAATTTTATCCATGCAATTAATAATTTTTTATTAAATATGAATGATTTATTTGTGATCTGTAAGGTAAAAAAAACCCACAATAATGTGTCAATTCATATATTTTACGATATTTTTTCTCACTAAAACTATTCCCGTGTCTGATTTTAGTAAAATATAAAATGTACAAAGAATCTGATGGCTTTCATTTTTCGCGTTTATTAAAACTAAAAGCCAATATACATCACACATGATATATGATAGGTTAGACTGACTTTTTTTTGGGGGGGATAATTTTTATGGCACCTTTGTCAGCTTTTTAGTTTCACGGTTACATTAAAAAAAACGGTTTTGCTAGTTATTTAACTTCGTTATATTCTTCTAAACATTTAAAAGTTTTAAATTCAAACACGTGTGTATTCATATGCAAATCATGTGCTAAATGGTATTTATAACCCATAAAAATAAGAGAATAAGAATGCAAATGTCCTGATATGAATAAATTTATAACGTAATTTTGCCTAACCTTTCCTATCTGTTCCTTTCAACCTCCCCATTAAAATGCATTTCATCAGTTTGCCCGATATATGTACAAATGCTTCATGCTTGATTGCTTTGGTTACTTTTTGCTGACAGAAAACGTACCATGCAGCTATAGCAAAATCTTTTGTCGTCTGAATTTGTTTAAAACTAAGGGTTTACCCTAATCATGGCATACCTTAACTGGATTTGGATTCATATAATTTAGGAACTTTGAATTCATTAATTGACAACTTTTTGGCTTATAATTTTGTATCTGTCAAATTTTTCGGCTCTAGTGACATTGATGAGAAATAAATTAATTTCCGAAAAGTGCCGATAAAACACAAAATTCAACATGCATTACTTACTACCCCTGAACGGATACTGCTTGTGGTAAAGTGAAACTCTCTCGAGGCTATCCTTAACTTAGTAGTCAGTACTTTGCGCTGAGAGAAAATTTACAGTCGTCTTAATTCTTGATACATGTTAAAAACTTAGGTTTGTACCTCATACAAGCATTCCTTAGTTAGATTTACATTTATATAATTTTGGGACTCAGATTCATTAATTGTCATACTTTTTGACTTATGTTATTTTATAAATAAATTTGAGTGTCACTGTTAAGAAAACAATTTCCGTAATATGCCCATGTGGCACATCAAAATTAAACAGGTATTTTTGTTAGATAATTATCAATATTACATTTAGTACTCTATATCCTACTGGGTATTTTTGTATTTATATTTAAAATTTTTTTTGTTAGCATCTATATAGTTTTTAAAATTGAACTTTTCCAAGGTTACCTAAATCACTATTCTGTCAAACAATTAAGATGTTTTTATTTCAGCATCTATGTATTAATGTTACAGTTCCTCTTAGCCTTTATTATATTATAGTTGAAAATAAATAAATGATAAAAAAAGCCAATTTTAATTAATTCAATTTTTTTAAAAAGCTTAATCAATAACTTAAAACAAACAATAAAAAGCAATTGAAAGCAACACGCAATATTAATTTTTTAGTAATAATTTATTATTTGTTTGAAAACATCGGCACAGAGTAAATAATTCTAGCGAAAATATGGCTTAAAATGTATATTGATCATAAAAATAGTTATGATTCAAACATTATACCTTATATATTCTTGTTTATAATAAAAAGACAAATCCCATCTACTGAATAAATCTGATTTTTTATTCTGTATTCCTTTAAATTACATGTGTCCAAATTTTAAATCTGAACCTCTAAACCAATTATTCTTGCTCCCAATAAAAAGGAGAAATGGAACCTAAATCTATTGACTTTATTGCGAGATGTTTTTAAATAAATTTTTGTTTGGTTGACTATAAAACAAAGGGCTTTGAAACGGTGATTTTACCGAACAAGTTGTTCTAATTCATTTATGAATTGAATGTGGTTTTATGTCCCAGTCAAGAATATTTCACTCATATCGGGACGTCACTAGCTGGATTGATAGAAATTTTGACCTTTGCAGTGCGCTAAGGACAATGTGCAGGAAGGGTTCTTTATACACAAGGCATTGGTTTGTAAGATCTTATCCGAAGGACCCCGTGATTTTTCCCTGAGTAAAGGTACTTAATGAAACCTATTTTTATCTTTATTTTATTCGTACAATACATATGATGTCATGGAAAATAAAGTAATAGTTTTTTTTTTATTTTATTAAATAACATCATGCTTTACTTTGCAAATCGTATACAAAAACTAATAAAATTCTGCTACATCTAGTACCCCAAAATGGTGGCGAAGGCAGAAGCACGGTGTACGATAAAATGTGTTTTATACAATTATTTTTAAACACAAAATAAATTTTTGCAGTGAGCTTGAAAAAAAATTATTTTATTATTTATTGCAAGTTGTTTTAATAAACAGGTACAAACATAACTGTTTAATAGCCAAAGTGGCGGCTATTTGAAAATTATAGTCTTTTTATACTCTAAATAAGCTTGTTTCAGTATAGAAAATTCAAAACATTCAAAACTCGTTATTAATAATAATAATAATAATTATTATTATTATTATTATTATTAGTAGTAGTAGTAGTAGTACTTTAAGCGTCACATATAATATACTCAATATTTATAAACAAATATTACAAACTTTGTTTTTTTTTTAATATCCGGCTACATATGACCTACGAAACAATTCGTAAAAATACATATTAAGAAATACTTTGATAAAAAAATTACCTTTACATATTACTTAAAACACATAAAGATTTTATCATTAACTCTGTAGTTCACCACATAAGGGATTATAACATCAATAAAAACATAAAAAACATTTACATCTGATATTAATGATGGGTAAAATGCTGCCGAGCTTGATTGAGATCTTAACAGCATTACACGACATTATGAAATTAAACGTATCTACTTATGCAATCGAGGGAGGTATATTCAATACGTTTGAGAAAAAAAATTGTAAAAATCTATGACATTGTTATTTTTCTTAATTATGTGATGCAAAATATTAATCCTTTTCCTTATGATAGAGAAGACGATAAACGAATTGTTAGGTGAATAAAATTATCACGAAATCTTAACATTTGAGGGTCTTGTTTTATCAAGTTTTACTACCACAATGCGGTTTCATTTTTGTTTAAAGGTTAATAAATGTATATCACATGTACAATTGACAATTATGTTTTTGTTATAATTATTTAAGGATTGAACTTTGATTGTACTGAATTTATTGGGTGATAACTTCAGTTGGTCACGCGCAAATTGAATGAATGGCGAAGCCATTCATGAAAAAATTTGCGCGTGACCAACTGAAGTTATCACCCAATAAATTCAGTACAATCAAAGTTCAATCCTTATATTTACAATCTTTTAAGATTTCTACGATAAAACACGAGGTTTCCTTAGTAATGAATTTTATTATAAAAAAAAATCCGACATGGTCCTGGTTTTCTTGTATAAAAAGAACACAAACACTGATTGATCCTTTGCATTTATCACTAAAATTTATTTAATTTCTGAAAAAAATTCTAATCCGATTGATAAATTAGCGATTTCGGAAAAAAGGCAACAAAAAACATAGCGATCAGCTGATCGACACTGCAAGGTTTTGTTTGTAAACAATGTTGTAGTAGAACGTTTTTGACGCATTCATACGTCACTGATACAGGTCCTGACGTCATGGGTTAAAGGTTGCACGTGCCCGACCAAAGTTATTGGGAAATAACTTCAGTTGCTCTCAAAGGGTTTACTGAAGAGAATTCAGTACGATTGTAAATATTTTTCAATGTTAACGAATTTTTTATAATAAAAGACATTAACTACTGAATATGTGACAAATATAATCAAAATGGATTCCAAACCCTACCAGTTTTGTTGCAAATGTGCATTGGATCTGTGCTACATACATGTATGTAATTTCTGTTTACTTTCGTAGTCATTTCGGAATCGTAGCTCGGCGGCTCTATGGTAAAGTGTCCCCTTAGACTCTAAACTTGGAGATATTGCTTCCTCGCCAAGCACTCGGTATAATGAGGACAGAGTTTTGACTGGTTGACCTGGTGCCAAGATAATAGGTTATTGTATTTTTTCAATGACATACTGACTCGGTGAGCAAGCAATTTATAAAAAAAAAGTCGCCCTCAGAGCACGCTCGTACAAAACGGGTTATTTTACACACTCGAGGATCTCACGTATTAACGAACCTGTTCTTAGTTTTATCCATAGAGATTAATTAAATTTCTCTCGCCGCTAATAGCTGAAAAATGCTGATGCGACGTTAAGTAACATCCAATAAACAAAAATCACTTTTACTCGCGAAAAAATTATCTATAGTATTCCTTAGCTGGATTTGGTTTCATATAATTTTGGAACTTTAGATTCATTATTTTTCAACTGTTTGGCTTATGTTTTTTATCTATCAAACTTTTCGGCCCCTAGTGTCACTGATGAGGAATGATTTTCCGAAATGTGCACATATGGCACATAAAAATTTATCAGGTATTTGTTATATATTATAGTATCTTTTTTATATAAAAAGTGAGTATTGTGTAACCAGATATATGAGTTAGGTTTATATAAATTATATATCAAATTTCACATATTTTTTAAACGAGTCAATTGTTTGACCAAAAAAAAAAAATAAATAAATAAATAAATAAATAAATAAATTAAAAATCTGCACATGACGAAATGTATATTCAAAATTCTGCACATGACAAAAATAAATATTCAAAATTCTGCACATGGCAATGGTATGTATTTAAATTGGACTAGGTAGGGTAAGCATTTTAATTAGATAGTTGCGTTTGATAACTTAATAACTTGGCTTTAAGAGTGATAATTACAAATGTTTTTAGCCTGTGAGGATATCTGTAATGCTGTTTATAACAGTGTTTAAAAGTTTTAGCATGTTAAAAGTCGACATAGTTTCGTAGCAGATTAAACCTTGCAAAACTTCCTATACCATCCCAACATTTGTTTAGAATAATCCCTTGGGTTTTAGTGATGCTCATTATTGATGCAATATAAAACAATAAAACCAAAATGCGTAAAAAGGAAATATTTTCCAAAAAAAAAAAAAAAACTTTAATCGATATACCAAATATCGACAATTAAAAGCAAATTTACCTGTTCACTACTCACATTTCACGTGTAGTAGGTGCTAAATTATTTATTTTCAAACAAAGTAAATAATTAAAGATTTTGATCACCATAGAAAACACAAACGTCATTACAAAAATAGAGAAAGAACCTTGTCTGAAAAAACTGAAGGATTTAAAAGGAAATAAATGTTTTTAATAATCACACATTATTCAAACATGCATCTTGTTACACCGACTTTGTTTTTAACACTCATTGTTTCTTATGGTGAGTATTTGCATTTTGTCTAAGGCTTTGTTTTAGTTAATTAATTTTACCTCTGATGTTCTATCTGTTTTGTCATCCATCTTTGTTAACATTTTTAAAATATCCAATTTTTACGATTTAACTGTTTTCCATAATCATAATTGGAATATATTTTTGTTTGTAATAAATTTTTGTATCATAAAGTATTTTTGTAATGTTTGCTACATGACACAAGGACGTTGGAAATGTATTATTTGACATAGCAACTAAACAGCTAGTATATAATAAAAGCTTTATGTCGATATTTTCCCAATTTATCAAATTAATGCATTTACAACTCCATTATTAAATTCGAATCGTACAGTAAATATTTTCACAATATCGTGTCTTCAATTTTGCAAGATATTTTTTTTATTTCTGCATTTTTAATTTTTTCTACCAGTAAGTAATAACATTAGATATGAGTAAAGATTGATTTTGCTCGTAAGAAAAAAATGACCATCTACTAATTAATGTGCAGAATTTGAATATTTAATTAAGTAAAAATCAACCTCTGCACACGACATCTTGTTAAAATATGCATAAGGAAGAAATTATTACCTTACCACATAATAGATATAAACTGAAACTACATGTAAAAATGCTTTGATAAAAGTCTTATAAGTGCCAAAAATTTTACCTTTAATCTATTTTAACCCTTTGCTGCTCTTCAATTCAAAGTTGCGGATTTTCCACATTTAAAATGAAATCTTTACCTTTGACCCAAGGTCACATTAATAACTGACCTTCAGAATATGTTATTAAATTTTGCCAAATCAAGTCCTACGATTTGATACCAAGTTCATTAGCCTTTGTTGCAGCCACAATGATATGCAACTCTAGAAAAAAGTGCACATACGACCTATAAACTTTCCAAATCTGAACTGTAAAGGATTAGTTCGTTTATGTTTTTCTCGGTTTGACAGTTATATCGGTATTTTATTATTTAATTTAAAAATTATCAGTCGATTTGAGAGTATTTAAAAAGTTGTCCTTCTCTGTAATTAAAAAAAAATAGAAAAAAATTTAAAATAATATTAAAAAAAAGGAAAAAAATTAAATAGGTTTCTTTCGGAAATACATATTAAATACATAAATTAAATACATTAAATACATATTAAAACGCATTTATAAGTTTTATTCTACAAAAACTGGCGATACAATTTTTGTTAAAGAACTTATATTTTGAAATACTGAAATTATATTTATTAGTTTGTAAGATCAAAACCGGAAACTTTCAAGTTACTCCGAGACCAGCAAATTTATCAATACAACAGAAATAGGGCATTCTTATTTTTCAAAAATCTTACTTTACTTAATTTTAAACATTTCCAGTGTTTTAAACAAAGTATCAACCATAAAACTATAAAAAGTTAATTTGAGTCTGAAAAGTAAACTCAAGCCATTGAAAGATTTTCATACGCTGTTTTGTTAAACATATATTATACATTTTCATCGAAATAACATATAAATTATTCCATTTTCTTGTTTTTTTTTCAAATGTTTCAACTGGTTGTTTCTCCTTAAACCAATAAAAATGTCAGACTAGCAATTAGGAGTTTATCAGATTTTTTATCCAAAACGTTTTGGAGGATTGATCAAATAAAGTTTTCGGCACATTTTTTATCAAGATTTTAACACTTCTCGTGCCTGGATACAACTTTTAAAAAGATATCCTTTTCAATTCGGGAAAAAAAAAAAAAAAAAAAAAAAAAAAAAAAAAAAAAAAACCTGTCAATTAAAACCTTTGTCTACTTTGCACATTCCAGGGGTTTACAGCTTTGATTTTTTAAAACCAAGTTTTGTCAGTGATTGGAGGTATATCAAATCACAAGGAGGTGTTAAATCTGAGGTTGTGGTTGTACATGGTCTAAATGTGCTTCCATACAAAGTAGTGACGGAGGTGTTGGTAAATGACAGTGGTAGACAATATATATTTCATGCAATGGGATCGGCTTTAAGCGACGATGACTACAATTACACCATCGGCGAAATAATTTATTTGTATGATGACAATAATGTTCGGGTACTTGCTCCAAGTGTTAGTAAATCTAGAAGAAAATATAACACAGGGATTGCTATTTATACAGGTTACTGTGATTTTTTAAAAATAATTTTTTGATTTGAATTGTGATGTATTTTTCTAACAGGACAACATATACCACTTAAAGCTGCATTAAGTTTTCCAAAGAAAAAATTAAAACGGCACTAATCTAACTAATGATGTTCCTAATGAACAATGTTACATTTGGTTCAACGATAAAAGCTCGAATAAATGCAGAAATCACAATATTTACCCAGCGAGATGCAGCATTTAGATAATATTAGAACATGGTTTACGTCATCAAAAACCGGGTCATTTAAAACACAACTTTCAAAACGGTGAAATACGATAAATTAAACACAGAACTTCGTTGAATTTGTCATTTGTGACTTAGTAAGGGATACAAAACACCATTTCAAATACATCCGGATATAATGAGGACAATTAATGTAATCTGTTATGTTTCACTTTCGGTTCTAGGGTTTCCGTACATCCGACATGATCCGTGCGCATGCTCCAAGCTCATAATTACCATCGTAAAATCTGACCAACCGGTCAGAGGATTCCGTTTATTTACAGCTAAAAGAAATGAAATTTTAGAAAATGAATGTCACGGACCGTGGTTAGAAGATATATTTTTAAAAAAATATATTTTAGAAAATCAAAAAAATTCAGAAAAATTGATAACCTTAATGCAGCTTTAAAGTATATTATTATATCACAGAGAGAGAGAGAGAGAGAGAGAGAGAGAGAGAGAGAGAGCAAGGTTTGCAATGTTGTTAACTCAGCTGGTTATAGTCAAAGGAGATAAAATACCCCCATATACACAGAAAAACAGCATATTAAAATACGAATAATGTATACAGTAACACACATAATGTATTTAAATAGATTGTGAATAATTTTGCAAACTTTTTACTTACAATGTATATGTAAGAGCTCTATTTACTCAATGTAAATTTCAGGTAACAATAAAAGTTGGGATGGACCGAATTATATATCCAATATTTATACCGAAGCAATGGTTCGAGTCAAGGTGTTTATACCGTGTGACTTCCCTTTGCCAGACTTTCAAAGCAAATGGACTTCCTTAAGTGTAAATGATGGTATGATTGCATCTATAGCCTATTTAGCATTCAACAGAAAGGTTTTGATACTTTAAGAACACTGTAAAGGTCAGCTGAAAACATTATCAACAGTAATGATCTTAAATTGTAGCTGCAACATTTATATTGACTTTAACAAAACGAAACAAACATACTAATATCTCCATATAGCCGAAAGGTATTCGCTGTATGGAGAGTTGCAATTTTAACTTTGTATTTTACAGTTTCAATCATCAATTGTGTTTCCAATATCTGACAGATTCTTAGGTCCTGTATCTATGAAGTTACAAGTTTTATTTCATAAAAATCATATTATAAAATCTGAGGTTATGTACATTTTATATCTCTTGAAAAATCTACAGCCTTGCTAATATGACAAAGTCGATCTCACTGCTAGACACAAGTGTTTTCAATTCTTTTATTGTTGAAATATTTTTATGAATAATCTTTTGGACAATTTTCGAAAAACAGTTTTTAAGATAAAATTCAACTATTTTCAATCCATTAGTATTTTGAGAGATTAGTGTCACAACCAATATTCCCTGAAGGCTAACATGACGTCCCAATTGGAAGTGAAATAGCAATAAGAAATTAACAGGCAAATATGCAAGCTTTATGCAGATTTACACAAGCTTTGAATTTTTAATACAAACCATAAAATTAAAATTTAAAATAAAGGCCAAAATCATAGTTCAAATCCATGACTTGTTACTTATTACCTATTTTTAAACTATTGAGGTCAATGGTCATAGTCGTGACCTCATTGGCAACTTTAATAAAAAATTAGTTTATTTTACAATAAAGATTTTAACATGATGATTTCCTTCTTATATTTATTTCAGCGCTCTTCATAATTGATTCAGGATCTAAGGTCAAGGTCATGACCTAGTTCCTATATTTGTTCTTTTGGTACTTTTTCATTTCTTACTTTATTTCAAAGCGGATATATTTTTTTTTTTAGTTTTTATGACTAAAATGTTCCATTTTTACGGTTTGCATATTATTTATTACATTTTCCCCACCGAACAAGAAAAGTCAACAAAAAGGTTATTATTATGAATAAAGGATGATTCTCAACAAGCCGAAGCATCCGCCTATAGAATTCATTTAAAACTTGTCACAATAATGTTTACACTGTAAACATAAAAGAGAGACTACAAAAACGGAACGGTTTTGAATATTAAAAGTTTGATAAAACATTACATTATGTGTTTAAACATACATTTCAGAATACTGCATTCCGTATACTTCAATACAAATACGAAAAATTTGATAGAAATAACCGTGTTTTTCAATTAATACACATAGAGCGCATTCCTCTCCATCAAAGATATTTTGACAACAAAAACTTCTATATTTTATCTTCTGTTTTGCAAAGTTTGGTTTATTGAGAGGGATGCGCTGACATTGAAATTTGGGGATAAAGATAAAACACATTACCCCTTAATCGCCCCAAACAATACGCATACTTGATATTAGCTAGCAAACGATTTCCATATCATCTACGCTAGCTGTGTGGTATAACGTAGGGAATGATAACCTCAAAGTCTTGGGATCGAATCTTATATGTCGTCTGTTTTTTATTTGTTTTTTTATATTTTATAGTATTTTATTTTTCATTACAATACTTTTTCTCATTAAAACGCAGTGTAAAAGCTTTATCAACAAATAAGCCAATTAAATTATGCACTGCTCATTTGAGCATATTTTTAAAATAGTTTCAAAACATGTATATATCTACCAACGTTATGATCAATCATCAGGCCACTGGTCAATACACGTGCGTTTCTTGTACAAGTTTAAGGTATACAAAGCAACATTATAACGCATGTAACACGGAACTACGTGTATTATCATTGCAATATAGGCACCGCATTAGTTCACAGGCGAAAATCGTTTATTGTGAATTTTGCTCTTCAGAATAACGGGTTATAATAGTGAGAAAATGACTAATGACACATTTTCATTTTTTTTCCATAGTAACAATTTTGAGATGCCTTTATTATGTTTTATATAGGTACGTTAGGCTAAAATTAATTTGCATTTGGTCTCAAGTCGATGTTGGATACAGAGGTCTCCCACAGGTGTTCCCTTGTTTCTTGGCATTTTTCCTATGGGCGGATCGCTCGGCTTTTTGAGACTCATTCTTTTATGCAATCAACAAAATACTTAAAGAGTCAATTTTGGAAGCAATATATTTCAACTAGCCATTTTTACCAGGTAATTAAACCCAACGGATCTTTCGGTTTTGGTTTAAAAAATTAACAAGATTTCAACCCGTTTTAAATAATTTAGACGAGGATGAGTAAATAGAAGATCTTGTTCTTTTTTTTCATGCGAATGTCTTTCTTTATTCGAAAATGGTTGACTTAAAACTCAAATGCGAATTATAAATCAACTAACTGTTTACCATGCCTAATGTGATTTTATCATGTTTTAAAATCGCACACTTCGTGACTTCCGGGCCTTTTGCAGATGTATACTTTCGTAACCATGGTAGTGTCGCATATACCCTGTTTTTCTACGCCCTATCAGATTTCTATTCTGCATCGGGACGGCCGTATCAAGATTTACAATCTGTCCTGGCAATCATGGCCTTTCTAATAGGCCTGTCCCGTCTTTGGGTGTTATCTCGTGATTATCCCATATGCCAAAGGTGGCGCAAAACATTATTGTTTTGACCACAATTAACATATATACATAACATATTATTAAAGGTCTCTGAGATTTCTGACACTGTTTGCATTTTTACAGCTACGACATATCAGGAGGTAAACCATACACTTGATGACTATCCGGAATTTGTTATTCTACAAGTAAAGAACAAAAATAACTACGTGTCCGAGGGATTGGGTAAGAGATTAATCATAAAGATAAAGGATAAAACAAATACAAAATAATGGTTCGCTGATCGTTAAATGAGTTTTCATACAAAATCTTAAAACTGTTACATATTTTTGTGAATCTAAATCGGTCTAAGTTATACTTCATGGTATTTAAGATTTCAATACATACTCGTAATTTACAGTTTTTAAATTTTGACAAAATGAGGAAAGATTCTACTGTTCAGAGGTTTGGTTTGATATTAGAAATAAAACAGCTGGTACACTGGAAATAATCATGAAATAATAAATGAAGTTTTTTTTACACTATATATACTATATTGTATATAAGAACACGTTTTCAACAGTTTTATTTCTTTAAAGTTTTGATAAAATTTTATGTCTTTTGACATATATTGTATTATCAAAATTCTAAAACTTGTCATTTTTGTCTCTGTTTTCAGGATCTACTTCCATATTGGAAGCTCGCAAAAACTACCATCAAGTGGGAGGTGTTGTTTACGGATTTTCTAAAAATTACATAAGGATTTGGTACCCATCCAACAAAGGAAAAAAATCGAGACAACGGTATGACGTCTTATGTTTTTTGTTTTTTTTTTTTTTTGATTTTCTAAAAATACACTTTTTAAAAAATAGGTAACTTCTAATCACGTTCCGTGAGATTTTTTTTTTTTAATTTCATTCAAAAACGGAATCCTCTAACGGGCTGGTCAATGTTTAACGATGATAAATATTGGCTTGGAGCATGCGCACGGATGTACGGAAATTTCAATGAATCGAAGGTGAACCTGACAAATTGCATTAATTGTCCGTCATTAAAATCCAATTGTATTTGCAATGGCGTTACGTATCCCTTACAAAGTCACCATTGACAAATTTAATGAAATTCTATGTTTAATTTATCGTATTTCACCGTTTTGCAAGTTACGTTTAAATGAACCGCTTTTTCTGACGTAAGGTTCATGTTCTAATATTAGATCCCTCAGGCTACATCTCGCTTGGAAATTATAGTTATTTCTGTAATTATTCGAGTTTTTATCAATTCAATTCAATTCAATCTTTATTGCATTAAGCATACATATGCTTTTTGCCACAAATATATTTTACATAGCTGGTGGCAAAATATGATACAAATTACATGTAATACAAAGAGAAACAATCAAGATGGTAAGAGAGCATCGCATATAACAATAACATATATATATATATATATATAATAAATATATAATATTTTCATTTTACATATATAACAAGTTACACATTTGACACAAAAAATTGTACATTATATTAAACATAATATTTCTTCCCTCAATTTAAATGCATGGTATAAATATTTTGAGGTTTTCTTAATTAAAGAAGCATTTTTTGAAGACAAAATACTTGTAAATTTTTGTATGTTAGGCCAGTTACAATAATAGTTAGAGAAGTATTTTCGCCGTAAATCAATATAGATAGGACACACTAACAAAAAATGATATTCATTTTCTTGAACTTTCATATTACAACAATTACAAATTCTTCTACTTTTTTCCACATTATAAAACCTACCATTTTCAATTTCTAAACAATGTGAAGATATTCTAAAACGAGTCAATACACTTCTAAATTTTTTTTCTGTAATAACATTTAAATATTCTTCAAATTCAAATTCTTTTTTAAACCTTTGATAATAATATAATTTATTAAAATGAGACATATTTCCAAACCATTCTTGTATGTACTGATCATTTAATCTTGTTTTTAACATATTAAAATCAGGTATAAAGAAATCTTGTTGAAGCCATATGTCGTGCATTCCCATAGAACATAACAAATTCTTTAATTGAAATGCCCAATTAAGACCTTTATAGCTGTTACCATTATCAGCATCTATCCTCAACATATTATAAAATTTATATATAAAGGCTTCTTTGTTTTTAATAATTTTCAACCAATACTTAATAATACGTAACTTTCTAATGTAAGATAATGGATGTCTTCCGAGCTCACCATACACAGATACATTACAGGAAGATTTTTTAACACCAAGTATAATTTTACAGAACTTCAAATGTAAACGTTCAATATCATCAGCTGGGTGAAATCCCCAGACCTCAGCTCCATAATTCAAGATAGAAGATACCATGGAATCAAATAAATCTAATGAATGTTTACATGACAAAGAAATATTTCCCAATACATTTAAAACACCATTTTGAGCTTTAGATCCTAATTCACATATTTTCTGCTGTGTTTGGTTCCATTTACCATTACTAAAGAATGTAACACCAAGATATACGTAACTTTTAACCACCTCAAGTTGTAAACCATTATATGTAATAAAAGAATTATGAACCTGTTTTCCATTCTTAAAAACCATTACTTTAGTCTTATCTGTGTTAACATCAATATTCCATGTGTTACAGTAAATAAACAGTTTATCTAATAACAACTGTAACCCTTGTATAGATTTAGAGAATAAAACTGTATCATCAGCATAAAGTAATAAAAATACATGAATGAAATCAATATCAAAAAAGTCATCACCATCTGAATTCAAACTTTCCTTTATATCATTTATAAACATTAAAAATAACAGAGGTGACAAAGGTTCACCTTGTTTAACACCAGAGTAAGACTTAAAAAATTCAGAAAAATTACCTGAAAACTTAACACATGATCTCACATTATTATACATTGATTTCAACATTTTAACCATTTTAGTACTAACACCAGAACACAATAATTTATGCCATAGAATATGTCTTGGTATTTTGTCAAACGCTTTTTTAAAATCAACAAATGCACAATAAACATTCTGTTTCATACTTAGTGCTTTAGCTATAATTGAATGTAATATAAATATACAGTCTACTGTTGACTTATTTGGTAAAAAACCAAATTGATTATCGATAACGATATCATTTGTATCTACCCACTTTAATAATCTATTATTTAAAACTAATGAAAAATCTTTGCAACTACAGACATAAGACTTATTCCTCTGAAATCATTCACATCTTTTGAGTTACCCTTTTTAGGGACTGGTACAATAATACATTCAGACCAATTGTCAGGATAAATACAAGTGTCAAAAATATGATTAAAAATAACAACCAAATACGGGACTATTATATCAGACAAAGATTTAAATATTTTAGCAATAATACCATCAATACCTGGACTTTTACCATTATTAAGCCCTTTAATTACTGTTACAATTTCTTGAGCTGTAATATTTGTATCTAATAACATACTATCTATATGACCAGTACTTTCAACATGCAGATCAGAATTATCAAGTTCAATATTACCATACATAGATTTAAAATACTGAAAAAACTTGTCAACATCAACATTTGAGTTAATAGTTCTATTACATTGTTTTACCTTCTTAATAGCATTCCAAAATTTTTTAGGTTGAAGCTTAGCTATGTTACACAGATGTAAACCTTGTTTATATTTAAAACGAGCTTTATGTTTCTTCTTAATTCTATTATACATATTACGCTGCTTTGTAAAAGTATATCTGTTCATATCACTAGGTAACAGTTTGTAATTATTTCTACACTTCACAAACTTGGCCTTTTCTTTTACACATTCATCATTAAACCAGTTATTATTATTATTATTATTATTATTATTATTAAAACGTTTACCATAAATCATATTAGCTTTGCTGTATAATTGTATACCAAAATTGTTTACTACACTATTTATATCAACCTCGTCGTTTGTAGGATTTACAAGATTGCTCACAATATCATCAAACACTGGTAAAGATTCAAAAATAAGTTTTCTAAATTCACTTATTTTACTGTCATCCCATACAATCTTCTCAGAAATATTATTACCTTGACCTTTGACCTCAGAGTCTACTTTACACAATACAGAAAAAAACAAAGGTGCATGTGGCGAAAATTCAGTGTGATCAAGAACTTCAAAATCATAAACACTATTAACACTATCATAATCTACAAGTAGATAATCAATTAAACTTGAACCTTTACCTGAACAATAAGTAGGTTTTCCAATATTTTTATCTTTACCCAATCTACCATTACAAATAATAACACCAGAACTTTTACACAAGTTAATTAATCGTCTACCATGACTGTTAATAGTCAAATCCTGGGTAGATCTTTCCAAATATGTATCAAAGAAATCAGCACTTACACCCATATAACTATCATAATTGTGGTTTAAAATAACATCTTCTAAATTACCAACTCTTGCATTTAAGTCACCAACAATAAACAGATTACCTAAATTTTTATATTTTAAAATGCTATTTTCTAACAAGTCAAAAAAATCAACATCATTTCTCTTTAAGACCTGAGAATCTTGCGGTAAAATATAAATAATACACAAGTACAAATCTTCGTTGAAACCAAAACAGTCTTTTTTAAATTTTATCCAAAACATTCCATTATTGTTTGATTCCAAAATATCAAAATAACCTTCATATTCTGATTTGTAATAAAATGAAACGCCTCCACTTAATCTACCTTTAGTTCTCTTACCCTTTTTACCTGGAATTTTCACATGTGCAAAATTGTCAATTTCAACATTTCTTTCATTATTTAACCATGTTTCTGTTAAGCATAAAAAGTCATAATTACTTACATATTTTTTAAGGTCATTATCACTGCTGTGTCTTTGTAAACCATCCACATTCCATACCAAAAACCGGAGTTGTCTCTCTGACCTGTCCTAGTGCGTTTGATGAGGTTCTATAAGGGGTCCACGATATTCCTGTCCATTAATGTACAGTTTATCGAAAACTAGTCTTACCGTATTTCCTTTATCCTTTTCACGTTTCAAAATCGGTAGTAACTGTCTGCGTTTGTCCGCTATTTCCTTAGGATATTGATCACTAATTGAAAAACCGGAGCCTCTCAAGTTAAAACTAGCTTTCTTAACGGTTTCCTTTTCACTGAATTTGTGAAATTTCACAACGATTGGGCGTGGTTTTCCACCATTTTGACGATTTCTCCTTCCAATACGATGTGCGCGATCAATTTCCAATTTATTTTGACCTGGGTCCAGCTTCAACATATCAAAACAGAATTTTGTAACCGTTTCAACACAATCCTCCTGACCTTGAACTTCACCAATGCCAAAAAATAACAGGTTTTCTCGCATAGAACGTGACTGTAAGTCTAAAAGCCTTCTTTTCACTTTTTCGTTATCTTGCTGCAGCTTTTTATTATCCACCTTCATAGATTCCACTTGTTTAACAAGATCCGAAGTTGAAGACTGTAATAAATCCATATTCACTTTATGATCATCACACGCATCACATAGAGATTTGGTGGTATTCTCGATAATATCTAATCGCTGTTCCATACCAACAACGGTTTTATCCAGTTTCTCCACTTTTGAATTAATACCATTTAAGGTGCACTCAATTGACTCCAGTTTTGAAAGTTTCACTTTAATATCACGCAGTTCATTTGTAAGTGCCGTAACCCACTGAGGTGGGGGGTTATTACCTGTTTGCATAGGTTGCATAAAAGCTTGCTGGTGTGGTTGTTGGTAGGCAACCTGTTGCGGAGAGAAACTTGGCGCAGGCGATTGGTACACATCCCCGTACTGTGACATACTTGATGTAAAAAGTGCACTAAAACTATCAAAGTTTAGACCATCAAAGCTGCTATCTTCAGCTTTGTCCTTTTCAGGTGTTTTCAGAACAGTAACATCATCACTTCTTTTCCGCTTTTTATTTTTCTTCAATTTCTTCTGTTTAATCTCACAATTTTCTGTTTTTTTTGGAAGGCATTAAATGTTAGCAATTATTGTTTCACAAAGTCCATATAAAATCACGGGTTGTCAATATAACACTTCAATAACTGAATAACGTACAGGTAAGTTGTTATACCCGATGGCGGTATACCTCTATCGTGAACACAGTCAGGTAAATGGTACTATAAATAGCATATCATATTTTACACAATCGTGAAGTAATTATCCATCAAAAACATCCTTTATACAAATTTTCTATGATATTTATCCTCAGCACTAACTTGACAAAACTATCCTCATAAATTTGATCATAAAAACTAAATCCCATCATTGAATTTACTAGTAGAAAACGTGTAAAATGCTGGACGTGACATGAGCACGTCTACATACCAAGCCACCATATTGAACCAAATGTTACATTGTTCATTAGGAACATCATTAATTAGATCAGCACCGTTTTAATTTTTTCCTAGGAAAACTTAACGCAGCTTTAAAATGTTTTAAAATATTGATGAGAGGAAACTGTGAATATTTGAGATGAGTGTTCACTAAATTCGTTAAATAATTGTCAAATTGGGACCTGGTCTGTAGGTTAAATTTTGATATCACTTTTTTGAATAATTAAAACTTTGAGATATTCTCGCTTTTTTTACCTGTGAACTATAGAAAGAATAACATAGCTTAGGTATAGTGGTTAACTTCGTTTGTTTGATTCCTTTACCTTTTTCCACAAGAACGCGCGCGTGTGTGTGTGTGATGTTTTTTATTACCATGCCAAACGTCGTGTCTTGATTGCCACAAAATAATACATTAGATAAAATTCTATATAAAATTTACATCGGTTATAACGAAGTTGATATTTTAATTTTAAGGTAGTTCCCGACACCAGAGGCAAACAATTTCCCCGAATCGGGATTTTCGGAAAATTTGCACACGCATTCCCTAGAATATGATTTGTTAAATAAAATAATAAAATACTAGTACATATGTTTAGGGTTTCGTTTTTTCAGTAGAGTGCATTCAACCTACCCCACTTTTCAACAATCATTTCTCATTTCTAAATATCCCAGCAGGTTAATTTCATGTTTGTTATGAATTCAGTAATGATTAGATGTAATAAAAACAAATTTTATTTTTATGATTTTAATCAATATTTCAATAAAAGACGTGCAATGAAGTGGTATATATAGCATTTAAATAATAAAAGCTTAAGTTTTTATAACAGAGTGTGCAATAAGTTTTTCACAAAAATCCATGTTTCATAAAATCTGTGAATTACGTTTCTTTCAAAAACTGCACAAATGAAGCTTGAAACATATTCTTCAAAATGAATTGGAAAAAAAATATGGATCAGAGGTAAATCATATGCCTATTTTTTCTTTATTGTTGCACAAAAGCGATATAACCTATTAAAGATTATGTCTAAAATGCATGCAAGTACTTTATGGAAGATCCATTGACCCATGTATTTATATATTCCTGTATATGAAGACCCTAATTAGCAAAAGATCGTGTAGCATTACCTTTTTTTTTTTTTTTTTTTTTTTTTGCCAAACTAAACGATAAATTTAGAATATTTCTACGACCGTAAATGATTAAAAAAAAAATAATAACACTCAATAATAATTCAAAACAAAAAATAATTAAATAATGGTATATCGACAGTAGACTTGACGGGAAAGTTTTGTAATTTTTTTATACATTTATTATTACAGATCGGTAGTTTTGTCTGTTGAATAGAGTTACTTCCCTTGGTGTCGGCACTTGCCTTAATATATATTCGAAGTTAAATTATGAGGATACTATAGTGATAAATTCTAATTTTATTTTACTTTACTAGTATTAAGTTTCTACTTTTTAATGCCAAAAAAGTTACAGACAGTTGCTTTAGAAGCTCTCTTAATTTTATTTTCTATTCTTGCAGTTTGTATTATGTGTTTTTATGATGGTTGGGGGTTAAACGACATCAAAAATACAAAGACTGGTTCATTTCGAGTACTGGCTTGGAAATCCCATGACAAAACTGCTAATAGTGTATTTCGAACTAATTTATCTGCAGGAAGTGCCGAGTTAAATATTAATAAAGGCGATACCGAATCATTTGTTACAGTAGAGGTAAATTTTAGAAAATAAATGTTTTTAAAACTATTCTGAAACCAAATATTAATGATTGTATTAATGTAGCTGGTTGGTCAAGAGTTTACGGCATGTAGGATCGTTAAGGAGGATAAAAACCAAATGACCGTTTAAGGTTATTTATACCGATGCAAAGCTGTGAAAACTGGTATAATTTAAGAATTAATAGAGTAAATTTACAATTTAAATGTGTACCTTAGACAGAAAGAAAATCGATGAACAAATGCTTATAATGAAGAAAAAGATTATACATAAGGAAAGTTGTCTGTAAAAACATTTATTTAAAAAAAAACCCAAATTTTGTTTTGTTCTTGTGTATAAAAAACTTCTAAAATGAATTTTATGTTGTATTTTGTAGGTAAATTTTAATTTTCGACTTTTTGCGAAAACACGGTAGTATCTTTGGTATTCGTTTGATTGCCTTTGCAAGTACCTTGCGCTTTCAATTTGTCATATTTATTAAAAATGATAATTATATATCACATATGTGATAGATTTATCTCACCGAATTGGTGGTACGATATTTTTTCTATATTGCACCCCGCGTGCGCACGTGTAGCCTATCTCAGTTGAACGGGGACTACATTTTTTTTTAAATTGGCAAGGGTCATTATTTTGTGGGAAAAAATATATGAAAACGACAAAAAAGACTTTTTGATTATGAATAATATCATTTTACTAAACTATGTTTATATATAAATAGAAAAATCGTTGTTTTGTTTTGCCGGGTAGGTTCACATTCTGCTGTGAGTGAAACGTTATTCGTTATTGTTGCGTGTTTTGTATTTCATCCGCTAGCAAAATCCTGCAACGTAATAGAAGGGAATCCGGTATTTTTTCGTAAATTATATGCGAGAAAAATAATTAATCACTCGACTGAGGTCCAGATGGGGAAATTCCGATCGAGTGGTCAGATTTTCATCTCAAACGAGGCTCGTTTGAGATGAAAAAATCCGACCACGAGATCGGAATTTTCCCATCTCGACCTCAAACTCGTAATAGATTCTTTTTATATATATATATGTTAAAGTAAATACGTGTAATTAGTATTTACTCGTATTTTCTTGAATGTTCAGTAAATACGTGTATTTACTAGCAATTTTAGTTGTTTTATGTGTTTACTGAGATTACCCGGAAATTCACGTATTTACAGATTTTTTTCTATTAATTTTACACATATTTACTGGTCAAACATCAGAACTTCAAAAATAAACAAATATATTTTGATATTTTATTTGGTGCAAATAACAAAACAAATAGATTTTCTTTGGTGCAAACAACACACTCTTGGTGTTGAAAAATGTGAAAAGTTTAAATTGGAGCAAAAGTAAACTGAAAAGTTACAACAGCAAAGTATTTACTTATTTTGACAGGAAAGACTGTTGTGGCATCTAGATTTGCACAATAGTCCTTCTTTCACACATTTACAGAACATTTTTTAGAACATCCCGTTTTGCATGAACATTTGATAAAGCCTTGTCCGCTACCAACTGATGCTAAGCGAGCAGCCTCTCTGACACTTATTTCTGTTTCTTTGTTTAAATCAGACGATGTTAAAGTGTGAATAACAGACGGAGTAAACTGATTCCTGGAATATAATCCAACGAGGACTCCATGTTTTGTGGCTAACTTATATTTGTCAGTGTTACCATCATGTTCAATGACACAGCAGAGAATGTTCTTGACTGAGTACTTCAAGTAGTTCTGGTGGAATTGAAGTTGATGTCAAACCAACTTTAGGGGCACAACCAAACATTGCTTCATATGGTGAACGCTTGATGCCAACATGGTGCCGCCTGTTTTTCTGAAACTGAACAAACTTTATTCCAGTTGCCCATTTGACTGTATCATCATCTCTCATCCAGCTTATAAGCATATCTTGTACATCACCATTACTTCTTTCCACACTCCCCTGTGATTGGGGATGACGTAGTTTCTCATGAACAATTACCAACTCTGGCCATATCTCTTTTAGCTAAGTGACAATGCTACCATTATCACTCTGGAGAATATGTGGTGCCCCAAATACAAAGAAAACACATTTTTTTAACAGTTTATATGCTACTTCTACAGCCCTTTTAGAAGTCAAAGCCTCCACTATACAAAATTTGGTCAAATGATCCTGATAGTTCATAATAAATTTGAAATTTCCATAAGGCATACTCTGCATATCAATAAGGTCCACTTGCCCTCTTGAGTTGGTCCTTAGACAGGATTGGTTTGACAACAACCCCTTTACTTGGATTTTTCCTGTTCAGCTGATTAGTAGCTCACAAATTAGCTGACTATTTAAGGTAGTGCATAGGTACGAAAAATAATTCGAAATAAATAAAGATATTTTAGTACAAAAAGGGATAAATCCTGGATGTAGGGGGAAAATTGAGAAAAAAAATATTTTAAAATGGCCACAAAGAATTGTCTCATGTTTTGGGGTTGTTTAGGATTCATACCCCTTTTAAAAAATTTAACATATTTTCAGTAGGACCATTGCTGACCCGTGTACTACCTTAAACCTTAACTGTATTGTCTTTCTTGTGTCAGGAAATATCTGTAAAAGAAAAGAAAAAAATCAGTAACTACAAGTACTAACTGAGACAATTTAGGAAATACATGTAATAACTATCAACACTGGAGATTTCATGAATTAACTGATTTTTAATAAATACATGTAATTCCTAATTACACGTATTTACTTCAACATATATATATATATATATATATATATATATATATATATATATATATATATATATATATAACAATACGTCGTAAAATACTTGATCCATTTTCATAACCATTTATCATTTAACAAACCCGTTTCTTGTCTTTGTTCAGATTTAATTTTTAAACAGTCGGTACTGACGCTGACGCTAGTGTAACCGATTGATTTGATTTTAGGATTAAATTCATATATTACCAAAGTCTTTTTTGTCGGAATGGGTAAGAGGGTTAGGTTTTGAAATTTACTGCCAGTGTTATAATTTAGTTTACGTGAAGGCCACATGGCATTGGAAATAAAAGCCAATCTTACTTGAAGGTTATGTGCATTTAAGTGGGTATGCGTAGCATTGTTTAAGTCGTTTAAAAGTGCTTCCGAGGTGGGATAAGTCATTTTATGAGTTTTGTATGTGATGGATACCAGTTATCTAGAGGAAAATCACTGTAGTCTACTGATGTTAAAGTGTTGTTGGATACAGTTATTTTATAGTGACCTTTCATAAAACACCCCCAAACAAACGGAAGATGTTAATATATAGTTAAACATTATTAGTTCTAGTTCTGGCGTATATGATATTTTCAGAACTTTTTTTTAAAGATTTCAATATTTTATTACTTAAGATTGAGGCTGTTGATGGAAGCAATGACGGTTTTAGGTTTTATGGTGTAGGATCAACTGTAAATGATGGATATTTTGGTTCTTTTGGGGGATTAATTTACGCTTTTAATGAAACAAATCTCGTGTATTGGACGCCTAAATATGGAACAAACGGATATCTGATCAACATTGGTGAGATGTGGGGAGTATCTGGTTCTAATAATATCAAAAGCCAAGTATCTTCAACGGGAATAATCAGGATGGTTGTATTTAACTTTAAATCAGAAGGTAAGAAATCTGATAAAACAATAAATGTGTCCATTCGTTAAGAATGTGTTAGGTCTTGATGATTTGTCTGAACAGAGACAAATGAAGCTCTCATGGGCTCTTTGTTGTAAGTCCTTAACAGTCCTACTTATTTATTGAACAGGCCCCAGTTTCACAATCATTCACTCCATTGAGTGTACACTCAATTCAAATTGATAAGTATTCAAAGTCAATTTCTGAAATATTGTGCATTTTAAATTGAATATCTAATGTTATATTTAATTGTTCAGCGTAGATTTGTTGAACATAACAAAACATTGTCTCATAGAACTTAAATGTTTTTTAAATATTGATGAGTAAAAATGGGAAATTTTTGAGTTGAGTGTACACTCAATTGTCAAAGTCAATTTCTGAAATATTGTGCATTTTAAATTGAATATCTAATGTTATATTTAATTGTTCAGCGTAGATTTGTTGAACATAACAAAACATTGTCTCATAGAACTTAAATGTTTTTTAAATATTGATGAGTAAAAATGGGAAATTTTTGAGTTGAGTGTACACTCAATTGATGATTGTGAAACTGGGGCTTGGTCAATGAATGAAGCATCTACAAAAGATAAGTCTTACATGTACAACATGTAATATCAATTGGATAATGAGTTGTATGCTATATAAGCAAACAGATTT
The DNA here is from genome assembly GCA_029721355.1 of Tegillarca granosa. Taxonomy (NCBI): domain Eukaryota; kingdom Metazoa; phylum Mollusca; class Bivalvia; order Arcoida; family Arcidae; genus Tegillarca; species Tegillarca granosa. The sequence goes on from CM056603.1 coordinate 10,671,059, forward strand.
GACCATTTTACGATTAAAAAAATGTATGAATTTATATGTTGTAAATACATGTATTGTAACTTATACTTGACGTTTTTTTAATTTAAAACCTACACATATTTTAAGACACCCTGTATATGTTAAAATTAATATTCAAGGAAATAAAATTTATTTTTTCATTTTATTCATTTAAAAAATTGATTCTGAGTCTTCGTTTTTGTCGAACCGGGCTTGTAATTAGGCGAGACTTACTTAGGTGCTACTTTTCCTGTGTTATCGTAGGCGGCGGCGTGTCATAATGTGAAAGTTTATGTTAAAGTAATGTTTTTTTCTACTCGATCAAAAACTAACCAGGCGAGACATTTACTTGTTAATTTCATTATATTCTTCTATGCACTATGTCATTCATTTTTATTCAATTTAATATGTATTATTATTCCAGAAATTTGTTGCAAGAACGAGACAATAGATGAATCCAGTACTGAAATGTCTATATCGGGGTTAAGATATAGAAATGAGATGAATTATACATGTAAATATGGTCATAACGTGACAGGTGGAAATGAAATGAGGAAATGTCAAATAAACGGACAATGGGGTGGAGATCCTCTTAATTGTTCAAGTAAGAAATAATTATTATCATTACAATGATGAAGATGATGATGATGATTATTATTATTATTATTATTATTATTGACGTTGTTGTTTATGTCGCTGGGATGTAACGTTAGTTTTCAGATTTTAAAAATTTTTACCAAAGAAAATCAGTTGTAATTGTGAATTACTTTCAGCACATGCAATGTGTGGCGACACAGGTGCTGAGTTTCGAACCAAACTTAAGGTACATTGTGACATAGCCGACAGTTTTATGATCAGTGTTATCAATATGTATTTATAGCACCTGGTATTTTGCTCTTTTTTTGTGTTGTGTTATCGGCTACATTTCCTATAGGCAAATAGAAGCTTTCTAACTACCAAATTGTATGTTCCATTGCAGTTTTTTTTTCGGATGGACGAATTTTTCATTGTTTCTAACAGATTCTAACTTTACCTCTTTTCAATACACATGATGCCATGTAACGTCTATAGGAAAATAAGACTCCATTGAAATTTTAATATCTTTTTCGTCCATTCAATTAGGGGTCACATGTCCACATTTCGAGGTAAAATCAAACACCACTGTCATAAACGCCACCGGTTTCCGGTACAATGACAATGTCACATATGTCTGTTCATCAGACGACATGATTCGGATTGAGGGTGATATTTTCAGGACTTGTCTTGGGAATGGAACATGGAGTGGAACGAATCCAACATGTGTAGGTACGTAATACTGATGTCACTCATCAGACGACACAGTAATGGAATATGGAATGAAATAGCAGACTTAATTTTTTACGTTGAAGTAATATGTTCAGTACAAGTTTTAGTAATGGAACATAATTCGCCATATATGTATTTTCTTGCTGTAGGATCTGCCCGAACGAGATTCGAACCTGGGTGGTGTAAGGCACTGTGATCTGGAACCGCGAACTTTCGACCACTCGACCGCCGAGGCGCGACTTTTCTAATGAGTTAAGCGGAAGTAGGAACAAAATCCAACATGTGTAAGGAAGTACCTATAGATATACTCTTATTTCTGTTGAAGCTTAGAAAATTGAAACTTCTTAAAATACGATTTAATAGATGTTCAAATTTGTACAATAGAAAATTCAGTTATCCTATGAAGTAGGTTTTAAACGATTTGACTTTACACAAAATTTTTTAAAAGTTCGTTTCTCGGGATTATTAGACCCCATGTTAAGAACAAATAATGGCACGGGAAAACAGATTTCTAACTTTTGCCATAATAAAGCAACTAGCATTTTATGTTTACTAATAAAAAAAATCATAAACAAATAAATGAATAAACAAATAAATAAATAAACAATTGACACTTGTGAGTAATCGTTACAAAAACATTTTTGGCACATAATAATTTTGTTCTATCGATAAACTTTTAAGAATCTTTTCTTTCTTTTACGCGCACATAAAAACGATAATTTTTTCTCTGCATCGGGCATCGATTTTTTCAAATGAATTTTAGACGGATATGCTAAAAGCAAGCTCTTGTATAGTCGTCATGATCAAGATGTTTTTATATTTAGAAATTTTTGTCATTGCTATTGACCTCGCTCTTGTGTAAATCCGAGACACCAAATAAACCCTTTGAAATACACCAAAAGATAATCTAAATGTATACGTCCTCTCTAATTCCATTACTTATAACTTTCATTTATAAGCTTTCTTTGTTCATAATTTGTATTTTCATTAAAACGAGTCATTGAAATTAGTACATAAGAGTTCATGACACTTTGTCTGAATTTCACGAATCTGAAGATCCATGACCATATTCACATTATTTTTTTAAAAAAATACTCGGAAAATTGCACAACGGACTTTAATTTACGTTCAATTTTATCCAAAACTCATACTTCTTTATCAGAGCCAAATAACTTCTTAAAATTTTTCAAATGTACAATTGTCAATTTAAAAGTTAATTTAGAAACGTCACTGTTCAGTAAAAAACACCTTCATAATATACAAGTTATAATTTGATAATTCTAAATCAGAATTATTACTGTCTATTGATTGAACATAATGAATTATAATTGGTGTAAAAGAGAAGATGGCAATCAATGTATAAAGATATTAGGGAACAATATATTTGATACCTACGTTACCAATTGTGTTTAAAAGTGTTTCAAGTTATTGTTCTAAAATAAAATTACATTATTATTTAAAATTCAAGTTTTATGCTACTGCATCAACCTAACATTGTATTACCATCATCATAATCATCATGATAAACGAACGATAACTTCAAATGATTCGAAAAGCAATTATTTTTGAAAATATACCCCCTTGTCACCTCCATTAAAATTAGGTCTACTATTCTTCACTGCGCTTTGTTAACAAACGATGGCGAATCTTTCTTTTTTCCTTTCGCCCAACTGACGAACCCTTGTGAGTTACGCTCGTACACTAACAAAGCATTCTGACAATCAGATCTTTGTTAAATTCGTTGACTTGCGTTTGTTTACGAAATCAAAAAAATGTGAACTGATTATCGAATTTGTTATTTTTATATATCGGGTGAGCTTTATTGATTGAATGATAATTTTGATGCCATATGCATGTTATAAGGTCAATGTAATTTTTAAAGCATGCTTGAAAAGGCATTTAAAGAATTAAATTATAAACGCTCCCTAAGAACCGTATGCATGGCATTTTGTTCAGACTTGCAGGAAATTTATATTTGCACAATGCATTGCAGTAACCACTGGACAGTCTACAAGACATTTCTCCTGAATGGATATTTCAATTTGTTTCACTTTATTGTTTTAAAATATATAATAAGCCAGTGAAATTAACGATGACAGTTGACTGGAAACCCCACTAGTCTCTAGATTTGACTTCATATTAAAATAGGCTTAAGTCTTTAGAGTGACAAATGTTCTCTTCTCTCAGTAAAAGTCCGTCTTTTAGTACTTACAGTACTTTGATTTGTTTTATAAATCGTGATTCGTTATACTACAAGTTCATTTCGAACGTTATTCATTCGTTGCAGATATTGCATGTCCCAGTGATATTATAAATATAAAGCGAGTCACTGCAAATGCCACTGGTTTTGGACATCGGGATAACGTGACTTACGAGTGTGACAAGGACAATCCAGTAATGGTCTCGGGCGATTTTCACAGGACGTGTTTAGCAAATAACACATGGAGTGGAATGGATCCCGTCTGTGAACGTAAGACTATTTTAAGATACGTTTTTTGTAAATCAAGAGAAGCAAGATATGCATTTTTATTATTTTATGCATATTTGTCTTATAATCGCCATCATTTTGTCATTTTAGCAAGTTTTTGCTTAAAGTCAATCGCCGAGATACCAGTGCTCAACACATACATAATAATATCGTTTTGCCACTTTACCAAGTGTTTCCTTAAGTCAAAGCTGAGATACCAGTGCTCGTCACATACTATTATGTTTTATAATCGCTATTATTTTGTTTTTGTCATTTTACAATTTGGCATGTGTTTTCTTACGTCAAAAGCTGAGATATAAGCTTTTTACAAGTTCAATGACTATCTGTTTTATTTAGTGTAAGGCATCACTACAGACCTTGTTAGTACTATAAAGTATTTCATGCTGTTTAAAGTCAGAGTAGAGTCTTTGTCAAATTTCCCCACTTTTCTTAATGATTTGCGATTGATTGTTATTTTTAGATGATTTAACCTTGACGGGTTTGAAAAAAAGCATAACATCCACCACCCAGTCCAATGGTGATGTTCGGTAATAAGTTAATAATAATGACTTTGTATTTTCAGCGTGTATGTGTCCATGTTACTTACTCATAAGTAAAGAATACAACAAATTAGATGCTGACTCGGCATTAAAGGCAGAAATTGAAGCAATCAAGCAACAACTTTCTGTGAATAAAAAGAATACAGCAAACTTTCTGCGTTCCAAAATAAGTGCCCCGGATAAAAGAAAGTCAGCTGAAAGTGTTGGATACATTGGATTTACTATTATAATCTTAATTGTACTAGTTATAATTTTACCAGATATACATAGGCTGTATCAGGGAATAAAAAAGGGATTTAAACGAATGCACCATAGAAATGTATCAAGGGTTTATCCCAAATAATCTAATAAATAAATCAATAAAATCATTATACTGCATACACATTGCATCCGCAGAGCTGCAATTGCATTAATACAGAATATATATATATATATATATATATATATATATATATATATATATATATATATATATATATATCTTCAGAATTTTGAAGTATTTTCTAAAACGGTTAAGATTAGAAATTTTCTTAAGTCTTTTTTTTAATATGCATGAAACTTGGCTATTGATAAATATAACCTTATCCAAGCTATTAATCGAGTTATTGTTATATTTGAATGAAGACTTGAATTTTTAAAGAAGTGAGTAAAACATTGCTTTTCTTATCAGTATTTGTTTGATAACGACCTACACACAAACGCATTCGCGCACATACACATGCAGCATTGCATTTTATAATTAACCTCACAAGACCTTTGTTCCGGTGAGCTAACCATATAGACATTTATCGGCAACTATTACTCTACCCCTTTGATTTAACAGAAATAATTAGAATTCGAAGATTCTATAATGTGAAACAAAAATCCTGAGAAATTAAGATCTATTTTTGTTGTTAACTGGACTACATTACATTTAACATTTTTTATAGCAATATAATTTCTCTTTTACTTTTATCCAAGTCAGTGCACGCCGTCTAATTATTTCTGATTGATAATTTTGCTAAACCATTAAATTTAGACAAAGCCAAAATTTGTGTCATTTAAGATCACCTTGTGTTGAGCTTTTCGAACCCTCGAGAAGGAATAGCTTTTAGTGCATAATACGCATAATTATAATCAGTACATAATTATAATCAGTACATAATTCCTTTCTCTGTGTAATATTAGACCTCAAACTTAATCTAATATTATCCAATATTTTTGGCACTTGTATGGACCAATTAAGTATGAATTTAAATGTATTGGGTATCAAGCAGTCCGCCTTGAGCTCGAATCCAGTGGAAGCCAATGGGTCGATATATCATTAGGTTGATTTTTTTTAGCACGTTGGTCATTAAATTATGCGGTTCCTTTAGCTAATGTGTCAATGAATCAGCTAGTCTATGAAAAATTAGATCTTTTATTTAGCTAGTTGGTCCCTGAATCGCGAGATTGTCCTTTAGCCAACGGAACCTTGATACAAGCGGTCGTTCCATTAGGCAGATGTCCCTGCATCAGGTTGCTCTTGAAGCAAAAGGGCCCTTTAAAAGTGCGTTCCTTTAGCAAGTAAGTCCGTATATTGTTTTTTTTTAAATGCCGAGTGCTTGGCGAAAGAACTAAATGCTTATTTTTAAGTCTTGGTCAAACCCGGCCAATATCATTCCTCTATCTTCCATTTTCATACCCCGACCTTCCCCATACGGCGTGAGCACTCTACCAATTGAGCTACCGTAATGGTACCCTTATATCACAAGCTCGTTCCTTTAGTCAGTGGGTCTTTGAATGATAAAGGTGGTTTCTGTAGTCAGCGTTGTTTTTGACAGCCAGTGGGTCCTTGAATCATTAAAACTCGTTCCTTTAGCTGACTGGTCACAATCACAATATCATTGCTTCATCCAAGATCGGTAAAGATAGCTACTAGTAACTGGCTACTAGTAGCTAGCTACTTGTAGAAGAAAAGTTAGCTACTAGTAGCCAGTTACTTGTGAAGGAAAAGTTAGCTACTAGTAACCAGTTACTTGAACGATTAAAGATAAATACTAGCAATTATTTCTAGTTAGCTTTTATTTACTTATTTACTGATAAAAACAAATAAATGTTTTCCGTGTGTAATTTCGTCCTAATCACAGCTTTCACAGATAATCCTTCCGCATAAGTTGTACGAATGTAGTACACAGATATAAAATATAACTGTTTTAAGTAACAATTAAAAAATCTGCATCTATTGATACCAAATATTTAGACATTAATGCTTTCATACGCACACATACGCTTACGCAATCCGACTGGGGTAGTTTTTGGTGCAGATTTCTATGATTTTTCACATTCAGTGCGAGTAGCTGGCTATTTATTTCAAAGAAATTCAATATTTATTCACATCATCATCAAGGATATTCAATTCTGCATCTAATGATACCAAATATTTAGACATTAATGCTTTCATACGCACACATACACTTACGCAATCCAACTGGGGGGTAGTTTTTGGTGCAGATTTCTATGATTTTTCACATTCATTGCGAGTAGCTGGCTATTTATTTCAAAGATATTCAATATTTATTCACATCATCATCAAGGATATTCAATTCTGCATCTAACGATACCAAATATTAAGACATTAATGCTTTCATACGCACACATACACTTACGCAATCCGACTGGGGGGTAGTTTTTGGTGTAGATTTCTATGATTTTTCACATTCAGTGCGAGTAGCTGGCTATTTATTTCAAAGATATTCAATATTTATTCACATCATCATCAAGGATATTCAATTCTGCATCTAATGATACCAAATATTTAGACATTAATGCTTTCATACGCACACATACGCTTACGCAATCCGACTGGGGGGTAGTTTTTGGTGTAGATTTCTATGATTTTTCACATTCAGTGCGAGTAGCTGGCTATTTATTTCAAAGATATTCAATATTTATTCACATCATCATCAATGATATTCAATTCTGCAACTGATGGTACCAAATATTTAGACATTAATGCTTTCATACGCACACATACACTTACGCAATCCGACTTGGGGGTAGTTTTTGATGCAGATTTCTATGATTTTTCACATTCAGTGCGAGTAGCTGGCTATTAATTTCAAAGATATTCAATATTTATTCACATTATCATCAAGGATATTCAATTCTGCATCTAATGATACCAAATATTTAGACATTAATGCTTTCATACGCACACATACACTTACGCAATCCGACTAAGGGGTAGTTTTTGGTGCAGATTTCTATGATTTTTCACATTCATTGCGAGTAGCTGGCTATTTATTTCAAAGATATTCAATATTTATTCACATCATCATCAAGGATATTCAATTCTGCATCTAATGATACCAAATATTAAGACATTAATGCTTTCATACGCACACATACGCTTACGCAATCCGACTGGGGGGTAGTTTTTGCTGTAGATTTCTATGATTTTTCACATTCATTGCGAGTAGCTGGCTATTTATTTCAAAGATATTCAATATTTATTCACATCATCATCAAGGATATTCAATTCTGCATCTAATGATACCAAATATTTAGACATTAATGCTTTCATACGCACACATACACTTACGCAATCCGACTAGGGGGGGGGGTGTTTTTGGTTTAGATTTCATTGATTTTTCACATTCAGTGCGAGTAGCTGGCTATTTATTTCAAAGATATTCAATATTTATTCACATCATCATCAAGAATATTCAATTCTGCATTTAATGGTACCAAATATTTAGACATTAATGCTTTTATACGCACACATACACTTACGCAATCCGACTGGGGGTTGTTTTTGGTGCAGATTTCTATGATTTTTCACATTCAGTGCGAGTAGCTGGCTATTTATTTCAAAGATATTCAATATTTATTCACATCATCATCAAGGATATTCAATTCTGCATTTAATGGTACCAAATATTTAGACATTAATGCTTTCATACACACGCATACGCTTACGCAATCCGACTGGTGGTTAGTTTTTAGTGTAGATTTCTATGATTTTTCACATTCAGTGCGAGAAGCTGGCTATTCATTTCAAAGATATTCAATATTTATTCACATCATCATCAATGATATTCAATTCTGCAACTGATGGTACCAAATATTTAGACATTAATGCTTTCATACGCACATATACACTTACGCAATCCGACTTGGGGGTAGTTTTTGATGCAGATTTCTATGATTTTTTCACATTCAGTGCGAGTAGCTGGCTATTTATTTCAAAGATATTCAATATTTATTCACATTATCATCAAGGATATTCAATTCTGCATCTAATGATACCAAATATTTAGACATTAATGCTTTCATACGCACACATACGCTTACGCAATCCGATTGGGGGGTAGTTTTTGGTGTAGATTTCTATGATTTTTCACATTCAGTGCGAGTAGCTGGCTATTTATTTCAAAGATATTCAATATTTATTCACATCATCATCAAGGATATTCAATTCTGCATTCCAAATTATTAGACATTAATGCTTTCATACGCACACATACGCTTACGCAATCCGACTGGGGGGTAGTTTTTGCTGTAGATTTCTATGATTTTTCACATTCAGTGCGAGTAGCTGGCTATTCATTTCAAAGATATTCAATATTTATTCACATCATCATCAAGAATATTCAATTCTGCATCTAATGGTACCAAATATTTAGACATTAATGCTTTCATACGCACACATACACTTACGCAATCCGACTGGTGGGTAGTTTTTGGTGCAGATTTCTATGATTTTTCACATTCAGTGCGAGTAGCTGGCTATTTATTTCAAAGATATTCAATATTTATTCTCATCATCATCAAGGATATTCAATTCTGCATCTCATGATACCAAATATTTAGACATTAAAGCTTTCATACGCACACATACGCTTACGCAATCCGACTGGGGGGTTGTTTTTGGTGCAGATTTCTATGATTTTTCACATTCAGTGCGAGTAGCTGGCTATTTATTTCAAAGATATTCAATGTTTATTCACATCATCATCAAGAATATTCAATTCTGCATCTAATGATATCAAATATTTAGACATTAATGCTTTCATACGCACACATACACTAACGCAATCCGACTGGTGGTTAGTTTTTGGTGCAGATTTCTATGATTTTTCACATTCAGTGCGAGTAGCTGGCTATTTATTTCAAAGATATTCAATATTTATTCACATCATCATCAAGGATATTCAATTCTGCATTTAATGGTACCAAAGATTTAGACATTAATGCTTTTATACGCACACATACACTTACGCAATCCGACTGGGGGGTAGTTTTTGGTGCAGATTTCTATGATTTTTCACATTCAGTGCGAGTAGCTGGCTATTTATTTCAAAGATATTCAATATTTATTCACATCATCATCAAGAATATTCAATTCTGTATCTAATGATATCAAATATTTAGACATTAAATCTTTCATACACACGCATACGCTTACGCAATCCGACTAGGGGGGTGTTTTAGGTGTAGATTTCTATGATTTTTCACATTCAGTGCGAGTAGCTGGCTATTTATTTCAAAGATATTCAATATTAATTCACATCATCATCAAGGATGTTCAAATCTGCATTTAATGGTACCAAATATTTAGACATTAATGCTTTCATACACACGCATACGCTTACGCAATCCGACTGGGGGGTAGTTTTTGGTGTAGTTTTCTACGATTTTTCACATTCAGTGCGAGTGTCTGGCTATTAATTTCAAAGATATTCAATATTTATTCACATCATCATCAAGGATATTCAATTCTGCATCTAATGATACCAAATATTTAGACATTTAAGTCTTGTTATGCACAGATACGCTTACACACTGCCGAGTTACCGGTATGGATTTGTAATCAAAGTGCATAGTGTACTGATAGCCCCGCTGGATGAATCTGGAAGAATAAATAAGATTGAAATAGTAGTAATTGTTTTAAATTGCAACAAATATTTCAAATAATTGAAAACAATCCTTTTTGTTGGTTATAGTACTTCTGCAATGCATATAAAACAAGAAATCCAATGGGCCTGATGCGTTCACCCGATTTGTAATCTCTAGTTAAAATCATTTATTTTCAAAAAAAAAAAAAAAAAAATTCACATTATTTTTTAGCAAACGTTAGTGATCGAAGTCATAAAACAATAAAATTTTGTAGCAAAATATCTTAAAAAATCTTGGTTATTGCGACTTTAAATTAAGCCTAATCATCAAAAAGAAATTCTTCAAAACCAGAAAGATCAGCATCTTTGTTATAAAATCATAAAATATTGTAAAAAAAAATAATTTTCTTTAAATTGTATTAATAATTGGCAGAGACAGAGAGAGAGAGAGAGAGAGAGAGAGAGAGAGAGAGAGAGAGAGAGAGAGAGAGAGAGAGAGAGAGGCTAAAGTTAATTACCTTGGCCTTGACCTAGAAGGGCATTGCAAGAAACGGGTTACTAAGTTTCGCAGAATAAACAAACTGTAAAATAAAGACACCTCTCTCTCTCTCTCTCTCTCTCTCTCTCTGTGTGTGTGTTTGTGTGTAAAAACAGAGGAGAAAAACGTTTCTTTTGTGAACACGGAAGAGAATTTTGGCTGCTGTTTCTGTACATCATAATCAGCTAGTAATGGCTTTGTTGTCATCCTGATTAATTTTGTGAATGAAATCAAGTTTATGAAATGCTTTAAAAGTCAGACACAATTTTAATACTCATCAAACAAGGTTTTTCGAAATATATATCTTAAACTTTGGCCAGGAAAAGAGCGTTTTAAAATACATGACAAAAGTAACTCCAGACTTACATATTCAAAAAATTTAGTAAAGAAGGAATTTAAAATTAAAAAAAAAAAATTTGTACTAAATCGCACGAAAAATAATCTGTAATTGCCATTTATCTGTTGTTTTTTTTAAGTTACTGTAGCTATCTTAGTGTCATGTGCTTCTTTTGAATTTTTATGAAATAATACAATTCAAAAGTAGCACATGACAATTAATTGTCATGTGCTACTTTTGAATTGTATTATTTCATAAAAATTCAAAAGTAGCACATGACATTAGCATCCGAGGAATCCTTACGGGGATTTAATATGGGAAAACACACAAACACTCATTCCGGAAATACATCGCTGTAATAATCATGCGGGTTAGGGTAGACAATTCTGGAACAGTTCATTCAGCTGTAGGTACGATCGCTGTTGTTAGACCTACAGTTTATATTCCTTTTGCTGTCAAGTCGCAGACGATATTACCTGGCCAGAGAAAATGGGAAAGTCGGTCATGCGCAATTGTATTTTCTTAACCCGCATGATTTTTCAGCGATGTATTTCCGGAATGAGCGTTTGTGTGTTTTCCCATATTAAAACCCCGTAAGGATTTTAAAAAGCTCTGCATTTTATACTCCAGCTAAGAAGGCATTTAGTTTGGTGTCAGTTAATTACGACAAAATGCATACGTCATAACGGTATGTGGCATGCTACAAATTTTTTTGATATCTCTTCTAAAACCTTAAAAAACTAGTGCTACGGCAGACGTGAATCAGACAGTAGTGTATATTTATGTTAACTACAATTTACTTTTGATTACACAGACCGACAGTGGTGAATTATGGTTGTATCGCTACCTACTGATTGTACTAATGTGAGCTCGCCCAAAGTTTTCGAGATCTTGCCTAATGCTTTATTTTTTTTCAATGACAATTTTATTTTCTTAACAAATTAACATTAAATTATAAAAAAATAATTTGTTAATTTAATTGTTTTTCACAAAATGATGGTAACATAACGTATTACATTTTCAGTTAGATTTTTTGGGCGGTTAACCAGTAAACATCCGACTGTTGCAAAATTACCAAACGGGACGACAAAAACATGCTATTTGCTCTTAGAGCAATAAACCGAATAAAATGATAAAAATTTAATACAAAACTTACCCTCCTCTTTGAAAGTGTAAGCATTTAAGTATGTTACTTCATGAACATTCATAAAACTCGCATCTCAGTACCGTCAGTACTTTCATCCACATTCAATCCCGATCCTTGGCACTGTGATGTTGTATAAAAATATACTCATATATTCCAAAAAGCTGATATCATTAGACACAGAGTTTAATATCTTTGATCATAATGTAAATAAATATTGAATATCTTTGAAATAAATAGCAAGCTACTCGCACTGAATGTGAAAAATCATAGAAATCTACACCAAAACTACCCCCCCCCCTAGTCGGATTGCGTAAGTGTATGTGAGCGTATGAAAGCATTAATGTCTAAATATTTGGTATCATTAGATGCAGAATTGAATGTTCTTGATGATGATGTGATTAAATATTGAATATCTTTGAAATAAATAGCCAGCTACTCGCACTGAATGTGAAAAATCATAGAAATCTGCACCAAAAACTACCCCACAGTCGGATTACGTAAACGTATGCGTGCGTATGAAAGCATTAATGTCTAAATATTTGGTATCATTAGATGCAGAATTGAATATCCTTGATGATGATGTGAATAAATATTGAATATCTTTGAAATAAATAGCCAGCTACTCGCACTGAATGTCAAAAATCATAGAAATCTGCACCAAAAACTACCCCCAGTCGGATTGCGTAAGCGTATGTGTGCGTATGAAAGCATTATTGTCTAAATATTTGGTACCATTAGATGCAGAATTGAATATCCTTGATAATGATGTGAATTAATATTAAATATATTTGAAATAAATAGCCAGCTACTCGCACTGAATGTCAAAATTCATAGAAATCTACACCAAAAACTATCCCCTAGTCGGATTGCGTAAGCGTATGCGTGTGTATGAAAGCTTTAATGTCTAAATATTTGGTTACATTAGATGCAGAATTGAATATCCTTAAGGATGATGTGAATAAATATTGAATATCTTTGAAATAAATAGCCAGCTAAACGCACTGAATGTGAAAAATCGTAGAAATATACACCAAAAACTACCCCTAGTCGGTTTGCGTAAGCGTATGCGTGCGTATGAAGGCTGTAATTTCTAAATATTTGGTATCATTAGATGCAGAATTGAATTACCTTGATGATGATGTTAATTAATATTGAATATCTTTGAAATGAATAGCCAGCTACTCGCACTGAATGTGAAAAATCATAGAAATCTGCACCAAAAACTACCCCACATTCGGATTACGTAAACGTATGCGTGCGTATGAAAGCATTAATGTCTAAATATTTGGTATCATTAGATGCAGAATTGAATATCCTTGATGATGTTGTGAATAAATATTGAATATCTTTGAAATAAATAGCCAGCTACTCGCACTGAATGTGAAAAATCATAGAAATCTGCACCAAAAATTACCCCCCAGTCGGATTGCGTAAGCGTATGTGTGCGTATGAAAGCATTAATGTCTAAATATTTGGTATCATTAGATGCAGAATTGAATATCCTTGATGATGATGTGAATAAATATTGAATATCTTTGAAATAAATAGCCAGCTACTCGCACTGAATGTGAAAAATCATAGAAATCTACACCAAAAACACCCCCTAGTCGGATTGCGTAAGCGTATGCGTGTGTATGAAAGCTTTAATGTCTAAATATTTGGTATCATTAGATGCAGAATTGAATATCCTTGATGATGATGTGAATAAATATTGAATATCTTTGAAATAAATAGCCAGCTACTCGCACTGAATGTGAAAAATCATAGAAATCTGCACCAAAAACTACCCCCAGTCGGATTGCGTAAGCGTATGTGTGCGTATGAAAGCATTAATGTCTAAATATTTGGTATCATTAGATGCAGAATTTAATATCCTTAAGGATGATGTGAATAAATATTGAATATCTTTGAAATAAATAGCCAGCTACTCGCACTGAATGTGAAAAATCATAGAAATCTACACCAAAAACACCCCCCTAGTCGGATTGCGTAAGCGTATGCGTGTGTATGAAAGCTTTAATGTCTAAATATTTGGTATCATTAGATGCAGAATTGAATATCCTTGATGATGATGTGATTAAATATTGAATATCTTTGAAATAAATAGCCAGCTACTCGCACTGAATGTCAAAAATCATAGAAATCTACACCAAAAACTACCCCCTAGTCGGATTGCGTAAGCGTATGCTTGCGTATGAAGGCTGTAATGTCTAAATATTTGGTATCATTAGATGCAGAATTGAATATCCTTGATGATGATGTGAATAAATATTGAATATCTTTGAAATAAATAGCCAGCTACTCGCACTGAAAGTGAAAAATCATAGAAATCTACAGCAAAAACTACCCCCCAGTCTGATTGCGTAAGCGTATGCGTGCGTATGAAGGCTGTAATGTCTAAATATTTGGTATCATTAGATGCAGATTTTTTAATTGTTACGTAAAACAATTAGTTTTTAAATATCTGTGTACTACATTCGTGGTACAAGAAAACTTATGCGGAAGGAATGTCTGCGAAAGCTGTGATTAAGTCGAAATTACACACGGAAAACATTTATTTGTTTTTATCAGTAAATAAGTAAAATTTACTAGAAATAATTACTAGTATTTATCTTTAATCGTTCAAGTAACTGGTTACTAGTAGCTAACTTTTCCTCCACAAGTAACTGGCTACTAGTAGCTAACTTTTCTTCTACAAGTAGCTAGCTACTAGTAGCCAGTTACTAGTAGCTAACTTTACCGATCTCTTCATCCAGCGGGTCCTTGAATCATAAAGGTCGTTATTTATCTAGTAGAATCGTGAATCGTGAGATCGGTTTTTCAGTCAGTGGGTCCTTAATTCATACGGTCATTCTTATAGCCAGTGGGTCCTTGAATCATGAAGTCGTTCCTTTAGCAAGTGGGTTCTTGAATCATTAAGCCGCCCCTTTCTATAGCTAGGGGGTCCTTGAATCATAAGGTAGTTCCTTTAGCCAGAGGTTCCTTGAATCAGGAACTACAGCCAGAGGGTCCTTGAATCATGAGGTTTCCTTTAATGTATCGTGATTCTGTAACATTAACCAGTTCCCCATGCGTTTTTACTAGTTTTCCATTTTATCGGAAAAAATATTTTTGAAAGATCGTGTGCTTTGCAGTGTGGTTTGTCGAATTATGATAAGAAACTAGAGTATATGAATACATGAACGAGTAAAACTTCTAGAATTTGGCTACAGCCAGAACAATGACGAAATTAGAAACAAACACAACTTTGCACAAAAAAATGGATTAGACCAATGATTATACTGTTTTTGTGAATACTAGTAATACGTGGAAGCTGACGTTATCAATTTAAAGTTTTTTTAGTTAGATAAAATGGACTACATACAGGGTGTCCCAAAATATGTGTTACAATTTTAATCAACTATAACTTTATCAAATCAAAAGCAATTAAAAATATATTTTGTCAACATCTAGTGTAAGTGTTTACTATCCTTACTCACAAACAACAGAGAACCTAAAAAGAGCAACGGAACTCACCAGGGTACCACGTGATCAATACCTCTAAACATTTGTGCGGAATGAAATGGATTACGTTTACGTCAAATATTCAAAAAAAAAAAAAACAAAAAAAAAAAAAAACAAAAAAACAAAACAAAACAAAACAAAACGCCGCAATTACGAGAAAACATCACTTCAAGTATGCGATTCCATTGCCAATAGAAATAATTGTCCTGCACAAGCGCTATGAGGTACCACGTGGAGCTCTGGAGGATTGCATTACACGAGAGATAAGATAATAAAAACTCTAGAACCCGTGCAAAAAGACGTCATTTGGAACATGTATATGATTTAAAATGACATGTTTTCCCAAAGACAGTTTTTTGGTGACTAATAAGGGAACTGCTGCAAATGTATGATTGACAAAAATTTAAAACCTGTTTGTTACTTGTTGTAAATTTCATAAATATAACTTTAAGTATTAATATTTTTAACAGTTTAAAAGTTTAATACTTTTTGAGACACCCTGTACGTATAGAATATCCGGACGGACTTGTTGTTTGAAACCATCTGATTATTGTTTGTATAAAAAGTATCAACGGCTTTAAGTTACAGGTGTGAACAGAAGAAACTGACTTTCTACTTGCAGATCCCTTTTACAAGAGACATATATAATCATAAGTCCTTATACGGTATAATGAGATTTGAAAAATAGCTTAGGGTTTGAAGCAAACCCCCTAATTTCAAACCTACAAAACAACACAAATCCATCTACAAAACTATACAAATCTGTTTGCCGGCAATTTTTTTCTCTGTGTAGCATTTTTTTCTTTAAACATTAAATAAAATAAAAATAAATAAATAAATAAATAAATACCATCATAATTATACCGTGAATGGGTGACCTGGCATTAAATAAACCTTTCATAAGACCGGTTGAATATAAATACAATAAAAAATCCCACGTGTAATTAGAATATTTTGGCATACCGTGGATACAGCTATGTTGTAATACTGAACTAAGGGTAGAGCCGTGAATCCTTTTAAAAGCAAGTTTTAAACATTCAGTCATAGGGACGAGATAGACTGTCATGTGACTAGCATGTGATCGTTCAAAATGTCGGACGGATGTGACAGTACCTAATGTTTAAGCTGGTCAATGTGAAAGTAACAAGGAAATACGTGTAGAATATAATCGACATTCATAACAACGTGACTCGGGAACCCGATATGAATTAAATTCAGCGAGATGAGTGTTTTTCAAAGCATCAAGGGGACATTTGCAGCAGGGTAAAGTTTCAAGTGTTGTGTTTACATAGATAAACGACATAACTTCATAATGTTTTTATATGCTGCATATATTTAATAGAAATCGAGATATGTAACATCAGGACTCAAAACTCAAAACAAGGATTTTTTCAAATTTTAGCGAGATGCTCTGTAAACCGAACTACCCTTCACCTATTCTCTGACACCACACATTATGCTTAGCGCCTTGTGTAGTCAGAACAGTTTCTATATACTGTCATTACTGTGTACAATACAATACAATACAATAATTTTTATTTAGAGTCGAATAAAATTACAACAAGGTAACATAAGCTTTAATGAACTTTTAAAATCTGTAGTCAGAACAGTTTCTATATATATATATTAAAAAGGAAAATTTCTATACCAATTAATGTCGGAAGGGACACGGCTTAAATTCGCTCATGACTGAAAATATTAGTAGTAACATAACATTTACTAACCTGTCTTGATACATGATTTTGTTCCTTTCAACAAGACCATTTGACAGCGCAAACTCTCACAATCAAATATTTTAGAAGACAAGTTATTTGTCACATCGTTCACTTCAGTTTTAATAGAATTATTAAAACTGAAGTGAACGATGTGACAAATAACTTGTCTTCTTTAACCTGAGATAAACTTTTTTTTATCATTTTTATGTATAACAAAATATATTTGAGGTGAATAAATCTTTTTTCCATCTCATCAACATGCCCTTAATCAGAGTTTTGCATAAATTCTTTCAACAAAATAATTTAATTTTTTCTACATTCTATTTACAAATTACATTCTATATTGTCTTAAATTATCTATTTTTAGTCTATGTATATATTTCCATCTAATTTCTAGGTTGTTTTACATATAGTATCAGAGAAAACTTGAAGTTGTTGAAAATTTTTGTGCAAGATTTAGGATCACAATAGAGTTATCTCCCTTCTCTATAGAAAATGCTATTGGTAACTTCAATTGGCAAAAAAACCTAAATTCCACTGGATTGAAATTGGTAGATTTTTTATGGTGAATAAAAACAAAATTCCTAAAAACAATCACATAAAAATATTTTCTGTTGCAATTACTTTGAGGTTTGACCTTATTTTTTCATAGATTGACTAGACTGTAAGTTATTGTATTTCTGATTAAATTTTGGACTTTTGATTTCCAATTGCTTTTTAAATATCAAATGTTGAATCACTATTTTGATTTAATTTACCTAAACCAAAAATAATTATCTTTTCTCATTCCAGTCTAAACAAGGAGTCTAAAAGCTTAAAAAAGGAACTTGAACATTACTCTTTTTTGTTCTGTTCTCTTTCAACACAAATTACATCTGGACAGAGTCTCAGTCTCTTGTGTTCCTTGTGTTCATGTAATAACCCCACCATAGGTTATTAATGTATATTATTATATTTAAGAAAAAATTTAGATATTTGATTTGTCAATAGTTGTTTGTCAGTTTTCACAAACAAATTCTTAAACCACCCCTATCTTGCCAATGGGAGTTTATCAAAAGCATCAAGCATTAATTTTTTTCATTATCACACTCATAGCCCGAAAAATGCTAAACATTGACAATTATGAACGATCAATTCTGGAAAATCACCTCATGCTGTCAAGAGAAGACAGGGAATGGTAAACAATCACTGGTATTTGTGGATGTTACAAATGATGCGTTATTTCATTCTGTTGTTTTAGATTTTTTCAAGTCCTTTTTTGAAATGATAACTGGAAAAGACATTCGGTATAATAAAAACATAATACTGAACTTTGTCGAGTGTTCATCTAGGGTGTTATTTTTTTTTATGAGGGTGATAATCTACCATTACACACTCAACAAACATTAGTATGGTTATATTAAAGACATACCAAAAAAGGTACACAGAGGTATACCAAAACACTACCTTATTATTGCTTAATCTGTAACATCATGCATACCTTTTATGTACCTCAGAGTACCTTTTTAGTACAACTTTGGAACCTGAGATGGACCATTGGTTTCCAAAGTTGTACTAAAAAGGCATACTTTTTATTTGTAAACATCTTTGTGCCTTTTTTGTACCCTTCTAGTTCCTTTTTTGGTATGGGAAAGACCTGTGCAAGCTACAAAGAAAGCTTTATACAACAAGAAACACAAAACTTACAATAAATTCAATTATTGATCAGCTACTACAATTATTTGATATTTGTTCAATTTTAATTAAAAATACAATTCTATATTTCAGTTTAAAATCTTTTACATCAAGAGATCAAAGCAAAGATGATCAAGTGAAATACACAAAATCAGGTGTAAATGTTGATACTGGTGCTGAACTTTTACATAAGTAAGTTATATAATAAATATACACAAGTGAGTTATATTATAAAAACACACCAATGGGTTATACAGTAAAAAATGCACAAAATCTGGTGTAAATGTTGATGCTGTAAGTTAGTCAAGTGAATCATATATTAAATATACACAACAAGTTATACAGGAGAAATACGCTAGTTAGTCATGTGATAAAAATACACATATTGGTCAGACAATAAAATTATTAAATTCCTTTTACAGTCACTATCTGTCATTCTTCCTGACTAATATAGATGTGGAAGTAGATAGTTAAAATAGACCATTTACCAGTACAAAGAATGGTTGTAGTGTTGCTAATAAAATTTTGATTTAAGAAAAATACCCAGTAATCTTGACTTTGATATAAAATCTCATTTTATAAATAAAACAAGTTATTTCTGCAATAAATCACTGTCATTCTTTTTTTCTTTGCTTTGATTTTGATTTTCTAAGTAATTTTTCAATATAAATTCATTTATCTTTTAATATAATTTTTAAGATTGGTATTTTTTACCAATTATATTTTTATCAGTTGTAATGTTGGATCAGTTGTAATGTATGATGTATCAGTTGTAATGTATGTTGTATCAGTTGCAATGTATGATGTATCAGTTGTAATGTCTGTTGTATCAGTTGTAATGTATGATGTATCAGTTGTAATGTATGTTGTATCAATTGTAATGTATGTTGTATCAGTTATAATGTATGATGTATCAGTTGTAATGTATACTGTATCCATTGTTATGTATGTCATATCATTTTAAGCAGAATTCATTGAAATAGATTTTAATTTTTCAGATATCAACTGATATGGAAGGAATTACATGAACAAGCAGAAGAAAATGCAAGATGTGCAGAGGTGAGTGAAATGTGATATATATAAATCTTCTTTGTTGAAAAAAAAAGTCAGAAAAAACCTTTAATTTCATTATTTGCTTTAGTGCTTTCATGCTTTCAGCACTCAACAGGTACATTTTTGTTGCATTTTTAATAAAGAGATAGAGAGAGAGAAGAGAGAGAGCAAGCTTTGTTGTTATTATACTTTTAATGGTTTCAATATGTATAATATATGACATAATTAGATAAATCAACACTGTTGAAGGATGTGATATAAAACAGAATGAATTTGAAATTATTAATTGTGATACACATGGAATTCTTTTAATCAAGAAGCATTCAGACCAGTGCAAATGAGAATATAAGCACTGAATGTATCTTTTATGTTTGTAGGATGTTGATGGTCTGATAACGTCTATATATGTTGATTATGATAGACAATGTGAGACATTGAATAAATTACATGATACTGTAGCAGAGCTTCCTGTGATCTTAACACAACTACAGGATCTAACAGATGTACTAGGTATGTTTGTGAGGGAAATGGAATTTTAGGGTTTAAACATTTCTTAATCTTGTCAATATTACTTTATTGAAATGAACTTTATAGGTTTGAGTGAAGCAGTGGTGTTCAGTGATCCAGTCTAGATTCCCACACAGAGTTGTTGGCAGAAGACGTAGAACAGATATTATTTGGTATCATAAATTCTCAGCTCATTAACTAATGGTTCCAATGGGAGTCATTTATTAAATTTTCACTTAACCAACAGCACTGTTTATAAAGTGTCATTTTATAAATTGGAATTTCTGTAATAGATTTAAAGTGTTTATCAGTCATCAGGATTTACATGTTGCCTTAACACTTGATATTTAATAAGATTACTTATTGCTTATTAAAGTTACCTGCTTAAAGGACATCAGATCATCACATAGGTAAAACTTAAAATCATAGGCCCATTATCACACTTCTATTGGCAAACCCTGCTGCTCAGGGATGTTGTAAAATTCCAATTGTAAAACTTAGAAAAATTAAAAAGATAAGGGTTAAGTATCATGGTATTGTCATATACCGGTAACATTTTGAATTTCATCATCAATAATACATTCAAAAATGGTATATGACAGTACTATTGACAAATTGCTCCTGCTGAAAGGTATCGGGGCATCACATAAAACTGAAATTTATCTATACTCAAAAAAAAAAAAAATTGAAATCTCACTTTAGTTAATTTTTTGAGATTTGTAATATTCCATGATTAAGTTTTAATACTATTTTTACCAGCCAATCTTGAAGAAGAGTATGATAAAGTAGAGGCAGCCATGCCTAAGGTTAGAGAATGTGACTGAAGAACAGGAGTTTGAAAAGACAAGAGCTTTACATGTACAAAAATTATCACAGTATGATCTAGGAAAAAGACAAGAATATGAGAAAATTAAAGGTAATTATTGAACAGATTTTAGAAACGTTTGGTAAGACCAAAACAGGGCATTTGAATTTGAAATTTGAATCCGAGAAGCTTGTCATCCGTTTCTAGTGTGCAGTAAACTTTTGTTTCATGTTTTTATTTGTTTAATCAGATTTTGGCAAAAAATTTGGCAAAAGTAGTTTGACAATAAATAGAGGAAGACATTTATTGTTAAAGTTACACAGTCATTCCACCTGTTTTAATGACTGGCACACTCCTAAGATCCTCAACTCTGCCATTGTTAAGCTTGTAAAGAATGGTTTGTTTAGGTTATTAAGGATGTTAAATTCTTATATTATAATTCACTTTACTAAGTTAAAATTAAACTTGTCCCACATATCAAACAAATTGTGGCTTAGTCTTAAAACTTACATTTATAAAGAATCCTATTTCTGTTAAAGAGTAGTAAAATTTGTATGCTAAAAACATCTGTTTCCTATGTCAAACCAAAAACAACAAATGAATCAACTTCCTTAACACAGAATTTTAAAACATAATGTATTGTAATAATGACAAAACTTGTTTAAAATGTATAAATCTGTAATAAGAGAGCAGACTTGATACCCATTTACCAGATGTACTTGTTGTCATTACACTATTTTCCACTTCAATATTTATGTTATGTTTTCCTGTTCTTATCTTACCATCAAAGGTGGAATACGGAGATTTATTATTTTTGTCGAGCCTAGCAATGCCATAAGGCGAGACTTAGGTGTTACTTTTCTGGTGGCAGCGGCAGCGGTGGCAGCGCCGACGACATGTCAAAATGTGAAAGTTTATGTTAAATTAATGTATTTTCTACTCGAATCAAAAACTAAACCAGGCAAGACATTTAAATCTGTGGAATTCTTGTTAATATTAAGAATTTTATTTGACAGGTCAACTGGCTAAAGAGCATGCTAAAAGTATGCAGCAGTTTGATAAAGTACACCAAACACATCTAAAGGAGAGACAAGACACATTCCAGGAGAAATTTGATGAAGATGTTAACTATTTTAAAACTCATGGTCACATACATGCAGACAGTATGTAGTTATATTTTGTAGTGAAATTTGAACTGTACCACAGGTCTTTTGGTTGAGATGGTTTCACCAAGTAGGACTTTGTAGAATATCTTTGAACCTGACATTTATCTACACATTGCTCTGACTAATAGTGCTTGAATTCAGGTGCTGACAGAAATCTTGTTTGACAGATTTGCCTTTAATCAGGGTATAAGGGTTGTTATTTGAGAAGGATTGGGTCCTTGTACTGTAGATTATTACTTGCCACTGAATCATGTTCCCAAGGTCTGTACCAGCCAGAATGGGTTTTAGTTTTTTTTCTCTTTTCAGTTATTCAGTATGAACCACATGTCTCTGTTTATAACTGACCAGACATATTAGGGACACACTTGACCACACCTATTGCATTTTGGTACTAAATTTTACCACCAATTTTTATAAACTAATCACTCACATGTCCATCTTTGAAGAGTCAAGTCATCAACCAAATTATTTAGGACCGTTTGTTAAAAATCGTGTGTGATATTTTGATAATATTACCATAAACACTGATATGTAGAAATTATAACAGAAATTAATGTATATTTGAAAATTAGAAATTTGTATAATTTTTAGCCATATATTGAAATATGAAATATTTAAAAAAATGTTATGGATATTCAAAATCTTATATATATATATATTTTATAAATTGTAGGCTAAAAGTTGTGTTAATGAATGGCTCAAGTCCATGTACTGACTAATATTTATTGTAATAAACTGTTTTTTTAAATTTTGTGTTGAATTATATATAAACCTGAGTTTAAATAGTTACTTAGACATTATTATGTTTTCATGAGCTACTATAATATTATAATATTGTCTTGGAAGTATAGGTCTCTGAGCCTTAGGTAATTTTGATTTATTTATTTATTTTTATTTTTATTTATTTATTTTTTTTTTTTTGCAAAGGAACAGGTTAGGTGGATCTCAGTACCTGTTTGCCATGGATCAAGGTCAAGTGTATCAAAAGAACTTGCCAAGTGTCTTTATGTCTTTATGTTATTTTTTTGATATTATATTTTAGGACTTTCCACAGGAAGTGGTGATAGTGGTAAAAAACCCGATTTATCGGAGATAGAGATAGAGGAAGATGACCATGATAAATTAGATGAGTTCCTAGCTACAGCAGATGCTGATTCATTTAATGAGAATCTTGTCTGTGAGTAAAACATATTAACGACTCTCTCTGCTAAAGCTTTACATTTTATATTTCCTCAGAAAAGTGTTTAATATAAAAAAAACAGAGGGACCCGTTTGAACAGAACACTCGCTGGTCCATAATTTTGTTCAGATTAGACAAATTTTCAGAATATGGCCGTAAATTAAAAAAAAAAGATAGATAAATTTTTAAAACAAATGTTAGTGGTATATCCTATTAAATTTGTTCTGTATAGACAAGCTTTTGGTTTACTCAGGGATTGCTTATTTCATAATTTTGGCTATAATAGCATTTTTACTATAAGTCAAGTTAGATAAGAGCTTTGTATCTCTAAAGATGTTTGATTAAATTAATTTTTAGTAATGAAAGTTTGTAATCTGCATGGGTCTGTATGTACATCATAACCATTCATTATCCTTTCTAAATCCATATACCTGTTGAGTTGATTAGACAACGCTAGATCATTTAGTGTTTGTGCTTGTGTGCCTTCAATGTTCAAACATTCAAAAAAAAAGTTAAAATGACACAGGTTTAATAATCATACAGAATTCATATTACTTTTATAATAAAGTATATACCTACATCATTTATTCAGTGAATATATTAACTAACATTTCAGCTACCCATGACGGAGTGGATGAAGTATTTAATGAAGAAGATATAACAAATTTAATGATTAAAAGTGACGAGGATTTTGAAAGTGCCAATGACATTCCAAATGATAATGCAGATATAGATAGTGATCTTAATGAAGAGAATGTACAATCTGAAGTATCAGATACTAACTAGAAAAAATACCAATTCAAATACAAATAAACTTACACGTATGATAAACTTATACAGATGATAAACTTATACAGATGATAAACTTACACATACACTTATACAGATGATAAACTTATACAGGCAATAAACTTACACAGACCACTAGTAATTTCAATATATATTTTACAAAAAATTGTATACTACATATATCAGTTGTTTTTATTTCTGTAGCATTTATCACTGTTATATACTAAGTTCTGTACAACTTATCTCTAACCCCATTATAAAACCCAGCAAGACTATATTGTGTAAAGCTTTTTGTTAAAGGTTTATGTAAATATGTGCTATTATGAGCGGAGCTGGTAAAGTTTTCCATTAGAGAATATTTAACATTGCTATAAAATATCTTTCAAATGAAAAGACTTGACGTTTTGATGAGAAAGGGTTTTCAGTACCGATCTATTCTTAAAATGGCCATCAGTTATTTTTTTCTATTGCCTTTTTTACTACTATTTTGGCTACTTTCAAAAATATGTAGATACAGATTAAATTTTTTTTATTTCTAATAGCACTTCTTTTTTCACATAAAGCCAAGGTCAAAGGTCAGAATCATAACCTCATTGGCAAAAGGCAGTTTTAATTACTGTATCATGAATATGACATGGGTTTTTAGATGTGATGTTTTTTTTTAGTTGAGGAATGGGGTTTAACGACCCAGTCAACAATAAGGTTGTCAGCTGTATGATGGCGGAGGAAACTGGAGTGCTCAGAGAAAAGCCCCAATCTTTGACAGACTCTCAGAATAGGATCTGCTAAATTGGGATTCGAATCTAGGGAGTGAGAGGGACTTTTATCCGTAAGCATGCACTTTAGTCCACTCGCCATTGAGGCTCTGTGATGGTTAACCATATGGATCACAGTCAAGTTAATTACTCAGTTGTTACTATATTTTTGTAACTTTTTTGTTATATAAGTTATTTTTAAAAGTGCAGGGTTAAATATTTTAAATTTAGCAATGTATTTACATGGAACCAAGGCTAATAGTCGAACTTTGATTTTGTTCTTATGTTATTTTCAAATGTCCTTCAGAATAAGATCAAGGTCAACTGTCAAGTTTATGACATAGTTTTTCATTTACGTCTTTTGCTACTATTTTAGTTGTTTTAAAGATATCTTAACCAACTGGAAGTAATTGATATGTTTTTGATAAAAGTGTAGTAAAAAAAACAACCAAAATTGCATTAATGAAAATTTCAAAGAAGATTTAATACACATTGGTACAGTATATACAGTATACTAGTTACAGAAATGGCCTTGAAATCATTAATATTGAAAGATATTTGCCAAAATATTTGTATCTCATTTAAATAATCGACAGAAGTTATTTAAGAAATGTTCATATTTTTATATACAGTTTTGATAAATCTATTTGCAACCACACCATAAATGCTTAGATTGAGATAAGCGGTAACGTGTTATTTGCCTTGGTGCAAGTGAGTTGTAAAATAGTGAAAAATGTATATATATACAATTTGTCATTGCTTTTAAGAAAGAGTTTTAATCATGTACTTGTGTACTCTCAGTAAATATTGAACCGTGCCATTCTTAAGTAACGTTTTCAGATTATACTGTAGAATTTAGTTCGAACACACCAGTAGGTCCATTCAAAGTAATAAATTAACGCCACTATTCAAGATGTGTATAGGTCGTGGCTCACAGGCGTTTGTTTCGATATTTTAAAAAAATCCCTTGACCCTAACATGAGACTTATGTTAGGGTCTTATGTTAGGGTCGAAGGATTTTTTTTAAATATCGAAACAAGCGCCTGTTGTCTGGCTGGTACGTTTCGTTTTAACACTCTGGTAGGTCCCCTCGAAGTTATAAAATCAAGCTAATTTTAAGGACGCCTCTAGATCAATTCCCTTCAAACACTGGTAAATCACCACAAAGGCTACTGACAAAGGTACTCATAATGCTACTATTCCACACAGACAAAGAATTCCACGAATCGCCACGAATTGATACATTTTTGGATTCGTGATGATTCGTAGACTTTTGTCAATTTTCAGATCCAATTTGTGACACATTACGATTCAGTTACGACAGAATTACGGATATTCCTGGGACTCGTCTGGATTCGGTTGCAATCGCACGAATACATGTCAAGCATTCACTACGATTTACAAGAATCTCTTTTTGACAAATGAAAGGATTGTCCTCCAGAAAGCTATAAAAAGGCCCTCACCCCTTCTTGGATATTGGTTTAAAATGGATGTTCAACGTATGGCAGCTGTAATACTGGCCCTAAACCTGGAGTAACATCACCAGTTGCAGGCAGGTGTAAAAGACTTCTTCCAATTCGCTGGTTTCCATGCTTGGAGGTGGAGAGGTAGTTACTCTGGGCGGACTGCCTTCTTCTCCTACTTCCCTGTTTCCCTTGCTTTTCTTTCATCTCCCCTTGTCCTTGCCTGTAGCTCTTCTTTGTATCTTTCTTATTCCTGAATTTCGTGCAGTTACGACTCAATCGTCAACAGAAAATGACATGAAAAGTCAATGTTAAACTCCTTATATACCCAATTTGCCGGCAGTCTTAGCTGATTCGTGAGATTTGTGGCAGATTTGCAGCTAATTCTTACGTTATCGTGAGTTCGTATATATTTCTAACTTGTTCCGTAAATTAGTCGCCATGTATTCGTGGGATTCTAACAAATTCGTAGAAGATTCCTGGTAAAACCAAATGCACGAATGCCCGCCTGAGTTAAGAATACCTAAGAATGCCTACGATTTGAATAAGATTCAGTAAAGATAACTGAGAATACACTAAGAATTTGTTATGAACGAACTACGATATTTTGGAATCGGGGAATTCGTGGCCGAAATTTTGAACAGTTCAAGGTTTTTGTTACGAACTCCCAATTGCTAAAGAATGAACTACAAATCCAAAAACGTATCAATACGTGGGATTCTTGGTCTGTGTGGAAAAGTAGCATAAGTGGTAGCTGAGGCCGGCCATACAGTTCTGTTCAAAAATTGTAGGCCACCTCAAATAAAAGAACCACTCCTCTCTTAAGAATCTCCTAAGATTCGACTCCAGGTCCAGCTATACAGTTCAGTTAGAACACTGTAAAAAGTTCTTTCAAAGTTAAAAAAAAAATCACCTCTGATGTGTTCACTACAGATCCGGCTTTACATTTCTGTATTAGCATTGTGACAGGTTCTTTCCATGTAATACTACGTGTTTTTAGTTGAATCTGTCATTTTCAAAATTATGTATGTTGTTAGATTTTAACTATTTAACAAAAAATATTATTTTAAAAGAACACCATGTATTTATAAGTTAAGAGTTTAAAGTTCTTCAGACACAAACATTTAAAGTTAGCACTTTGACACCGTTCTAGACATACGTTCAAAATATCTATTCTAAATCTCTCTTGCGAGGGTTTGTTTTCAATTTTAATCATTTGCAAGATATCAAATTTAGCATTTTACAGCGTAGAAGCTCGAAACTAAATGGCACCGTTGATATTAAATTACTTTGTCAAGGCAGTTATGTATCGCATCGGAATAAATATACATATCAAATCAAGTAACATTCTATATATGTTTATGGCACGTTCGAAAATGTATAAATGGATTAACTAGTTTGCGTCTGCCTTCAAAAAAGCATTGCATATTAAAACAAATCCAAATTAGATCACCAACACAGACAGTAAAAAGATAAATGATAATGTGTTGATATATAAACTTTCAATAAACTTCAATCACAATCGCAAAACACAAACATACCAGTCTATGTCAAATCACAATCCTGGGAAATACAGACATACCGGTCAGTGTCAACGCATAATCCCATAAACACAAACATACCGGTATATGTCAACTCATAATCCCATAAACACAAACATACCGGTTCATGTCAACTCATAATCCCATAAACACAAACATACCGGTTCATGTCAACTCATAATCCCATTAACATACCGGTTCATGTCAACTCATAATCCCATAAACAAAAACATACCGGTCCATGTCAACTCATAATCCCCTTAACATACCGGTCCATGTCCACTCATAATCCAATAAACACAAACATACCGGTTCATGTCAACTCATAATCCCATAAACACAAACATACCGGTTCATGTAACTCGTAATCCCATAAACATAAACATACCGGTCCATGTCAACTCATAATAGCATTAACAAATCGGTCCATGTCAACTCATAATACCATAAACACAAACATACCGGTTCATGTCAACTAATAATCCCATTAACATACCGGTTCATGTCAACTCATAATCCCATGAACACATACATACCGCTTCATGTCAACTCATAATCCCATAAACACAAACATACTGCTTCATGTCAACTCATAATCCCATAAACACAAACATACCGCTTCATGTCAACTCATAATCCCATAAAAACAAACATACCGGTCCATGTCAACTCATAATCCCCTTAACATACCGGTCCATGTTAACTCATAATGCAATAAACACAAACATACCGGTTCATGTCAACTCATAATCCAATAAACACAAAAATACCGGTCCATGTCAACTCATAATCCCCTTAACATACCGGTCCATGTCCACTCATAATCCAATAAACACAAACATACCGGTTCATGTCAACTCATAATCCCATAAACACAAACATACCGGTTCATGTAACTCGTAATCCCATAAAAACAAACATACCGGTCCATGTCAACTCATAATAGCATTAACAAATCGGTCCATGTCAACTCATAATACCATAAACACAAACATACCGGTTTATGTCAACTAATAATCCCATAAGCACAAACATACCGGTCCAGGTCAACTCATAATCCCATAAAAATACTGGTTCTTGTCTATTAATAATCCATAAACACATACATACCCGTCCATGTTAACTAATAATACCATAAACACAAACATACCGGTTCATGTCAACTCATAATCCCATAAACACAAACATACCGGTCCATGTCAACTAATAATCCCATAAACATTTCTGTTCTTGTCAACTCATAAATTCCAAAAAAAACATACCGGTCCATGTCAACTAATAATCCATAAACATACCGGTTCTTGTCGACTCAAAATTCAATAAACACATACTTACCGGTCCATGTCAACTCATAATACCATAAACAAAAACATACCGGTTCATGTCAATTAATAATCCCATATATATACCGGTTTTTGTCAACTCATAATCCCATAAACACAAACATGCCGGTCCATGTCAACTCATAATCCCATAAACATACCGGTCCATGTTAACTCATAATTCCATAAACACAAACATACCTGTCCATTCCACTCATAATCCCAAAAACACAAACATACCATTCCATGTCAAATCACAATCCCAAAAAACACCAACAAACCAGTCCATGTCAAATCACAATCTCCTAGAAACACAAACATACCAGTCCATACCTTAATCACAATCCTAAAAAAACAAACATACTAGTTCATGTCTAATCACAAAAACATAAACATCCCGGTACATTTCAACTCATAACTTCATTAACACCAAAATACCAGTCCATGTCAAATCAAAATCCCAAAAATATAAACATACCAGGTAATTTCAAATCAAAATCCTGGAAAACACAAACATACCAGTTCATGTCAACTCATAATTCCATAATCACAAACAATCGGTCATCGTCAACTCATAATACCGAAAAACAAAGAAAAATCTCTGAAAACTGGCCAATTCAGTTATACACGCGAACTTCAATCATGGAAGTGGGACTAGTTGCTCCGGAAGGGTGGGTACCTTTCTGTTTAGCCAGCTATACCCGCCACATGCAAAATCAAATTTGAGAATGAAAGGCACATCCCTTCTAATTTAATCTCGCAAGCATCCCATTTTTTAAAATATTTTCTCTCTAAATTATCTGTGAAGTTTCATTTTCATATCATCCTTAGTTTGCACATCAAGAGATAAACCGTTGTAAAAATATGTTGTATTTTGTACAAAGAACATATATATTTGTATATTGCAAGTTAGTAAAGATTTTATGCATTAAATGTTTTAAAATATGACATCTACATAAAGATTAACAAATATTAAAGGAAAAAATAAACAACATTAGCATTGCAGACCGAAACATTTTGTTACTGTTAGAGCAGTTAGGGCTTAATATAACAATGATATCCAAAAGGCAACGTTACATAAAGCATTTCTATTTAAAGAAACAGAATGATGTAATAAAACAATGTGATAGTAAAAACATACCTATTAACGTTATACGTTTTAATTTATTAATGACATCAATATATATCATTCCATATTTAGGAACTATTTGGTATGATAAAGAGCAATAAATTATTTGGCTTTCAATTTTTTGTATGATTTATATGTACAAATATAGGAATTTAATTACTACAGGGCGTGTAGTTAATGTTTATTATGATCGGATGTAATTAACGGAAAAATACAAATCTTTATCAAAATCAATGAAGAATGAAAATTAGCTAAATCGATAACTTTTTAAGCTATGAACTGAATTCTGAATGTTTCTTATCGAATTTTTCTATACAAATTGTTTCTATTGTAAAATTGTGTAGTGTAAAAATTTACTTGTCATCGCGAAGAACTGATACCGTTAATTACTTGATAAATATGATCAAAATTGGTTTTGTTAAACAATCAAAGGAACTTTTACATAATTGAACGTTTATTTCTGGTTATCAGAAGCATTTATAGTAGTCATTAATATACTCCGACATTTATCTTATTCCGTGTGTAACCAATAATCGTTATATCTATAACCATTAATTTTAGTTTTCTTTCTGATTTCAGCAAGCATATGTGTTAGGAAATAGCTATTATTTTCTTATTTCTCGAGATATCGCTGTCTACCCTTAAAACTGAGAAATATATACATTATTTTGTCTCTTCCTTGTTGAAACTAAAAACATCACAGCTTGTAAATTTTATGATCTTATGTTAAAAATAAGTTCAAAAGTAAACATTATTCTTTAAAAAAAATGCAAACCTTGAAGTATCGAGGATAACGTCATAAACAAAGTTGCTGCATCACGTCAAGATAAATTTTCTTTCCTTTTTTAAAATTTATAAATTTTTAAGAATTCAACCCGACTACACGGGTCTAATGATTTTTTTTAAAAATTTGTGTGAAAGAAAATATGTGATGTATTCATTAAAAGGAAAACAAAAAATGTATTTAATTTTTTTTGGGGGGAGGGGGGGGATTGCAATTATAAAGAAAGAAAATTGAAAAAAGTTAGATTGATAGGGCCAGAAGAACTAATAATATCACATCGGCTCGATTTATAGATTTATCTCGTCGGCCACCTCGAATCTAATCACCTAAATTGTTTCAGTAGAAAGAAACTAGATACTCCCAATTTTTGAACCATGTGGTTTTCTATAAGGGTTTCAACGCGTCACCTAAATCTTTTGTTTTACACTATTGATTTTCTTATCTTCCTCTGACAGTTGAAAACTTAAATGTTTTGACTCTTACACGAATTGTGAATGCTTTGAAACATCGCAAAAGCCGTAAGAGTTTTAATTAATGACAGAAAATTATAAACAACAAGAGGCACATTATTGTAACTTTACAATCTGTACTATTATCGTCATACTGTGATGGTGTGAAGATTTTGGAAGTTAAAGACACAAGTGGTATTTGTTTTCTGTCAGTTTCATTTCCCCTGAAATCATGCATCACTGAATGAGATGAACAATGTCATCGTAATACCCAAATGAAATCAAATTTAATGTTTTTTTGTAATAGATATTTTTTATTAGGTCAAAACACACATATAGTTATAACAATATGATCCACAAACATAGTCAATACTACAATAATAGGCTAACCATTCATAATAATATATTAGTTAAAAAAAGAAATTTAAAAAGAAATTTATATTTAAGAAGTGTTGATTGAGGAGAATATAGCATGCAATGTTTTCCATTGTTTCTGTATAAGATTTGCTTTTGACATCGAATACATGTGTACAGAATATTTTTCAACTTGCATGTAATCTTTTATATAATTAACAGCGCCATTGAAACTAGGAATTTGTTTTTTAATCCTACACGAATGAATATAGTATCTCAAAATAAGAAAGCACATATTTATGATGTAGTTAAAATGATTACAGTTAATTCCAAAAAGATAGCTCCGAGAAATTTTTAAAATGTTTATATGAAAGATAGAATAAACTGTTTCTGTAAAATTGTACCAAATTGTTTTTACATAAGTGCATTCAAAAAATAAATGCAAACTTGTCTCCTTTGCTTCTCCGCAAAAGGTACATAGTTCTGTTTCATATAGTTTCAATTTAAAAGCTTGCTGTTTGTAAAATAGATTAAGTGATTTATCTTAATTGGAAATTTAATGTTGTCTTCACAATTAATTATAAGCATTAGAATAATTCATGGAAAACACCTAATCGAACTGTTTGTTATTATTATCAGTCAATGAATATGTACATAATCAGTTATGAGATAAGTGGATTCAAAGCAAATTTTTTCATTTAAGGCATTATGAACCTACTTTTTTC
Organism: Tegillarca granosa; assembly: GCA_029721355.1. Classification (NCBI taxonomy): domain Eukaryota; kingdom Metazoa; phylum Mollusca; class Bivalvia; order Arcoida; family Arcidae; genus Tegillarca; species Tegillarca granosa. Next base: position 10,704,183 of record CM056603.1, read on the forward strand.
ACAAAGACAGTGCATACACAACATAACATGTCCTAACTATGATTTCTTGCAATCGATTATAATTAAATTTTAATGTTGCATAGTTTTTACGGGAAGGAAATGTAACAAATTCAACTGTGCAACGCTGTATTTTGTAAATACACCCAAAGTATTTCCTTAATAGTTACACATATGAAATGTACATTGTTTGCATTTTTTAAAATTTAGACCTGTGAATTTGTTTTAAAGTTTTTAGTATTCATAAAACAAGACAAACAAAATGTTAACAAAAAAATTCAAGACATTTATACAATATTTATTGTATAAATATATATATATATATTATATATATAGTTCATTACAGTATAGTTTTTTTTAATGTAGTTCATGTAAATGTGACTATAATAAACCTCCAAGTTAACCTGTAATGCATATCTTCCGATGCAATACTGTATACCTTTTTTTTTTTTTTTTTGTTTTTTTTTCTCTTTCTTTTCTTTTTTTTTTTTTTTTTTTTTTTTGCGTTGTTAAATTTTAAAATTTTTTCTAGATTAATTTTAAGGTAATTACGTTCTAATGCGCTGTGTAATTGTAACAAGCGTGTTCAACACATTGAAGAAAACTGTTAAACTTTCTTGAAACAAATTTCATATGAAAGCATTGTTATGTTGTTAACATCGCAAAGCATCGGCATATGAAAACATTGCCTATAAGAGACTTTTAACAAAAACTTTGCCAGTTTGTACCTGTAATGCACTCGATTTTGTTCATTTTCAGTGAACTTCTAGTATGTGGTATTCAATAAAAATTTATAAACTAAAACTCGAGCTTTTTTCTTCAACATTTTAATAGGAAAATTATTCAAAACTGGTTAACCGTTAATAAAAAATAATAATAGATAGACATTTCAACAATGCGTGTATATTAAGAAATGGTTTTACCTAAGGAAAATAAAACATGAACGTGTCCATAGTTACTGGTTACTGGCTGTTATTTGTCTGATTGAAAATAAAGGAAGTGATATGTATAAAAATATTACGAAATAAAAGATTAAATGAATATCTGAGTTATAGGTACATAAAAAGCGATATCAATAGGATAAAAAAATCATGCTGTTCATTGTAGATGTAACAAAAATATAAAAAAAGTTTTATCCAGAAAAATAACAATGCAAAGATTTCCTTTGTTAATTGATGAATTCACGAAATATTCTTAAATCTTTAAAGACAAAAATTACTTCTTTGACCGAATTAACAAAAAAAAAATAGATAAACAATGTTCTATTCATTACATTTACTTATGAAAAATTATTTTCAAATTTAAAATGTACATGCCTTAAATTTATCTATGGTTCATTTCTTTATATTTTCCGCACACATCAAATACTAATACTAAATCAGATTTTTATAAAATAAAGGTGCAAACCAAATACAACGTAAAGACTTAAAAGATGGCAAAGTAAGATTCTTAGAAATTTGTCAAAATCAATTACGACAGAATTTGAAGCCCAGTCGATAAATGCCCTTATTTAAACTAATGACGAAGATTCCTTATTGAGGTTAATTTCACAAACCAGTTCTCTAATATGCCAAACTTAAGACTTTTGTAAATACTAGCAAAATAAATAGTAGATTGTGTCTTATCTACCTGTCAACACTATTACCTGATTACCTGATGCCGTTAATAAGCTATTTTTACATGATTGGTTTCATTAATCGATGTTAAGAATCACAGACTATTTTTGTTGAATATATTTGTTGATTTAATGTTTATTTGTAGCTATTAAGATCGTTGCAAGAGGAAGTTAATAGACTACAATTCAATACAATTCCGGTTATAACCGCCTATCAATATATCTATACAAAAAAAGTTTATTTTGGTTTGGCTATGATTTAAACTCATTTTTGGCTTAATGTGTCGGCAGATAGTGATAAGCTGTAACGCTAAAATCTGAAATGTTATCTGACAACAATTACACCTTTATATAGATGCAAAAAATTCTCATTCAGCATAACAAGTTTTTCATAAAATATCATATGCAATCAATAATACTATGAATTAGAAATCAAAACAAAGCTTAAGTGTGGTCCTAATTTTTTAAATTAATTAATTAATTAATTAATTTTTGGTCATCAAATTTTTTTTCCTAAACTCTTTTTTTAAATAAATGAAAATTATGTATTAATGTCCGCAACGCATATATGTAGTACTAGAATATCGTTTGCTAAAAGAAAATGTCTAAAAAGTTTTTTAATACTGATTGTTGTGACGAGTGAAATTTACAATCTGATAAGGCGATGACTTTTGGTTAGTTATCCCAATGCCACTGACCTTTAAGTACGTCAAAGATACAGACTTTCCTGTTCGCAGTTTTTTTTAAAATTGTTGAAAAAAGCAACTTACATACTCAAATTAAAGTTATTTTTTAAACATGCAACACGGTATTGATTTATTATCTTCAACTTTTTACTCGTCGTGTATACAGCCTATTAAAAACGAAAGTTATGAAAATATGTTTTGATTATTTTTTAGAATAAACGAATGATTACATACATGCACAAAAATGCTTTAATATTTGGTATTGATAATATCAATCTACGACCTGGTACGAGTTATAAATTGAAAGCAGTTGATTTAATCAATCGTTAATTTTATAGGAAAAATTGTGTATCACTTTTCTTAACGCAAATAATGAGGAAAAATTGTTAAATGAATTGAAAACACTGTAAAACTGAGGATGAGAACAGTAAGTACGAAAAATAGAGAATTAAATGGTAAATTTGCAGATAATAACAATTACATTTTGTATAATTAAGAAAAAACAATAAAAATGTATTAAGACAAGAACCAAAGTTTATATCTAAATTTTAATTGAATATAGCTTTCAATCTTTCAAACAATGAAAATTTGTGACTAGATTTTTATACAATGCAATTAGATAAAAATCTAAAGGTCCGTGCAGTTTAAAAAATTATCAGCAGCTTACCATATATAATAGATACAGATTTGAAGCCATTGGTTGGTTTACAATTAAAATGCGTTTTGTGTAAGGCTAAATAAGGTTCATCATTTTATTATGTACAAGAATGTTATTATTATAAAGCCGCCTAAGTATTACTCTAAATACATTCATTTATAGATTAGTATAACTGAACTGCCTAAGATAAGAGTATAGTGACATTTTCTTACATCCACGTCAAAATATGATCAATAAAATAGAAAAGGTCAGGTCACTTATAAATGAAAGATGAAAACCGATATAAATGAAGAAAACCACCTACGCTTAGTAATCGAATTGAGACATTTAGACTCCAACATTTAGATCCATACTACAATTTTCATTGTTTTACGTTCCAGGAAAGCGGCTCAATGGGCTCAGTTTGAAAAATGCACTTTTCATTGACCAATCAAATTAAAAAAATATTTGGTGTACATTAGCAGCGATTCCTGTTCTTTAACCTTTTTGGAGAACATTTTCTTAATATTTTAACAACTATAGGACGAATATAAAATTTTATTACAATCTAACGCAATTAACAAAAACAGTACAATTAAGTAACTCTAACAATGTGAATATGTAACAAATACCAGCTAAATTTTGATGTGCCATATGTGCACATTTCGGAAAATCGTATGTGACTAACATATGTGTGGAAATGAATATGTAACAATAAATTATAAGAGACAAAACGTCAAAATGTTCATCTTATTTGTGGTTATCAGTACTTTTAATAGTGTTTCCAATACCCTTTGTCACTTCTTTGATTAAATCTTGTTTTCAGACCAAAACACCAGCTTTCCTTTTTATCAAATATTTGATCATTTTAGGTAGGTAAGATCTTACATATCTTTATAAACTGCGATAAACGAAGACCTCGTGTAACATTACCTTTACACCTTTATGACTTCTTATGTTATCTGTTAACTAATAAATATGCTCTGTTGGTAATATTGTTATACGGAAATCGTGTTAAAATTTTTAAAGAAATCCTTATCTGCAACTTCATTATAAACTGTTTAAATCGTTTGTATCGTATATTGATTTTTCGATGCTTTGGTTTTCACCTCTCTTGTTTGTATTTTGTCTGTCTTCCTCTATATGTATTTACTCCATATACTACACGTCATTCAAAGCCAACTATTGTAATATCAACACCATTTAAACGGATAATTGCATGAAATTAATGATATCACAGATAATATAGTCAATTTCTATAATGATAAATATTTGATATATCAACAAAGTAAAAAAGTCTTTTTACACAAAATAAAAGCACTTTAATTGCTCACTTCAAACTAGACTAATTTTGTGACGTCATCTAACACTATTTGTTTTAAGTCGCAAATATATTCTGACGATCTTTCTTTAAAAATATGAATACAGTTTAACGAAAAGAATAAATAGATTTATTATTTTTTATTTGTAAATTTGAACATTTTTGACCACTTAAAGACTTTTATCAAAATTAAAGCTTAAATAAAATTTACTATATGTTATCAGAACTTAAAAAGGAATAATATTGTTTAGAGTTTTTATCAAATAAAAAACCATAGGGCTGAACAACGTTAACTTAGTATAGCTAGAATACTTCACATTTAATGCTCTCTACTTTGAATGCGTATTGTATGTAATGACAAGTTGGTAAGATCATTTTCAAGACCCCTAATTTCAAACTGTTTCTATCTCCCATCAAACAAAAGAACTTAGTTGGTTAACATGTTAACAAACCGTTAAAAAACCTTCTTAATTTTAATTTAATCACAATGTAGAGTTCGGAAAGTTGAAATTGTTTCTGTCTAAATTGACTACACGACATTGTCTTCGAAGTATATCCTTATCATAACTCTGTCATTTTACGTTTTATAATAACTAAATAAAAAGCCATGGACCAAAATTAGTATTTTCAAAAGAAGAAATAAATGTTTCTTAACTGGATTCCTTTGTAATTAAAAATGAATTTTGCAACTAATAATCGTTTTGTTAGACACCAGCGAACAAAAGATAAAACACGAAACAATTTGAGTCAATTTAAAGGCTGAAAAAGACAAAGAAAAAAGGTTTTGGTTCTTTTATAATAAAATCACCAACTTTGAGTGGCCATTATAAAAATTTCCAGCAGTTTTGATTGTTTAAGTATTATTGTAGGGCATTTAAAATCGGAATTCTTGTTACAAATCTTGGTAAAACGACTTCTTTATTCTTCTTACAGTAATCCTTGATTTAAAACAATGCGGATGCAGTAATGAAAAATATCTATTAAAGGTCAAAAACACGAAATCTGGCGGTAAAAGAAACAATTGATGAAATCATTTTCGGATGAATTAAGTCATGAAGTCATACTTTTTATCATACTTTTTATCATATTGTGTTAATCGGTTTGCTAGAAAAATGATTTGGTTAAAAACCTTCTTTTAAACATCAGTGGCTTCAAGAGATGTTTCAAAAATCATTATCAATTTAAAGAAGACAATAACATAAACTCTGATCAGTACTTTTTATAATAAAAAAGTTGAAATTTAAAAAATATTAACTTAATTCAAACTTAATTTTACAAAATTGAAAATGTGTCATTATAAAATTAGCCATAAACTAAAATTTTTACTGCTGGGGGAGTAAAACTCCCCAAGAGTATCCATAACTCAGTAGGCAGTACTTTGTGCTGTCAGAAAATGTACCATTTAGCAAAATTTTCAGCTCCCTTAAATTGTAAAATTTGTGTAAAACTAAGGTTTGTTCCCTCATGCAAAGCATTCCTTAGCTGGATTTGGATTAATATAATTTTGGAACTTTAGATTCATTAATTCCCAACTGTTTGGCTTATGTTTTTTATTATCAAACTTTTTGGTTTGAGTGTCACTGATGAGGAAAGAATTTCCGAAATGTGCACATCTGGCACATCAAAATTCAACTGGTATTTGTGTTATATATTATAAATTGTATATGATTTTGAATTTATTAAATTATGAATTTAAAAAACAAAACAAACAGACAACAGGATCAATATACTAATGTAGCGTAACTTCTTGAATTTTTAATAAATATGCATCATTTTTATTTATTTTTACTATAATGTATATCAAGCGTTGGCGGAATTGATTTTAAATATCAGAAAAAAAAATTAGTTTAAAAAAAAAATAAATAAATTTAAAAAAAATAAATAAATTAAAAAAAATAAAAATAAAAAAATAAAAAAAGATTCTTTTTATTTTCTACTTTTCCAGAGCGTTTTAAATTCCAGAGGCGTTTTTAAAAAGTCAGCTAAAAATTTTTATTTCGAATTTGCAGAAAGATAAATATAATATTTTAAACGTTTAAAGTTAATTTTGTTAAAAAATATATGCAAATTTAAAATTAGTGTTAAGATAATATTGTCTTATAAATAATATTCTATTTTTCCCGAAACAAATCAACAAATTTACTTTTGTATTTTTTATTTCATTATACTTAATGTAAAGCACTTCGGTTAAAACAACATTTTTCTGATAAAAGAATAAAGGAAGTAGAGAAAAAAATGTCGACTGTCTTTTCAATATTAAATTAATAAAATATACACAATAAATATATATATATATATATATATATATATATATATATATATATATATATATATATATATATATATATATATATATATATATAAACCATTTAAATCAGAATACAAGTCTCAGCCATGTGAAATAATGGAATATAAATGTTTGTGAAATTTACAATAATGTTATCATTTTTTTAAAAAATCTTAGAATGATACGAAAAAATTATTAAGATTTTCCTCACAAATTCTCCAAATATCGTATTAAAACACCATAAGATTTAATGTTTTGTGTGAATTGCTCATCAAAATAGAGAAGAGTTGTTTTTTTTTAAATATCAATGAAATATAAAACAATGGTTTAAAATCTCAATAAAGAAAAGCAAAGCGAAGAATTTTGCAATCTCGTTATTTATGAACACATCAAAACCAAACAAAACATTTTAATTTTTAAATTATTTGTTATTGAAATATATATACCGAACAGAGCAGGGTAAATTTCAGATTAATAGTACTTTTAATGCGTTAAAAAGCATTGTATAGTAACAGGCTATGATAGTGCGAGAACAAAATCCAGTGCAGAAATAAATAAGGCAAAATATATTATTACACCTCATGAAAATTTCCGGTAATATGATTGGATGACAGCCAGTTGACAAAATTAATGGCACATTCAAAAGAAGGTATTCACGTGCCTTAGGGTAACATTTTTAATGTCCCATCGCAAATGAAACAAAAATTTGGTAGACCGAACGCATATCAATCTGCATCAATCGAACGTTATTAACGTCATAGAGTTTTTACGTTAAGCGTCGTTACTACGAAGAAAAATTTACATCGACAACTAAAATGTCGGTCGACGACACAACGAAAACTTTTTTGAAGAAATTTCCGTTGGTGATGGACGATTTATATCTGCAGATAATAGTAATATATATGAAGATTGCAAATGAATCAGTTTTCATTACGTATTAGATTTTACAAAAACCGTTTTGGCGAATTCTTTTTATTAATTGCAAAGGCTCGCTATAAATCAAAATTAAACACTCACGTCTTACTATTAATTTATGATAATTTATGCCCAAGGAATCAAACCTCATATACGGAAATATGCACATTTGGCGCATCAAAATTTAACAGGTATTTGTTTGGTGTATTTACTACCCCTGAGCAGATACCGCTGCTGGTGGAGTAAACATGACTCAGTGGACATTACTTTATGCTGTCAGTAAATATACCATTTGGCAAAATTTTCAGCCGTTTAAATTTGTGAAATTTATGTAAAACTAAATTTTTGTTTCCTCATGCAAAGCATTGCTTAAGCTGGATTCGGTTTCATTTAAATTTGAAACTTGAGATTCATTAATTTTCAACTGTTTGGCTTATGTTTTTTTATCCATCAAACTTTTCGGCCCCTTTTATCACTGCTGAGGAATAATTTTCCGAAATGTGCACATATGACACTTCGAAATTCAACAGGTATGTATTTCATATATACATGTATACGGACCATCAACCTTTTGTTTAAAACAAATGATTGCATAAAAAGCAAAGGCGCTTCTTGGATTTTTTGTACAAAGCGTCCATAAGATAACAATAAATATTTTCTATAAGAAGTCCTTTATTTATTTTATTTAAACAAATTTTATCAAATTTGGTACTCACTCAATAATCTAAAAATGTACTACTCATTAGCTGTTTTAAATGTTAATTATTGTTTAGCATTATTTAACGCGCTAACTCGACTTTACAATTTGTTTTGCATGACGGTAAATTATATAGAACTGTAAAAATAAATACAGTAAATTCTAAATAAAGTAACATGTCATGTAAAGTAACACTAATATTTTTTAAGTATGCATCCAAAAAACGAAAAAGTTTATTACATGCAAGTCACAATGTATAAAGATTCTTTTGAGTTGATATTAAAACAGTTCTAGTTTATTACAATATTACAGCATCACTTTCGTAGAAAATTAGAAATTGTGTAGTAATAATTCAGCTCAGGCATCAGATTTCATTTGGCTTGTAAAATGAATATAAGCGATATGGGCGTTATCTCTACTATTAAAAAAAATCAATGAATCACCAAAGAAATGTTTAGGGAAAGATATTTCTAAATTTTCAGACGTCTCCTGGCACTATTATCTACAAAATGTTATTTTTATTGTCTAACCTAGTGTATCTTGATAGGTGATGAATATAAATGAAATTTTAAATTACTTAAGTATTGGGATATATTATTAAGTGTTTCCAGGTTTTAGTGATTCTACCATGTTTCTCTTTACATTGTTTTCCCATTTTTATGACTTTTATAGTTTCTTCTTTTTGGAAACATTTACTAGAACTTAATGCATATTTTACAGTAAATTATTATTTTTTTTAAAAGTATACATTTTAAATCCGAACTTTTGTCTTCAGTATGAAGTCAACTTGTTTTAAACGTTTTTTTTCGCTCGACGGTTTCTGTAGATTAAAGGAAATATTAAACACAAACATAATAGTCCATCTTCAAATCACAATCTTAAAAAGAAAGTAAAACTATCAATAATGACAAAATGACTTAAATTTGTGAGGTTTCACCATATAAGGGAAGCCGGAAGACGTAGTGCATCCTATCTAGCAGGTTTTACCTAACTTGTGTGAAATCTGAATTGAAAATAAAAACAAAGTGCTATAGAGACACATTTTACACACACACACACACACACACACACACACACACATACACACACACACACACACACACACAGGTGAGAGAGAAAACTTGATCTTATCAAAAGCTTAACTTCACCATATATATATATATATATATATATATATATATATATATATATATATATATATATATATATATATATATATATATATATATATATATATATATATTCTTTTAAAAGCTAAATTCTTCCAAAGACACCATATTTCGTAATTGCTGTTTCGTTCATGTAATTTTTTTTTTTCGGTAATAAGATATACATGTACATATGTAATGTTATACAAACAAAATACGTTTAATTCCAATGTTTGTATTTTACTTGCGTAAAAGATATCACAAATATTATGATATCAGCATTGTAATAGATACAGTTTTATGTTTTTATTTAGGTTTTTCATTATCATCACAATTTCTTTTACTGGCATACATAAAAGAATAATATTTTAACAATGCATAATAATTAATATTATAATATTCTGTACCGATACAGTTCATTCAAAAAAAATATTGCTCTTTAACTTCCATTAAAAGCACAATGCAAAATACCTACGTAAGTAACTTGATTTTTCCTTTTAAATGCATTAACAGCGTGGTATCCGGTCAGTTTCCAGATCATTTTAAACAGATAAAATAAGAACAGTGTAGAATATTATTTTTCAAAAGAAATGTTAGAAGTTTCGGAAAAACGGTCATTAAGAATCAATTAGCACTACATGACGTCATCGATTTGGCGCGAAGTATCACTGGAAGTCATAATAATTATCAGAATAAATCTTGGAATTTACAATACTTCAAAATGATCGTGAAAATAACATTATTGAATATAAAGGTAATTACTGTTTTATGGTTAATTAACCTGAAGATTGTCCTTATCCGTGTTTAAGCAAAGAATACATCAATAGACTCGATCTTATAAAAGGATTTATACTACATTGGAATAAAGAAACATTTCATCATGCTGCTTTTCTAATAGTTTTAAGACGTTGCTTGTTGAAAATAAAGGGTAATCCTGGAGCGTGTCAAACAATTTAAATTGAAATGGTGTTCATTTTAGGCACGTTGGATAATCTTTTCGTCTACAGCCGGTGACAATCTTTGATGAAATACATTAAACACATCAGTTGACGAAGGTAAGTTCCTTTTTTTTGTATTTATTACATCATTGGTTGGACAGTTTGTATTGTTTTCTGTCATGATTCAAAATTTAAAAGACAAAGCATTACTAAACTTTATTTGTGGTTCAATTTTCTATGTTTTTTACTTCATTTTTTATTTATTTAACATATTTTTAATTTTTACTTTTTTTATTCATTTTTATACTGTTTGACAATTGGCGCAGAGATTAAATTTGTTAAAAATATTTATTCATTGGCAAACGACTGTCATAAACAGAAAGTGTCCGCATTTTGTTTTTTCCTGAGATTAAAAAGAAGTTTCAAATTTAACACTTCATGATTTAATAGAAATAAAACAAACACACAAGCTCCCGCCCAAACCACAATCCAAAAAACAAAGCAAAAACTCTGAAAGCTGGCAAAATTAGCTACACACGCGAACCTCCACCAAGGAATTGAGGCCGGGCGCTCCGGAAAAAGGGCAAGGATCCCCCGCCCTGCCAGCCACACCCACCACATGCATGCAAGCCAACTCCTCGAGAACGAAAGGAACAAAGAAAAAAGATTGACTACGAGCATTAGAAAAATCTAAGCAGAACGAGCGTTAAAGACAAAAAAGTTTACATAAAAAAATGTTTAATTATTCTTTACATATTCTTCACAACTTTACATAATTACATGAATTATTTCACACTTTGTTTGACCACTACGGTAGCTCAGTTGGTAGAGTGCTCGCTCCGTAAGTGGAAGGTCGTGGACGAACCGCGGCCGGGTTTGACCCAAGATTTGTAAGTGGGTAGGGACTGTTCTTTCGCCAAACATCCGGCATTACGGAATAAAAGTCACGGTTCTTTCGGATGGGAACTTAAAATAAACGAGGTCCCGTGTCATGGCAGGCATGGCACGATAAAGAACACTGCTGTATAATGCCATCAGCGGAACGCACAGGCAACATTTCTGCACCTTTGCCTATAGCTGACGACGTCTCGATATAAGTGAAATATTTTTGACTGGGACGTTAAACACCATTACTCAACTCAACACTTTGTTTGAGCAATGTTTTGGTAAAAAAGCATTTTTTACAATTCACATAAATATGTTTTATAAGTGACACTAGACCGGTTAGTTTCCATGTTTTATTTTACAAAAAACAGAGTGCATCGATAAATTTTAAGCAAAACTCATGATTTTCATTTTCATTTTCAAAATCAATTATCGTGGTCAGCCTTCATTTTTTTTTATCTTGAATTATGTTGCGCATGTCTTCTATGTAGATTTGTAAATGTTCTTCATACTTTTTGCTTCATATGAATAAAAAAACAATTCAGCAAGCAGTTGTAAACATTTTGAAGTTATTGGTATACAATGATATTAAAAACAATTATGACAGCAGTCAACATCCTGCACATAATTGTATATTTATTTATAAAGAAGTTGTAAAATTTGCTTTAAAATTCATTGTTTCAATTATAGCATTTGTTATAATTTATTATTTAATAAAGATTAAAATATTTAGGTAAATCTTAGAATTTTTATATAAAAGTTAAAAAAAAAAGGAAGAAAGAAAAAACAACTTTTATTAGGTCAACAACAAAATTTTCTCTAGATAAAGAGTGTTGATTGTGTGGGCACACCATTTATAGGACAGGTATCAATATATGTCGGTAATTTATGGACACGTACTGCCAGGTTAACCCTCAAGCCATTCGGATTTCATATCAGAGAAGTACATATTCAAAATACATCAATATGCATTTACTTATGATACATTTTTAAAAAAATATTTGAATGCATTTGTCTTCACAAAAGCTTTGATATTTTTTTCAAAAATGTCAATGATGTATAATCGAAAAAAATTTCTATAATATATAAATAAATGCAATATGATTTCAATGCAAATGTTTTCAATAGTGTTTTAAATTGCTTATTTATCTGTTAAAAGTGTCAAAATCAAGACCAGATATTAGAATGATTACCATCATCGTTGTTACAAAAGCATTTATAACGCCTACAATCTAAGTAAAAATAACTTAATAACACATCTTGATATTCTCGATTGTCACACAAGGTTCATTTGTTTCTTAGTAATGTACCGTTTTATTTCAATTAAGTTGATTTTGATTTTTTTGAAACAATCTATGCAAGTCGAAAAAGTATCGAAACCTTATAACAATTTTTTATTTTAATATTCATTTAATCAGAAATGCTCATTTAGTAAGCAACCATATATGTTCCAAGAATTTAATACCAATAAATAAGAAACGTAACAATCCAGTCATCAAAGTACTAACCTTAAACAGACAGAAACAGAGCAATAACTTCTCTACGACTTTGGTAAAATATTTTATTATATTAAAATTATATCATTGGTTTAACATATATATATAGTAATATGGTAATTTTTGCAAGATGGAGTACTCTTCATTTCGTTTTACTCCAGTCGTTTTTAAACACTTCGCATAGTTGATACAACATTCTGTGATTTTATCAATTTTAGTACAGCCGTTTCAATATTTATATATACATATACACATATACTTTCATTTATATATAACTTGTTTTCAAAGTATAAAATTGTCAATTTTTGTATACTATAATCATTTTTACGAAAGGAAAACAAAACTCTAGATTCTAAACTCCGTGAAAACAAGGTCTTCGTAAACCAGAAACGACAAATATAATCACTAAACCTGTAAAATGTTTTTAATTTTAGTGCTAAATACATTTCACCAATCGTCATTGATTACCGTTTAATTCATCACATGTAAAATTTGCAGACCTAGAAAATAAAAATAACAGTCTCAAGAGCGAAGGATACTATATAAAATTTAAATTGTGAATTTTTTGTTCGATATTGATGTTCCCAGAACTTCCGGCTATAACAGCTTCAATTTTCAACTTATACTTATCTTTGCTATTTTTTTTTAAGAACGAGTTTACTTCATTGTCAATTTTCATACAAACATTTTCAAGCTATGTATAGGATAATCTATGTTTATAAGAAAACGAAAATACTAGAAAGTCAACGAAAACAATATTTTTTATATTAGTTATCGCAAAAAAAAAACATGATTCCGATTCAGATTCCAAAGAGATTTCTGTGAGAATAAAGGTGGAAAAATGTTTCAAGTCACTGGTCGATACCACAGTTTATTGAAAACTTGTCTCAATGAAAACAACACTTATTTAGAACATATGACCAGTTCATTGTACGTTAAGGAATCAATACCAAAGTATGTTATAAAAATTGATAAAAAGTATGATAAAAATGTTTATTGTGGAAAAAAATGTGAAAGCACCTTTTTCTTGATCCTGACTAATAACAAAAAAAAATCATGGACGATTACACTCCCATGCTATGAGGAAAAAAGCGAGTTTTAATTATTACTTATCTATATATCTATATTATATTATAGAGTATACATGAGTATGAACTGGACAGTGGTTTTTTTTCGTCTCCAAAAAGAAAGGCAATTTACTCAGTTTTATTCAAATTTTGATGATGAACTTCTTTAGTGTTGCTGGTTGTCTAATAAGTTCTAGAATCCACAAATGAGTCAAGAAATAATCGAGAAGCCTCCAAAAAGAAACAAAGGCAAAAGGCAAGGCAAGTGACCAACCTAACACACCAACACCCAATATTGCGACCACCAATACAAATTTAAACATGAAAAGTGACATCAATTTTCAGAGTTTACAACATGCACAACCTGTATATACACAATTATAACCTCCAAGTCAGTGTATAGGTAGTCCTTGTTTACAGAATTATTCGCCAATTATTCACCAATCAACAAGTGGTCAATTTTATCAGATACACAACGTGCCATCCCCACATCAACAAACTCAAGTCCCGGCTTGGGCCCGAGACCTTTTAAGCAAAGTTGATTATCTTGCAACAAAATTAAACAAATTGGATGCAACAGATTCACGACTTTCAGTTCTAGATAATAATAGAGACTGTGTTAATAGAGAAGTCACTTCTGTTAAGTCAGGGTAGTGGAATTAGAAAGGAGTTTGCAGTTCATAAGTGAATTATTTGATGAATTTAAAGTCAGTTCTGCTGAAGCCACATCTGATCGATCGAGAGAAAATTCACAATGAACTTGTGAGAATCACTTCTGAAAATAAAAAGATGAAGGATGAAATATGAGTGAGAATGAAAAATTTAAGAATGAAACAAATAGATTGAAGGAGGAAATAGTTGATATTCAGGCAAGGTCCATGAGAGATAACTTATTGTTTTTTGGTTTGACTGAAAACAGAGATGAAAACTGTAAAGAACTTGTGTCGGAATTCTGAAAAGAAGTAATGAAAATAGAAGGAGCAACAGAAAAGTATAAACTTGACAGAGCCCATAGAATTGGGACATTTTATGCCAGACCAGTAGTCGTGAAATTCAACAGAATAACACAGAGGGAAGAGGTGAGAAAGTAAGCAAAGATGTTACAAAACACGAATTATGCTGTATGACAGCAATTTCCAAAGGAAATATATGAAAGAAGAAAAATGCTTATACCTATCTTAAAGAAAGCGAAAGAAAATAAAAAGGAAGCATACCTAGTAAAGGATCGATTATATATAGATGGAGAACTATACAACACTCAGAACGAAAGTGAAAAGAAGTCACATATGACAAAGGAAGGAATCTATGCGAGGACGTGGAAGTTCATCAAGAGGACGGGGAGGTTCATCAAGAGGAAGTTGAGGTTCATCACGAGGAAGAGGAGGAAAAAGACAAAACAACTCGAACAGATTTGCAATATTAACAACACACGCAACAGAAAGTACAGACACGGGCACTTCAGGTGATAAAGAACATGGTGAAAGTACAAGTATAGCATGATCAGGAGAAAATTAATAAAACCTCCATTGACATTTCATTAAAATATCTTTGTTGGAATATAAACGGAGGATTGCAAGATAAACTTAACAATGTTGCATTTTTGAATTATATATGAACTTATGATTTAGATTTTCTTCCAGAATGTATAGATGACAAATATTTTGTGAATATACCAGGTTTTGAATGTAAACTATTTCCACTTAAAAGCTCTTAAAGTGTGCAAGGCGGTGGTATGTTTTTTATGGTAAGAAATAGTTTTATAGACGTGGTTGAAATTTGTGAAAATGTGTAAGATACGTTTGTTGTTTTACGTATTAGTAACTCTGTTAATAGCTATGACCAAGATATTTTTTTAATATGTGCATATTAACCCCCTGCCAATTCGTCGTATTATAAATACTATAATTGCGATATAATATATGAATTACAAAATAAACTTGAAAATTACAATGAAAAGGGTAAAATAATTTTAATTGGTGATTTGAACCGCCGGACTGCCTGTTTTGATGATTTTATTACAGACACCGTCAAAAAACACGTGCCATGTTCATTTATATATGCAAATGAAATTATGGACTCGTTCGCACCAACCCGGACAAAATTACAAACTCGTTTGGATCAAATCTATTAAGTTTATGTAAATTAACTGGTCTCTAAATTCTAAATCGAAGGCACCCTGAAAAACCGGATAATGATTTCACGTTCAATGGGACAAGAGGTTAAGGTGAAATAGATTGCATCATAACTACCCCGGATATGTTTGAATTTGTTCACAGATTTATTGTAGCAAATTTTAACCAACATAGTGACCATGCCCCCTACATGCTATTCTAAAACTGCTATTCGATGTTTACAACGGAGCAAAAAACGACATTGACATTGACCCTACGATTGACAGGTCTTACAGATCACGTGTTATGGTGAGATGGCAAGAAGAAAACAGACAAAAGTGTATTGCTTCGTTTCAAAATCACATAGATAAATTTGAATAATTTATGACTAATCGAATTTCTCTGATCAAGTCATTACAGATGAGAGTATTGACACCTTTACAAGTATTTTACATAGTGTATTTAAACCGTTCTGTACCGTTTCACAGCCAAATAGAGGGAAAAAAATGCACGCGTAAACAATGTACGAAGTTGGTCTGATGATAAACCATGGTTCACTAAACACTTCAAAAATTTACATCATAAATATCTGCGCTCTATTTCTGCATTCAACAAAAATAAAAATAAGGAAACACATAAGCAGCTGCACTTTGTCAAAAAAGATTATAAAGACTTGAAAGCAAAACTTAACGTGCATACCTAAAGCAGGAAGGTGATATGTTATCTAGCCTCCTTCAATACAATCCAAAAAAGTTCGAAATTTTCACGTCGTAAAGTGCGATCAACAACCGTTGCATTGGACGAATTTGAAAAACATTTCAGTGGCATGTTTGATAATATTACAACAGATAACACACATAACATCTTGAATAGGGACTCTGACTCGGAAAATTAACCTGTCTTTGAAGAACTAGATCAACCTATTACTACAGATGAAATAGATAAATGTATTAACAATTTAAAACGGGAAAAAAGTAATGGAGAAGATGAACTTTTGAATGAATTTTCATTGAATCTAGTCCCTTTATTTTAACTTATCTTTCATATATATTTTATAAAATTTTTCACTCAAGAATGTTCCCATCGGCTTGGCAGTTGTTTACCAATTTTTAAAAAAGCTTCTCCAAGCGATCCTAGTAATTATAGGGGAATCAGTTTATTAAGTAATGTATGTAAACTGTTTATTTCTGTTATCAACTCTCGACTTCTACAATGGGCAAATAATTATGTTGTAGTGACTGATGCACAGTTTGGCTTTCGCCCAGGACTAGGGACACTGCATGTAGTTTTTGCTTTACACTCTAATACAACAAAATCTCTACTTAGCAAAAAAGGTTATATTGTTGTTTGATAGATTTTTCTTGTGCTTTTTGACTCTATAAATAGACAATTTTTAATTTATCAGTTAGCTAAAGTGGGATTTAAAGGTAAAATATTGTCAGTTATTAAATCAATGTATGATAAAGTTAAGAGCTGTGTAACTGTTGATGGATTTTACTCAAATTATTTTAGTAACAAAATGGGACTTATACAAGGGGAGGTAATTTCCCCAATCCTTTTTTCTTTTTACATGAATGATTTAGTTTATCAAGTTTTGTTATCTTAAGGTGCAAAATATCCATCTAATAATTTCATCTGGGCCAATTTTATAAAACAAGATCTTGAGTTTATTTGTCTTGGCTATATTTGACTAAACCAAAACAACATTTGCCCTAGACATGCATTGTCGGTAATTAAACAACGATTGGAGGATACATGTAATCAAACACTGTATAATACAATTGTAAATTCTACAAAATGTTCTTAATATCATCTTAATTGATAACTTCACTCTACAATATTCCAATCTTAGAAAGTTATACATCAAAACGTATTTTGGGTAAAACCTAGTGTTTTTAAACTTATTCAATTACTTAGTGTCAATAATGTAAAGCAACTGCGTAATCTAGGTAAATATCTTCACAAAGCTGTCAAAATCCAAAATGATTGTTAACCTGAATTGTAATATTCATATTTGTATGTTATTATTATTATTATTATTATTATTATTATATCTACAGATATGTGCTATACAATGTATCTCACTGTTACAAGACTTATTGTTATATTGATATTGTACCAATAAGTTATATCAACTTACAGAATAAAATGAAATGAAATATCGGTTAGACTTCTTTAAACGTTATTCTTTAACTAATGTCTAGTTAAATTAAGAAAATTTTATTTATTTATTTTTATTTATTTATTTATTTGATAAATGAAAGCAATTATTTATTAATTACTGTCTGATTCACATCATCCGTAGCACTAGTTTTTTAAGGT
This sequence comes from Tegillarca granosa, assembly GCA_029721355.1. NCBI lineage: Eukaryota > Metazoa > Mollusca > Bivalvia > Arcoida > Arcidae > Tegillarca > Tegillarca granosa. The sequence continues at coordinate 10,722,305 of CM056603.1, forward strand.
TTTAGAAGAGATATCAAAAAATTTCGTAGCATGCCACATAACGTTATGACGTATGCATTTTGTCGTAATTAACTGACACAAAACTAAATGCCATCTCATTTCGGAAATACATCGCTGAAAAATCATGTGGGTTAAGAAATAGAATTTAGCGCATGACCAACTTTCCCATTTTCGCTGGCCAGGTAATATCGTCTGCTAGCTTAACAGCAAAAGGAATATATACTGTAGGCTTAACAACAGCGATCTTACCTACAGCTGAATGAACTATTCCAGAATTTTCTACCTTAACCCGCATGATTATTACAGCGATGTATTTCCGGAATGAGTGTTTGTGTGTTTTCCCATATTAAATCCCTGTAAGGATTTTAAAAAGCTCTGCATTTAATACTCCAGCTAAGATGGCATTTAGTTTGTTGTCAGTTAATTACGATAAAATGCATACGTTATAACGGTATGTGGCATGCTACAAAATTTTTTGATATCTCTTCTAAAACCTTAAAAAACTAGTGCTACGGCAGACGTGACTCAGACAGTAGTAATATGTATCTTGATTTCTATTTCTATTTCTTTTTTTAATGGTTTTATATCATTAGTTACGATGACTATTGTAAATTAATTCTAGATACATATTGGCTTTTTATTTTTAATTAAAATTATGTAAACAATGTAAAAATGTCGAAATTAATAATGACACAATTTGTACTTTTTGTTTAATATAATTTTCACAAATGGTAAATTTTTGGCCTAATGCAAGAAGAATACATGTACACCTAATGCAAGAAGAATACATGTACACCTAATGCAAGAAGAATACATGCACGCCTAATACAAGAAGAATACATATACTTATACATGTGTTTAAAAAAAAACTAGAATTGTAAATGTGGCAAGCACAATGACTAAAGTCTTTCGCCACTTAAATGATTGGTTGTGTTGATGTATTGTTTTACATTGCATCACATTTTTTTAAAAATATTTTTGCAGGTTTTATTAATTACTAATACTTATTACTATTTTGGAACAGTTTCCTTATCCAATAGATGTGCGAGTGTGTCTTATACTAGCGCAAATTCTGAAAAAGGAAGAACGCTTCAACCAAATAATCAATGAGTATAAAATGTCATGAAGTCATATTAATTTCTTGAATATGTATACTAAGTGTTTTTGTTTGAAATTTTATGTTGTCGTACCCTGGACTTTCAATATTGTTTATCAAATTTATTAAAATGATATGCATATCTATCTAACTCCATATAAAGTATGCTACAAAACGGGTCATTCAATTGCTTTGTTACATTGTACACCATGCATGTGATAACCGCCTTAGCTTTTTAATTATCCTTAGAGAAGTTAAAAGTTCATTTTAACAAGCAACGTTTTCATTTACTGTTATAAAAAATTTAACTCAGATGAAACATGTCACTTAATTCTAGTTGGCATCTTTGTATTCATCGTCAATATAATGTTGACATTTTTCGCAAAATTATGTAGGTCACAAAGACCCGTTTTGTTAGAGCTTTGTACAGGATATATAGAGAGTTCAGTGTTTGTGTTGTGTTGATTCTCTATGACATTTGCTCATTTGTGGTGAAGGGCACATTAGCTGTATTGAAGACTTCATCATAGGCGATTTGATATAAAAATATCAAACAGGAGAATATAGCCGTTTATGATACGTTCATTTTAATTTGTTTCTGATGAAGAAAGTAATATTACATTAATACTAATTTTTCATGTCATAACGATTAATATCTTCTTAAAGTTCAAATATTCTAAAACACGTTTGATTGTTTAAAAAACAAAAAAAAAACGAACAACACTAACTAAGTATTTACCTGTTTTATTTATCATCTATTTTCTTAATATCTAATTGTTTTACAACAAGACATAGCTTCTCTTTTCAAATAAAGAAGAAATGTATTGAAAGCGAACCCTAATTGGACATATAAAGATTTAAAAATCAAATATTCCAAAAAGTTTTAAAATAATCTCTGGGAGGCAGGTGAGATAAAAGGTAAGCATCATGCAACTCAAACTAAAAGAAAAAAGCTGAATAATAAAAAAAAGTTTCTTATTTGGAAACGAAACATTCAGTTGTCCATGTTACTTTTTAGGCAATGTAAGAGAACGCCTGCTGTTTAGCTGTTTATTCAATTACACAATTTAGATGCCAGGTCAAATATGTGATGAAATAAAGCGCAACCGTACTGACAACAGCGTGTCATCTATGACTTACTCGCTGCTGTGTTTGTGCCATTAAATATTTAAATATTCAACTTAAAAGAACAATCAAAACTAAGAAAGTAAAAGTGGCTAATTTAACAAAGGAGACATAAAAACAAGATACACGAAAAAATTGGTTACCTATCTGATTACAAAATTACTTATCCTGTTCAGGCACTAAATATACTGTGATAAACGGACTTACATTTTCACTCAAGTGACTTCGTAACAAACACGTTTAAGTTTAAGTATGTCGAGTCTTTATAGAAAAAAATGGAATAAAACTTGATATAATACTATTTATATAATCATATCAGTGACCCATAATATTGGTTTTATAATTTGAATAACTATTTCCCAAGATGTTTCTCAATGCTAAAAACGTGAGTCAAAGTTGTGTTTAATTAAATAAAAAGGAATGTTAGTTATCCTTTATTTTTTAAAAAAAATATTTAGACAATATCAACATATAACATGCTTTGCATGCAAATAAATAACTTAGCTCTCCGGCTCCTTTTCTTTGTTAGAATTTAATGTTAAATATCAAGCTATCATTAAACTTAGTAGTCTATCAGATGATTAGTAGCTGAAAGACTTTTAATTTGAAATGAAGCTAATGCACATAAACAAGTGCACAATACCTTAGGAACAATAGCACAAGACGGTATGAACACACTTTGAGATCTTAGATTTTAATATATCCAGTATACGACAGGTAAATTACAATATTTCATCAAGCTATGTATGTTAAGCTTCAATGTAATTCGAAACCGAAAGCATCCACTTCAGGAACAATAACAAACGTCTGGCCTACATTAACACACACACACACACACACACACACACACACACACACACGGCTTTATTTACTAATCGTTTTGCATTTTACCAAATAAATGTTGAAAATGAAGTCATGAAAATAATGTCTCGGCTGCGTTTGCTGTTATCAAGTGCCTTTTTACAGTGATTAAGTTTTTCTTCTAATTTAGAAATCCTATTGCATATTCAATCTTGGAATAAACGGCTTATCTAAAAACACATATATATGTGATTTCGGATTTTCTTTTTACAAATTAATAGGTTTTATGTCTAGTTTAGATATTTTACTTATCTGTAAAGTTACAGAAATATATATGGCTTTGTTATACATTTACAGCCATAAGCAGTAAGAGTTTTATTGTCATCTAATAAACGTAAGGGTGGACCAAAACATTACTATTAAAATTTCAAAGATATGAATCCGCAACTAATGGTTTAAAAACAATAGTAGTGGCATTTATGTCATACATAGATTTGTAAGGTAAATTTTATTTAAGGAAAGTATAAGGTAAAGAAAACCCTGCAGATAAGGTAAGTTAGATAATTATTTTTAAATGTGTGTTTGATAAAAAGAATAGTCTCGATGTGATTTTATATAAAAAGTGGTCCCAATGTGAGGTTGATAATTAGTGGTTTTAAAAGGAGTTTGAATAAAGAGTTCTCAATGCATTTGATGGATTAGCGATTTCAATGAGAGTTGGATACCAATAAGTTGTTTCGAGAAGAGCAATCAGACAGAGTAATTCAATAAGATTTTCATACTTGGTCCCAATGTTTGATTGTTATCGGCCTAAATGAATACTTTCTGTCAGAATGAGAGTTTGAAAAATGAAAAGTCTAAACTTGAGTTTGATAATTAAAAGTTTCCAGGAGAATTTTTGTAATAAGTGGCTTCAATGGTTGTTTATTTTATAATTAGGTCTAAATAGAAGTTGAATAATAAATGGTCTTATAGTTTTTTGAAACATTAATGGTCTTAATGAGAAATTAATATCAAGTTGTTACAATGGTGGTTTGAAAATAAGTTTTAAATCTTAATAATTCAAGAGATGTTTAAAATCTCTTCCATTGCTTTTAATATATTGCTAAATGTTATTGCCATCGATTTTTTTTACTATTTTATTCAATCACCTTTATATGAATTAATAAATGCAGCATGTATGTATGTCAATGTGATCTTGTTTTTGTGTAACATGATGTTTTTGTTAATATTTTTAAGGAGCGTACAGACAATGATTTAAATATTTATTTCTGGAAAACGCTATTCTTTGAAATTTGCAATATTAGTTCAAGGATACCTATACTGCTCTTCTAGATAAAAATATCAAATATTGAAAAATAAAACGTGTTTTTCATCAAAGGTAATAAACGTAAATTACAAGGGAGATGTTATCTTATTTGAATAAGTTATAGATTTCTGGTAATGGTTTAACATTTCAATTGCTGGTTATTGAATGAATCAAAACATTTTACAAACATATATGAATGAAAGATTTCACTTTTGTCAGTTAATAACTTCAGTATAAAATTAAATGGTATTTTACTCTTATAACAAATGTGATCCAAAATAGTTTTTGTGCTGACGGGTCGGGTAGGTCTGATGCATATTTTTTGCATGGTATATGTACATGTAAATTATTGGTGGGTGTAAACTAATTCATTGCTTTGTACTTTAGGGGTATAGGTTACTAGCGATATCCAGATATAATAGATATAATGGAGATATTAACTTAGTACATGTAGTGATGTACTTTACAATTGCTAAAACAGCCAAAACACAAATTGATCATAACAAATAAATAAGATGAGCACTTATTGAAACAATAATTTATATTTCGTAGATGAAAAGACATCAATATAACAAAATAATTGAACGATAAGACCATAAAAACAAAAATAAAACATAATACTTTAAACGTTGATAAACCTGCATGCCATAACAAAAACTATTATAATAATCTATCTTTATGTAACCTTTTTTGTCCGTACGATGTAAAACTATAAGTTAATCAGAGTGGTTCTCAGATAATTTTTATTTCTTTTAAATCTTTAAGCGATATCAATGAAAACGCTTCGAGCATTTAAACCGCAAATGAAGTCTAAATCGAACCAGAAAAGAAATCGGAAGTTAAAACGTGTCATGGCAAATGTATCATCAATTATTCATTCTTTGCCTTTGCATGGAAACTTTCAATTACAAATTGATTTCATTGACCATAAATATGTTTACCATTCTGTCAAAGTTTGACATTTTTTAATATTACTATTGTTCCTTTTTTTCCTTTTTAAGCTTTCATTCTAACAGTTCATAACTTTTGACAATTCAGATAGTTTTTTTTTTCAAATTGTTTAAACGTCTAATTATCTTTTACGTCATCTAAAATATTTAACTAATTAATTATGTCAGAAGAAAAACATATATACTATCCACAATGGTTTACTAACAGATCTTAATATGGCGGTGCCGATAAACCGAAGATTTTAAAGACATAAAATTTGAGTATTCTAGCTTAAGCGTAGATTTGCAGAAAGCGATTCGGTTAATAACTTTATTTCTATATTATCTTAAGCGACCATATTTGCGCTGTGGATTTATTAGTGCAGATTTTTTGTGACCGTAACAACAAAAGACCAATTTAGATTTTTTTTTAAAAAAAAAAAAAAAAAGAGATATACATACATGTATTGTCTTTGACTTCTTATTCTTGCATCATGGAATTAGCTGGAGACTTTTTTGAAATATTGATTGCCATAGTATTTAGTATCAATAGTTGTTGAACTAAACAATTAGTTTTTACGTCATGTAATAACTTTTTTAAAATTAACTTTAAAAAAATAAATAAAAATCAAATCAGATGAAATTTGACAAAACAAAAGTAGGTTACTAAAAATAAACATTAAAATATTGTGATTACATACGAAACAATGTCTCAACTTAAAAAACCTATTGCGTTTTAGTATTACATTAGAAGAGTATTGAAACTATTGAAATTCTTATTTTTGAATACCGACCAAATTAGCTTATCCTTCTGTCAAATTTTAAAAAATTGCACTTGTTTGAAAATAAAGCCGGTCTTATTTCTAAAAATAATGGATGAAAATTAAAGGGAAGATAGATCTTAATTTAAATATGGGTTACCGTGCAGACTGGTGGTTTACGATTTCAATCACTCGGTATTGAATAGAAAACAATAGCAACAACATATATAAATAACTGAAATGCTGATTATTTTATCAGCGATTAATTTTTGTATATTAATCTAATGAACGGCGGTATTTTGTCTTCAAAATTTCATTTTTATACATAATCAAAAAAAAAAAAAAAAAAAAAAAAAAAAATTCCAAAGTGTAAATACACATAGATTCTATATAGTTCTAATGAGGAATTTCTTCATGAAGTCTCTACATTAGACCCTATATTTCTGTCAAGTGTTTTTATTATGTAATTTCCGAAATGTTCACATCTGGTACATCAAAATTAAACTGGTATTTGTGTTATATATTTACTAAACGGGTATTGCTGCTGGTGGAGTAAAAGCCCCGAGGATATCCATAACTTAGTAGACAGTACTTTGTGCTGTCAGAAAATGTACCATTTACCAAAGTTTTCAGCCGTCTTCAATTTTGAAATTTATTTAAAACTAAGGTTTGTTTCCTTCATGCAAAGCATTCCTTAGCTGGATTTGGATTTATATAATTTTGGAAATTTAGATTCACTAACTTTCAACTGTTTGGCTTATGTTTTTTATCTATCAAACTTTTCGGTCTTAGTTTCACTAATGAGGAATGAATTTCCGAAACAGTGCACATATAGCACAGCAAAATTAAACAGGTATTTTTGTTAAAATTACACATACACAACAAACAGATCGAATAAAACGAGAAATCCAATGCATATAATAAACCAGTAAGTCTACTCACAGAGCAAGTTCAGCTGTTGTGGTGTCGACAACTTAATTTCTGTTGAACATAGATACATAAATATAAACATACATATAAAGTTCTTGCTGTAGTCACGCTTAATGTAATGAATTTTATTTGTTATCAGGTTAGCGTAATCAGCAAGCAATCAATAGAATATGACAATTAAAAGAAAACTGTCTTCTTTTAATGTCTTTTTAAGTAAGGTTTCTGGACCTGCATTTGTGCGACATGTTGTTCAGATTATTGGTCCCTTACATGGAAAAAATATTCAGAGAATACATAGGATTTAAATCGATGAAACAGTTACGGAGTGTGGCGGATAAAAAAATCTTTAACACTGTAAATAAAGTTTGAAAAATATAGAGAAGGGTCAAATCCTCATGAAATATTATAGCATTTGGCGTCACACAAAATGGCAGACATCATGATATAAGAAAACATCGTGTAGAACAACTTTCCATTTTTAGCTGACATTAGGTAAGTACCACGTTTCTTTTAATGCTTTCCTCGTTTTGTTAAAAAGATCTTTGGTAATATGATTTTGACCTTGTACTTTGTTTTCACTGGCATTAGCTTCAGATTATATTTCATACTTACTTAAACCTCGTTTCTTAATAAGCTTTATTTAGTGTCGTAATAACCAGTTGTATATTATTTACCTAATATTTTATTTTTAAAATTTTGAAATGAGAATGAAAATAATAATTTTTCTTTAGTTACGTAATTTTAATGAATAACTTGTACTTTTATGATTAATAATTCAGTGCCAGCTAATATAACTTTTTTTTAAGTTTTAAAAAATTTAAGTGCGTGATAGAGGAGTAGTTATGAAACAAACGACACCATCTTTCAAGTGTCTGTTTAAAAGTTGATCAGCTGTGGTTCTAGTAAGTGTTTTATCCTTTGTCGTCTTTTAGCTGTTATAAATTTGCTTTGAATGTGTTGAGTTGCGCCAGCTGTTGGCAAGTACTTGTTTCCAGTTACAATATTTTTTCTTTAATTATACCTCAGGTGCTGCCTGTAGCTGACATTTTAACTTTATGTTAAGATTTTGATAAGATAAGTCAATGTCATCATAATTACTTGTTTCGAAATTTGAAACAATTGGTGTATTCCTCGGAGATCAAAAGTAACTGATCAAACAATTATCCTTTTCATTTCCGTAATAATAATTCTTCTGAAAGTAATTGTATTATATATCGTTATAACACGCACTAAACACTGCTAATTACTACATCCAAAGCGAAATTTTTTTAGTCTTTTAATTTTCATGAACTTTAGTATTTAAAAAATTGTAATTTTTCAATAGGCTACTCTATATTAAAAATAATCTGAACTTAAATATTTTCAGTTTTTTTAATTCATTCATACATTAATAAGAGACTTTTTTAGCTTTGTCATATTTTAATTTTTTATTTACTATTATTTTCTTTTACTTGTTTATCTGTTTTCATTTTTGTTTCATTCCTTTAATCTATTTTTTTTTCAATTTTGATGTTAAAAATACAATAAATCATTTTTGCCAGGATATTGTAACAGCTTAAATCATCACTGAATTGTAAGATTTTTAAAAAAGGAAAAGCGTGAAATTTTATTTTAATAACCTTATAATAGCTTATGATATGATTGTGTTATTTGTACTACAACCCAACCTGACACGTTTAGAGGCGATATTGACCCTTATCAATATTATTGAATAAAGATTCGTGTTAAGTTGAACGAATCATTGCATTCCGGTGTATAAAAATATGTATTTAAGTCGGAATAAATGATTTGATGATCCCAGGTTATTGATTGTGTTAAAACCTGTATCTGAGGACACACACGCCATCTGTTTTTGTTACAGATTATAACAAGATATTGTCATTAAAGGTCTTAGTATTATTCTCTAGTTGTATTGTAATTATAAACGGTTTGTTTTTCGTTGTAACCGACAATCTGAAAATCGCATTAAAAAAGACAGACAATAGATTATATTAAGATATCAACGTGCCTTATTAAAACAAAATCATGACACATTTATAAGTTATTTCAGGTACAGGGAATTGTCTAGACTGTGTTTAGTTATGTTATATATAAAGTACATATATTTTTTTTTCAACAATGCAGTGTTAACCAAACTAAACATATGCCAAATCGCAGTAATTTTTTTTAGAATTATTTTACTTTTTCATCACAATTTTCTTGAAAAAATTTAGAATATATAATTTTCAACAGTTAAAATTTGCCATTAATGTTGTATTTTATTTGATTTTCTTTCTCGTGTATATCAGAACCTTTTCGAGTCGAACAATATGCGACTCATATTTATCGTAATTAGCTCTTAGACCTGAGATAATTTTCAATTACTTTAGAGCTTCGTTAAAAGTGATTTCTTGCAAAATTATAGAGTAATCTTAAAATGGTAAAACGTCCATCGTCCACCTTGAGAGAGGGAGGTCTTGAGTTTAAACCCTGACATACTTTTAATTTTCTGCTCCCTCTTCTAGCACTCGAAAAAAGTTGGTAAAATAGCGATTTATGTAACTAGTGTCAGAATAATTTCATTGGGGTAATGGCATGCTTGTCTGGGCATTATAACTCATAGCCAACACACTAAAGTCGCCTTGAGTGGGCGCTAATGCAAGGCAAACTATAAACACACTTGCAGATCTCCGATAATCCGCGACGATACGTTTATATTTATGTCAAGAATATGACACAAGTTCGTGTTCCGGTTTATAGGCATTTTGGGTATTGATTTCAAACTGATCAGTACTTCAGATTGAGAACAATCTGGCTGTTTAATATGAGATAAGTGGTTTGTTTTTCAGCCGTTAGAACCATCGGACGGCACCATCTTGGCACCGCTGCTCGGGACACTTAAAGACCTTTCTTACTTGAGTTCAACATAAACCGGCAATTTAATAAAAAGTGTTGGTGCACTTCTGGATTCACAATAGTTCTTATTAATAAAATTTATTTGAACCATTTGTAAGATTCCCAAAGCTAAGGTATGTAAAGTGTCTTTACAGCACTTTAACAAAACAACTGGACTGTAAGGAGGTTTATGCTACGTCGTTCACTACAAAGCTATAAAAATTAAATGTCGCAGCTGATACGATCACGTTTTTTTTAATAACGGCACCAATGAAATTATTATATGTGCTTGTACGTGCCACAAAACATCTGGTTGTAGAAAAAGTGGGATGTTTTTGGCCCTACAGTTCCACACTGTTTTTTATTTATTTATTTATTTATTATTATTTATTATTATTTAATAAACGAACGGTCCTATCTTTTCTCTTACTATAAATAATTCCCAAAGTAAATGGCACTGGTGGTCAAAAAGATCTTAATGTGAGAGAGTTTTTTTTTTAAATATCAATGTTTTCTCCTAGCAATCCCATTTCTTAGATCGTCCAGGGATCGATCGCCTTGAGAAAGACAAAAATTTTGACTAGGGCATAAAATTCCATGACAAAACTCATTTCCTTCCACAGCGTAAATCACCACGTATGACATAAGTAAAATAATTACAAAGTGTTGACGTTTGTTTCAATTTACCAACGTGGATTGCTTAGATAATTGTTGTAAATATTTATTAGTCACACCTGGTTTTCAAAGGCATCTCTACCTGAAATGTTACACCTGAGGTACTTATAACGCCAGTAGGTATTTGAAAATAACTTGATTTTGCTGGTAATTGCCATGAGAAAAAAATGAAGTTGTCAACAACAAACACAAGAAAACAAGAAAACGGCACAAAACAATGATAGAAACAGTCAAACAACAAAATTAAACGAATAACCATTCATGATACATATTGTAGATTTAACGAAATGATTGGTTGTTAACAGACAATACAAGCAGAAGTCTATGTCTAGAATGTGTATTCAACAATCTGGTACAGTCGTATCAAATAATTTCTTAAAGATGACGAATATTAACTGTTGACAAATCATTGCATATTATAAAGCAATCAACGGTACATGATATCGTCACACACACACACACACACTTTGAAAAAATCAAGAGAGAGAGGAGTAGAGAGAGAGAGAGAGAGAGAGAGAGCAAATGCGATATTGAAAATGTATCTAAAATGTGTCCTGGGTCCCAACTTGGGTTCTGCCCTTGACCTGTTGGCGATCTTAAGTAGTCCTAAGGCTCTTGTTGCTGAGGTCTTATCCGTCTGTGGTCGCATTTTTTTTTTGGGGGGGATTAAATTCTCAACCTCCCCGCTTTTATAAAATTATCTATTCGCTCCAAATTTATTATGTTATTGTAAATTCATTATAGACGTATAGAGGTAACTAGTCAACCTGTAGAGGCCGTGCACTGCAAAATATCGATTCGTGACTCAACGGCCGTATGCCGTAATAACGTGATTAGGTAAGTGGTATGCTCGTCTCTTGTAAATTACTCGGTTAGCTAACACCTTAACAAAAAGATCACCATGAATTTGCGATAGTACAAGGCTGAGTATAATAGAAAATAGTATATCTCACGTATACACGAATGCAAGAAATGGTTCAAATATCAATTCCTAAGATTAATAAACTTGCTTTTGTCAAGAAAAACTTTAAAATTGCCGATGACCAGCCAACAATATCAAAGATAGACCCCATGATATGAGGATAGTTCGATTGTACTGTTAGAATGAGGTGATGATTCTTTTTTCGTGTATTCATTTTAAAAGAAAAGTAACTTTTAGTCTTAAGTTGATTTGTACATTTCTTATTGATCTCTAAAAGTTATATACTTACAAATCCGCATTTTGCATTTTCTTTTATGATGATTGATGCAACCATTAAGTCAGATTTTCACAGATGTCGTAATTAAAGATTTTATAATTGATTAAATTAACATGTGAGTGATAACATTATTGTGTGCAGGGCATGTTAATTTCAGTGATTAGTTGAATTATCAATTTGTCATTATTTTTGTTTGTTGAAGTGTTCTGTGATGTGATTTTTAACGCAAAATCATAATTTACCATTTTGATTACCTTGTAGTAAAGTAGTAAAAGTACGCTTAAAATGGCAAAATATAAAAAAGTTCATATTTCAGCAATTTATTGAAATATATTTGGAAAACACTTACCTCTTAAATTTAAAGGGTGTTAACCATATGCAATCCTTTCTATATCATTTCATAGAAGGTAAAAAGTTAAGTAGTAATATATCCTCGAGAAAATGCCGGTTTCCCATAGTATGGGTCTATGAAGCTCGATTGTAATGTAAGTTCCTCACAAAACTACTATGCGAAGCTCCTGTGTGCTGGAATATAGTGCAAGCCCCCTAAGAATGGCTCTGTGAAGCTTCTGTGTATTCTAATGTAAACCAAACCCCCGATAGAATTTTTTCTCACGCGTTTGTGTGCTCGATGTAATGCCTGTTCCTAATAAATCTCTGTGAAGCTTTTGTGTGTTTGAACGTAATACAAGTTCCTGATAGAATGGCTGTGTGAACCTTTTCTGTGTTCGAACGTAATGCAATTCCCCATAAATTTGCTGTGTGAAGTTTTTGTGCTCAAACGTAATGCAAGTTACCCATAGAATGGCTGTGTGAACCTTTTATGTGTTCGAACATAATGAAAGTTACCAATAGACAGACTGTGAAGCTTTTGTGTGTTTGAACGTAATGCAAGTTCCCATAGAATGGCTCTGTGAACCTTTTGTGTGTTTGAACATAATGAAAGTTACCCATAGACAGGCTGTGTGAACCTTTTGAGTGTTCGAACGTAATGCGAGTACCCCATGGTATGGCTGTTTCAAGCTACTGTGCGCCCCCATGGTATAGTTTTGTAAAGCTGTTGATTGCCCTTTTTAAATACAAGTATATATATATATATATATATATATATATATATATATATATATATATATATATATATATATATATATATATATATATACTCAGTATACTCAGTATATGACAACCCAATAGTTAATTCTATGATCGAAAGGAAAATATATAATCATATAATATACGAGTTAAAATATAAAAATAGAAATATTTAATAATATAATATGTTATTGTCCAAATACATAAATAAAACGGCGATGTAATGTAATTCATTATGTACGACACCATCTGTTTGGAACAAAATGCCCTCATAATAAGCCCAACCGGTCAATTTTCACATCATTATATTGGTTCTTAATTTAGACACAAAATGACGCATGTGTTCTTTTCCCTTGAAAATTGCCCTTTCGAAGTTGATATCTTTATTGTAAGGATGTAAAACTTCATCTAAGTGCCATAATAAATTTTATTTTCTTTGGAATTATATAAATTTGAAGATGTTTCCATTTGAAACAGAAGAATCCCTCTGGCAGGCATCAGCTTGAACGCCGACGGAGATTCCTAGCTATCTTGAAACTTTGACGATTAACCTAAAGATCTTGATATTTAATGAGTTCCCAGTAGAGTATGAATCAAATCTTCTTTTTTATACATTTCAAGATATAATTGATATCTTTTCAAATTTGTCTCCTCTAGGTCATTGAGAATGACGAATTTTTACATGTAATTTTGATTTAACATTCGTTATTCTCATCGTATTTAAGAATTTTTAGCTTCAAGAGAAATTTGTGATCGTTTAAGAAGAAACAAATACATCGTTGAAAGCTAAAATGTTACAAATTTAAAATTTTATTTTCAATGATCAGTTTGCTATTTTTATTAACCTTTTTATCGATTTATGAACATCCTTGAACATTTCAGGATTTATTCAATTTTCATGATACATTTTAAGACATTTAGGCAATTTTATTTTATTTTGTTAATTATTTACGAATTATTTCGTTAAACGTCAGTTAGTTAAGCATTCACTTTGCCTTGATTTTTATAATTATTTTATTTTGTTTTATTTTATTTCATTTATTTATTTATTTATTTTTTGAACATTGTAAATTTTATAATTTTTAGAAGTAGTTTACTATATTTAACTATTATTTATTTTTTTCAGGTGACAATCGAATTAATCATGGAATTTAGAACATTGCTGTTCATTGTCGTTATATTTACCACGTTTGGAATATGTTGTTCTAACCGAGTTAGATATGATGGGTAAGTGATCTGATTATATTTCCTATATGTCAATTACACTTTTATATATCAGCATTATAAAAAACTTTTTATTATGTTAACATTCTGAATTAGTTATTTAAGGTGATATGATATCATTTTCGTCTAGATTTTTATTTTTTATTCCACTATAAAACAATAACAATGACATGCTGAGGCAGAAATTGTCATATATACTTTTATTTTGATTTTTTATATCAATAACTTGATTTTTGTACGCATTTCGGTTTAAAATGTTTGTTTGTCATGCAGTGTCATGGAGCAGTTTTTTAGATATGCCATCTTCTTTAAAAATACTCTATGGTAATATTTAAAAAATGTCATTTTTTCAGTGGTGATGTCATGTGTGAATTTTTTATTTATTGTTTTTTATATTTACGCAAATAATAGCAATTGCATTAAGAAAATCCATTTAAAAAACGATATATTTCAAAGCATGCTTCTAAATTGTACTTTGATCTTTCATATTGCATACAATGGATATATTGTTTAACTTTAAGAGGGAATTCAATTGATTTTGCTATTTTATAATATGCATTATATTTCGATCAAAATACAACACAAATCACATATTCATGTCTTTTCTGTAAATAATTTTGATTTCAGGTTCTTAAAATTAACAAAATCATAAAAAACCGGACAGTACGTTTCTAAGTTATTCTTTGGAAATAATTTGAAAATATATTGAATTTCGTTTTCAATTTAGTTAATTTTCCTTGGTCCTCAAACATGCGCAAAACTGAATAACAGAAATAAACAATTTTTAATTAAGTTAACTTCCTACGAATATAATGAATAGAATTTAAAAAACCAGCCAAAATTATTAGACTTTTTTTGCCGGAAGACTTCTAGTATTAATTACATGCGCTTCTTTGACCTTAATTTTTTTTTGAATAAACTCGATTGGTACAATCTGTATTTTTTTACAATTTAATAGGAATATTCGGAAACATAAATATTTCATAGACTATTCCAGTTAAATAGATAAATGGTTAACAAAAATACCTTTTAATTTTTTCTGTGCCTTATGTGAACATTTCGGAAATTCATTCCTCGTCAGTCACACTAGGGGACGAAAACGTTGATACATAAAACGATAAGCCAAACATTTGAAAATGAATGAATATAAAGTTTTAAAATTATATGAATCCAAATCTAGCTAATGAATTCTTTCAAGAGTGAACAAACCTTAGTTTTAAATAAATTCGACCAATTAACTTACCTTCTTTGGTTAAGGAATGCTAAACAATTCGAATCATAACTGCAGGCAAACAGGCAAAATAAAGAAAAGATTTTTTTCCAAATGACGGATTAAAATTGACTTGACTGTAAACAATCATTAAACGAATTATAATAAAAAGATTCAAAATTTTTAATTTCAAAATTAAGCATATTGGCGTCATAAACTACAAAAACCTAGTATTAATTATAGCTATAATTATAAAAAGTTTCTGTTAGCATTCTAAAAATATGTTGTATAATTTAGTGGGACAAACTCTGGGTTTTTAGTACTGTTTATAAACAATTTTTAGTAAAAAGAAAACTTAAAATATGCAAATGAAATACTAGTATTCTTGCCATTTTTGATTGCATATCATTTAAGTCCAATAATATTTTCATTAATTTTTTGATTTTTGCGATTCGATTGTGATTTAAATTTAATAAATGTTACACATTAGGAATAACTTACACCTATCTAGATTGGTTTACACCAATGGTTATCATTAATTCATTTTCACTAGAGTCCATTTGGATTATATCCATTTTGACCATATATGTTTTGCCGACCTAAAATATTTTTACAGGTGTGCATGATATATTTGAAGTTATACAAAAATGGTCCCTGGAGATATACCCAAAAAAAAAAAGTTTAAAAAGCACTTTTTCAGTATACTTGGTTCTTAAACTCTGAACAGGCCCGTTTTATGCTTTTATGATGTTGTTTGTTTAGGAATTTCAAAAAACATTTACAGCGTTATGAACGCAAATCTGTTACAAGAATCTTACATTTTGAGCTTTTTAAGTAGGCAAAAATGGCGATAATTTGATTCGCACAATCATTATCAAAAAGATAATCAGTGGTTAAAGAGAAAATAACCACTATTTATATTACACAATCACGTGTAAAAGGTCATTCTCTGTAAGAACTAAACTTATGAGAATGTTGCATTCAGAACAACTTATTAGGTCATTTTATATACAAAATCGAAATGCCATAACTTTTTTTATTTTAAATGTCGTACACATTGTAACCAGCCACTACAGACAATTTGTCATGAATTTTGGTAAATTATGGGACGAAGCAAATACTAGTAGAATGTATGTTTTTTGACAAACTGTCTTAATTAATAGCTTTGGTGTCAATATTTACTTTTTATGACGAAATTTTTTTATTTATTCTAGACACTTAAGTAAAAAAACCTTCAAAATTGGGGATGAAAATTAAGTTTAAAATGCTTAAATAAGAACGTTATAAAAATTGTTAAAGTACCGGAATCGGAACTTAAAATGCATAAAAAGCTTATTATTTCAGAATTTATCAAATATCTTAACCGGAAACACTTTGTAATTATCTTTAAATGAAGTTATTATAAATAAGATTTAAAAATTAACACATATTTAAGACAAACGTTTTGTAACAAAACACAATATTTAAAGACAATAGCTGCTGATTAAATAATTCTGCTAGAAAAAAGAAAATATAAAAATAAGATTTCATAAATCGAATCTACCACTGCGGTAGCTCAGTTAGTAGAGTGCTCGTTCCGTAAGTGTGAGGTCGTGGGTTCGATCTCCGACTGGGTCTGACCAAAGACTTGAAGGTGGGTAGTGACTGTTCTTTTGCCAAGCTCTTGGCATTACGAAGTGATGTCACTGTTGTTTCGGATGGGAACTTAAAATAATCTATGCCCCGTGTCATGGTAGACATGGCACGATAAAGAACCCTGATGTAAAATGTCATCAGCGCAACGCAAAGGCAAAATATCCGCACTTTCGCCTATAGCTGACGGCGTCTCAATATAAGTGAAATATTTTTGACTGGGACGATAAACACCATTACACAACTCCATAAGTGGAATCTGTCATTTTAATACCGTTTATATTGATTTGAATGCTGACAATAATAAATGTTTAACAAGTTATCATGAATTCTTACCAATTTATAGAATTTTCACGGTCGATTGACGAGTAATAAACATGATAAAGGCTAAATTAGGGCTTGTTTATCATATTTATTGGTTGTAAAATATCTGATAAGTTTTCTCCATAACCTGTCAACGGAATAAAAGGTAGTTCTTTTTTAACGTTAAAAGGAGAAAAAATATTTCGGAGCAGTGAAAAAATGGTTAAATGTGCATTTTTTATACTGAATTGCCTTATTGATGTCAACCACGTGTTAATGTTACGACGATAAAATTCACCTGCAATATAATGGCACCCGATCGTTTAAAGGGTCTGTTCATAATTGACCCTATTCCAAAATAAAGTAATCATGATTGTCCCTATTTCGTGCTAAATGCTTTTTAAACATTTTAAAGATTTCGCAGATAGAATTTTACCCAGTAAAGTTTAAAGGATTTTTATTTTATTTATTTATTTATTTATTTAAAATATTAAATTAAAATATATCAAATTATAATTAAATTTATAATTCATATTTCAATAATTTAACAGAATTTTATCGAAAGTATGTAATAAAATTCATATTTCCTATTTATGAAGGTGTACCAGATAGAAATTTACCTGGCGAATTATAAAGGTGATTTTTATTAATTAATTAATTAATTTACAGTATTATTTATTTATTTATTATATTGTTTTATAATAAATTTAGAATTCATATTCATTTCATAATTTGAGATAATTTTATCAAAAGTTTGTTATAAAATTCATAATTCCTATTTCTTAACGTACTTAAATTACAAAAGATATGTAAGTACTCAAGATACTAGCTTAAAAATTATGGGGTTATTCTTTTACTGCGAGCTCATTTTTTAATCTGTTTGAACTCTACTCAATATTCATTTAAATTCGCTGAAAATAACACATCCTTTTAAGCATTTATGGTCATGAACCGATTAACTTTTAAACCAATGTATAAAGTTTTGTCTCGCTTCTGCCCATTAAGAAGTTACGATTGTCCCCAGTACCTAGGGAAAAGGCTACAATTTGTGTGATAATAGTTATAGATATTTTCGAAAGATATTACTGTGTTCTAAAGAAATTGTAAACGGACCTTTAACACAGACAAAAAGGTGAAAAGATTATCAGCCTTATTTGGTTCCTATTAAGTTTGGCAATCGTCAACACAAGCATCCAGCATCTGATCATGATGTAAAAGCTACAGTTTTCCTTGAAAGTCTTAAAAAACATTGAAGAGATAACTTAGAACCTCTCCTATCTACTTCTAAAGAAGATATTTCAAAATTAAAGGCGATACATTGAATGATGATCTGAAAGAAATTATAGTAAATTTTCCCACATTTGATGTTTGTAATGATGGACAGTATTATCAGTAAAGCAAATCAATACCAGTGCTGCCTAAGAAAAGAAATGATATAAATTTACCACATCACTTTAGATTTACAACAGGTTAATAAAGAATGTCATCTAGTTTGAGATGGTGACAATGATAAAATTCTTATTTTTTGCAACAATTAACAACTGTGCATTTAGCAGCAGTAGATACTTTTTAAAATTTTTATTGCCGACTTTTTCCACAAATTTATACTGTGCATGCATTTGTGAATTATGAAATGTATTGATCATTTATATGTTTGTGTATATATATATATATATATATATATATATATATATATATATATATATATATATATATATAACACGAATACCTGTTAAATTTTGATGTGCCATATGTGCACATTTCGGAAAATCATTCCTCATTAGTAATACTAGAGATGCAAAATTTTGATGGATAAAAAGAATAATCCAAACATAATGAATCTAAAGCTCAAAAGTATATAAATCCGAATTCAGCTAAGGATTGCTTTGCATGAGGGAACAAACCTTGGTTTTAAATAAATTTCAAAAATTAAGACGGCCGAAAATTTTGATAAATGGTATATTTTCTGATGATATTTATATAATGAATTACAAAAACGGAAAGCATACATTTCATCATTCACAAACGCATAAACAGTATGATTTGCGCAAATAAATCTGGTCTGCTGTAAAGAGTATCTGCTGCTGCCAAATACACTTAGTTGTCTTTTGTTGCAAAAGTCAGAAAGTTATCATTGTCACCATCTTTAACTAGATGGAATTCTTCATTAGCTGTTGTAAATCTAAAGCCATGTGACATATTAATGTCATTATTATGAAGAAGAAATGTCTAAACTAAATGGTGATACATGGGATAATGGTATGAGAGAAAATGTTGCTCATATCTCCAGATTTGATGATTGTCGTGGTGGACTGTATTCCTCAATATTTTATTCATTATTAAATGTATAATCACTGACTTTCTTGGATCAAACTATACCTCAAGCTGTACTTATGACCTTCGTTCGACAATCAGGAAAATTTTATATTTGTCCCTACTTTTAAAGGCAATTTCTTTCCTGATTTTTTGGATAGGGACAATCATGAATAAACCGTTTAATTCCGCTTAAGGTTAATAAGTCGATTTGTTCTGATTATATCTTGTTTATAAGGTAAAAAAAAATTCATGTTAAAAAAATAGTGAAGAAATTTATATTCATCCAGTTTCATTGCTATTATTTGTCATATTACAAACGCGCGTGCGTGCGCGTTTAAATATTTTTTCTACCTTGTTGCTTTGTGTCATACTTATGTTCAGTTTTTATAAACCACGTGGAGGTTCAACAGCCAGGTCCAGATTAAACATGTAAAAAATATCAATTGTATACTAATAACGCCTAATATTGGGAAAACACAAATCTACACACCAGAATTAAATTAAAAAAAATATATACTAAAACAGCAAGTACTGGGACATTGCAAAAAGAAAAAACAAACACAAACTTTTAAAAATACTATGCATAATGCATAAATTATTAACAGATTAATATTCCTATTTGTTAGAGTTAGGTCTACTCTAAAGCAATGGTAATGTGTTTGGAATAACAACTAAACACATATTATAACTAAAATATGTATAACGATAAAGATTAAAGAGATAGAAATCCCTTTCTTGAGCAAAATGTTTGATTTTCAATATATGCTATACTCGATTAATTTTTTGTGGAAATCTTATATCAAAGTAATGCTATATTTGTGAATTTTGCCTAAGTGTACATAAAAATATTAACATCTCCGATTTAGGATTTTTAACTTCAATAAACTTTTTTTAAACTAAAACCCGCATGTGGTGGCATATTTCACAAACATATTAGGAACATGGTTTACAAAACATTAATACAAAAAATATTGAAAAATATATAACACATGTATAAACACTTTTTTACTGTGTGTCTTGCTTTCAACATTTAAATGAAAAAACACAAGTTGTAAATGTTGTCATGCGCAATGTTTTGTTACAACTTTTCTTTACTTGATAATTACAAACATAAACCTTATCTATCAATACTTGTATATCTTATTTCAGACACAAGGTCCTACAGATTACCCCAAAAGTCTCCCAAAATGTACAGAAAATAATGGACCTTGAAGAGGTTTACGGCGTTAGTATTTCTTTATCAATTATATAATTTAAAAAGAAATTGTCAAAATGTGTATAAGATTAATTACCAGAAATTATTTCCATAATGACTTACTTGTTGGAATATTTTCAGATTTACATTTTATACTTTTCGATACTTAAGTCATAAATTGTTACTTTATTTGAGATTTAAATATATACAAGTTTCTACTCTAGAAAGTTCAAAATGCATTGCTATTTGTTTTTATAAAAATAATTAACGAATACTTTCACTTTATTCAAATGAATTCGTCGGACTATTTTCTGGTTCAAATTTTATATTTTTCGACATGATTTGGTCTTCAGCGATAACAAAAAAGCGTTACTATTATTTATCTTAATGTAATTTTGTAAAAAAAAAAAACAGTGACATCAATTATTTGTAAGACGTAAATTAAATCGGTTTGTTAGACGTCTTGACGTCAATCATGTTAGCTGATCAAAACTTATCTTTTATGGAATTGAAACATTAATTCCTTTCAAAAGGTTTCAATTGATGTATTAAGATCCAGCCTACAAGTTTAAAGGTCCCCTTCGATACACTTCGCAATACAGGGTCATAGTACATTATATTTTTGAAAAGCTTTTTGTATATAATATGCCTTTGAAAAGACATGTTTGACATAAGTTTCACTGTAAGCTATAAATAATTGCGATAGGAAATAGAGGAAACATTACTATATTTATTGACTGAATGTTGAAGATAATATAAAATAGATAGAAATTACCTTGTGAAATATTTAAATTTACTTTAAACTCGTGCAGTGCTATCAATTGAACCATCTAAACACATTTTTCAGCTTGATTTTTGGCATTTTCCAAAACACTTAAACGACTCAATCCACGTCCGCGTGAATCCTCAAGTTTTAGGTGAATTTTCAACAGTATTGAAGCGCCTTGAAGTAGATGTGAAAGTCATGGTCAATGATGTTCAAAAGTAAGTATTTGTTTAATTTCGTTGACGTCAAACACGAGGTAATTTTTTCACAGTAGTTTTTAAACTTTTTCTCTTTCTCTTAACTCCGTTTTCTTACTTTTCAATCCCCATAACTATAAGAAAAAGAGGTGAAAGAGAAAAATTTTAATTATATATTAACAAGAAACCTTAAATCCAATAATATATTTCTTTAAATTGATATAAAAAATTATAATAAGATTAAAGAAATGTTTTATCGAATGTTTTTATTTTGTGGAACATGCAGTCATATCTACAGGAATTTAGAATAGCTTTGATTAGAAATGCTTATCAAATGCCAGTTACTAGAAGTATAAAATGAAAACATAAATAGAGCTAACAAGCAAGAAGTCGTTTCTCAAGATTGATTGCAACAAGGCCGAATATTATTCCATTTCGGAAATTCGCTAAACCAGCTTTGTTTTTTCGTAATTCTTATTATACTTTTAAAATTGTGTGAATGTTTTCATTATACTTTTTTAATTCTATTGCAAAGAGATATATTTTTAAACATATTTGCAGATTAATAGATCTCGAAACCATACACAGACTTGCTAGATCTGCTGAAGTCCCTTTCTCTACTTCCGGATTCGACTTTAACGGATATCACGATTATCCTAAGGTTAATAATGTTTTATTGCTTATATTAAATGGCTGTTAATGCAGTTATATTGCAAATAAAATTAAGAATGTTTATAGGAATAGGTTTATGTAAATAATTTTTAAATACTTGATAGCCTAGAATCATATTTAGTAAGGTAAAAATACCCTCGTTTTATACTTTCTCTTTCTCTCTACTTTTTTCATTTAAATGAGAAAAAAATCAAATTCATATTGAATTTTGTCTATTTTTAATTTTCCAAAGTGATTATCGGAAAAGAAAATATAAGAAATCCATGTGATTATCGTTATCGGAAAATAAAAGAAATCGATATCATTTTTTTAATTTTAGAGATGTAAATACATGTACATATTCGTTTATTTCACAAATAGTTGTTTTGTTTAAGATTGAGATATTAATAATAAAACTAAAAATAATAATATAACCAATGGGATTAATGATTATATCTATTAAAAGTAACATTCATAAGAAAACAATGTTGCTTAGCTTATACAAAAATTGTAACTATTGTATTCGTATTGGGAGGTTAATGGTGCCAAATTTATAATGTGTAAAGTGACATATTTGGTACAGATTTGTATTTTCAAAACTGCTAATTTTAAATCACAGTATTCACTCATTCGACTTGCCTTGTTTCATTTTCATTAGTTCAAATATGTTCGATTTCTTTTTTGCAATGTTTCCTGTTCTTGAATTCATTGGTTGTTACCAAATACATTTTTTTCAAACAAACATTTCTTCTATTTTAAATATAGTGACTTTTCTCTGTTATCGGACGATTTCAACATAATTATGATCACTTCGTTATTTTAAATTCCAACAGAAAAATGGCAAAACAAATGTTCTGATATAGAGGAACTACCTTTTTATTTTTCAGATTGTATCATATCTTCAAGAAACGTCTCAAAATGCCCCATATGAAGTTAAAACAACATTACAATCCATCGGAAAAACACATGAAGGGCGAGACATCTACGTTATAAGGGTAATGTTGTTTTTATAACAGTAAATAAACAGAAGAGGAGGTTTGTTGAATCTTAACATTTAAGCTACATTAAAACAGAAAATAAAAGAAAAATGACACAAATTAACTAAAATATAGAAATAAAATTGGCCAATTATATTATTATTAATAAAACAAGCAACCATCTTAAATCAGTAACTTTTGATGCAAATTGCCATGTTTATATAGAAAAGACAACGAATATATTTTAGAATATTTTAAAGTGCCAAAAAGTTAAAACAGCTAAAATCTGTTGTCTCTGTAGTTTTATTGGAATCTTTTAGTTATAATACAATCAGTCTTTTAGTTATAATACAATCATCAATCTACCTAAGTGCATGTATCAATATTACAATGTTAAATGTTAAAGCACTTTATTACTGTTGATTCAAGTTTTCCTTGTACTAATGTAATCAAGAACTAATCAATTTTTGGTTTTGAACATTAAATACTTATTATTTATTTAACTTCAAGCACTAATTACTAATCGGACAAGTTAAGTTTAGCTTTTGAAAAACTCTTTAATACAGATTGAAAAAGACCTGAAAACTATGAACAACTAAAGTAGTAATTCTTTAACTTCAATTTTTTTATTTAC
Organism: Tegillarca granosa; assembly: GCA_029721355.1. Taxonomy (NCBI): domain Eukaryota; kingdom Metazoa; phylum Mollusca; class Bivalvia; order Arcoida; family Arcidae; genus Tegillarca; species Tegillarca granosa. The sequence continues at coordinate 10,746,201 of CM056603.1, forward strand.
GTAAATCTGTTTAAACATTAATTTCATTTCAGATAGAGGAAAGAGAACCATCTATACAAATAAAGCCCCATATATTTATTGACGGAGGTATACACGCTAGAGAATGGGTATCCCCTGCCACAGTTTTATATTTCGTTGATCAGGTACGGATTTATTGAACTCATTTTCAATATCGTAAATATATTACAGAAAACCATTACCTTTAAGGTTGTTTTAACATGATTCTTGATATCATTTAATTCATTTTAGCCACATCACTTATTATTTTTATTTTTATTTATTTATTTATTTATTTTTAATTTTTTCATTCATATTCTTATACTATTGTTAAGTTTGGTTTTTATTGTTTTTTGTTTTGATTCCATTGGTTGTTATTTAGTGTTTAAATATGATACTACTGTCACTTTACATTATGTTAACAATTTTCCATATTATCTTTCATATCATCCTTCACTGCTTTTCTCCCCTTGTGCACCTCCCAGTTCATTGTCAATGATTTTATATGTGATAACAGTAACTATTCAACAAAAATAATATCTGGAATAGAGATTAATTGCTACAATATAGAAGAATGTCAATAAGAACCTAAATAAACATTTATTTTCTTGTGTTATCTGACTCTAAAAATTGCAATCTTTAACTCTCTTTTGTGTTTCTTGTACTGTTTATGTAGTAGTTATGGACTTTTCTTTTTTTTCCATTGAATAACCTTTAGTATATATTATTAGTGTCGTATTTTTATACAATTGTAGCTTGTTAACCATGCAAATGCACATGGTCTTCTTAAAAACTTTGTTTGGCACATTGTTCCTGTTCTAAATCCTGATGGTTATCAATATTCGCATACTAATGTAAGTATTACTCTAAGCATTTTTTTTACTTTTGCATGAGCAATTCTATTTAGGCTAAATTAAATATATTCTCTGTGTGTGTGTGTGTGTGTGTGTGTGTGTGTGTGTGTGTGTTCACCGAAATTAAACAGACGTTTGTTTGCCTGAAGAAGATGTTTTTTAGAAAAAAATAAATTTAATTTTTAATCGTTCACCAGAGGCGAAAGCAGGTCTAAAATAGCTTGTCTCCGTCTGTCAGTCCGTCACATTTCAACGGTGCATAGTTTGTGCAATTCATATCTCTTATGAACATTTCCCCAAATGAATAAAAATTACCCAGTTGTTTTGCACATATCAAAGATCTGCACCTCCTATTTTGGTGACATTTGATGATTTTATTGTAAAATTACTGCATATGAAACTATGCCATTTTTACAGAAAAAATATATGAATAGTGCATAGTTTGTTTAATCCATAACTCTTATGAATTATAAAAATTGTATAAAACTTTCCCAGTCGTATTGCACACATCAGTGGCTTGCACCTCTTATTTTGGTGACTTGTGGAACTTTGTCATTTTTTACAGAAAAGGCATATGAACAGTGCAACGTTTGTATAATCCATAACTCCTATAAACTTTTACTAAATTGAAAAAAACACCCAGTTGTTTTGCTCACATGATTGATGTGCACCCCTTATTTTGGTGTATCTGATGATATTTAAAATTATTGCATATGGAACTGTCATTTTTATAGAAAAACATATGAATGGTGCATAGTTTATGTAATGTATAAGACACAAATGTTAAAAATTAATAATGCAGCTGCATGTGCTTTCATGATACTCGCATAAGGAATAAATGAGTGGTTACACTCATTTTATTAAGGTATGGAAGTTAAAAAATAGTAGTTTGTAACGGAAAAACGTACATAGCAACAACCAATACATGATACAACACTAGTGTTGAGAAAAAAAACAAACGAGATGTAAATAATAACGCATAATGCAACAACTGATTATAAATGTACTTACTTTGGATTGCAAATATATAACAAATACCTGCTAAATTTTGATGTGCCATATGTGCACATTTCGGAAAATCATTCCTAATCAGCGACACTAGAGGCCGAAAAGTTTGATAGATAAAAAACATAAGCCAAACAGTTGAAAAATAATGAATCTAAAATTCCAAAATTATATTATGTACAAAAGCTTTGATACTTGTAAGTCTCATGTTATATATTTTCTGCATATTCACATAATTTTGAAGAATTAATTTAATTAGTCACATTTTTCATATAAAGTTGTTTTTTATGAATGGTTTATCAAGGGATTACACAAACAATTATTCTTTCCTACTAATTTCACAACAGTTGTGAAACTTATCCAACCTATTTATGCTATTTAAACTGTTCAATGCAATGCTCATATGGCTACTACACACTTCCTTACTTTCAATATATTCTAACAACAACATGTCAACAATGAATTGCTTGGTTTAGATGTAACAGTTTAGTTTTATGATTCAAAACCTTCTTTTCAAAACAAAAATTAGATTTGTAATTGGTAAGATATAATCGTTACCTAGTGTGTTGGTGACCTATTATAGTTTATACATGGTCAGTAAATGTTGGTAAATTCATGCCTGGGCTTGTGGAAACATTTCATAAAACAAGAGTATTTGAAACGTGTTTAACAGCTCTTACAAATTCTGTAATATATGTATTTCTGGCAATTTCTAGTTGAAATAATCGAAGTCACTTATTCTTATATTATTAAACGCAGGTTTCGATCCCGTAGAACTAAAAATTAATTTGGTGTGGCCAACAATAGTATTATTAAATTGTGAAAAATGTTTAAAAGAACAAGATTACTCAATTCGATGTTTTAATTAAACATTTTTCATTTAAAGTGTGAGAACACAATAAATACTTACCTTTGTGATATATCTTGTTTTTTATGCAAGTTAAATATAAAAGTCATACAGAATATTTTTTTATTTTGTCATTTTGAAAACAAAAGGAAAAAGTTGTGTGTTTAACATTATAATTAAAACAAGGTTTAAAACAGCCATCAGTTTATACTTTTTGTATTTTATATGAAAAAAGCATCTTCTCTACGGTATGTAGTAAGTAATTTATGGATGTATTTTAAATTTAAATTAAAGCTATATATTTATAGAAAATAAATTCGTGTTAAAGTTGAGATAATTTATATGTATACAGCTAGAGCGAAAATTTGTTATGATAATCATGTTTGACACATATATGTATAAATGTCATGAACCCGATTTAATTTGCCTTATGTGGCATTTGAAAATGTCAGTGACTACGTAAACAACTTGTTTTTGTTTTGAAACCAAAAATTTGGAAATTTATAACTTAAATTAATTTTATTTAAAAATATTGTTTATTGGATATTAATATTTCATTATTGATTTTAAAGAAATAGGTTATCCGTTATGAACTTGGCTTCTACACTTAAACATATAATTATGGATTACTTTGTATTAACGTAAACATTTATGATGATCATTTTTTTAACCGTTTAAAATTTCAGTTTTACATTTCCATAAGAGGGTAATAAAACAATAGTATTTTACCTCATAGTCAAAATTTTTTTGTAAATAAGTTTTGGAACGGTAGATAAAATCTGAGAAAACCCTCGAACTTGAGAAGAATTTGCTGACTAAAATCTGCTTGCTATTTCATCAAAGGCAGTTAAAGTACTGTTATCCATAAGCCCGCTCTAGATACTTCAGCACTTAGATTCGCATTAAAAGAACCTATTGCATTGAATTAAGATCTTCTTTTATTGCTTATTACAAGTGAATCAAAAGAATGATGATTCTGATCAAACTGTTTTATGGTCGCCAGGGGGTTTAATGAACGGTGGTTAAATTATCGGCTTTTGGATGACAGAGCCTTTAACTGTCTCTGCTTGAATCTAATAAGATTATATCCGAGAGAGAAGTTCAATGTAAGTTCACCTAATGTCGGTAGTTTCTTTCGAAAACTTAAGTTTTCTCCTCCATGGCAGTGAAATATTCCCCGCTCCTCGACCCTATTCTACTCGGTATTGTCGGATTGACGGAAATAAATTGGTATTCTACTGCAACGAAATGTTTTACTTAATGATATATTTCTTCTAGGACAGACTATGGAGAAAAAATAGAAACCCACATCAACGATGTACTGGAGTGGATCTAAACAGAAATTTTGAATATCAATGGGACCCAAGTAAGTTATTTGCAAGATAAATCCAAAAATCTTCAGTTTTTACTATGTTCAATATAAAAAAATTGTAACATATAAGCCACTAACAGAATTATTACAAATATATAAGCATCTAAAACATAATACAAAATTGTATATAACTTTACATTATCATTTTGATAGTTCGAATTATATCTAAAAATAAAAACGTGGCGTCATCAGCATTGAGAAGTTTGAAAACACTTAATTTGAATTCAAGGTTATCAATTATAGAACACAAACATACCAGTAAAAACCTTAAAAACTGGACACTTTAGTTACACACGTTAACTTCCATCAAGAAAGTGAGGCCGGGTGCTCCGGATGGGTTAGTACCTCCTGTCTAGCTAGCTTCATCCGTCACGCACATGGCCAAATTACCTAATAGCCCTCCAATTTTAATAAGACCGACGAAGTTTCTGAAAATACGGTTTTCAAGTAAACTGGCTATTGACAGCTGAGCTTATGACAGCGCTGCGTGTGCATCCGTTTGTTGTTTCGTAACTAATATTCTCTAAAGCAACAGAAAAAAGCGCCAATTATAGCAAAACAGATCAATGGTTTATGTGAATGAATTTTTTATTGAACAAAATTAATCTATATCGATTAAATAAAGGAGCTATAGTTAACCTTTAATGTTAGTAAGTTTCATGTTGGGCTTACAAAAAATTTCTCGTTGTTAAGGTTCAAGAAGGGTATGCAAAAAATGCGTTTTAAACTGATTCTTTGGGAATTCTTTCTTTTGAAACACTGGATCGAACATCGATCGTTAATATCGTTTCTAACGAAATAAAAGACAAATTTAGTTCAAAATTTGATTTTTAAGAAGTAGATATAAAGCCATTGAATAAGTGAGGGGCCTTTTAAAAATTGAAAGGGGAACATAATTTTTCTTTTTTTATAATATTTAGGAATTGGAGGTAGCACTAATCCATGCAGTGACGTTTTCTCAGGATCAACCTTTTTATCTGAAGCAGAAAGTTCAAGTTTGAAAACCTATCTCCAAGGCTTTGACAACACCGAACAGTCGTCTATGATTGCTTACCTTACCATTCATTCTTATGGACAAATGTGGTTATACCCGTGGGGCTATACCAGTGCATTACCAACTGACTGGCCGGATTTGGTAAGTCTTTTGCTTGTATAGATATTTTTTCTAGAATCATTGAATTTATTATAAATGAAAGCAATCAGTTTTTTGTTGAATGTAAAAAGTAATAAAATTATTGTCTTGCAAACACAAGATACATATATTAAAATCAATGTTCATAAAATATCGGACATGAACGCCGGGCACAAGGAATATAATTCCATGATGCGGGAATATTGATCTATTTCGACCAATTTAATACAATTGCAATACGTTGAAGCGGGCAGTGAAATGGCAAAAATATACTGAGATCAACGACTTTAAAAGTCCCCAGCAAAGGATATAACTGCATGAAGCGTTACGTTAGATATATTGATATCAATATTTTGGGGGTTTAAGGGATATAATAGAAAGATGCAAATATTGAGACCAATGGTTATACAATTTCCGAATTTGAAAGCCATGGCAATAATATTGCGGCAAGCCAATCGAGCAAATCGTTGCATTTGAAACTCTTAACTCTGAACGCCGGGACAAATCATCTTAATAAATTTTTTACTATAAAACAGTGAACAGTCTCGAATCTTATGTTGACCAGTCGTGATAATTATCTCGATATCTCGACTTATTTTTATCGCGGCAAGTCATGTTACTTATCTCAACTTTTTATTTTGGTATCACAACTTTTCATGATATTATCTCGACTTGTCAAGTTATTAAGTCGACATGTTGAGATAATTTTATGTCGACTAAAATTATGTCGATGTCAGAAGTAAGCCACCATTATGGTGGCTTATTTCTGACATCGACATAATTTCAGTCGACATAAAATTATCTCAACATGTCGACTTAATATCGTGACATGTCGAGATAATATCATGAAAAGTCGTGATACCAAAATAAAAGTTAAGATATGTAACACGACTTGCCGCGATACTTATGTTGACCAGTCGTGATAATTATCTTGAAATCTTGACTTATTTTTATCGCGGCAAGTCGTGTTAATTATCTCAACTTTTTATTTTGGTATCACAACTTTTCATGATATTATCACAACTTTCCATGATATTATCTGGACTTGCCAAGATATTAAGTCGACATGTTGAGATAATTTTATGTCGACTAAAATTATGTCGATGTCAGAAATAAGCCACCATACACCATAGAAATCGAAGTCAAGCAAATCAAATTTTTTCTTAAGTCTATATTATTTGAATTGAACCAAGATGTTATTGAAAATTTAAGAGTACATAATTATAAATCAGAAGTCAAGTGCTATCTATATTTAACGATTTCTTTAGAGTCATTCGGAACATTTTAATATTTACCGTATTCTTTTATTGTTATTCGGAGCACCCTTAACCTTTTTATTGTTTATAAAACATTGTGATACCCCTCCCAAAACGGTAATCAATAAAAAAAGATTTTGGGATTTTCCTGATTCCATAATTTTTCTTTTCAAAATCTAACTTAATCTTACGTAAGAAAAATCAATAAAATCTTTCAGTGTCAATTCATTCATAGTTACAGATGCGTTTTACTATTATTTATGCATGTGATGAAATACCATGCACCCCGGTAACACCGATAAAAACAGGTGTTGTCGTCAAGGAAGATGGGTGTGTGTTTACTCAATGCTAGGTTTTTCTGGGTTGTTACATCAAATAAGTAAATTAATAAGTGAATTTTGTTATCAAATCATTTCTGTTCCTTACTCCATTAATCCTGTAGTGTCATTTTTTAAATGATATGGAAATAATAACATGACATGTTTGTTTTTATACCGTCTTTATTTTAAAAAAAAACAAAAAAAAAAAAAAAAAAAAAAAAAAAAGAAAAAGAAGCAAAAATCAACTTACCCAACGGTGTGCACTGAACTGCGACCATAATCATTTCTGGGATTTTAATGTCGAAGAAAGAGTGCAGTTATGTACCAGTGGGGGATATAATCGAGAAAATATTGTATGTAAATTAATCAAGAAATTGAAGATTATTTGAATGGAATCAAGAAATTAAAGTCATAATACCTATATTATTATAAATTTCATGCCAGAAATAATGTCCTTTTACATCCAATCAAGATAATTTTGAATATAGGTAGGCAGTTAAAAAAATTGGGTATTATTATTATTATTATTATTATTATAGGATGCGGCAGCTAAGACAGCTTGTGATGCTTTACAGTCTGTGAATGGCAAAAATTATGTGATTGGCTCTTCCACGAATGTATTGTGTAAGTTTACATGTTTAGATTTTAACAACTTACACCCCAGTTTCTGCTTTTTCAATCAAAATGGAATTAAGTAAGGTTCGGCAGAAGGTTTCATTAATAAATGCGTTTTTATAGCCCGAAGATATGTTAATTGAAGGTAAAAAATCATTACTTTGTAATCATGTAGCTCAAATGGCTATAAGACAGATCAGCTTATGGCACTGACGATGTGTCATTTCGTGTATTCCGTGCGAGCGTGTATCTTTGCATCAATCCGTGAACTTTATTCTTCTCCTCTAAAACGCTGAGCCAAATGACCCAGTATGAAATAGAATATTCGTGGTTCATGTAGATAAAAAAAAGTAGAAATGAAATAAAAAGCTGTGACAGATTATTTGTGGACCAATTTAATATATATATATATATATTTGTAAGGGTTTCCTCTACAAATTTTCACGGATTCTGAAAATGAGGTATTATTTCAACCTCTTTTTAAAATCTTTTCCATCGATACTGCTAGGTGCAAACAGAACAAATTCAGGTAAGAAAGATCTTTGGTTTATGCAGATCGACATGGTCTTTCGAAATTCATTACAGCAGGATAACAGTTAACCTAGTTTTCAATGAGTTTGTTAGTAAATTTTTATCTTATCTTAGTCTTTCAAAGTCTTCTCTTCTAGAGCAACTAGCCCAAATTTAACAAAAAAAAAAAAAAAAAAAAAAAAAAAAAAAAAAAAAAAAAAAAAAATAGTGAAAAATTTGTCTTGTATGGATGTTTGACATTTAAATCCTTTAGTGCTACTTGGGCAAAATTTGTTGACTTTATAAATTATATCGATATGTTTCGGTTCCTCCGCAGCAAGACTGTTTTTCTATGAAGACTTAACACGATAAAACAAAATAATTTATGATATGAGAATTTTTCTTTCTGCTAAACCCCCTTTAATGCCATAAGTAACTATCTTTCTTTGGTGCTATTAGTGTTTCTCATCGCCTTAGTAAAATTTTAATTTACGTATCATCAATATTCATGTTGCTAGGAATCATTTTAGTATATTTACCAGCTAATTCAAAAACTATTGTTCTATAACACTATTTTTATGACTTTATGTATCTTTTACATGTTTAAGGACACCAATTCAGAGGCAGAGCTAATAACAAGGCACACCATAAAGCAAGAGAGACAGAGAGAGAGAGAGAGAGAGAGAGAGAGAGAGAGAGAGAGAGAGAGAGATATTTTGTTTAAAGTCACACCAGCATTACTACTGGAGAGAGAGAGAGAGAGAGAGAGAGAGAGAGAGAGAGAGATTTTTTAAAGCAGCATCAACATGTCTGCAGGAGAGAGAGAGAGAGAGAGAGAGAGAGAGAGAGAGAGAGAGAGAGAGAGAGAGAGGGGTGAATATATAGTTCGGAGACATCTGTAAAGCATTGGTTGTCTAAATAATGAACTTTACAAGTACCTGATACGTAAAACAGCTGGCATTGTTAGCAAGTTGATAAACAACAAAAAGTTCAATAAATTTTTAAAATATTTTCACTTCTAAAAGGGCGACATTTTATACCGTCACTGGTCCCGATTCACAATCATCCCTTAACTAAGATTTTCCATAACTTAAAATAAGCAAGATTTGGCAATCTTTTCGTGAATTTCAAATGAAAATTTGTTACCATACTAAATACAGGTGTTACAAGCTTAAAGTGGTCTTTGAATTAACATATTAAATTCCTGAATACATGTATCTACAAAATTAACCAAATTAAGTTAAGGAAAATCTCAGTTCAGGATTGATTGTGAAATTGGGGTCTGAATCGAAAATGACAATTACATAGAATGTTTGTGGGACTCGCCGTGAGCCCAGTCTTATGAATCTCTTGTTTTGAAAACCACTCGGTGCATGTACTAGTGCGTTTAAGTCGACGATTTCCCATGTACACCAGTTTCCTTAATACTTAACGCTTTAAATTAATAAATTAATTTTGATTCCGGCGTATACCAACATTTTCATTAAAAAATGAAATCTTGTTTTATGCATTGATAATACTCGTCCAGAATTTTTAATAACAAATATTTAAATATCCGGCACTTGAATCATCAATATCATATAAATTATGTGTAAGTGTTGAACTTGATTTTAACATGTTTGGCGATAATTTAAAGTGCGACTTCCTTGTTATATATATGTGTGTGTGTGTGTGTGTGTGTGTGTGTGTGTGATGTTTTGTACAATGCTATAAATACATGTTCAATAGGTCGTCGGAATCGTTTTTGTGTATATAGCTTTGAAAATGGCTGAAAATATGCATTTTCATGCGATTTTTAAAGACCTCAAATTTGAAGACTGAATAATATGTTGCAATGATAAATAACTAAAATAATGATAAATTTATATATTTCCAAATTAGTTCAAAGAGCTGAATCCAATATCCAGTTATAAAAGAATTTTGATGACTTAAGACTGAAGCAAATACTTAATTTCAAAATAAGTACATGGTCATTAGGTATTTATATTAACAACTTGTAGCACTATTTTCAGATAAAAGTAAGGTTAAAAAGTGCAGATGTCACATGCTTCGAATCGTCATAAAAATAGCAAATATGTATTGGATAAAATAAATATTAAAAAGCATGGGTCATTGGTGTCATTTCGTTAAAATCGGTCAAAATTATATTCAAAACAGTGGCACATACATGTACTTGTCTTGAATGTACATGAATTTCGGGATCCAGATACACCGAGAACGTTTGCAAATCTTACGAAATCTGTCAGACCGTTCACTATAAGAATCATTTTAATAATGTTAAAGATTTACATTCATCAACGTTATATGTCAAAAAAATGCCGAATTTTCCTGAAATGGATACATGTAGTACGCAAATATGAAAAAAAAATACAGTGAAATCAAATTGTTTATATCTGGAATGGTGTATGAAACCGGTGTGTCAAGGGAAAGCAAACATCCTTCGACAAGCGAACAGGATCTGTCAACAGCACCTGCCGGGGTTGGGTTCGAGCCTAGGTGGTGAGAGATTTATTTGTGATTAAGAGAGCACTGTGTAGATATATGATTAAATTTAAATTCAACTATTGGTTTCATCAGTTATTTTACATTTATCTTCCGTTTCTTCGTACACTTTACGTTAAAGTTACTATTTTACATTTAGACTTGAACTTTGCTTTTATATTAAGCAGCAAAATACATTTTACATTTAATATCAATTTCTACATTTGGTATATTTTTTTACATTTAGTAATTAATATTTTCTACATTTTACTTCAAATATGATTAATTTTGAATTTCACGTGGTATTTTGTCCAGTTTATCTTTTACATTATCCTTTTTAATCTTCTCACATATTACATTGGAATTAAGCATTTTTAATATTCGGCGTCAAATGATTGCTTTTGGATTTGGCTGAAAATAACCTTTACGTCAAATAGTCAATTTAGAAATTGGTGTTTATTTTTACACTTCACGAAATTATTTTCATATTTTACGACAAATTTTACATTTTTACATTCAAACTGGTGAAACATTTGACTCGCTTAAGTGATTTGATTTATTGATTAAATAAATCATGATTTATGATTCTTATCACCTTTTGTCTGATTTCAGACTCTGCTGCAGGTGGCTCAGATGATCACGCAAAGGGAATACATAAAATAAAATATTCTTATACACTGGAACTTCGAGATACTGGAACCTATGGTTTCCAGCTACCAGAAAATCAGATATTGCAGACAGCTGAAGAAACATGGACTGGTGTTCAAGCGTTTGCAGCTTATTTGGCAAATAATCATTGTGCCAACAGTAACAATGAATGCATTTGGCAATAATAAAGTATTTTACCACTGAACGTGTTGTTTTCATTCTAACTTGACCGAGATGAACATCCTGAATTGGTATCACTCAATATTAAGATGACTAGACTAATAGACAGTACTTATGACACTGCTAGTACTTGACCAATAATCTAGACCTAGCATCAAAGATAGTACTAGGCAAAACGTACTAGTGTAAATTACAGTACTTGACGAAGTGTACAAGTAACACCAATAATTTAAAACCGAGTAAACTAGTATCCTTAATAAGAGTTCAGGTATTGCTGATAGAAATAGACTAAGAGCTTGAGTATCACTAAACGAACTAGATTAAGAGCTATAGTATCGCTGATAAACTAAGAACAAGACTTTCAGTATCGCTCATAAACCACTTCCAATATCGCTTATAGAACTATAACAAGACGTCAATATCGCTGAAAGAACTAGAACAAGACTTCAGTATCGCTCATATACCACTTCCAATATCGCTTATAGAACTAGAACAAGACTTCAGTATCGCTGATAGAACTAGAACAAGACTTCCAACATCGCTTATAGAACTAGAACAAGACTTCCAGTATCGCTGATAGAACTAGAACAAGACTTCCAGTATCGCTGATAAATCTAGATCAAAGCTTCTAGTATTGCTGATAGAACTAGAACAAGACTTCCAATATCGCTGAAAGAACTAGAACAAGACTTCCAGTATTGCTGATAGAACTAGAACAAGACTTCCAGTATCGCTAAAAGAAATAGAACAAAACTTCCAGTATCGCTGATAGAACTAGAACAAGACTTCCAGTATCGCTGATAAAACTAGATCAAGACTTCCAGTATCGCTGATAGAACTAGATCAAGACTTCCAGTATCGCTGATAGAACTAGAACAAGACGTCAAATATCGCTGATAGAACTATAACAAGACGTCAAGTATCGCTGAAAGAACTAGAACAAGACTTCTAGTATTGCTGAAAGAACTAGAACACGACTTCAGTATCGCTGAAAGAACTAGAACAAAACTTCCAGTATTGCTCATAGAACTAGAACAAGACTTCCAGTATCGCTGATAGAACTAGAACAAGACTTCCAGTATCGCTGATAGAACTAGATCAAGACTTCCAGTATCGCTGATAGAACTAGAACAGGACGTCAAATATCGTTGATAGAACTATAACAAGACGTCAAGAATTGCTAAAAGAACTAGAACAAGAATTCAAGTATTGCTGAAAGAACTAGAACAAGACTTCCAGTATCGCTGAGAGAACTAGAACAAGACTTCCAGTATCGCTGATAGAACTAGAACAAGACGTCAAATATCGCTGATAGAACTAGAACAGACGTCAAGTATCGCTGAAGAACTAGAACAAGACTTCTAGTATTGCTGAAAGAACTAGAACAAGACTTCCTAGTATCGCTGAAAGAACTAGAACAAAACTTCCAAGTGTAACGCTCATAGTACTAAACATTTATAATGTATACAAGTGTGGATGATAAGTACTTAGCCAAGTGTAAAAGTTTCACTGATGCAAATTTAAATTCAGATTCTTTATCAATTTCATAAATAAATTCATTATTATACAAAAATATAGAAAGTAATGAATATTACAATAACACATCGAAGTGTATTACAAACTTAACATTATAGATGTAACATTGTTTAATTACAGATTTACAAACTGGAGAGATAGGAGTATTTACCCTGTTTACAATAATGTAATATAAATTAACTGAGTTTTGTTAACATGGATGTTTCACTGTGATTAAAAAGCTTTTCAAATGACAAAATATTAGCTACTCTAAAAACAATTGGAATATACATACTTCTTTCTAATATAAAAGCAGCACAATTAAATATATAATGAAACTCATTACCCACTTCATTCGTATTACAAAGATGGCTTATTCTTTCTTTGTATATTTCTAAATCTACTAACAAGTAAAGGAAGTATTATATTGTTAAATCTAAACCTACCAAACAGTTTCTATTTTATACTTAATTTTTCTTCCTTTCTTTCTTTCTTTTTTTTCTGTAAAAACTGGTCACATGAAACTTGTTTAACATTTTACTTTAACCAATTTACGCTATCAAATTTTACGTAAGCCACACCTGATTTGAATCCACATTCTTGTATAGGTATCTTACAATTATCGTGTGTGTGTGTGTGTGTGTGTGTGTGTGTGTGTGTGTGTGTGTGTTTATAATATAGCACATGATAAATCGGAAAGGTAAGTTTATTGTTGTGTGCAATTACAATATTGGCCAAATAAGTTATAATTCTTGTTTAAACATCAACCGAAAGCGGTACCTTACCGAGTTCACCAAATACCATGTTATTAGGTGACATATTGACAGGACATATATATATATATATATTATTTCACTGAAAGTTTTACGACTTATGAGTGTATATATAATATAAATACAACATACTGAGTGTTCATTGAAATAGTGACAGAGTATACTAACGTTCATATTCAACAACATCAGACATATATATCAAAAATATTATCATTACAAACTACATGTATAGACATGTAATTAAACAATTATTAATACATATTAACAAGAGAAAACAGAGATACTATCCCTAATGGTAAGAGCCTTGTGGTCTCGTGGAATATTGTAGTATCTACCTGTTTCAACACACAGACCGTGACTAGATAAACGAAACTGTTATAAATTGTTTGTATAATTGCAAGATATGCTGGCTAAAATATGACTGAAGACAAAAATGAGAATTAGATACTGAAACAAAAAAAAACATTAGGCGAATTATTGAAAAATACACACAATCCTGTTCAAAATTTTCAGTTAGCTTTGCTTTGTACAGTATTAAAAATATTTTGGATCTAAATGCTTTTGTTCTATCCACATATAACCCATTCCAATTCTAAAAAGTTCATTTATAGCTTAGCATTAGCTTTAACAAGATTTAGTTGACAATCAACAGATAAATTATGTAACCTTACTTTTTAAGTACACCAATGTATCCTTTGTATAAGATAAAGTTTCGTCTTGTTAAATAAACCATCTCTTGATATAACTAAACCAAAATTAAAAAAAAATTAACTATTTCTTATTTAGTACCTCTATAAAATATTGGAGTCTACCTTTGAAAAAATAAAGCATTTTAGTTTTACTGATATTAACATTCAGATTTCTGTTTAGTTACAATACTGAGAAAGAATATCTAACAAAAATTGTATATTTTCTCCAGGTTCATCTAAAAGAACATTGTCAACAGCGTACAGTAGACAAAATAGTTTCACATAAATTATAGCATTATATTCAAGTACTTGGACAGTAGTTACACAAGATATGCCATCAAGTTCAAGTTCTTTATTTCTCAGATTATACAGTTACAACATAAAGAATCATAGAATAAATTAATCACAAAATATAATAATAATTGGTTACCATCATTTTTGCAACAAAGCACAAGATAAACACAACTTCAATCAGGAGAAACGACTCTCGTTTAAAATACTTATAAATTTACATAAAATAACTTTCTAGTAGAAAAAAAGTGAATCAAATTTAAGAAGATTTGGATAACGTCTGTAATAGGAAGGAATATAGAATCAGACAACATTTTACAATCCATTATATAATGATAGTCATCTCCAATATCCGTATTACACAAGTTACAAAGTCTATATTCTTTCTGAATATTAAGCCATCGGTCTGTTTCTGTTTGCAATCTATGATTAATACATCTACATTTAGTCACAACTGTTTAATTTTGTTTGAGATATTATATCTTAAATATAACTGTAGTTTAAATTCATTATTAAATAACGATATATTACACTTTTGGTGATTTTTTAAATTTTACTATAACATTTTTGGATATATTGGTCATAAAATCTTTGTTTGATAGAGGTTACAAACAAGCTTATATGAGAAACCTATATATACAATACCACATTTTTCAAAAATTGTTTTAGGCAACTAATCTATTTAAGGTACATCTTTACAATAATATCCATGAGCTAATTTGTAAATTAAAAATAAGTTTTTTGTATCTTTACCTGTCAATTTGCTAGACCAAAAGCCTAATATTCTTTTTAAACATAAATACTGATTATATACTTTCTCAACTCACCATACACAATAAAATTCGGTGCTGATTTTTAAACATTTAGAATTAGTCTACAAAATTTAAGATGTGATGTATTCTTTCTAATATATCAAAAATTTCAAACCCCCATATCTTACATCCATATAGTAAAATTGACAGTTTTATCAAACAGATCACTCTTTAGATAAATTTGATAAACGAGCTTTCTTTACAACAGCATAAATAGCTTTACTAGATAAATATTTCTTTGTATGAATAAAGGAACCAGATTTACTGAAAAATATACCCAAGTATTTAAAATGTTTAACAATTGCAAGATTTATACCATCAAATTTAAAGTGTAAAAATTGTGTTAGACTACCTTTAGAAAATACAAAAACCTTACATTTTGAAACGTTTAGTTTCCATTTTTACAATAATATGAAAAACAGTTTAAATAGCTGATATTGCAAAAAGAATACGCCAAGTTGTATTGTATATGGCGAATTAGGCAGGGTACCATTACATGTTTATGTCAAAACCAGAATTATAAGTTACTGTTCAAATATTGTTGAGAACAGAGATGCGAAATATACATTAATTATTTACAAATTGTTATATAATTACTATTCCAAAGGTGTTAAAACTAAGTGGATAAGCTCAGTTGAAACAATTTTTCAAGAATGTGGTATGAATAATATATGGTTATTCCATAATTATAGCAACCGTACTTGGTTAATTAAATCTGTTAAACAAAAATTATATGATCAATTTTTACAAAGCTGGTATACAAATTGTACTTCTTCAAGAGGAATTTCTTATAATTTATTTACTCATTTTGATTTTAAGCTACAATTGTATTTAACTTCAGATCTCTCTGATAGAAATAAAACTACTTTAACTAATTTTAGATGTAGTAATCATAAACTACCCATTGAAGTTGGACGTTGGAAACATCCCAAGAGAAAATAGATTATGTGAACTTTGTAACACCGATTTAGGTGATGAATTCCATTTTATTTTGTGTTGTACTGCTTTGTCCGAAGATAGAAATATGTCTATTCCAAAACGGTACTATGTCAAACCAAATAGTTTAAAATTTTATTCATTATTTAATGATACAAATTTATCTTTACAAATTAAATTAAGTAAGTTTATAACAATTATTAATGAAAGAATCGGTACTACCGGTCCTCCGGGTTAACATAATGTAGTTGTATACATGTAATTATGTTATGCTGTTACTCATGCATTATTTGTTTTATTTTATACATATGTTTATATATTCTCAATTTGTATTTTTTGCAATATGAGAAATAAAGAAACATTGAAACTTGCAAGTCTTCTTTTTTTTCAAAAATAAGCACAGTATCACAGGGACCTGCAATCTTCTAAACCATTTAAATAAAAATAAAAAGGGTGATAATGGGCACCAATATTACAATTAAAAAAAAAGAAAGTTACACTTATTGAAACATATTCTTGACTTGATAAAGATTATGAATAATTACCTGTGAAGCCAGAAAAACAAAAGTTTTTAGAATTAATTATGAAAGATAAGAAAGGCTCAAATAGATTGTATAAGATCTTTATTTCTTCTTTACAATATAAAGAAACATATTAAGAAAAGTGGGATTCAATTTTTTAACCTTTTGAACTAGAATGGAAAAAAATACATAAAAACATTCTTTTTACAACAAATAATATAAAATTAAAATGGTTTCAATACCGTATGGTACATAGAATTCTGCCAACAAATAAGTGGTTGTTCAATATTAAGATAAGTTCAAGTCCACTATGTTCGTTTTGTAATGAAGAAATCGAAACTATCATGCATCTGTTTATAGATTGTGATAAAGTAGATAACTTTTATCAAAAACTCGAAAACTGGATTTTTGAAAAAAAATTACAACAAAATAGAACATATCTTTCTAAAACATGGTAAAAATAACAATATTCCTAACTTCATAATATTATTTACAATATTTTACATATATAAACAAAAACTTCAAAATAAAGAGTTGAAGTTACAAGAACTTCAATATGAATTAAAGCAACAGTATCTGCTTGAAAAATATGCATCTAAAATCAATTATACATATGATAAATTCATCAACAGATGGTCTGTGTTCTACAAATTATTTGAATAATATCATATGCAGTTAGTTAAATATAACTTATATTTGTATTGAAATGTTAAAATGTACAGTGTATGATGGCTGACTATAATACTGTATTCGTGGAACTTTTTTTTTTTTTTTTTTTTTTTTTTTTTTTTTGGAAATACCATTATGTTGCATTGTGTAATGTATATGTTATCTTGTCATGTCTTTTCAGTATTATATTTTGTGTAAAAATGTAAAAAAAAAAAAAAAAAAAAAAAAAAAAAAAATACAAATAAAAAAAAATATAAATAATTCAGAAGCATTTTCCGTCAATACTGTTGTAACAAAGTATACAGAAACATCGCATATTATTTCAAACTAACATTTCTTATTCTTACATTTATAACATCTTCATCTGGAGTATTATATCTAACGCAATTACCCACATGTTTTGGAGAGAATTCAGAAAACAAAAACGTATTGGACATTAATTTTGTTAATTAAGCGACCGTTCGCTAGTATCTTGGATGGACCATTTTTATGATCAAATAATGGAGCCTAATATACCATAATAGTGTAAACATTTCGTATTTGGGACATTAACATTTTTCATTCTGGACACTATGCTAATTCGGAGATTACGATTATAGTTAATATTAACGTTAAATTAGACGATTACTTGTGTATATAAATCAACCTGAAACAGATATTATTTGTGGTTGTTTGTTGTTTTGTAATTAAGCTGTTATGTAACTGTTCTTAACCAAGACCAAAATCATGCAGAGCGTCATACATTGTCGTAGGCCTTTTCAAAATCTATAAAGGCAAAGGTTAATTTTTTACCAAATAAAGATAGATTAATTGGAAAGGTTTTGCGTCCTAGCAATTAATTTTTACCCATGTCGAAACATGCATCGCCACGGCTCATGATAGGTTAAGTTGCAAAAATGTCTGTAGTGGTATTACTGAAAGTCTGGGTGTACTGTTAGCACTAGAGAATGGAACTAGTTTAACAGGTTTCTGTTGTTGTTGCTGTAATGTTGTTTAATGTCGCATCATTAATTTTTCAGCTACTTTTTGGAAAGGTGCTAGCTCACCGAGTCAGCACGCCACAAGCAAGAATACCACTACCCCTCAGTGGCAATAATCCGCAGTGGCACTGGGTGAACCAGTCGATACTATCTCCTCATGATGCCGAGACCCAGGCAAGGAAGCATATTTTAATGTGATGGCGTTCGAAAAAGTATTTTCACTCAAGAGTCAATCGGGACGTTAGTGAGACCTATACGTATTTACGTTTCTCGCTATATTTATTTCCTTTTATATGATCATGGTTTTCAATCATAGCCACTTAAAGAACAAAAAAGTTATGCGCGATAAATGATTGTGTATTGGTATCATTTAAATATGTTTTATTTCAACAAAAGTTTTCTGTGACCGTTTAATAAATGATACAAGCTAAAATCTATTTTATTTTAGCCGGTGATGTGCGCTTGTTTACGGTTTTAAAAAGAATAAGTTTTTTAAAAATGATGAAACGTGGAATAATAATGATGATGATGCTGATGACGACGAGGACCTTTGATGTCCCGCCTACCCACAAAACGCTTGTCAACAGCACACGTGTTTGTTATATAGAGTCCGGGCGACATTTAATAACATTGGATTACTACTAACATTTACTAAGTAGCGCCATCTAGTGTATTTTCCAATAGGGAATTCCAAAGGCCGTCGGGGTATGCTAAAATTCATAAGTGGGGTCAATGTGACAAAAATTTAAATTCTAACATCTTTGTATATAAAACATGGCTTTGGCTTCATCTGTATCGTGTAAACTATTAAAGACATATGTTTTAAATTTTAACAAAAATAGTTTCAACCAAAATGCAATTTTCGGAGTCCAAACATTTACCCTCTCGGTTCAATGTTAACTGAACAATATATTTATTTTTATCGCAAGACGAAAGACTGGGCGGTTAAGTTTTTGTAATAAGTTCCAGGCAAGAACATGATGCAGAAACTCTAATAACTTTTATCAGCGACATTTAATACAGATTATATGTCACTGATTTTAACAATCCGGTCACGCATGTAAAATTTCTTGGCTTTAGCCTGGCCTAGTCACTTTCGGAAAATAAATAATGGCGCTTCGCGGGATTCAGGCAAGTAAGGTAAGTGTCAAAACTATTTCTTTACTTGGAGTTATATTTCTGTTGAAAACGGTGTGCATGACTTTAGTAGGTGGTTGTGGATACGTATAAACTTATAAAATGCCTAGGTTAAACAGGTAGGCCTAATTGTTTTCAAACATTTTGTAAATTGAATCGTATACACATTTCTGAACGTTACTGTAATATATGTGAGTAACGTATATAAGCCTACAAAACTTTCATAGAAAATCCAATTAACTTGAATTAAATTTGGTATTTTAAGCTTAATTGAATCTAGTTGTAAATGAAAATCGCTATTCGCGGCCGCAATTACCAAAAAATATTTCTGTAGAAAGGATGTTATTGCTGTCAGTGTGGCTTATACAGTAGGCCAATAATAATGATAATGATAATAATAATTATAATAATAAATCTTTATTTGTAGTCGAGAAAATTTTATAACAAATAACATAAGCTCTATTGAGCTTTTTATCGACTTAAACATGCATACATATATACAAAAGACAAGTGACATACAAATACTATAGTATTTCAATTACTGTACATGCATAAAGACGTGTTAAAAGCAAAACAAAACTTTAAGCATACATAGGCATTAGCATAACCACGCTGAAATATTTAAAGCATAATAAAATAAATGAATGAATGAATAAATAAATAAATAAATAAGGCGTTATACAGACTTTTGACCAGCACCACTTGTCTAGGCTGTTGCATAACTGTGATAAGGTATATTTTAGATATCCATGCTCACATGCATCTGTCTATAATGACTAGCTTTTATTGATTAAATTATCCGACTGCCACCATGTGTGATGTGCTCACTTTTGTTTGTTAATCTGAATTTTCTCTGACCGTAAAAACATTTTATGCCTGACAGCTGTGTTTAGTGTCAGGACAATATTTCCTTATAATGGTATCCAGTTTTAGAATGGGCAACGTCTTATTTCGTTATAGTCTGAACATATTAGTGAAACTGTAGAAAAATTACAACTCTGTATTCCTTGATCAATAGTTGAATGATTTGTCTTTGAAAATATTTATAAATTTAAAGATACCATTGCCCTTGATTTGAAGATTTGGATGAGTTAATTCAGTGTTGATATTTGTCAACTACATCTTCCATTTTCAAAGCAAGACCTTATGGCCATGCAAACTCTTGCATTCAGACGTTTTGGAAGATTTTTTTTTTTTTTTTTTTTTTTTTTTTTTTTTTTTTTTTTTTTTTTTAAGGCATATTATTTGACAGATATCTTCACAAAAGAAAAGAAGTGATTTGTGCAGTTCTGTTTTTAGCAGACTAGTTTTTACACTTACCATACCTTCATAAATCACTGTATTTATATTCATAAAGTAAACCAATATTTTTGTAAACATGTACTTTATTTACATTAAAATTTCCTGTTTTGTACATATTTATTTATAATAAGTGCAACAGTTTTACTAAGTATTATACATATGATTACTGTAATTTAATTTAGGAAGTTCTCCAAAAATGCAAAATTAAAAAGTTTTTAAACAATTAGAATAGATTATTAATTCAACAAGTACATTCATCTACTACTGCTTTAGTTGTATTTGATCGATTCTATACTTTGATTTAACAGCCTATCTTAGACATAAGCCAAACATGTACACTGACTTATTTTTTAAAATATCGTTTCAGGTCAGTCCATCATATCTTCATGGAAATTCAACAAGTCACACATGGCCCTTCAGTGCAATTGCAGAGCTTATAGGTAAATATTTTTCTTGTACCTCCACCAATCAGCAATTTCTTCTCAGTGCCTCTTTCAAGTTTTGATTCAAGCAGTGTTCAAAATTTACACCAGTCCACCATCTTTAAACCTGTGTTGTGTGTTTTCAGTTAGACCAGTCTGACATATTTATTCTGACATAAATTCCCCCAACTTTTAAAAAAAAAAAAAAAAAAAAAAAAAAACAAATTGAGAATAAGGCTGGTTATAATTTCAATTTCAGCCTTATTTCAAAGTTTTAAAAATTTGCTTTTTAAACCTGTTGTATCAACTGAAAGCCTAAAATAGTGTATACCAAAAGCATAACATGAAGCAAATGGTAGTAGACAACTCACTTTACATGATAGAAAAGCACACAGTGGCTAAGTAGTTTAAAGCCCTGTCATGTTCATCCTATATGTTAAATAGTAAAGTGATTGTTATACTTCTCAAATTTTTGTAAAATTGTAAATACAGAGTTAGTAATATCTACCTTATATATTGTCACAAACAGGAAAACTTTATTCATTTATTAGACTGGTAAATTATGTCCTTATGCGATAAGTATTATTATCAATTCTTTTAAACTGATACAAACAGTTTTTATAACTATGGATTACTAACTTGTGACATCTAATGCCTAAAAAATCAGGGCCTTGGTGGCGAGTGGTCTAAAACGTGCGCTTACAGTCACAGCGCCTCTCACTGCCTGGGTCCGAATCCTACTCGGGACAGAACCTAGTGTGAGAAAGTTGCCAGTTTGCTTGGTGGTTTTCTCTGGGCACTCTAGTTCCTCCACAATCTCAGAACTGATCACTTCAAAATAAGTGAAAGAATCTTGACTTGGACATAACACCATTATTCCACTCCACTCCTAAAAAAGTTAAGCAAAAATACTATGATTTAGTATTGTTTAAAGTGATATTTTAGTATTTGAATATATGTATAACAGTGTGTTAGACAATGTTATGTACACTTGTTGACAGTTATTAATATTTACATGAAATTTTTCAGATAACGCCTATGATCCTGATGTTAATGCTTCAGAGTTATGGATAGACAAGCGTGAAGTTAAACAACAAACATGTTTAACGTTCGTAGACAACGGAAATGGTATGACACCAGATAAGTTACATAAAATGCTAAGGTAACTAACAATTATGTTTGACATTTGACGTTTGATATGGTCATTTAGTGCCACATGGTTTATGATATGGTCATTCAGTGCAGTATGGTTTATATATAATTATTGTCATTTAACGTCATGTGGTTTATGATATGGTCACTTGATGCACATGGTTTATGATATGGTCATTAAGTGCCATATGGTTTATGATATGATTAATTAGAGAAACATAGTTTGTGCAAAGTTTGTCATTTTGAGTCACATATGATATGATATGATATGGCTATTCAATATCACAGTTTGTGATATGGCCATTAAGTGCTGCATGGGTAATGCTGTTATTTAGTGCAGCATGGTTTAGGTTATTGTCATTTAATGTACCATGGTTTATATTGCCATTTAGTGTCATGTGGTTTACAATATGGTCAGGTAGTGTTACATGGTTTATGATATAGCATTTTTGGTTACAAGGTTTATGATATGGTCATTTAGTGCAAAAAGTTTATGATATGGTCATTAAGTGCCACACGGTTTATGATATGACCATTCAGTGAAACATTGTTTGTGCTATATAGTAATTTTGAGTCACATGATTATGATATGGCCATTTTGAGTCACACAAATTATGATATGGTCATGTAGTGCCACATGGTTGATGATGTGGTCATTTGGTGCAACATGGTTTATATTATTGTCATTTAGTGCAACATGGTTTATATTATTGTCATTTAGTGTCATTTGGTTTATGATATGGTCATTTAATGCAAATGTTTTGATATGATTACTTAGTGCCACATGGTTTATGATATGGTCATTTAGTGTAACATGGTTTATATAATTGTCATTTAGTGTCATGTGGTATAAATAATGGTCATTTATGGTTATTGTGACATTTTTAAATGAGTCATGTGGTTTGCAATATGGTCATTAAGTGCCACATGGTTTATGATATGTTCATTTAAAGCAGCATGGTTAATGATATGGCCATTCAGTGAGACATGGTTTATGATATGACATTTTTGAGTCACATGGTTTATAATTATTAATATGAACATTTTGTGTTACATGGTTTATGATATGGCCATTTTGAGTCACCCAGCTTATGACATGGTCATTAAGTGCAACATGGTTTATATTATTGTCATTAAGTGTCATTTGGTGTATGATATGGTCATTTAGTGCAAATGGTTATTATATGGTCATTTAGTGTCACATGGTTTATGATATGGTCATTTAGTGCAACATAGTTTACTAGTATATAAATGTCATTTAGTGTCATGTGGTTTATAATATGGTCATTTAATACCATATTGTTTATGACATGACATTTTTGAGTCGCACAGTTTATGATATGGTCATTTAGTGCTATATGCTTTATGATATGGTCATTTAGTGCCACATGGTTGATGATATGACCATTTGAGTCACATGGTTTGTAATATGATCATTTTGTGCGACATGGTTCATGATATGACCATTTTGAGTCATCTAGTTTATGATGTCATTTTAAGTCACATGGTTTATGATTTTGCTATTTAGAGTATATTATTAGTATGGTTAATTTGAGTCACATGGCATATGATATTGTTAATTTGAGTCACATCGTTTATTTTATGACCATTTTGAGACACAGTAGGTATATGATATGGTCCGGTTAAGTCGCATGTTTTATGATATGGTCTTTTTTGCCCTACTTGGTTTTTAATCTGTTAATTTTATTTGCATTGTTTAAATATGATTATATATTATTATAATGGTACATGGTTTTTTAATTATCATTTTAAGTTACATTGTTAAAACTGTGTTCTTTTTGAATCATATGGCTTTAATATAGTCATTTTGAGTACATGATTTATGGTATGGTCAAATAGTGCAATAACATATGATATAATCATTTTTCTCACATGGTTTATGATATGGTCATTTTAAGTTTCATGGTTTATGATATGGCCATTTTGTTCCACACATTTTATGATATGGTTAGTTATAGTCAGATGTTTATGATATGGCCATTTGTTGCCACATGGTTTTTATTTTGAGTTACTTGGATAATGATATAGTGGTTTTGAGTCACATGGTTTAAATGATTATCATGATATGCCCATTAGGTGTCACATGGTTAATGATATGGTTATTTAGTGCACATGGTTTATAAAATGGTCATTTAGTGCCAGATGGTTTATGATATGGTCATAAGTGTCACATGGTTTATAATATGGTCAATAAATACCCAGTGGTTTATGATGTGGTCATTAAGTGTCACATGGTTTTTAGCTCAACTGGCTGAAGCCAGATGAGCTTATGGCATGATGCTTGCGTGCACATGTGCGTCCGTCCGTCCGTCCGTTAACAGCAAAAACTCAGAAACTATTGGGCCAATTTTAACAAAACTTTGCAGGAATGATCCCTAGAAGAAGTAGATAAAAATTTTTACAATTGCTTTCCATGGCAACCAAAAGTAGGTCACAGCGATCTAGAATGCAAAAAACCTAAAATAAGCTTCTCCTCTGAAACCATAGGTTATATGCAAAATCTGATGTGATATTTAGCTTCTAGACACCCTTAAACATATAGGTTGTACATTTCGTGAAATTCTGTCAAAAACTAGGTTACGCGTTTTTAGCGTTTTTCTGCCATACTTCGTAAAAAGTGAAAATGAGGCTTATTATAAGATATCAACTTTGAAAATTTTCTCCTCTGAAACCATGAAGCCTTCAGCTTTCATATTTGGCAGTTAATATCAGCTTGAGTCCCTTAACCAAGTTTGTACAAATGGTGGCCCTCGGTCCATTTTCGGCCCCACCCCAGGGGTCCATATATCTGCATATGCATATATGGCTTATAATGGAAAATCAACTTTGAAAATCTTCTTCTCTGAAACCATGAAGCCTTAAGCTTTCATATTTTGCAGTTAATATCATCTTGAGTCCCTTAACCAAGTTTGTACAAATGGTGGCCCCCGGTCTATTTTTGGTCCCACCCCAGGGGTCCATATATCTGCATATGCATATATGGCTTATAATGGAAAATCAACTTTAAAAATCTTCTTCTCTGAAACCATGAAGCCTTAAGCTTTCATATTTGGCAGTTAATATCATCTTGAGGCTCTTTACCAAGTTTGTACAAATAATGGCCCTCGGTCCATTTTCGGCCCCAACCCAGGGGTCCATATAACTGCATATGCATATATGGCTTATAATGAGATATCAACTTTGAAAATCTTCTTCTCTGAAACCATGAAGCTTTAAGCTTTCATATTTGGCAGTTAATATCAGCTTGAGGCCCTTTACCAAGTTTGTACAAATGGTGGCCCTCGGTCCATTTTCGGCCCCACCCCAGGGGTCCATATATCTGCATATATATATATGGCTTATAATGAGATATCAATTTTGAAAATCTTCTACTCTGAAACCATGAAGCTTTAAGCTTTCATATTTGGCAGTTAATATCAGCTTGAGCCCCTTTACCAATTTTGTACAAACGGTGGTCCTCGGTCCATTTTCAGCCCCAGCCCAGGGGTCCATATATCTGCATATGCATATATGGCTTATAGTGGAAAATCAACTTTGAAAATCTTCTTCTCTGAAACCATGAAGCCTTAACCTTTCATATTTGGCAGTTAATATCATCTTGAGACCCTTTACCAAGTTTGTACAAATGGTGGCCCTCAGTCTATTTTCGGTCCCAACCCAGGGGTCTATATATCTGCATATGCATATATGGCTTAAAATGAGATATCAACTTTGAAAATCTTCTTCTCTAAAATCATGAAGCCTTAAGCTTTATATTTGGCAGTTAATATCAGCTTGGGGCCCTTTACCAAGTTTTTACAAATGGTGGCCCCTGGTCCATTTTTGGCCCCACCCCAGGGGTTCATATATCTGCATATGCATATATTGGAAATCAAGTTTAAAAATTTTCCTCTCTGAAACTGTAAGGCATAATGCTTTTATATTTGGCATTTAATATCAGCTCAAGTCCCTTTACCAGGTTTGTACAAATGGTGGCCCCTGGGCCATTTTTGGTCCCACCCGTAGGGCCAATATATCTACATATGCATATATGGGAAATCAAATTAAAAAATCTTCTTCTCTGAAACTGTAAGGCTTAAAGCTTTCAAAATAAGCTCAAGTCCCTTTACCAGGTTTGTACAAATAAAGGCCTCTGGGCCATTTTTGGTCCCACCCAGGGGCGCATATATCTATATATACTTATATGGGAAGTCAAATTTAAAAATATTCTTTTCTGAAACTGTAAGGCCTACAGCTTTTATATTTAGCATTTTACATCAGCTCAAGTCCCTGTACCGAGTTATATAAATGGAGGCACAAGAACCATTTTTGTCAGTTGAGCTCCACAGGCCCTTTTGGGCCTCTTGTTGAAATGGTTATTGAATGCCAAGTGTTTATGATATAGTCTTTTTAATCACATAGTTTATGGAATGGTATATTTATGCCACTTGGTTTATGAGATGTAATAAAGTTTATGATATGACTATTTATTGTACATGGATTATGATATGGCCATATATGCTACACTGTTTATGATATGATCATTCTGAGATGCATGGTTTCTGATTATTTGAATAATTTATGTCACTTTATCTGCAGACTTGTATTTGGTCATTTAAGGAGGAGATTAGTATTATAGCCAATAGACATTGCACACAACATGCCTCACTGCTGTCTTTCATTGCACTGCAAAGTGAATATATCTACCACTACACCTACAAAGGCTATCAACTTTACGTGACATAATCTTCAACAGGGCGCAAAATTCACATTCAATCAAACATTCATTTCTCTTTTGTCTTTCGCAAATTTCAGTACTTTCAGTACTTTGATTCCAGACTATTTTCAAAAGATTTTGAGGTAGCTAAATCATATTTGGTGCACATACATGTATTTCTCCTATCAATGTTAGGTTTGGGTTGATATTTGCAGAATTGAAAATCATGGCCTGGCTTTAAGTTATGGATTTAAAAAATGAATAGGTATTAAAAAAAATCACTATTCCTATCACTGGGTGTTTTATAGACATATTAATTTTAAGAGTTAAATGTCGGAGAACAGAAAATTGGAAATGCATTTTCTGCTTTGATTTGGTAAAAGTAAAAGATCTCTGTAACCAAATAATATTTAGTTTCTATTTCAGAACCTGAACAACAAGGGGGAATTTTCCCCCAAAAAGTATGCAGGATCTATGAAAATTAAGCGAGAATCTGGCAATCACTCATCCTAGAATAAACACTGATAAAGATCAATCTAAATTTTACATTTCAGTTTTGGTTACTGTGAAAAAGAAGCTGTTGGTTCTCATAAACCTATAGGACAATATGGGAATGGTTTTAAGTCCGGATCAATGAGATTGGGAAAGGATGCCATTGTTTTTACAAGACAAGCCAGTTCTATGAGTGTTGGATTATTGTCACAGACTTACCTGTCTGCCATCAAGGCTGAGAAAGTTCTAGTTCCCATAGTCCACTGGAACCTTCCAGGCAATATCCTTTTATGAATATTAATCGTTATTGTTAATTTTTAGCTCACCTGACCGAAAGGTCATGTGAGCTTATGGCATGGCATGGCATTTGTATGTGCGTGTGTGCGTGCATCATTAAAACCTATTTTCAACTTCTCCACCAAAACTGCTGCACAGATTTCAATTGATACTTGGTCAGAAGCATACATGGGCCGGTGCAATTCAGATTTGTTCATGGCATTGCCATGGCTACCAAAACTAGGTCAAGATGACCTAGGGGTCCAAAAATCTTAAAAAATCTTCTTCTCCAAAAACAATGATGGGAGAAAAAAATAGATGTGATATTTGGCTTCTCTAGGATCTTAAGCCTATAGTTTGTTCATTTCGTGAAATTTGGTTGAAAAATGGGTTACATGTTTTTGCCTTAAATTTAAAAAATTTTGTAAAATGGCTTCAAATTGTTATAACTTGACTATTTGAACAGATAATGACATGAGGTTTTCAGTTTTGACTTTTTCTTGAAATGACCTTTAAGAAAAGGTCAAGGTCACAAATCAAGGTCATGACCTAATTTGTGATTAATGCAGTTTTAGGCAATTTTCTTGCAAATATTAAGAGATATATGAAATCAAAACATTGTTAAAATGTTCAGCATGAGAAAATTTAAAAAGGTACCAAGTTTCGTAACTATGTGATAATCCATGTAGGAGTTGTTGCCCCTGAAATGTTATTTTTGGCTTATAAATACTAAAATTGTGCATTAGCTTGAAAACTTTAATCTTTTTGTATAGGCATGTATATTAGAATATTGTAGGTATTGTGACAACAATCATTTTGATATATGGTTCAAGGTCACATGATCAAAGGTCAAGGTTACAGCTGCAAAAGAAGACATAAATTGCTAATTATCTTGAAAACTATTAACTCTTTGTATAGGCATGTATATTAGAATATTGTAGGTATTGTGACGATGATTATTTTGATATATGGTTCAAGGTCATGTGTTCAAAGGTCAAGGTCATAGCTGCAAAAGAATTCATAAATTGCTTATTATCTTGAAAACTTTAATTTTTTGTATAGGCATGTATAATAGAATATTGTAGGTATTGACATGACAATCATATATGGTTCAAGGTCATGTGTTCAAAGGTCAAGGTCATAGCTGCAAAAGAATTCATAAATTGCTTATTATCTTGAAAACTTTAATTTTTTGTATAGGCATGTATAATAGAATATTGTAGGTATTGACATGACGATCATATATGGTTCAAGGTCATATATGTTCAAAGGTCAAGGACATAGTTGCATAAGTATACTGAAATTTGTTAATGATTTGGAAATTATTCATTGCATTACAGTTACTTCATGCATATTATATAAGCTACTTATAAATGAAATGTGAGTGGATATATTTCTGATTAAGTTTTGTGGCAGTTCTTAACTTGAGAAAACTTGTAAAGTTTCAGTACCAATTATATTGTCTTTTATGCTTTGCAAACAATTTTGGACATATATCCTCAGGTGAGCGTTAAGGCCCATGGGCCTCTTGTTATTCCATTTTACCAGATAACCTATTTATAAATATGATAAATTAGAGATGAATTCTCCATTCTATCTCAAACAAAATAATTTGTAGCTGGTGGGGGCTATGTTTTACCTTGCAATACTCTCAAAAATGCTTTTTTGCTCATGTTCAATTTATTGTCAAATCCATTTTCAATGCCATATTTTGACCAGACACAATTTTTTAACCAGTATTATACATACTCCCCTACACATTTTTTGAGGTCAAAAGTCAATTTCAAAATGATAAGATAGCCATTTATTTTGTGCTTGATTTATAGTTGGATTTTAATTAGTGCAGGTAATTTTCTTTAACGAGACCACAGAGGAGGAGTACTGAAGGAAATATGCCTAACAACTTAAAAGCTATCGTAAATCATAGTATTTTTAATTCAGAGAAGGAATTATTGGGATGAGTTAGACCAAATGGAGAAGTTACGTACTGGAACTAAGATCATCATTTATAATTTAACAAAGTAAGTCAGAAACGGTTTACCTTTTTTTTACTAGATGATAATTAAATTTCTTGAGACTAAATCCTTGTAAATTTAACAACATAATAACTACTGCTTGCGTCATTCAGCTGCAATTTAACTTACTGTCAATTTCTGTCAAACAAATGGTTTGTATTCTTGTTCCTAGAAATCAGTTTTTTAGTACCATTACATCCTAACTAGTAACTATATTTGCCATAGATGATTGTAAAAAATATGAAGTGTTTATCACTGACCGTTGCCATTAATGTTTATCAAGGGTCAAAACTCAGAATAGAACTAGTGATGGAGCCCCACAATTTTCATCTTAGTAGC
The DNA here is from genome assembly GCA_029721355.1 of Tegillarca granosa. NCBI lineage: Eukaryota > Metazoa > Mollusca > Bivalvia > Arcoida > Arcidae > Tegillarca > Tegillarca granosa. Next base: position 10,776,456 of record CM056603.1, read on the forward strand.
ATTTTACCATCTTAATTCTAAACAATAATAGGGAAAATATTTAACTGCAAAGTATCTGGAAAAATACAACTTTTGACAAAACAAAAACAAAACAAAACCAAAATTAAGACATTGTGACATAACAAGTTTTGTATTTATAGAGAGGGAGATGGTAACTTGGAACTGGACTTTGTGAGTGATCCTACAGACATTAGAAATCCAGAATCCCACCTGAAGGACTACTCCACCATAAACAGACCAGTTAGAGAGTATACACCCGAATATTGTCGATCTCTTAGGGTAATTATATTTCACTTTATTTTCATGTTTTCTTACCTAATTTTCCTATTAATTACAGATGTGCTCCTCAGTTTTAATCAACACACATACTGATTTAACATATAATACATGTAGCTGTAAAAGGGTTGCAATATTTTTATATATATATATATTCTTGACTAAAATTGTAGACATTTTAAAACAACAAATTGTTTAAAAATGACTGAAGACATACAACCATTTAACAGAATATTGTAAAGATTTCCTTTACAAAGCGCTTACGTCTTTTTATTTCAACTTTCTCACTGTAATCAGCATGCACTTAAACCTTGTCTTTGACCTGTTCCATTTTATGAACTTCTATTGATAGACATCAAAACCAGTTGAGACAACTGCTTATATAAAGTTACAATCAGAGAAAACTGCTCTGTAAAGCAGTCATTCTAGACAACTGCTAATAGCTGGACAACTGAATAGCTGTCATTGGAGACAACTGTTTATGTATAGCTGTCATTCTAGGCAACTAGTTATATATAGTTGTCATTGGAGACAGCTGTATATGTATAGCTGTCATTCTAGACAACTAGTTATATATAGTTGTCATTAGAGACAGCTGTATATGTATAGCTGTCTTTCTAGACAACTGGTTATATATAGTTGTCTGGAGACAACTGTATATGTATAGCTGTCATTCTAGACAACTGGTTATATATAGTTGTCTGGAGACAACTGTATATGTATAGCTGTCTTTCTAGACAACTGGTTATATATAGTTGTCTGGAGACAACTGTATATGTATAGCTGTCATTCTAGACAACTGGTTATATATAGTTGTCTGGAGACAGCTGTATATGTATAGCTGTCATTCTAGACAACTGGTTATATATAGTTGTCTGGAGACAACTGTATATGTATAGCTGTCATTCTAGACAACTGGTTATATATAGTTGTCTGGAGACAACTGTATATGTATAGCTGTCTTTCTAGACAACTGGTTATATATAGTTGTCTGGAGACAACTGTATATGTATAGCTGTCATTCTAGACAACTGGTTATATATAGTTGTCTGGAGACAACTGTATATGTATAGCTGTCATTCTAGACAACTGGTTATATATAGTTGTCTGGAGACAATTGTATATGTATAGCTGTCATCCTATACAACTGGTTATATATAGTTGTCTGGAGACAACTGTATATGTATAGCTGTCATTCTAGACAACTGGTTATATATAGTTGTCTGGAGACAACTGTATATGTATAGCTGTCTTTCTAGACAACTGGTTATATATAGTTGTCTGGAGACAACTGTATATGTATAGCTGTCATTCTAGACAACTGGTTATATATAGTTGTCTGGAGACAACTGTATATGTATAGCTGTCATTCTAGACAACTGGTTATATATAGTTGTCTGGAGACAACTGTATATGTATAGCTGTCTTTCTAGACAACTGGTTATATATAGTTGTCTGGAGACAACTGTATATGTATAGCTGTCATTCTAGACAACTGGTTATATATAGTTGTCATTGGAGACAACTGTATATGTATAGCTGTCATTCTAGACAACTGGTTATATATAGTTGTCTGGAGAATCTGTTAATCAGTTAATGAGCTTAATTATGACACCTTTTGTGTAACTTTTGAATTTGTCATGTGTGTGGAATACTTTTGTTAAAGTATGGAAGCAAATCAAAGGTATTCATTAAAACCATTCAGCTGTACAGATTATTTCAATACAATAGTTTCATGAATTAGTAAAGTTCAGAAAAAATGAAAATGTGATGTGAATAGTTTTATTAGCTAATAACCATGAACACTGTTCTGAATGATGCAACACCCTACAACATGCATGTAAAACTATGTACAAAGGGAAATAATTCAAACATTACTAACAATCTTTCTTTTTTCCAAGGTTGAAATTTTCATGCTTTTTATTTTCGCTATTTTGATCTGACAGCAAAAAAAAAAAAAAAGGCAAAAGTTAGAATACTGCGAAAATTTTCCGGTATACTGTAGATAGCTATCTTATGGATATAAAATCCAGTAGATACACATAAATACATGTACATTACATAGCAGGTTCCTGTTCATTTTATTTTACTTTTTTAGAACATTACATTAAGGTAAAACATTATTAATTAACATCTTTTTTTTTGTAGGAATATTGTAGTATTTTGTTTTTAAAACCGAGAATGAAGATTGTATTACGAGGAAAGAAAGTTAAAACCAGGTTAATACAGAAATGTTTATCAGAAACAGAAACAGATATATATAAACCAACATGGAATGTATCCTTTTTTTAAAAAAGAAAATTGAATTAAATATGACCTTTTTTCTATTACGAAACCTTGGAGAGCAAGTGAATTGCAAAAAATTCCATATACAATTTTGGCCTACATTGACTTTTTTTTACCATAAGGTAATAGGAAGCATAAGAAGGATGCCTAATTAACACAAGACTTTTGCTAGCTAAATGTGTATTTGACAGTAAGTGAGGCCATCATAAATACTCTTCTTAAAAAAAACTTCTGTAAAGAAGTGTATGAGAAACTCAAAAAAAAAAAAAAATATATATATATATATATATATATATATATATATATATATATATATATATATATATATATGGAGATTGTAAAATAAAAACTACCGGTAATAATTAAGTATTGTAATTGTAACAATTTAGTTTTAGGAGGGGCCAGACAGATATTCATGTACAGAACGATATAAAGGTATACATGGCACTAAATATTTGAAGTTGAGGATCCAATCTCAAAGCTATCATATGTTGATAAATTCTATATAAAAACATGCTTATTTTAAATAAAAATCCTGTACATTTAAATAATTGAAATAAAAATGGTCCTGAGGTTATTTATAAAGTCTCACATGTCAAGTACAAATGGATTGGAATTACTTTATGATAGAGAGGGGAATTATAATTACTTTTTCCTTGATGGGTTACTTATAAAGTAAATTATAAATTTTTGCCTTAACTGTCTACAGCCTAAACCAATACCTATAACATTTGGTTTTACCTCAAATAAAAATCCAGAAGACTATGGCATAATGTTTTATCATAATAACAGGCTCATCAAAGCTTATGAAAAAGTGGGATACCAGAAACAGGTAAAAGCTGTATACATGTACAAACTAATATAAGTCATTTGTGTTTGATTGGTGTTAATTAGATAAACATTCACAAGGGAAAAAGTCTTTAGTATCAACATATGTAAGAAATCATGAAATTGACGAAGGCTTTTTGCTATTACTTCATCATTTAAAATTAAAAAATACATGAGACTTATTTGAATGTTGTTATAGAGAAGTATTCTAGATTTTCTGTCAATGTTGATACACAAACAAAGCGTTTGTTCAACCAAGATTAGAAACATAAATTTATTTTTTAGCCTAATGACCTTGGAATTGGTGTAGTCGGTGTGGTTGATGCCTACTTTTTGACCCCAACTCATAACAAACAAGAGTTTAGTAAAGATGATAAATATAAGTGAGTACTGATATTGATGAACTTTATTAAATAAATAGCTCTCTTGTACGTGTGATTCTCTGATATTTTTTAAATCTTGGCATTGCCATAAGGCGAGACTTAGGTATTACTTTTCCAGTGTTGGTGGCGGTGTGTCAAAATGTGAAAGTTTATGTTAAAGTAATGTTTTTTCTACTCAATCAAAAACTAACCAGGTGAGACATTTAAATCTGGAATTCTTGTTAAAGAGTGGTCACCTCTTAATAGAGACAACTTGGTTTAGATTTGTTTTTAAAGTTTTTTAACTAATTCTTGTAAGAAATTATTATCACTGCAGTTAGGTGGCCTTGTTTAAAGAAAACTGTTTTAAGGCATGTTGGCAGCTACAATGTTTGAGAGAGAATGATGTTTTATTCCATCAAGTTAGAAGTGGAGAGAGAGATTTTCACCTTTTATGGAAACCTCCAATGTTTTAAATATTAGACAACTTTAAAGCTATGTAAGAGATAGTTTTCTGTGTTAGACTGTACAGCAGTACAGCTCCTTTTTAGGTGGCACAATTTTCAAACAGAACCATAGGTGTTGGTTAGCCAAGTAATAAAGGCCATTTTTGTACTTTTGTTGCATAAAATTTATTTTTATAGAATTTATTATCTGTATTTTGAATACTTTTTTTCTGTTTTATTTTAGCTCCTTCTTCACCAGTGTGGGTAACAAATTGAATGATTATTGGAATGAGAAAATGGGAGGAACACAGACATCAACCTCCAGAACAGGTGAAAAATCCGCAAAGCAAAAGTAAGTATAGTACATGTATATGATAAATTTCACATAGAAGCTAGATTCACATGAAATTCTCATGTAAAAAACATGTTACGGTAGTTTTATTTGCAATTCACCTGAACAAAATTTGTCTGTTTAAATTATTGAACCACTATAAATATTATGTCTTTGAATCTAATCATGAAATTATCAGTATAATTTTAAAAATTATTGTCAATTTTTAATTGTATGTAACTTTAATTTTTATGACAATTTTACAGGAAAACCCCTGACTGGACATGGGCACAGTGCGATAACTGTTTAAAATGGAGACGATTACCAACAGGATATTCCCAAGATGATCTACCAGACAAATGGTATTGTCATATGAATCCTGATGCTGCTTTCAAGTAAGTCAACTTTGTATTGTTTGTAACATCAGCTAGTAATATTGTAAATCAATCTGAGTAATTAATTATACTCTGTATTATAACATCAACCAGTTGTAAATCATTCTGATTTGTGTGTAATTGTTCGAGATTAGTTTACATTTTATGCATTTCACAGGATAGCTAAGTTTTTCCAGCATATCAAACACACAAGTCTGTGTTGAACTGAAATGTTGTGCATTAAACAGATAAAAAATTCATCATTAATGTTTCCTACCATATATACATGTATATAAGTTGCAAGTATTTAGTACTTTCAGTATATCAGAATTACTGAAATGTTGTGCATTAAACTGATAAAAAATTTCATCATTAATATTTCCTACCATATATACAGGTATATAAGTTGCAAGTATTTAGTACTTTCAGTATATCAGAATTACTGAAATGTTGTGCATTAAACAGATAAACACAGTCAAGAAACAAATGTGCTAAATTAGTTAAAATTAATTTGGTCTCTTTGTTAATGACTGAACTACTAAAACTTTATTTAAAAAAAAAAAAAAAAATTCATCATTAATGTTTCTTGTAATATATTCTGGTATATACATGTAAGTTGCAAGTATTTAGTACCTTTAGTATATCAGAATTACTGTGTTTACTTTGTTGATAAATTATAATGCTGTAGTAATGTTTAGGTAAAGAATTATGATTGTGCTTACCCTAATTTAAAAAAAATACTAGATGCTAGAATATAAATTATTTAGAATTATTTCTTTTAATGATACACGAGGTAGACCTTTAATGTGTATACAGCCTTTGGTTATATAGATGTAATTTGTAGAAATCTTAGATGTAAGGCCAAAAATTGACAAAATTGAAGACTTGCCTGAGCTTTAAAATTTTATCTACCAGATATGTGATACATGTTGTACCTTAGTTGTTTAGATAAACATTTTAGCATCCGTGGATGTGAAGTAATTAATTTACAAAAATATTGGCTGTAGATATCTATAGATGAGGTCTGTTAAATTATATGAAAATCATTTCTGTGAAATATACAAGAATATACTTTATTAATCATTCTTGTTGTATTGTTTAGTCAAATTGCATTTAATGTCCTTATATCTTTGCTTTCGGATGTTAAATGGTAAAACTGTTTGAGAGAAAATTACAATAGAACTCAGATGAGCAGTATTGTCAATTGACTTCTTGTTTTATTTGTAGTCGCTGTGATATAGATGAAGAACCAGAGGATGACGATGAAGCATTGGTAATGCCAACATACAAGAAAACATTCAAAAAGAGAGAGTAAGATTTATATTTTGAAAAATAATGTTAACGCTTACCCTGGTTTTAGCAACCTGAAGCAGTAGAGTATGTAAACCAGTTTAATAAACCCCAGCATTTCTGGTGATACTCGTTATTTATCAGCTGGGTGAACTGTGGCAAAGTTTTCACAATGACAAACAACATAACTTAGCTTGGGTTTCACCCCAAACTCTTGAATTATCTACAGTCTTCACCATACTGCCACATCTCTCCACAACTTATATGGTTGTATCAATAAATAAGTAACCATTTCAGGAGCTAAGTGGATAAAATTTTAAGCTGCATGAAACATTAATAATTTAAACCTTTTTTGGTCAAACTTCAATTCAGTAGCAGTTTAAATGTCGATAGCTACAGGTACTATGAACTTTATATTTGTTTTATATAACAAAGTTAAGACTATAATTATTATGTTCAACTTTTAACAGGCATGACAACACTTAATTAGATGTTCAAATAGATGTTGACTCTACTAGAGACAATTATATTTTAATTATACAATAAATTTGTTTTATTCTATGTTGTAGACAGGACCAAAAAAGACAACTGAAATTTGAGGAGGTCAGTATGAAAAGGTTACCTTATTTAAAAGACGATGTTACATTTTCCTGTTAAAGCAATGTGGTTTTTTTTAGTACATCTTAAATTTTTTATCAATGCATAAGTACCAAATTTCTATAAATTTTTATTTTAACACAATATTGCAAAGGCTGATCATTTATAAAGTAATAGTTTGATTATAATATATTGTGTAAAGTGAGAATTAAAATTTAAAAAAAATGGGGTTTGCCTTTGCACCACAAATTCAATCCCCTTATATGTTTGTACAGTTTATTTAAATGATAATGTTACAATTTTCTGAGATTAATATTGTTTAAGAGGTTAAAGTCTACTTTTTCGTTCCATATTCAATGAAAAAAATGGTTTCACACAAATTTTACAGAGTATGATATGGTATGCTTGTGAATCTCATACACAATAAAATCCAAAAATATGCTAAATATGTAAATTCAATGTAATAGATAAAAGTTTCATGAGATTTTGTGCTTCTTTTCACAGGAAAACAAAAAACTGATGCGTGAGAAAGCATTACAAGCCAAAGAGAACCAATTGAAACTTAAAGAGCAGGAGATTTTGAAGAGAGCACAGTCAGCAGAGGTTAGAATATGTTAGTTGCCTTAATCCTCCTACTAAGTATGTTTATATAAATTAAGTAAATAAATTAAAAGACAGAGTGTTGTCGCCTTGCCGAGAGCCTGTCATTAATTCCCTTGGGTTTGAGCGTTTTTAATTTGAGGATCCAATAATCCTCACTGTCATCCTGGTGTTTCTGGGAGAATGTATCATCTGGGTCACTTGTTAGTACTTGTATGATCTCGAAGATCGCATCGTGGAGACTGTGGTCCTTTAAATTAAAGTGTTTACCTGTTGGTTCATCTAAGTTCTTGGTAATGTAACGAATATGTTCGTACATTCTTTGTCGAAACGGTCTTTTTTTTATATAAATTAAGGTTAATATAAATTCTTTAACCAAGAAAAGCATTTTGAATTTAGATAGCCAACTGTGTGTGTATCTTCTCCTCTAAAACTTCTGATTGAAATGCACTGTGGAAGGTACTTGACTGATAGTAACTAAAATTAAATCTGGCATGTCCCTGCAAAATCCAAGATGTCTACCATTACTTTAAATAAATAAAACATACAGTAGATAGACATTATAGATTTATTTATTGACAAATTAAGTTCAAATTTGATATATAGAAAGTAAACATTTAAAAATATATATGAACATGTATACTTCATTAACTATTAAATGTAAACACTCTTTATATAAATGGCAATGCCTGGTGGAATAGTTATTGGTATTTTGTATACAACATAGCCATACAAATTCCAAGATAGCTATTGTTACTATAATAAAATAAAACAGAGTAACGACAGCATGATTTTTCTTAGTGTAATTTATTTGGAATACACAGCATTTCCTGTCAAGCTTACTTTTTAACTAACAGATAAACTACATTACAAGATAAATATATATATATATTAGATTGTTATATAGAAAAATCATGCCGTCGAGTCTTCATTTTATTATGATCTATAATACCAAGAAAAAAAAGGATAAAAAGTGATTACAGGTTTGATTAAGTTTGATATGTAATTGATTATAAAGAATTTTTTTTCATTGATTATATCTTCTTTCTTTAAATAATAAATTGTTACTTTAAGTAAATTCTTTTAATGTTTTTAAAAAAATATTTTCATTTGAAACAATATGGCAGATTAAAACCAAATTGGATAAGGAATTTCCCTAATTATTGCAGAATAAAACGGTTTTAAGCATGGCCAAATGAAATCCAAAATTGTCGATGTTACTAAAACTATTAAAGTAACATAAATAGCCATTACAGGTTTATTTATGGACCAATGAAATTCATATTTGATGTATAGAAAGTAGATTTATAGCTATTTAAATATTTAATGATTGTAACCACCAAATGGTTTATATATATTCATTTATTACAAAATTGAGTTATTTTAGAGAATTATTTGATAGTCTTTTCTAGAAAAAATGTACCAAATTGAATGTTAAAGCAAATTTAAAATTGTGTCTGGCATGGCTGTCTGAACTTAAAATGCAAATAAAGTGCCAGTTTAGCCTTTAATTCATTTCAAGTGAGCAATATAAAAAAGTGTGCTCTAATTTGAGGAGAGGAATTATCTGCAAAGTGAATTGTATTGGGGTAGCTATATAAAAATGATAAAATTTAAATCACAATTTTTAAAGTATTGAATTGGAAGTGGTTTAATTGGACAACATAAGTCCAAACATACTGAAAATTTAAAGAGGCAGCATATTGCTCATGTACAAATGTAAAGCACTGATAAGTGGAATTAGTGAGTTGATTGAGACTGTATCTTCATAAAGAAAAAAACATTTTTTTTTAATTGTTCCTTTCAAAAACATCAGGATGTACACATTGTATTTATATGTTAATAATATGTTGGGTGAATATTTTATATGTTAATTATGTTTAGTGAATATTTTATATGTTAATTATGTTTGGTGGAAAAAAAAAACAAATAAGGAAAACATTTGAGTTTAAAGATGATAGGCTTTACTTTTGTTTGCAGATTTTATTGTAGGTGAAAAAGATAAATGTAAAAATGAAATACAGTTAAGACTACAAACTGACTATTAATCTCTTTAGATTCAATGTTATGTACATGTATAAGTTGATGGTGTTTTAAGCAGTCGTTCATGCTTGCTTTAATGCTTAATTACAGGTATCTAGTTCTCAAGAAATAACACCTGTTGAGTTAGCTAGAACTAAGAGAAAATTAGAGGAGTTTAAAGAACAAGCCAATAAACAGGAAAAGTTAATTAAAGATCTCCAGGCAGAAAAACAACGTATAGAGGAAACTAACAAAGAGATGTTGAGAGCTGTGTCAAAACTTAATGTTGCTAGTTTAGTTAATAGTGTAAGTTTGTTAAGTAAGCAGATTAATAAGGACGTTTAAAAGCTGTTCCTGCATAGGAATGAAGATAAGCATTGGCTCTATTTTTGTCTGGATCGTTAGATTTAGAATAAATATGCAATGTATTAAAATTTGGATTTAATTTTTGAAACACCAGTGCACCTAAGCCCAAAAAACTTAGAATCATTCATCCTTGAAGCCCAGTTTCTCAAATGTATTAATGTAATAAGTATTGGTAGTTAAATGTTTGTTCTTCATTTAAACTTTATAAATGGAAAAGTCTTAACTACATTATTATCTTCTTCAAAAAAGTAACAGATGTTAGTGTTTGATGTTCATATTGGTAGCTTATCATTTTCTATTTTCTTAATTTTTATTTATTTTTTATTTTTTTATTTGCAATACAATTGCTATTTTCTATTTTAGGATTTGATAAAAACAATAGAGAATAAAAGTTCTTCAACAGTATCTTCTACAAGGTAAGTTATATTACTGCAGATAAAATTGATCAGAATACTTATATTATGCATATCAATACATTGATTTAAAATTCACGGACATATTTCTGACAATAGGTCAACCTTCAGATTTGATAACTCCACCAAATGTCAATATCAAAATGTTAAGCTCTTGAGAGTTGTCAATGATACCTGTCAATGTATAATAGTTTTCTTTATTAATTGTTGTGCATTCTTTAGCACATGGAAACCGGCTATCAATACGTACACTAGAACCTTCTGCACAAAAAAATGTGTTTGAGTTGTATAATTGTTTACACAGATAAGTTTAATAAAATTCTTAATAATAATTTTAATTATTAGACAAAATTATGAGTTATTCAGGATTTGTTTCTCACAGGTTCCACTGTTGCTACAAAATTTAAAGGTCGTAAAAACCATTTCCCTCTTTATTGCATTGTGAGGAGAGACAATGCTAAAAAATTTTTTAAAAAAAGGTCATTGAATAATCTAAATCCTATAGAATTATTAGTTTCACTGTGTCAAGATTATAGTGTTTAGTAAATTGGGACAAGGACAAACATGTATATAATTGAGTAAATCATTTGTTTTATTTATATTTCAATTCATCAAGTAAAACTAATGCTGAAGAAGAAACAATTTGTGTAAAAACAGAGGATGGAGATGTTGTAGCTGTGATGGATTTGAATGGGAATCAATCTAAAGATGACAGCAATGACAGCATGAATGTTGTTGATCTAACGATGACGGATAGTGAGGATGAAGAATCAGGGCCTTCTAAAAGTAAAATGCCAAGAATAAGTTCGAGTGCAAATAAGAAAAAATTAACACCTCCCAGGACTGAAATAAAGGTAGAAAAGATTACAGATTCAGATGTGAAACCAGACATAAACACATTAAATGATGAAATTATGGCTTCCAAACGATTTGTTGACCAAGGTACACAAGTAGAAGTAGGAACATCGGGAAGAGACACACAGAGACAGTTAAATGCTTGTCGTTCTCGATTAGCAAGTTTGCAAAAAAATGTTCATAAACTGCTTAAGATGATTGTACCCGATGAAGATTTGGGTGATCCTGAAAGAATTGAATATATTGTAACAGAAATGATAAAACACAATGAACCATCATGATTTTCACATTATGACATGGTTAGCATATGAAAAAATCCTAGAACTGTATCAGGGTCTACTATTTTATATATTTTTTAACACAAAGTGTATATTTTCCTCATTCATTTTTATGAACGAAAAAATGCTGTAGATTACAGTATAATTTCAAAAATATTATCAGGGTAGAGTATTCATACATGAATACCTGCATTTTTATGCAGAACACTTTGTATTTGGTTTTATTCATACTGTTGTGTTTAGTGGAAAAAGGGGATTAAGTTGAATGTCTGTAAAAATCTATGCAGTATTACTAGAGTTATGTCCTTTTTGGACTTAGTATTCAAAAAAGGGTTTCTGTCCCCATAAATCAGAGTTGACTTGTGGTCTCATCAGTATTTTGTTGTCTTGTTTGTTATCTAATTGTTAACAGAAACCATTACTACCTGTTACATAAGGGTGTATATTGTATCCACAATTCTGCCTCTAGTTTATATTCAGTTCTTAACTGTTAAAAATTCAAAGAGAAATTTGAGAATGTTACATATGGTTTATTAGAAAAAATGGTACAAATATTACATAGTTACTGGTTATATTGTACCAAGACTTATGTTGTCAACTGGACTGTTTATTTTGTGAGAAGTCATACTCATAAGTGTCAGGAATTGTTATCTATAGTGCTATTTTGAAATTCTAATTTATTTTAACTTAAGAAAAGTTACCATTTGAAAAATGTTAGTTGATTTACCTCTAAGGCCTCGGGGTTTTAAGCCTTGTGATAGTAAAATAGTGCTTTTTTAAAGAGATTTTAACTCAGTTATTTTTATGTTTTACTAACAGCTGTTCATGTGCATGTATATAATTGAAGCATATTACTTCTGACTTTTTCCTTCACACATAAAAATTTATTGTGTCACATGTAGCAAAGGCTACAATGATGTCATTTATAATAAAAACTAAAATTAGTTCCCAAGCAACCTTATGATGGAAAACTTAATGTCTTCAATTTTTTACAAAGTTTAAAAACAATCAGTAACTAGGAGGATGAGACACTCCTTTCCATGTCCATTCTATTGCATTACTGTGGAAAATGTACCAGTATTAAAAAAGCATATGTATGTGCAGTAAACAATTACTAAAAATTTTTTTTTTTAGATTATTATGTAACTTTGTGGAGAGAAAAATTAAATATTTGAGCATACTAAATAACATATAATTACCGGTATATTTAAATTTTCTTAATGTACAGTAAAAAATTACTAAAAATGTTTTTCGAGATCATTTTGTAACTTTGTGGAGAGAAAAATTAAATATTTAAGCATACTGAATAACATATAATTATATTTAATTTTTTTTCTAAACTTTCTCAAGATTAAAATGATAACAGAATATGTCGGAGTATTATAGAAAAGTTTTAATATACCAATAAATTTTAATATACAAAAATTTTAAAATACACTGTACATATGCTAGATGCCAAGGAAATGCATACATGTATACATTTTATTTAAGCTTAAGGAGTTGACAATAAGTAAACCTGTTAAACAAACACACTCTACTCTCTTTCATATAAGCATGTAAATAACGTCTTATAAATTAATTAAGAATCATTCTGTGAATGGTTTTTTATACACATATGTATAGCAGAATTTGCTAATACAGCTATTATATGTGATTTGTTTAAGCACCTGTAATTTAGCTATTATTTAAGGTTAGCTAGAATTAAAAATTAATTTGATAATTTTGGAGACTGTGTTTGTTACCATTTATAAAACAAAATTTTCATAGAGAATTCAATAATAATTTTTATTTATTTGAGCTTCGTTGTAACTGAAAATTGCTATGTGTTTTTTTTTACCATTTCATATTTCTGTAGAAAGGAAACTGCCGTTACTTGTATTAGGGTTTTACATGTTGAAAAAGATGACTTTTACTATTCTTGGTGAAATAATGCATCATATGTAAAAAAGGATTTGCCACATGTCTCATTGTTCAACATGTAAATCCCAAACCAGATATTGTAATGGTGGTGGCATATAGCAGTTTTTCGTTATGGCTAGGCTCATATCAGTCTTTAATTAAATTAATTGGATTTTCAATGAATCTTAAAATATCACACACACACACACACACACACACACACACACACACACGAAAGAAAACATGTTTATATTGCCAAATTCAAGGTGCTGAGACGATTTATATGTGTGGCTTTTGTGGTTAATTGTTTTGGTATTCTTACCATACTTTTCAAAGTAGAGACCAGAATATTTGTTAATCAAGACTTAATGTTAATTAAAATTTTGATTTGCAACACTGAAACTTTAAGCATTGTGAATATATTGTATTTATACCCACTCCTTGTTTGGTTATATTCATTAAAAGATTGATTGTGAAATGTTTCATGGTAGTAAACAGTTAATTTTAACTAAAGTTAAAACTCCAGATTGAAAAGAAAGGACAAGAAGATAGTGTTTATTTCTTTAACAGAAGTTGGTCTTTATGTAGAAGTAAAAAATTATATAATTCTAACTCTTGCTAGACATTATTAATGTGAGAGTCCATTTTGTAACATGCCTTATAATACAACTGATGATTAATGATAAACAAAAGTGTTGATATTGTTTATTCTGTGGTATCAGAAGTCCTGGTAATCTTGGCATAAATCAAATAAGAAGAGATTTGTACCTCAGACAACCTGGCTTTAAGTTACCATGTAATAAACCCAAAAACAGTACATTGTATAGTTGACAATTATTTAACTTACTGTTAAATGTTAAGAAATGAACTTAAATATTCTTATCACAGACAATTTACAATAGATTTACAACTCGAGTGCAATCAACATTTCATAAATATCATAATTTAATGACTGCCAAATTTAACTACTTTATGCAGTAACTGGTGAGTGCTAACTTCAACTTTAACATGTATTAATGTTTGTGATTGACACATGGCATGTGCATTATATATTATGACCCTGTTATATAATTTATAATAATGTTAAGAGATAGTTATGGACAGAAAATTGTACTTTTAAAATTACAGTCTTGTATTCTGTATAAGATAGATCCTGTAGGATGTAATTTTTGTTGGAAGTGTGTAATATGGAACAATATGTATAGTGTAAAATAATAACTTTTTTAAATATAGTTTCAGTTGATAATTTTTATTACTTGTTTATATTGAAATAACAGTATATGTTTATTGACATGGGAGTTTGGTGGTCCTTTGGTAGTCCTTTCCCCCAGGGTTGCAAAGGATTGTATATGGATAAGACATCTTATAAATTTGACGTATATCTTTGTTGACCAAGGTTGTAGTGTAGTAATGAGTTACTCCCTCCCCCAAGTTGCAATGACTGTGTAGGGATAGGACATTAAATGTAATTGAAATTTATCTTCATTTATCAAGGAGTTTTGTAGGTATGGGTAGCCCCCTCCACCCCAGGTGCTTTGACTGTAGGGATGGGACATCCTGTATAATCAAGTACATTTCTTCCTTGACCCAGGAGTTTTGTAGGTATGGGTAGCCCCCTCCACCCCAGGTGCTATGACTGTAGCGATGGGACATCCAGTATAATCAAGTACATTTCTTTCTTGACCCAGGAGTTTTGTAGGTATGGGTAGCCCCCTCCACCCCAGGTGCTATGACTGTAGCGATGGGACATCCTGTATAATCAAGTACATTTCTTCCTTGACCCAGGAATTTTGTAGGTATGGGTAGCCCCCTCCACCCCAGGTGCTATGACTGTAGCGATGGGACATCCAGTATAATCAAGTACATTTCTTCCTTGACCCAGGAGTTTTGTAGTAAAAGGTAAGGATAGGATATCTTTTATAGTTGATCTTCAATGATCCAGGATTGTGTGTGATAATGAGTAGCTCCTTTCTATCCAGGCGACACTGGCCACTTTTGGGGGTAGGACATCCAGAATAATGTATTATTTAAAGAGATCTTGATATACACGTAATAATTATTTTTAGTTAATTTATTTAATCTATCCAACATTTTATTATTTATTTAAAAAATGATTTTTTGTACAGTATAGAGGATGAGTACCTCTTTAAAAATTTACAGATAATTTATTTTGCTAGTGATAAGACATCATGCTTGGTGACAAATCAGGTTTAGTAAAACATGGACAAGTAATACCTACAGTTGGGTATGATTTTTACATATAAATGTAATCTGTAATTCATGGGGAGAAAAATAAATTTTCAACAAAATATGACATTCCTAATGACAACTCCGTAATAAAAGTTTACAATGAATTATGTGTATTTTTTTAAAATTCTTTTTAAAGTTTAAAACAGTTTTGTAAATATTTTTTATCTTTATTTCATTTGCTGAATATTTTTCTTTTTACTCACATTGTGCATGGTATGCTGTAAATCTGGAAATTTTTCTTAGTTGTATTTTTTAATAAATTCACTTGATTACAAAAACCATCATAATTATTTAACAAATTAAAAGCATTGGTTTTAATGAACTGCAATTAAAATTACAAAAACCATCATAATTATTTAACAAATTAAAAGCATTGGTTTTAATTAACTGCAATATAAATTAAAGTCGGTGCATGTCAAAGATCACTGCAGACATTCCTAATTTTGACAAACTTTGTGTTACCATAATCCATAACATCCCATGCATTTAATATGTCAAGTTGGACACGTACTACTAACAAACCTAATTAATCCATGTGATCAATACTCAAAGTTAGATCAATTATTTTGTGGTGATTGGAATATAAAAAATGTAATTTGAAATAAAACTAATGAAGACTGATAAGTGAGGATCATGCATTTCAAATTTTACTCTACAATTTTGGTAAAATATTGAAATCCAAAACAGGTATATAAAATTCAAATGCAGTAAATACCAAAAATTTTCATTATTTAATAGTACATTATTTCCTGATTTTATCCATTACATTTTTATTTGTTTATAATACATTGTTTTGAGTTAATTTTATGTTTTTGATTTATTCATATCTAATAATCCCCACCTTTGATATGCTTCACTCTGTTTTATATCATAAGATGTATGAACCACTTAAAAACTTCTACACATTCTAACATTCCACTACTGGTTGTAGGTTTTAATTTTAACCCTGTTGTTATAATTTGACAATCTGTAATGAGGTTTGCCATCATGGTTGTGTGGCACTGATTTCCATTGCATGTAAATAGAATCAAATGTGCTGCTCTTCAGAAAACTATTGTCATTCAAGGTTTTTGATTGGAACAGGCAGCCGGTGTTGTTCTGGAAGCTATTTGATTGGCCAAGACAGGTTTACCTGTTCCTCTGTCTCACACTTTATTTTTTTCTTTGAAATTTGTTTGAAAAAAAATTGTATTCAGGTAAAAGATATCTACCTGCCATGAACTAACTACCTTAGTCAAGTATTTTATTTTAAATTTTATACATAAAATTGTTGACTCTAACAATGCTTTTAAACAAACAAACAAACAAACAATGATAATTGTATTAGTTGTTACAAGAATAAGACAGTAAGCAGTAGTTATTATAGATTTTTTTTTTTTTCAAATCATGCTACATGTAAAATATGTCATTCTCAAAACTAAGAATTGTTATATTTTTGCAAACCACACTGTTAAGTCTATATATATGATGATTATGAAATTTATGATTATGAAAATATAATCATAAAAATATGAAAATGAATTACAAAAAAAAGTAAAAGATATCCATATTTTATAAAGTGTTTGTCTTTTTAATGTAAAAATATTAATTCTTTTCTGAGCTGAATTATATATAAAGCACTTGGTGAAAGACAGAGATCTCAAGGTTGGAATGAATAAAAAAACAAAATGGTAAACACATATTGAGATCACTAATCATAATACATGTATGGCCTGGCCCCGGTTTCACAATCATTCCTTAACTTAAATTTTGAATTTCCGTCCTTAGCTAAGATTTTCCTTAAATTGCGTTTCACAATGTTTCCTTAAAATTCCTTAAATATTAAAGGAAAGTATTTTGCTCCCTTAAATATTTAGGTGTAAAATCTTTAATTAAGGAGACTTTTAAGTTAAGAAAATATTGTGAAACACCTTATCCTTAAATTTAAGAAATAATCTTAAATTTAAGGAAAAAATTTAAGTTAAGGAAATTCTTAAGTTAAGGAATGATTGTGAAACCGGGGCCAGTACTAAACAAAACAAAACAAAACAAAAAAAAAAAAAAAACGAAAGTAACAGAAAAAGTTATATATTTGGACTAGTGATAATAAAATTTCAACTTTATATGACATTAGGACATGATGTCCTTAATCACTATCAGTGGTATAATGAGTGATATAGTGACGCAAGTCTAGTCAGCCGTAAATAGATAACCACCTTGCATCTTTTTATATTATGTTCGATATGTATTGTGTATTTTACCACAGCGCAAAAACGTTTTGCACGATTTCGTTGATGATACACTTCAATAGATCTATACCTTTTCAAGACACATGTCTTCAGCTTCACATATTTTCAAAGTTATAGTCATTTTAATAGAGTCAGTCGTTTTCCACTGTTGTAAAAATTGTAAGCCCGTGAAAGATGTAATTAAAATCTGGCCAACCAATGACTGTACTTTCAATTATTTGGAAAAGGCAATTGTCTCAAGTCGGGGAAATAATTGAAAGTGACGGCAGATATACGATTCGTGATATTGCCAAAGCTGTTGACATATCGCTATCGTGGTTGCATGTCATTTTAAGAGTAATTTAATAGCAGAAAGATTTATGCCAGATTGATCCCGTGTATACAAGCAGATGACCAAAAACGGGTACAAGTGAAACCGCTAAGCAACTGCTCAAAATCACAAAATCAATCAATTGCTAGTGATGAAACAAGGATACACTTTTTCGAACCAGTATGAAAAATTGAATAACTAATCACGGTACAAGGTCTGTAGTTGCCAAAAGAGGCACAAGCATAAAGATGGGTTTTTTTATTACATATTCTTCTCATGATAGTATAGCAGCTATACAAACGCCGGTAAGGCCAATCGGCGGTAGGCAAAGGGTACATCAATCTCTCCTTTCCTAACGATCGGCAAAGGGTACCCCCTCCACCCCGGAACATTTTTTTTCTGTTTTTAATATACACACATCAGATAGGTAAAGGAATAAAAATTTTAATTTTTATTTGAAAATATGGTGTTCACGTTCTGCTTTTTATCTTTCCATAACTGTCCAGTCGTTGGCAATGCAAAAAAAATGTCAAGAAACAGTTAAACTGAATTCTGTTTGGTACATCGGGATATCTGTTGTTTTAATCACAAATTATAAGTCGATATGTGACAATGTCGCATATATAGACAAATGTTCATAAATACAGCTGAGTAATATCTTGCAAAAATCCCATCACTGGTAACTAAAAACCACGTGTAATGCCGTGATCATGTTGTTGTTGGTAACCCGAAAACGGTCGTTATCAATCTAGTCAGCTCTTGTATATAGAATTCAGGGGAGGTTATTAACTATCTATGTGTTTGTATACTGTTAGTAGAAACCATGTGAACAGGTGAAGCCACTAGTAATCAATTAACTAGGCATTAGATAATTACTGTGAATAGGGAATCGTGACACTGTCCTGAGTAATTTTAATTGTTAACAAACCGGCATTAAAGAATTTTTAACCAGATTTTGTCTTACTATTATGGGGAAAAAGCCGATTCGGATATTTTTCAATAGGCTTTTTTAAGTTTGAATCGGCGTTTTTTGCCAAAAATCGGCGTTTGTGAAGGCCTGGTCACTATAGCCATACAAATTCCTGTGCCGAAGGGCAAAAGTGTTACAGGTCGGTATTATCAAGATGTTATACTAAAAAGCTAAAGAAATATTATCTTAAACAACGCCCTGTGTAAGGATTTAGGCTTATTCGTCTTTTTGATGATAATGATCCATTGCAAAGCAATTTTTAAAGTCGGAGATGGTTACCGTTTTGCCACACCCACCATACTCTCCAGATCTAGCCTCGTGCAACTATTTCCTTTTTCCGAAACTTGAAGTTTTTATGTAATCTTCGTTTTAAAAGATCTTATTCTGGTGGTGGTTACAGGTTCCGACAAGCCCTAATCGGCTCAGTCATCTGTCAGTGCATCGGAGGTCTACCTAAATCGTATTCAAAATTTTTATTCAAATCTGAAATTCAGTATGCACTTCCAGATTTTTACAAGTTACAAGATGGTCTAATATTCCGCTTTTTATTGCACTAAGGACACTGGAAACATACAATAACATTGTTATTAATAAGGCGATTATGGATTAGTTATAAAGCAAGTATTTTTGCTCAAACCTCAGCTTAAGATATAGAATTTTCATTTGGAAGACGAATAATTGTTTTGTACCCAACGGATCAACCAAAGATACAGGGCCATCATGTTATAACATCAGTATATAATAAAAGCCATTGACAAAGTTCCTCTAATTATATGATTGCATGAATCAACAGAATATAATTTCTTTTAATGGCAACAATTACATGCTGGTTAATTAATAATAATAAAAATATAATTTATTGCATAAAGTACATGTACAATCTTGAATAGCAAGAACACATAAAGATAGATCATACATGACTGTCACAATAACATCACATAAATACAATAATATTACAACATCAGAAACTTGGATAAACAAGTTATAATTTAAGCAATGAATCTCTACGCTTAAATGCAAAGTATAAGAATTTACCAAGTTTGTTGACCTTGACTGTACTGTAATTACATGATAACAAGAGACAGAATTTATAAAGATTAGACCAATGGCAGAAGTATCTAGAGAAATATCTGCGACGCAAGTTAGAAAAATAAGGACAAACAAGAAGAAAGTGATATTCATCTTCAATAACATTCATGTTGCAACATTTACAAAAACGTACAGATTTATCTTATTATTTAAATAGTGACTGGAACAAGTCATAAGATATTTGAATTTATGGATATTTGGCCAATGACAAAAAAAAATTTGGGTGAAAAACTACGTCTAAGGTATGAATAAGCAGGACAAACTAACAAAAAAAATGGTATTCGTTTTCTTCTAGTTTCAATAGATAATGAATGTGAACCAATACGAAATTTGGTTATAATAAATTTAAATTTAGATTCAATATCAGTTGTTTAATAACTTTCAAGTACAAATAAACACTTAAAATTTCTATAATACTGCATTTTAGAGCATTCTGCGACAGTTGCTAACCATTTTTGCAAAAACTGATCATTAACCCCCTGATAACAAAATCAGGCATAAAGAAATCTTGAAAGTACCAGTAAAAAGATAGACCAATGTTACATAAGAGTTATTTAACACTGCTGGCCCAATTATGACCATTGTAATTGTTACCCTTATCTACATCTATGCGCAGTAAAGAATATATATACTTTTAGCCAGTATTTTAAAATATTGCATAAAAAATGACTTTTAATGGAAATCTACCAAGTTCACCATAAACTGCACATGTAGCAGTGGAAGACTTTACATTAAGTATTCTTTTACAAAATTTTAGGTGAACTTTCTCAAGATCACAAAGATTACTAAATCCCAAAATCTCAGATGCATAAGTAAGTATAGGTAATACCAATGTGTCAAACATAAAACATTTCTCTGCACATTTAGATCAGCATCATAAAAAACACTGTATCAGTTAAATAAAGCTTTGTTACTTTGATCAACAATTTTGGTTTCATGTGTTTTAAAATAACCATTATATGATATAGAGACACCAAGATATACAAAGTTCTTAACAATGTCTATTTTCTTACCATTATAGTAAAATAAAGTGTTTGGTAGTATTCTAAAACGTTCTCTTTGGAAAATAACAATTTTGGTCTTATCAACATTTACAGACAACTGGTGTTTAAGACAATAATCGTGTAAACCATCTAACAGATATTGTAACCCTTCCTTAGAATGACTGAACAATATGGTGTCATCTGCATATAATAAAGAGTATATAAAAAATGATTAAATGCATCACCACTAGATACATGATATGTCGACAAGTGATTGACAAAATCATTAATAAAAATAAAGTGGATGATAAAGGCTCACCCTGCATTACTCCTGAGATGAGAAATACTGACCAAATTGGTTATTAAATTTAACACACAAATTAACATTTGAGTACATAGACTTCAATATTTTTACCATTTTGCAGCTTACGCCTTCTTGTAATAACGTATACCATAATATGTTTCTATTAATATTATCAAATGCCTTCTTATAATCAATAAAGGCACAATAAAGTTTTTTTTTGCCTTCAGAGAGACACTTAGAAACAATACTATTTAAAATAAAAATGCAGTCAATAGTGCTTCTGTCAGCACGAAAACCGAACTGATTATTACATAATATATCGTTTGTATCACACCAATCAAGTAATCTTTTATTTAATATAATAGAAAAAAGTTTGCCAAAACATTCATGAGAACAATACCTCTGTAATTATTAACATCATCTTTAGAACCCTTCTTTGGTACAGGTGTAATAATACCTGTAGAAAAAAGCTGGGGATAAAACTCATAGTTAAATATTACATTGAAAATATTACAAATAACATCTTTAAGCACATGCTTACAGCTTTTGAAAATTTCAGTCACAATGCCATCAATACCTGGACTTTTACCTGATTTAAGTTTATTTATTGCAAAAAGAACTTCTTCTGTTGTAATACTTTGATCTAGAAGATCACACTGTATATCAAAATCATTAAGATTAAAATTATTATGTAAATTATCATCAGAATCAACACTTTGAAACAATGACTTAAAATGCTTATTAAGATCATGTAATTTAAGTTTATCAGAAACACTCCGAGATTTCTTGTATTTATTAACATTTCTCCAGAAACTCCTGGGATCAGTTTGTGAGAACCTGTGTAATTCTTTACCTGCATGGACTTTATAAGCTCTCTTAGCTTTACGTTTAATCATATTGTATTTAGACCTTGTATTTACATATAACCGTCGGTTTATTGGATATTTATCTTTATTATATATATTTCTATGTTTATTAAACATTTTTCTACATTTATAGCAATCTTCATTAAACCATTTTTTTAATACAACTTTGCTTAGAAGGTACATAACGTTTCTTTTTAAGTTTACCAATAGCACAATAAGAAGTATCAAAAATAGTATCAGTGAACTTGTTAACAATATCATCAATACAAGCTTGATCTACATTATCCTGGTTCAATGTAAGAAATGGAATGAAATCTGATACAGCAGCTCCAATAGCAGTCTGCAACTCATCTGCCTTGTTAGGATCCCGTTGGAGTGTTTTAATAAATCCTATGTTATCATTATTTCTATATAAATCTATATTTCTATCAACATGGCAGTTAAATAAAAAAATAAAGGGGCGTGGTCAGACCACTCATCAAAATCTAGGATAACAAAATTCTGTACAAGTGAAAAATTATCATATACTGGTAGACAAAAATCTATGGTACTCTGTCCTTGAGGTCTAGAGCAGGTGACACTACCTGTATCTATGTCAGAAAATAACCTGCCATTCAGTATTTGTAAGCCTGTAAGCTTGCATGTTTCAATAAGTTTTCTGCCAAACTGATTGATATGGGTGTCCATAGCAGATCTTTTAAGTTGGGTAAAGCTATCAAAACTATTATTATATATATTTTTGTCAACAAGATCATTTAAAATCATCTAAATTGCCAACCCGGCTATTAAGATCCCCACAGACAAAAACAGCACCTTTTGGATTATATTTACAAAAGAGAGTATTAATTGTGTCAAAGAAATTTATATCATACTTGGTGTAAAATAAAGACTTCTCATGTGGTATATAACAACAAATAATGTAAATATCAATATTTGTATCTGAACAACTTTTTAAGCGACATACAACATAACCACATTCATTAGATTCTTTTACATGAAAAATATCTTTAAAACATTTCTTGTACATTACAACAATACCTCCACTTTTAGAACATTTTTTACGGTTTATTAACAGTTTCTCATATCCATCTAGCGTAATACTTTTCGGAGCATTACCAGAATGGATAAAAAATAAAATGTCATACTGTTTCACTTTATTAACAAAGTCATTGTCTTTCAGTTTTTTTTTTGCTAATCCACCATTAACATTCCAACTAGCAATAGACACCTGCTTATCCTTCCTGTCCTATTTCTGATTGCTTCTGGGTCGTCGATGTTCTTCGATGTTTCCCGAATCATCAACTGTATAACTAACACCATCGATGATAAGTTTATCACGGATGAATTTAACAGATTTCCCATCACGCTTTGCTTGTTTGAATTTTGGAGTAAGAATTTTACGTCGCTGGGCTATCTCCTTTGGGAATTGTTCTGAAATTCCATACCTGGTTTGAGCAAGTTTTTTTTTACTTTTATGGCGAACAGTTTCCCTATCCTGAAACTGACTGAATTTGGCAACGATTGGTCTAGGTGAATTCGATTTGAGTCCAAGTCGATGGGCACGATATAGTTTGATAGAGGATCTTGCACCTTCAATTTTTAGCTCTTTTAAAAAGAAACTCAAGCAATTTGTCTTTACAATCTTCTGGTAGTTCCTCTGGGATATTACGAAATAGAAGATTAATCTGCATAGAGCGGCACTGTATATCAGTTACCTCTTCATGCAGCTTGGCAGATTCGGATTTCAAATCGTCAAGGCATCTTTTAGATGCATCTGAATCCTTTTTAATTTGATGTAGATGTGCAGAATGATATTCCATTGCATTCTCAAGGTCATTTACTTTATTTGCCGTCTTATGTATTGTGTCATGGTTAGTTCGTACTTCAATTTTCAAATTTCCTATTTTGTGCTTTATATCAGAAATTTTCTTCTGAATAATATCAAGCTTTTGTAATTTGACACTATTTTCATTCACTGCAGAAAATAAAGCATCTAACTTTTGCATAATTAAGTTTGACATTGGCATCCAGGGGGCATTCGACACAGGCATTCCGGGGACAGCGTTTATAACATGTCCGTCGTATGTGGGTTGGCTTTGGGGCTGCATTGTGATATTATGTGGTTGATTAAATATACTCATTTCCGGCGTTGCAAACCGAGTTTCAATATCATTATAAAAACATCACTACTAACAGAAAGTTTATCATTTGAGGCCTTGTTAATCACAGTAGTAGATTTACTGTTCTTATTGTCACCCGTGTTATCACCCGTGCTTGAACTATCAAGGTCAGACGATCTATCCTTTTGTTTTCGTTTATGTCCTTTAAGTTTTCTTCCCGAGAGAGGCATTAAACCGATCCAGAATACTGCAGTACTTACAACACAATACTTATGAAAATGATCATCACTGACACGCCCATAGAATCATCTTAGATATTTAAGATATTCTGTTCTTTTTGAAGAGCGCGAGCGTGCGTTGCTGTTTAAGTGACGGCCATCTTGAATTAAACTTGTTTTTAGCTCTCCTGAGCTGTCAGCTCAGATGAGCTTTTGCGATGGTTCAACGTCCGTCGTCTGTCGTGCGTCGTCCGTCGTGCGTTAACTTTTTACATTTTAATCTTCTCCTCCAAAACCACTGGGCCAAATTTAATGAAACTTGGTAACCATTATGCCTGGGTGAAGCCCTTTCAAATTTACACAAATGAAGGAGTTATGTCCCCTTGGGGCCCAAGATCAAGGTCACAGCTGCAAAGCAAAGACTGAAATTGCTAATTATCTGAAAAATTAATAACATTTTGTATAGGCATGTATATTAGAAAATTGTAGGTATTGAGACAACGGTCTTTTCATATATAGTTCAAGGTCATATATTGAAAGGTCAAGGTCACAGCTGCAAAAAAAGACTGAAATTGCTAATTATCTGAAAAACTAACAACATTTTGTATAGGCATGTATATTAGAATATTTTAGGTATTGCGACAACGATCATTTTGATACATGGTTCAAGGTCATCTGTTAAAAGGTCAAGGTCACAGCTGCAAAGAAAGACTTAAATTGCTAATTATCTTGAAAACTTTTAACTTTTTGTATAGGCATGTTTATTAGAATATTGTAGATATTGCGACAACGATCATTTTAATATATGGTTCAAAGTCATATGTTTAAAAGTCAAGGTCACAGCTGCAAAAAAGACTGAAATGGCTAATTATTTTGAAAACTATTAACTTTTTGTATAGGCATGTATATTAGAATATTGTAGATATTGCAACAACGATCATTTTGATATATGGTTCAAAGTCATATGTTGAAAGGTCAAGGTCACAGCTGCAAAAAAAAAGAAGAATTAAATTGCTAATTATCTTGAAAACCATTAACTTTGTGTATAGGCATGTATATTAGAATATTGTAGGTTTTGCGACAACGATCATTTTGATATATGGTTCAAGGTAATATGTTGAAAGCTCAAGGTCACAGCTGCAAAAGAAGACTTAAATTGCTAATTATCTTGAAAACTAATAACTTTTTTCTATAGGCATGTATATTAAAATGTTGTAGATATTGCGACAACGATCATTTTGATATATGGTTCAAAGTCATATGTTGAAAGGTCAAGGTCACAGCTGCAAAAAAAGAAGAATTAAATTGCTAATTATCTTGAAAACCATTAACTTTGTGTATAGGCATGTATATTAGAATATTGTAGGTTTTGCGACAACGATCATTTTGATATATGGT
Organism: Tegillarca granosa; assembly: GCA_029721355.1. Lineage (NCBI taxonomy): Eukaryota > Metazoa > Mollusca > Bivalvia > Arcoida > Arcidae > Tegillarca > Tegillarca granosa. Next base: position 10,802,415 of record CM056603.1, read on the forward strand.
TCAAGGTAATATGTTGAAAGCTCAAGGTCACAGCTGCAAAAGAAGACTTAAATTGCTAATTATCTTGAAAACTAATAACTTTTTTTCAATAGGCATGTATATTAAAATGTTGTAGATATTGCGACAACGATCATTTTGATATATGGTTCAAGGTTATATGTTGAAAGGTCAAGGTCACAGCTGCAAAGAAAGACTTCAATTGCTAATTATCTTGAAAATTTTTAACATTTTGTATAGGCATGTATATTAGAATATTGTAGGTATTACGACAACGATCATTTTGATATATGGTTCAAGGTTATATGTTCAAAGGTCAAGGTCATATCAATATAGGAATAATGAATTTATTAATTATCTTGAAAGCTGTTAATTTCATGCATAGGCATGTATATTAGAATATTATAGGTATTGACATGACAATCATATATGGTTCAAGGTCATATATGTTGAAAGGTCAAGGACATAGCTGCATAAGTATACTTAAATTGATAAATGATTTGGAAATTATTCATTGCACTACAGTTACTTCATGCATATAATATAAGCTACTTATGAATGAAATGTGAGTGGATATATTTCTTATTAAGTTTTGTGGGAGTTCTTAACTTGAGAAAACTTTTAAAGTTTCTGTACGTTATATATTGTCTATTGCACTTTGCATACACTATTGGACATATCTTCAGGTGAGCGTTAAGGCCCATGGGCCTCTTGTTTATATTTTGTTTGGTTTATCCAGGGAAAATTATCTGTAAATTATGTAATTTTAAAATGAAATAAAGGTTAAAAACCACATTTTTTTCAAATATGGTTTTTAACGAATACCGATAGTTGTAATAGCGTTGACCTGATGGGATATGTCTTGATAAGGAAGATGAAAAACAAAATCAAATGCTGATAGATTTAAAAATATAACTGTAGCATAGTGAGAAGATTGTATATTATGCTTTAAATTGTAGCTAATTAAATAAAAATAAAAAATCAGCTCATTGCAAAGATATCAATTGGAGATGTTTCATAAACTCTTCCTATTCATAGAACTTGGTGATGAATTTTATTGTTTGATCAGCAGCTTTTATATATATATATCTAACTGATAGTTGGTAAATACCAACTACGCTTGAAATCCTGCATGTTCTCGTCCACAAGTTGCAATCATAGATTCAAAAGTCAAGGTCACGGATGATATAAAAATACCGAAATGTTAATTATCCGAACTCCAATGAACAAACAGATGACCGATGATGTAAGATGTGTTTTATGTTATTTTATGTTATAAGTACAGTCAATCTAATGTTACATTACATAATACTTAAAGATAAAACTTAAATCAAACACTTCTTAATTGTTTCTGTTCCTTTTACGGTCGAGTACGACTAAAACTTAACAATAGGTAGTGTCTGACTTCAAGTTTAATTTCTCCAAGTGCTCGGCATTTAAAAAATGTGAAAGCTACTGACCTTGAAAACCGATTTTAAAGAAGTCTGCCTTGGCAACTGAACACAGCTAAGATTTTACTGGTGGCGTCTCAATATCAATGCAATATCAAATGAAATAATCCGTAACTCTCTCTCTCTCTCTCTCTCTCTCTCTCTCTCTCTCTCTCTCACGCACATGAACACACGCGCGCAAGCACACACACACACATACGCGCGTCATGCATCATTGACGGTCTTAACACGATGCTGAATCCGGTGCATTGTGATGAAGTCCCATGCAGATAATTCGGAAATCATTAATGTGTCGAAAGGGAAACACGTATAATATATATATATATATATATATATATATATATATATATATATACGCGAAGAAAAGGTTATCATCAAGGGGGTGTGTCATTTTCCGGTTCATTGATTGGCTCGGTGGAATCAACGTCTTAAACCGTGACCTAAATAATTCATAGTGAATTCAGTTCAAGGACAGTGTAATTTCCAGTTTTTACCGGTTTTTGGTGTTACAGTGAACCAGAACAGTTGTATACGTCAAACATGGCTTTCGTTCCATCTTCAATTTTAAGTCGGCGTATAACACCAAAACAGTTGAATAATGTGATTTTCAGTAAGTAATATGCATGAAACTGTCAAAGTACAAACGGATGTTGCTGGGAGAATGTGTTTTATTTAGACATCATTGTATACAAAACAATCGCACATGGAAATAGTCGTAAATTGTGTGTATGTGCTAGTTGTACCGGTCTGATCTTTTTTTTTTAAATATTATTATTATTACTTTTCTATTTTTCGGATTATTACATTTTTACGCGCACAATCACGAAATCATCTTTCTGGTAAATTTTTAATGCATGATATGCAGTCGATCATTGATCGATATGAAATGGCACCATCATTTTTTTACACTTGGAGTTAAAATGTACAATGTCGTATTGTTTTTTTTTTTAATTGTGTATTTAAAACTCAACCTCAAAATATTTTGTTCTGCAATGTCTACAGTGAGTAATTTAAACAAGAAGAATACAGATTTTTTTTTAGAAAAAAATGTCATAAATCTACATTTGTGTATTGGCACTGATATAAATGCAGACAGTGACATTACCTACACCAATGGGCTAGCACTGTAGAAGTTTTCAGTGATTGTCAGAGCCTACATACATCCGCCCCTCCCCCCCCCCCCTTTTTTGTCGTTAATACATTTTTTGTGCATTTTTTCAAATACCAGTGTGGGAGCTCAGTTGGTAGAGTGCTCACTTTGTATGTGGGAGGTCAGGGATCAAACCTCAGCCAGGACTGACCAAGACTTAAAAGTTGGTAGTGACTGTTATTTCACCAAGCACTTGACATTTAGAAATAAAGTCACAGAATTCTTCGGAAGAGGCCTTAAAAACCTGTGCCTCATGTCACAGCAGTTGTGGCACACTAAAGAATGCTATCTGCACATATTCTTAAGTGCACTGCAAAGGTAAAGCTTTCTGCCACTTCATCAATAGCTGGTAATAACTCGATATAAGTGAAATACTCTCGACTTTCACAGAAACCCCCATTAAATCAATTAATCAATCTTGTATACCAAAATCCTGTCACTCTGAATGAAATATATTTTTCTCTTTAATGCATTTAAGATTGCACCAGAATACAGGATTGTGTGAAATTCTACAAAATCTTACAGAAGAGCATGTCCCTGGTATCTAGTATTGAATGAAATAGTAATTTTTTAATATCAAACTGAATTTGTAATGTCACTAAATCTATGCTAATATGAATATTTTTTTCACCCTAGATTTTAAACAACTTGGGTCTAGTCAGCTATAAAATCTTAAACTCAGTTTAGATCACCTTAACTAAATTCTGACCTTGGCTTCCAGCTGACTATTTTGTCACTAATTATAGACATGAGTTGTTACTGAAAAAAAAAAAAAACATTATACTAGGTTATTTAAAGGTTTTGTTGTACTTATGTTTCACACACAAATGGGCATACTTACACCAATGACTGAAAAAACTTCTAATGTATTACCTGTTAAATAGTATGCATGTACAGTGCATTTTCATGCTTGGTTCAGTGCATTTTCATGCTTGGTTCAGTGCATTGCTGGTTATTAAATACTATTTTAAATGAAATATTGGAAGTATTTATTACATTTAGCTGACTTGACTAAAATTTTAAAATGCCTGTCATTTGTAATCTCACTTAAAAGGTTTTATTGACTATAAGGCCTAAAAATGATTTGAAGTGATTATATTGGAGTGGGGGGGGGGGGGGCTACAAAAAGTAACCAAAACTTTAAATAGTAATGGTTTTTAATATTTAACTTGAATGCTGTGTGAAATATTGTGTAAAATATACCCTTCTGAGCCTAGGTGAATAATGGTAGAGTTTTTGCTTATATTTAAGATGCCAGTTCTGTAAAAAAAAAAAAAAAAAAAAAAAAAAAAAAAAAAAAAAAAAAAAACTGGAGTGCCCAGATCAAACCCCTGACCTCCTAGAAACAAAGTGACAAACTCTCTCATATTATGATTTGTCTACCTAGGTGGTGAGAGACTTTGTGATCTGTAAGTTAGCATTTTTAGTTGACCAATCGGTAATGGAGGATCAACCACCAGATCATCAGCCATTGTTTTGGACATTCAAATAACACATGTGGTAAGGCACAACATAGTCAAGAAATGTGTTCTTAGTTTGTTTATCATCAAATCATTCTTATTTCATCAAAGAGAATTTATTTAAAACCATTTCCTTGTTGCCAAACTGACTCATTTCTGAATGTCAGCGATATAAGAAAAACGGTATTGCATTTTATACAATACATTATGTTACATCATGTATTGAAATTATACAGATTGAAGGTCACTGTTGTTAGGTGCAGCGGTTGTGCTTATGTAATACAGACTACCATAATTTAACAAACAAACTTGTATAATCCAGTACCTTGTTGTTGATGTGTTAGTACCTTATTGTCAGTACATTTACTATTTATATCTGCATTGATAAACATGTATGCTTAATATATTACTTATATTGTGAATACCAGCATTCTACACATGACTTCAGGTCTAAAAAATTCCCATTATCAATGTTATGAAAGACAAAAGCCAAAGTGAGAGATTTGTCCTTGGAAGAAATACAGTTTACAAATAGTTAAATGTACAAAAAGTATACATTGAACAAAATTTAATATAAATATACAATGTACACAGTTTAATATAAATTTAGTACAATATTCAATGTGTCCATACATTTGTATCATTGTACATGTATATATGTACAAATAATTATTTAATATATATGAATACAAATTGTATACAAAATACAAATAATGTCAAAACTCACACAATCAAACTTCAAAAAATTTATTAGAATACTGTATTGCTGTAATTTATTGGAATACTGTATTGCTATAGTTTATTGAAATACTGTATTGCCATAATTTATTGGAATACTGTATTTCTGTATTCTATTAGAATACTGTATTGTTGTAATTTATTGGAATACTGTATTTCTGTATTCTATTGGAATACTGTATTTCTGTATTCTGTTGGAATACTGTATTGCTGTAATTTATTGGAATACTGTATTTATGTATTCTATTGGAATACTGTATTTCTGTATTATATTGGAATACTGTATTTCTGTACTCTATTGGAACTGTAATTTATTGGAAAACTGTATTGCTGTAATTTATTGAAATACTGTATTGCTGTGATTTATTGAAATACTGCTGTAATTTACTGGAATACTGTATTGCTGTAATTAACTGGAATACTGTATTGCTGTAATTTATTGAAATACTGTATTGCTGTAATTTACTGGAAAACTGTATTGCTGTAATTTACTGGAATACTGTATTGCTATAATTTATTGGAAAACTGTATTGCCTTTATTTATTTGAATACTGTATTGCTGTAGTTTATTGGAATACTGTATTGCTGTAGTTTATTGGAATACTGTATTGCTGTAATTTATTTGAATACTGTATTGCCTTTATTTATTTGAATACTGTATTGCTGTAGTTTATTGGAATACTGTATTGCTGTAGTTTATTGGAATACTGTATTGCTATAATTTATTGAAATGCTGTATTGCTGTAATTTACTGGAATACTGTATTGCTGTAATTTACTGGAATTCTGTATTGTTATAATTTATTGAAATACTGTATAGCTGTAAATTACTGGAATGCTGTATTGTTATTATTAATTGAAATACTGTATTGCTGTAATTTATTGGAATACTGTATTGCCTATAATTTATTGGAATACTGTATTGCTGTAATTTACTGGAATACTGTATTGCTGTGATTTATTGGAATACTGTATTGCTGTAATTTATTAAAATACCATATTGCTGTGATTTATTGAAATACTGTAGTACTATAATTTATTGGAATACTGTATTGCTGTAATTTACTGGAATTCTATATTGTCATAATTTATTGGAATACTGTATTGCTGTAGTTTATTGGAATACTGTATTGCCATAATTTATTGGAATACTGTATTGTTATAATTTTTTGGAATACTGTATTGCTGTAGTTTATTGGAATGCTGTATTTCTATAATTTATTGGAATACTGTATTGCTGTAATTAATGAAATACTGCATTGCTGTAATTTACTAGAATACTGCATTGCTGTTATTTGTTCAAATACTGTATTGTTATAATTTATTGGAATACTGTATTGCTGTAGTTTACTGGAATACTGTATTTCTATAATTTATTGGAATACTGTATTGCTACAATTAATTGAAATACTGTATTGCTGTTATTTGTTCAAATACTGTATTGTTATAATTTATTGGAATACTGTATTGCTGTAATTTACTAGAATACTGTATTACTGTAATTCATTAGAATACTGTATTGCTGTAATTTATTGGAATACTGTATTGCTATAGTTTATTGGAATACTGTATTGCTGTAATTTACTGGAATACTGTATTGCTGTAATTTACAAGAATAATGTATTACTTTAATTCATTAGTATACTGTATTGCTGTAATTTATTGGAATACTGTATTGCTGTAGTTTATTGGAATACTGTATTGCTATAATTTATTTGAATACTGTATTGCATATACAATAACACTGAGATTATACAATGTAAACAGTGTTCTACATTATAACAGGTAAAATATTAGACAAACATGTACATGTATATGCAAATATATGTCATACACATATACAGGTATAAAGTAATAAGTAATAAATTAACAGTGTAACACAAATACCACACTAAAGCCATTTTATTTGCATGCCCCATGAACCACATGTCCACACAAACTAATGCTAACCACATGTCTGTGTGAGCTTGTCTCTGGATGTTGATAATTTTTTTATGTTAATCTAAAGGGGTTAAAGTATTTTGTGTCAATGTACTTTAAATTAAGTACAATGTACTTAAATCTGGTCAAGTTCAAAAGTTTACATAACTCTTAAAGGGCTTGTTAGATTGGTAGTGATGAAACTTCCTAATTTCTTAAACATGACAATTTGTTGTACACTTATTTTCAGTTTAATCCAAGTTAGGAATAAGCAATGACAACCTTAGAAAATTTCGGAAATAAAAAATCAAAATTAAAAAATATATATATGAAGAAAGGAATAAAAAGACCCCAAACCCACCCCACCAAAAAATAAAATAAATTGAATTAAATTAAATTAAATTAATAAATAATAAAATAAAATAAAATAAAATAAAATAAAATAAAATAAAATAAAATAAATAAATAATAAAATAAAATAAAATAAAATAAAATAAAAAAATGAAATAAATTAAATAAAATAAAATAACTTAAATAAAATAAAATAAAACAAAATAAATAAAATAAAAATAAAAATAAAAATAAAAATAAAATAGTTAAATTAAATTAATTAAATTAAATAAAATATAATAAATAAATAAAATAAAATAAAATAATAAATTTAATTAAATTAAATTTAATTTAATTTAAAAAATAAAATAAAAGATAAAATAAAATAAAATAAAATAAAATAAAATAAAATAAAATAAAAGATAAGATAAAATTAAATAAATACATAGATGAAAAAGGAACTATCAGTGAAATAGATTTTACTTGATACTAGATAATTGTCTAATGTAATGTGTAATGGCAATGGAATCTATGGAAGTACCAAGTCCTGTTAGTGAATGGCTTTTTCAGAATAAACAAATCTTTTTAATTTAAGATGTCCTTGATGTAAGTAGATGATATGTAATTTGAACCAGATTGACCTAATTACTCATGTAAACATGATAGACTTGGATATTATCCAAAGCTTGATATCTGCATGCAGTCACTACTATAGATATAGCAGTGTACCTATATATACAGTAGAAGCTGAATCTAGATAATAATTTCAACATCTAATCATTACTAATTTACAATCATTATTTTGTCCCACAGTTTTTATTTGTTTATTTTGGATTCTAGAACACAAAAACCTGGATAACTCCTGAAATTATCACATAAAGTCTGAACAATTACAGTTATATATTGATTATAGTATATTATAAAGTAAACAATGTATATTTATACAAAGTCTTCCATAACTGTTGTTGTTGTTCTAAAGATTATTGATCTCAGTGAATGAGTGAGTAAATGGGACATCAGTGGGGTTATATCCCCAAAGTCAGTATTGATTATTCACTTATATTGAGATGTAATCAGCCAGCTATAGGTGAAGTTGTAAATATTTGTAACTGTGCAGTGTACTAAAAGAAAAGTCATTGGGTACATAAGGATCTGAGGATTTTGTAATAAATGTATAAAAAGATTGTGGTTTTGTTATATTTTTGATATATTCCTATTTTTATCATTTTTAAGGCAATTACAATTGTTTATATTGGTACTTTTGTTCATGAAACTACTTACATGAAAAGTCAAGTTTCAGCATTTGTCCTTGGAAGTTGTCTTTGTCCCTGTCAAGTTTCTAGAATTAGGTTCTGAATACCAGCAAAATCTCACCATTTAGGTGAGACTTGCAATCTTCAGATCTTTTAAAGAATTATAATTAAGATAAGAATCAGGATTTTTTTTAGGTTACTTGTAGTTATAAAACTTGACTTAAACACACTGATTTTATGATCTCAATGATAAATCAGAATTGTTGCTGATAAACATTGAAGAGAACTTGGTTCATTTTAATGGTATTGAGCCAACCAGTAGGAGCCTACAAAAAGGACAATCCCTTTCTCAAATTCAACTCTGATCAAACTCAGTCAGCAGTAAGACACTTTGGGTTTGAAGACAAATGCCATAACCTTACTTGGCAAGGGCTGATTAAAATTTAACAACACATATATGTCTGAATTCTTTAAACCTTGTAAATTAATACATGTGAAAATAAATATGTTTATAGTATACAATCGTAAGTTCCATAAGAGTAAAATTTCTCCTACCTCACGTAACATTATCTTGTTTAAATGTCACAAAAACATACACCAATTATGACTATATATTGCACATGGGATCATGTACTGTGTAACACTAAACATCCTGCCTCATATGTGATATATATTGTGTGTATAGATACAACAGATTGGTGTAAATGATTTGGCTAAACATGCATTCCTGTTTTACTTATTTCCCTGTTTTACTTTAAACGTTTAGGCAAATACTACTACATGTACTTGATATGACACAGGTGTATGATGCTTCACTAGGCAGTGCTCTTGTTTAGATTTTTTATATGTTTCAAGGAAAACCATTTGTCTGATATCATATATGATGTATTTTAATTTTATCTTACTCTTTAAGAATTTGAAGGCAAAAATTTTTTTCCTAAAAATTATCAGCTAAAAAGACTAACATGATTAATTCTATCCTTTTTTCAGACAAATTACAGCCTGTTTGTTACAGGAGTACAGCAGCATTACCAAAAGAAATGCCACCATGTGACTTCAAGCCAGAACCGTACAAGGTAAATATACCACAGTTCAGCACAAACATCACTAAACAAAATGAAATAATGCTGCTTCCACAGAATTTACTGAGTAAGTGACATAAAATACAATTTCATCACAGCTATAAGACTAAAACATTGAATGAATGGTAAGGTTGATTATGGCTTCAGGTTTTGAAAGGTTTGATGGACAATCTTTTACATTCATGATGACAAGATGTAAAAGCTTTTGTTTAAGATGTTAAATTGTTTAGTTTTTGTCTAGACGTGCAATATTTAGTGTTGCTATTCTTTTGATGAATTTTGTTTATAGCTGTTGTTTAGAATTATTATGGTTATGATAGATCAAGTCTAGAGAAATTGATATTTCCCTCTGTAGTACATTGTTAAAATTTATGGTGCAGTGCCTGTTTTCCATAAAAGTTATATATATGTGTGTGTGTGTGTGTGTGTGTGTGTGTGTGTGTGTACAAACATATGTTATGTTATGTTATGTTATGTTATGTTATGTTATGTTATGTTATGTTATGTTGTTATGTTATGTTATGTTATGTTATGTTATGTTATGTTATGTTATGTTATGTTATGTTATGTTATGTTATGTTATGTTATTTGTAGGGTATATCAAAGACTAATGCACTGAAGATAAAGCAGTTGAACCTAAATCCTGCCATTATGAACTATTACAAGAATCCTGTAATGATTCATCAAGGTTATATGCAGTATTTGTATGATACAGATGGTGAAAGATACCTGGATTTGTTTGGAGGAATTGTTACAGTTAGTGTGGGACATTGTCATCCGTGAGTTATTTTTTTGGGCTGTCACACCCATTTTAGAAACTAATTAAAATCCATTAGTTTGATTCGCCAATTTATCATCCCACTTGTTTTAGATAAGTGATAATGGAACTTTGGAAATAAGGATTTATAGGTAAAGTTGTTCCAATTAAAGTTTTTTAACTTAAATACTTATATTACAGAAAAGTAACACAACTACCAACCATTGCTTATCCTACTATATCTGAAAATCTGTGAAATGATTGGTCAGAAATTATCATTTACTGTCTTAATAATCTCTTGAAATATTTCTTATGGGCTAGAGGTGTGTTCTTGCACTGTTGTCAGTCTTGACAGTCATCATTGTTAAAGAAAGGGAAACATCATGTGATTTTTTTTTTCAAGCAACTGATTAGTTTTCTTTTTCATTAAATTACCCATTTACCCCCATTCATTAGAAAATTATTTTATGTGGTGAAATAAATTCAAGTTTTTTTCCAAAACAATGTTTTTTAAAAATGAGTGTGCACATTTAACTTTTGTGCTAATGTATTTGTAAACATTGTGATTTATAAATAAATACTATAAATAGCAAAGCCAGGGTGAGCTTATGGAATGGTAAAGCATCCGTGCATCCATAAACTTTTATCTTCTTCTCTGGAACCAATAGGCCAATTCAAATGAAATTTGGTATGAAAGGTCCTTAGTTGCTATAGATTAAAAATTATATCCGACACTTCCGTCCTAATTCCATGACTGCCATTACTATAAATAGCAAAAACCTATAAATGGCCATTACAGGTTAATTTATGTATCGATTTTGTTTAAATTTGAAACATAGAAAATAGATGTCGGGGAATTAAACATATATAACGGGTTTCTCTGTACGATTTTCAGTTTTTGCAATAATTTCGTAATATGCAAATAAGGTCTAATTTTAGCATTGAAAATCTTCTTCTCTGAAAGTAGATGGCCAATTGAAATGATATTGAGTGTGGAAGGTCCTTGTGTGGTATAGATTCAAAATTGTATCCGACATGTCTGTCGGAAATCCAAGATGGCTGCCGTTACTATGAATAGCAAAAATCTAAAAATGGCCATTATGAGTTTTTTTTTGTACCGATTTTGTTGAAATTTGATGGCTGCCGTTATTATAAATAGCAAAAATCTAAAAATGGCCATTATGGGTTTATTTTTGTACCGATTTTGTTGAAATTTGAAACATAGAAAAAAGATGTCGGGGGATAAAACATATGTAACAGGTTTTTCCGTACGATTTTTCGTTTGTGCAATAATTACATAATATGCAAATAAGATCTATTATTAGCGGAAATCTTTGAAAATCTTCTGTTTGAAAGTACATGGCCAATTGAAAGGATATTGAATGTGGAAGGTCCTTGTGTGGTATAGATTCAAAATTGTAACTGACTTGTCTGTCGGAAATCCAAGATGGCTGCCGTTACTATAAATAGCAAAAATCTAAAAATGGCCATTATGGGTTTATTTTTGTACTGATTTTGTTGACATTTATAACACAGAAACTAGATGTTGGGGACAAAACATATGTAATGGGTTTTTCTGTACAATTTTTCATTTTTGCAATAATTATGTAACATGCAAATAAGGTCTATTTCAGCCTATATCTTCTGAAAGTACATGGCCAATTGAAAGGAAATTTATGATAAATAGTGCTTGAAATAATATAAAATAAGGATTTTGCTAGTGAGTTTGTTTACATTTTACTGATTGGATATATTTAAAAAGAAAAAGCATAGAAAAAACTAGGGTGTGCCAGGTGAGCGATACAGGCCCTATTGGGCCTCTTGTTCTTCCTATGGTATTTTTTGGCTAAAAATATCCAAATAAGTGCATATTATACCTAAAACCTTCTTAAAATAATAATTTATAAAAGAAAATGATTTACCGTAATTGGAATAATTTCTCCCAACCAAGAGAAGCTCCCAACCTGATCATTGTGTTTATTGTTGATTTTATTATCCAAGTTATAATCTTACAATACCTGATTCAAATCTCGTTCGGGCAGATGCTGGTGTGAGAATTACAGTTTATCAGTAACCTGGTTAAAAAGTTGGTGTTAAAAAAATCAATATATCATTTTTGTCAAGCCTAGCATTGCCATATGGTGAGACTTAGACTGTGTCTTCATAGGTGGCGGCTATGCAAAGGTTTATGTTAAAGTAAATATTTTCTACTCGATCAAAAACTAACCAGGGGAGACATTAATAACTTGAGTTTTTATGTTTTTGTGTCTTTTATCTATTGTTATATTTGAATTTACAAGGTAGAATAAGGACATATCTGTATATGTATATACAGTATAACCTGCTGTAGAGTCCACCTCTATATAAAGACCACCTGTCTATAACAACCGGTCTGAAGTATCCCAAACAGATTTTACTATATAATGAACCTCTATATAAAGTCCACCTGTCTAATGTGAATAAAGTCCACCCTTTTCAGTCCCAAATGACTTCAGAACCTGTCTATAAAGTCCACTTCTTTAATAAAATTTTTTGTTAAATTTTATAATTTCCCAAATTTTTTGCATTAAATATCAGCCACATTTCTTTGATATTGTGATGCATGAAGGTTGACAATAAATAATTTTAATATAAATTATTGATCACACTAAATACAATGTACTAACTTACATAGTTTTAAAATCTACTGTAGTAAAGACTACAGTATCAACTGATATTACGTAAAATTTTGAAGAAAAATACATGAAGTCATACTTATCATGTCAACAACTGAAGCCATGAGATATAAAGGTAGAAATACCCATTGTTATCTATTATGTTTTATATATAATTGTTTAATTTGTGACACCTTTGCTGCTACTTATAACAACAAAGACACAATTTGTCAAGTGTATATAATAGGTAGAGTTTAACCAAATATTCTTTTCAATGTACAGTTTATCAAATTTAAATACAGTTTGGTTTTTTTAAAATAATTATTTCTGAATAATCTGTTTTTAAAAAATAAAATGAAAATATCTTTATTAATGTTTATATTAATAAGTTTTTAATAGGTGCTGCATATTTTAACTTTTTAAACTATTTTAAACACTGTATGTTTACTCGTACATATAGGGGACCCTCTATATAAAGACCACCTGTCTATTAAGTCCACTTTTGCTCAGTCCCCTAAGTGGACTTTATACACAGGTTATACTGTATATATATATATATATATATATATATATATATATATATATCACTCGAAAAATGTCAAAAAATTCAGCCTTAACTTTTAATATGATATGTTGATATTTATTGACTTGCAACTTTTTATCATTTCAGCAAGGTGTTAGCCAGAGCCACTGATCAAATGCAAAAACTGTGGCATACAACAAACATATATTTACATCCAACAATTCATGAATATGCAGAAAAACTAACTTCAAAACTACCAGGGAACCTCAAGGTGGGCAATTTTTAAACATTTATGTAAAATAAAACATGCTACATAAACACACACACACACACACACTATTTAAAAATTTTCATGTCACAGATTTCCAAAATAAAATGAGAACAGGTCTTGAGTTTGAATCCTGGTTGGGTATTACATAAAATTTAAATTTAAGATACTGCTCTCTTGTCTGTCTCAGCATTAGTAGGACAGAGTATTGACTGGTTCCCCAGGATTGCTCGTTTCCTGCATACTGACGTAATGAGCTAGCACTTTTACAAAAAATTGCTCTGAATGCACTTAGGGCAGACCATAATATTATACTTGTTTTTAGCTCACCTGAGCACAAAGTGCTCAAGTGAGCTATTGTGATGGGTCATTATCTGTCATGCATCATGCATCGTCCGTCAGTGTGTCGTGCATCAGCTTTTGATTGTTAACACTCCTGAGGCAACAATTTGAATGCAATCTTAATCAAACTTGCTCAGAATGATCCTCTTGACAAAAGCTAGCTCAATTTTTTATATGGGCCATGTTGGGTCAATAAGTAGGTCACTAGGTCAAATTATATAAAAACCTTGTTAAGACATCTGAGGACTCAATTTTAGTCCAGTCTTCATCAAACTTAGTCAGAATGGTCCTCTTAACAAAAGCTAGCTGAAGTATGTTTCTGGTTATGTTGTGACAATAAGAAGGTAATTAGGTCAAATTATATTAAAAAACTTGTTTACACATCTTAGGGCTCAGTTTAAGACCAATCTTCATCAAACTTGCTGAGATTGATCCTCCTGACAAAAGCTAGCTCAAGTTTGTATATGGATCATGTTGGGTCAATAAGTAGGTCACTAGCTCAAAATATAGGAAATATCTCTCTTAAAAATATAAGCTCCAGTTTGCCAAAATCAAGCTAAGTGTACATCATTTTCAAGTGAGTGTCCAGGGCTTCATGGCCCTCTTGTTTTAGATTAATCCTTAGAGATTAATAAAAGTTGCTGTCATTTCAAAAAGATGATGATAAACAACATTACAACAAAAGAACCCATGATAAAACTTAGCAAATGTTAGTGTGGTAATATTGTGTAGCATGTAATAAATGTTTTCTATGATTATTTGTAGATTGTTTATTTCACAAACAGCGGATCAGAAGCCAATGATTTAGCCTTGTTTATGGCAAGGATGTACACAGGAACATATGATGTCATATCACTAAGGTAATACTTATGTAAATGAAAACTTAATCATGTTTTGAGCAGGTTATTCAAATATTTTATTTAATTTTCTGTCATCATTCATCTTCATCATTATCCTGTTTGGATTATCCAGACCTTTGATTATTCCGTTTACAAGGGTGAGGCCTAGCTGTCCAGTCGAGAACTAAGTCTCCCCTTCCATGCTCAGCAATCCATTGGGTTAGTATCACCCATTATAATTAAAAAAGATTTTTTTATCTTGTCAACAGTACAAATGTAAAAGTGTTGCTAAGGTTACAAAGAAATTTTCTGAGTTTTGGAATTAACAAACATTGACTTTTGTCTTTACCATACAATCAGCTAGAGGGCTTGAGGTATCTGTAGCTACAAAGAAGTCCTTACTGGTTGTCAGTAACATAAGTTAGGGGATTTTATTGTTTCTGACATTGTTAGGCATTGTACTATTACTCTAAAAAATTTTAATTTAAAAGTCAAATATAAATTAGCACCATCTTGTACATCACATGATAGAATCATCTATCCCTTGTTTTTTAACATCAGTTGAAATGCCTGTCAAACTATTGGACCAAAACATGTGCACATTTATCTATGCTGTTTGAGATATTTGACAAAGTTATTATAATTTACAGAATTTATAGTTAAACTGTTATATTATGAATTTATCTACTTTACAGAAATGCCTACCATGGCGCCAGTCCATATTTAATGGGACTAACAGCAATGAACACCTGGAGATATAATATACCCACAGGATTTGGTATACATCAGGTAAAACTTCTTATATGACTTAGTTATGCCCCTACAATGAAATTAGGAGGGTATACTGAATTACTTTGTCTGTCTGTCCATTCATCTGTCCATGCATCTGTCTGTCTGCACAGTTTGACTGGAGTTTAATTTAATTATGTATGATTCAATTTTTCTGAAGCTATGCACATGTGTTAGGCATCATAAAAACCTGTGCACCTGCAATTATCAGTTTGATTGGATGAATTTTGTTTATTTATTGCCATTTCTAGATTTAGAATTTTCACACATACAATCCAGAGGTTTATTAAATATGTATGATACATTTTTCTGAAACTATGCATAGATGATAAGTATTATAAGAATCCTATAGCCCACAATCAGATTTCTCCATCAACAGTTGGGAGCAGGGGATAATAGTACCTCCTCAGAAACAGTTCTAGTTTGTATTGTATTCATTTAACTTTTGAACTGTTTAGAAATGGCAATTATAATACTGTGACTTTCATTGTCATGCAAAGCAAACTGAATCACACATGCTAACTTTTTATGATAAGTATACTTTGTATGATTTCAGAAGTTAAAGCACTATAAAATCCATTTCTAGACACTTCCATGATTATATTTACATTTCCTACTTTCCAAAAATCTTATTTTGGCTTTTGGATTCTTTAAAACAAAATAAAACACTGCAAAAATCAATATGTATGTTCAGTTGCATAAACAGACAATAAGTGATGTCAGAATTATAATGGCATAAGTAAAAATTGGTAAATGTGTTCAATGGTAATTATAGCTCATCCAAACATTTTGTCTCAAATATAGTTCTGTAGGACAAAAACATTGAAAATATAAATATTTATTTATCACTTATTATAACAGAAAGTGCAAAAATTCACAGATGTAAACATCTAAAGTATCCAAAGCAAATAATTACAGGGTATCAAAAGTCATTTTCATTAGTCTGTCAACTATACATCAATAAAATATTGGAATGTAAAATAAAAAATACACATTTTATTTACAGACCATGAATCCAGATCCATACAGAGGTCCATGGGGAGGAGCAAATTGTAGAAACTCAGTTTCACAGGTACATTTTACTTTAAGCTTATTGCACAAAGTGTAAAAAAGCTTATGGCCTAACCCTTTGACCGAGCAGCACCATCAATGTATGATGTTAGAAGTTTCGGCAAAATGTTTTTGACTAGATTTGCAGGAAGGTTATGTTATGGAACAAAAACTGTTTCGGGTTTGCTGTTTAGACTGAAGTTACAACCTTGGGAGCAAGATTCTCTATTTTTGAATTAAGGCACTGCAGAGTTTAAGAAAAATGAATGCCTTAAAACACATTCTACACTCTAATGGCAGGGATTGTTTTCTTTTCTCCCATAGGAATCAGATTAATTTGAAGATTGGGAATGATACAAGTCTATCTGAAATCTTAAACCATCTACCTAACTGATTTTACCTCAAATGTCTTTCTCAAAAGATATTATTTGCAGCTAAGATTGGACTCAAACCCTTTGAATGATGAAAAAAAAAAACTGCTTAACCACTCATCCACACACTTACATGTAAACCAAGTCTAAGCAGATTATTATTAGTTTGTTAACATTTCAGATTTTGTTAACATTTCTGTCCTTGTTAACATTTCAGACTTTGTTAACATTTCAGACCTTGTTAACATTTCAGACTTTTGTAAACATTTCAGAATTTATTAACAATTCAGACCTTGTTAACATTTTGGACTTTGTTAACATTTCAATCCTTGTTAACATTTCAGTCCTTTGTTAACATTTCAGACCTTGTTAACATTTCAGACTTTGTTAACATTTCAGACTTTATTAACATTTCAGACCTTGTTAACATTTCAGACTTTATTAACATTTCAGACCTTGTTAACATTTCAGACTTTGTTAACATTTCAGACCTTGTTAACATTTCAGACTTTATTAACATTTCAGACCTTGTTAACAATTCAGACTTTGTTAACATTTCAGACCTTATTAACATTTCAGACTTTGTTAACATTTCAGACTTTGTTTACATTTCAGACATACAGATCATGTGATTGTGCACCAGGTGAATGTAATGCTGGTAAATTATACCTCGACCAATTAGAAGATGTTTTAAGGTTCTCTATGCCAAAAGGAAGAGTTGGGGCATTGTTTGCTGAGTCTATTCAGGTAATTAACAAGTATTAATACCAGTTATAATTTATTATAGACAAATGATTCAGGAGTGTTTTAAAGGAATCATACTGTTTTTCAATCTGTTTGCCTGTTTTTTTACTTTCTGTGTTCTATATCTTACATGTTATTTAAGTAGGCCTTTCTTTTTATTATGTATACATCAACATATCAAGATGATATTGAGGTAATTTACAGCATACAGCAACCAGGGACTACAAGTATGTTTGTACAGTTATTGGCATGTGATTCATCAGAGGCAAGGTATATTAATTCCTTTCAGACAGTTCTTGTCTAATATAATTTTATTACTGTATTATAGCAGTAATATTGAATTAGCTACTGATATTTTTTCTGGCTGAGCTGATCACCAAATTTTTTTATTTTTTCACTTGTCTCAGACAGTAGGATGACTGTTAATGTAGAGTCTTGCTGATATATGTGTCAATAATTTTAAAGACTTGCAACTTCGAGAATAAGATTTATAAAAAATATTACACAGTTGTATAAAATATAAATGACTTATCTTATGATGATAAATGCATGTACCTTATAGTTTTGACCTGGAGTCCTTTTTAAATTACAGGGAGTTGGAGGAGCTGTGCAATATCCAAAGAATTACATCAAATCAGCATTTGAGAAGATAAGAGCAAGAGGAGGTGTGTGCATCTCAGATGAAGTAAGTATGAATATACATGTAGTAGTCTTTAGGCATGTGTAAACGATAACTATAATAAACTACGAATGTATACTTACGAGCAAGTATATGTCTGTGTATCAGCTCTCTAAAACGGTACTCCAAATAGCAGAGGAAATTCCAAGAAAGAAAGAAGTCTGGAATTCCATGGTTTTAACCGAATTTCTCTTAAGTCCTTCCGAATTCCGAAAAACGGTGAGTAAGCTTCCTGCCCATGGTCAATCCCTACCAGTTGACAAAATTTCAACCTGATTGGATAAGAAACGTAGGAGGAGATGTCTCTGAAAAAAATCTGTCAGAAACGAGGAGGAATAATAATAATAATAAAGATTACGAATAACAAAAAGATGTTTGCTGATACGCAGACATAATAAACAGTATGACAACAGATTATATCTGTCATCAGTTGTCAGATGATTCATGTGTTAGCTTTTAAACCAAGAATGATAATTACTGTGTGACAAAACCAATTGTTTGAAAGTAAGAAAGGTTTGTCGAAGGGGTCTTCTGGTTGGTCCAGTGCTAGTGTAATGGAAGGTTTAGTTTGCAATTTTTGTTCATTATTGGGAACAAGTTTATTAATAAGACAATGTAAAAGCTGTCACCATTGTATGTAGCATTAAGAACAATATAATTATTCACATCACATTAAGTTTTGCTTTAATAAAATACAAAGTAATAAGAAAAAAATTATGTCCATATTGTCATTTTTTTGTGCAAAAAATTTAAAATTAAAAATACAGAAAATTCTGTCTAAACCTGAAGCATTGAAACTTTAAAGATTTGATCTGATATGAAACAGATATTCCTTCAAAAAGTTTTATCAAACAATAGTTATAGTATGTAGTATAAAATAGTTCAATTAAGACAGGTTTTCTGGTTACCTCGTATATAGTGTTTGGCTTTGACGTAGTTTACTGTACAAATGTTTTACAGAATAACACTAAACACAATTACTCTTCAGTACTTCTTGTAAAAAGTCTACAATTGCTGTTCTGCTTTTAAGATTCAATAAAAAAATTTATTTGTGGTATTTCTACTATTAATAGGTACAAACTGGGTTTGCAAGATTGGGAACACATTTCTGGGGTTTTGAAACTCATGATGTTATTCCTGATATTGGTATGTACTATATATAAACATAAAATTTTTAAGAGCAAGATCAAGTAAATAAATAAAATGTCTAATTTAGAATTTTATTTAAAGCATTAGGTTGTCTTAAATTGTTTTCATTGTGTGTGTGCATGTGTGTGTGTGTGTGTGTGTGTGTGTGTGTGTGTGTGTGTGTGTGTGTCCCTCTGTGTGTGCGTGCTTGTGTGTGCATGCGTGATAAGGTCTCTGTGTTTCACTTCTATCATCAAGAGAATGAAGTTGTTTGTTGCTAAGTTAGTATTATGTAATTGTTGAAGTCAGACTTTCAATAATTACTTCTTTTATCTGTGTTCAGTTGGATTCTTAAGTTATTTATAAAGAAACTTTTCTTTATTTTGTGTCTCCTGAACACTTATAAACCCACCTGATTGTTGGCAAGGCAATCAGAAGGAATGTCTGATGGAATTGGTTTTGACAAAAGGAAAAATTAGTTTCCTAGAATGCATGACAGCATTTGCCATCGAAGTATGGAAACTGTCTGGAAAAACAAAAGTAAAATGCTATCAAAGTCAGATGCTTGAACAGGAAACTATACAAAAGCTTGAAGGGTTTATGTAGAAACCCATTTAATACATGTGTAACTTAAATTAGTTCATTTGAATTACTACATATACACAATAATAATGTTTATTATATGTTGTTTACAGTTACCATGGCTAAAGGTATGGGTAATGGCTTCCCATTGGCTGCTGTAGTTACAACCCCAGAGATTGCTAGTTGTATGGGTCAAGCTTTACATTTTAACACATTTGGTGGAAATCCAATATCATGTGCTGTTGGATCAGCAGTATTAGATGTAAGTGACAGTATATTTACTTGTAATAAATAGCAGTGCTAGGCATAAGTGACAGTTTATATACTTGTACTGGATCAGCAGTACTAGACGTAAGTGACAGTATATATATACTTGTACTGGATCAGCAGTACTAGACATAAGTGACAGTATATATACTAGTACTGGATCAGCAGTACTAGACATAAGTGACAGTACATGTATATATACTTGTACTGGATCAGCAGTACTAGACATAAGTGACAGTATATATACTTGTACTGGATCAGCAGTACTAGACGTGACAGTATATATACTAGTACTGGATAAGAAGTACTAGACGTAAGTGACAGTATATATACTAGTACTGGATCAGCAGAACTAGACATAAGTGACAGTATATATACTAGTACTGGATCAGCAGTACTAGGCATAAGTGACAGTATATATACTAGTACTGGATCAGCAGTACTAGGCATAAGTGACAGTATATATACTAGTACTGGATCAGCAGTACTAGACATAAGTGACAGTATATATACTAGTACTGGATCAGCAGAACTAGACATAAGTGACAGTATATATACTAGTACTGGATCAGCAGTACTAGACGTAAGTGACAGTATATATACTAGTACTGGATCAGCAGTACTAGACGTAAGTGACAGTATATATACTAGTACTGGATCAGCAGTACTAGGCATAAGTGACAGTATATATACTAGTACTGGATCAGCAGAACTAGACGTAAGTGTCAGTATATATACTAGTACTGGATCAGCAGTACTAGACGTAAGTGACAGTATATATACTAGTACTGGATCAGCAGTACTAGACGTAAGTGACAGTATATATACTAGTACTGGATCAGCAGTACTAGACGTTAGTGACAGTCAGGGGTCTGGAAACGGTCATATTTGCCGGACATGTCCGACAAAAAATATTTTTGTCCGATGTGAAAAATCACTTGTTGACATTTTTAGTTAAAAATAAAATTCAGTTAATCGGACATATAAATATGTTTGTTGGTCAATACTCGAGTATTGTTTGCTATCACCTGTCAACCGTTTTCAAAAAATACTACAGATATAATAATTAGGCTTTTGTTTATTAATCAGTTAGAATCCATGGTCTCAATCCGTTACTTTTGTTTCATCGTCTGAACCCTCATTAATTGTTTATTAAGTAATCACATCGCTTGACAGATGGAAGCCATAAACAGCTGATTACCAGGGCTAATCCTTGAAGGTCATGGTCGTCAGACTATTATACAAAGAGGTTCCACGTGGGATGTCAAATAAGACTACAACGCGCATTGTATGGTCTTTGCAAACTGTTTGGTTATAAATAAATAATTTTAAAAAGTCTAAATACAATCAAAGAGGTCTCGAAATGAGGTTCAGTAAAGTTCGTGTAACTTCAGAAAAACGAAAATGCATGATTGTCAATAATCAAAGATGACCATCAAACCTTGTGTTGTCAACGCCGACAGTACAAAAATCGACACTATGTGGACACATGAGCCTGACCACATGTACCTAAATAACCTCATTGTAGTAGTTAAACCCTTTTAAAAATCTACTTAATATTTAAAATTAAAATCTTTTTAAAAAAACATCGTCAATAACAACATGGGTGGGTGGTACCTTTTTTTTTTTTTTTTTTTTTTTTTTTTTTTTTTTTTTTTTTTTTTTGCTTTACACAGCATCGATGATACGGTTGCTTTGAAAAAATGTCCGACACCCAGCGCTCCAGTAATGCTGGCAGTGTCAACCGGCGATTATAGAAAATCAGTAAAACAAGAGTTTTGGTGCCAATATTTGTGTCCTTGGTAACAACTCCCCCCCCCCCTGCTCCCCCTCTCTTTCTCTCTCCTTTCCGACCATTGCACGATTTTGTCTCTCCTTCCCGACCATTGCGCGATTTCGTCTGTGTTTGTAATGTCAGTTTCTTTAATTGTTTAATATTTAAAAGTTTACCATTATAGAAAGCCTTTATTAATATAATTACATGTATCTATAACCTAATGTATAATGAACATTTCAAATTATCTAGTGTATAATTATTAAAGATTAGAGACACCTAAATGGTGGTCTCACGTCATTTCCAGTTGATTTTCTTTCTTGTGGTATCTATCTTCAATGATCAGAGCAACATCATATGATATAAAACTGTTTAAGTAGTTATAAATTATTAAGTAAAAAATTCAGTTATCTAGAAGAATTCAATAAATCTATCGCCTATCAGGACTGGATTTTGTCTGGAAAAAAAAAACAAAAAAAAAACTGTACTACTTTTGTTTGTCATTTTCCGACGAACCTCGTTACTTTCCGAGCATCGCTGTTTTTAAAGTAGTTTCCCCAGGTAAAGACACTGATATTACTCAATCATTAAACCATTCAAACCATGTAGCACGTGTCCTGGCTAATGATGCATGTATATTGATCACATAATTACAGGTAATTAACAGATTAAGATAATTATCGATCTATCGGAGTATAAGCCCATAGTTCTGTTACGTGATTGATATTCATCTCAATTATTAAGGGTGCAGTAATAATTTATTTTTCGCCGGTTGGGTGTTTTCACAACCAGCGTTTTTTGCCAAAAATGTGATTTTTAGAAGCCTGCCGACACCCCAGTCAAAGTTTTCCTGAGCCCTGGTGACAGTATACAGTATATACTTGTAATAATTAGCAGTAATAGACATATGTGACAGTATATATATACTTGCACTGGATCAGCAGTAATAGATGTAAGTGACAGTATATATTACATGCACTGGATCAGCTGTACTAGACGTAAGTGACAGTATATATTACATGCACTGGATCAGCTGTACTAGACGTGAGTGATAGTATATATTACATGCACTGGATCAGCAGTAATAGACGTAAGTGACAGTATATATACTTGCACTGGATCAGCAGTAATAGATGTAAGTGACAGTATATATTACATGCACTGGATCAGCTGTACTAGACGTGACAGTATATATTACATGCACTGGATCAGTGGTACTAGACGTAAGTGATAGTATATATTACATGCACTGGATCAGCAGTAATAGATGTAAGTGACAGTATATATACTTGCAATGGATCAGCAGTAATAGATGTAAGTGACAGTATATATTACATGCACTGGATCAGTGGTACTAGACATAAGTGACAGTATATATTACATGCACTGGATCAGCAGTAACAGATGTAAGTGACAATATATATCACATGCACTGGATCAGCAGTACTAGCTGTAAGTGACAGTATATATTACATGCACTGGATCAGTAGTAATAGATGTAAGTGACAGTATATATATACTTGCACTGGATCAGCAGTAATAGATGTAAGTGACAGTATATATACTTGCACTGGATCAGCAGTAATAGATGTAAATGACAGTATATATTACATGCACTGGATCAGCAGTCATAGATGTAACTGACAGTATATATTTCATGCACTGGATCAGCAGTAATAGACATAAGTGACAGTATACATTACATGCACTGGATCAGCAGTAATAGACGTAAGTGACAGTATATATATTACATGCACTGGATCAGCAGTAATAGACGTAAGTGACAGTATATATTACATGCACTGGATGAGCAGTAATAGACGTAAGTGACAGTACATATATACTTGCACTGGATCAGCAGTAATAGACGTAAGTGACAGTACATATATACTTGCACTGGATCAGCAGTAATAGACATAAGTGACAGTACATATATACTTGCACTGGATCAGCAGTAATAGACATAAGTGACAGTATACATTACATGCACTGGATCAGCAGTAATAGATATAAGTGACAGTATATATTACATGCACTGGATCAGCAGTAATAGATGTAAGTGACAGTATACATTACATGCACTGGATCAGCAGTAATAGATATAAGTGACAGTATATATTACATGCACTGGATCAGCAGTAATAGATGTAAGTGACAGTATACATTACATGCACTGGATCAGCAGTAATAGACATAAGTGACAGTATACATTACATGCACTGGATCAGCAGTAATAGATGTAAGTGACAGTATATATTACATGTACTGGATCAGCAGTAATAGACATAAGTGACAGTATATATTACATGCACTGGATCAGCAGTAATAGACATAAGTGACAGTATACATTACATGCACTGGATCAGCAGTAATAGACATAAGTGACAGTATATATTACATGCACTGGATCAGTGGTACTAGACATAAGTGACAGTATATATTTCATGAACTGGATCAGCAGTAATAGACATAAGTGACAGTATACATTACATGCACTGGATCAGCAGTAATAGATGTAAGTGACAGTATATATCACATGCACTGGATCAGCAGTACTAGACATAAGTGACAGTATATATTACATGCACTGGATCAGTAGTAATAGATATAAGTGACAGTATATATTACATGCACTAGATCAGCAGTAATAGATGTAAGTGACAGTATATATTACATGTACTGGATCAGCAGTAATAGACATAAGTGACAGTATATATTACATGCACTGGATCAGCAGTAATAGACATAAGTGACAGTATACATTACATGCACTGGATCAGCAGTAATAGATGTAAGTGACAGTATATATTACATGCACTGGATCAGTAGTAATAGACATAAGTGACAGTATATATTACATGCACTGGATCAGCAGTAATAGATATAAGTGACAGTATATAGTACATGTACTGGATCAGCAGTAATAGATGTAAGTGACAGTATATATACTTGCAATGGATCAGCAGTAATAGACATAAGTGACAGTATATATTACATGCACTGGATCAGTGGTACTAGACATAAGTGACAGTATATATATACTTGTACTGGATCAGCAGTAATAGATGTAAGTGACAGTATATATTACATGCACTGGATCAGCAGTAATAGATGTAAGTGACAGTTTATATTACATGCACTTGATCAGCAGTAATAGATATAAGTGACAGTATATATTACATGCACTGGATCAGCAGTAATAGACATAAGTGACAGTATATATTACATGCATTGGATCAGCAGTAATAGATGTAAGTGACAGTATATATTACATGTATTGGATCAGCAGTAATAGATGTAAGTGACCGTATATATTACATGTATTGGATCAGCAGTAATAGACATAAGTGACAGTATATATTACATGTATTGGATCAGCAGTAATAGATGTAAGTGACAGTATATATTACATGCACTGGGTCAGCAGTAATTTATGTAAGTGACAGTATATATTACATGCACTGGATCAGCAGTAATAGACATAAGTGACAGTATATATTTACTTGTACTGGATCAGCTGTAATAGATGTAAGTGACAGTATATATTTACTTGTACTGGATCAGCAGTAATAAATGTAAGTGACAGTATATATACCTGTACTGACATGTTCTGTCTCTTCATAGATTGCCTTGTGTCTCTTGTATATATAACTTGTCTGTGATATTACTTGTTTTTATCATTTTACCTTTAATTTTATAATTTAATTTATCAAATTAAGCATTTGTTTACTTATTTTTTGATACTATTGTATCATTAACATTTTTGTAACCACTGTTAGCTACAAAATTACTGATGCGGCTTTAATCATAAGCTCATACATTCACTTACTTTTCAGTGATTTATTTGAGGCATGGCATAGATGTTACATTACCATGTTGTTACTATTGATTGCTTTGCAAAGCATGAACAGCGATTGTATTTTTACATTGTCACTGAGCATAAGCAAACAGAGTGCTACTAAGTTTAGGAAACTGTTACTAATCACAACTTTTCTATTCCGACAGTATTATTTTTATTCATTAAAATTTGTAGGTAATTGAAGATGAGAAAATTCAAGAGAAAGCTGATGTAAATGGAACTTATTTTATTAAAGAGCTGATGAAGCTACAGAAGGAGTTTGATTGTGTTGGTGATGTACGAGGAAAAGGTTTTATGATTGGTGTAGAACTAGTCAAAGATATGGTAAGTTTTTAACTGGCAATTTTAATGTTTTTTCTTCTGCGATCCTTCATCCATTGCCTTTAACAATTGTTTGTCAGCTTTTTTGTGTAAGATTATTCTTCAGAGCCATTGAACCAATCACAACAAAAATTCACTAGACCACAAAACCTGCAAGGTATTTTTTGGTGTAAGAACCACATGTTTGGCCCTGCATGGCAGCTTTTGTGGTGTTGTGTCCCCATCAGTAAAATATTTATTGATTATTTAATGGGACACTACTGAATACCTTAGGTATCCACTTAAAAGACTTAACTGTAATTTATACTTTAGGGGTGTTGGTTCTTACTTCTATAATTTATATTTTAGGGGTGTTGGTTCTTCCTTCTATAATTTATACTTTAGGGGTGTTGGTTCTTCCTTCTATATTTTATACTTTAGAGGTGTTGGTTCTTCCTTCTATCATTTATACTTTAGGGGTGTTGGTTCTTCCTTCTATGATTTATACTTTAGGGATGTTGGTTCTTCCTTCTATAGTTTATACTTTAGGGGTGTTGGTTCTTCCTTTGGTTCTGACGTATATAATTTATACGTTAGAGGTGTTGGTTCTTCCTTCTATAATTTTTACTTTAGGGGTGTTGGTTCTTCCTTCTATAATTTTTACTTTAGGGGTGTTGGTTCTTCCTTCTATAATTTATACTTTAGGGGTGTTGGTTCTCCCTTCTATAATTTTACATTAAGGGTGTTGGTTCTTCCTTCTATAATTTATACTTTCGGGGTGTTGGTTCTTCCTTCTATAATTTATACTTTAGGGGTGTTGGTTCTCCCTTCTATATTTTTTACATTAAGGGTGTTGGTTCTTCCTTCTATAATTTATACTTTAGGGGTGTTGGTTCTTCCTTCTATAATTTATACTTTCGGGTGTTGGTTCTTCCTTCTATAGTTTATACTTTAGGGGTCTTGGTTCTTCCTTTGGTTCTGGCGTATATAATTTATACGTTAGGGGTGTTGGTTCTTCCTTCTATAATTTATACTTTCGGGGTGTTGGTTCTTCCTTCTATAATTTATACTTTAGGGTGTTGGTTCTTCCTTCTACAGTCTTAATAATTCACCAGAATGTTCCCTGGCTTATACTCTTTCAAGGTTTTTAGCTCACCTGAGCCAAAGGCTCAGATGAGCTATTGCGATCTATCACCGTCCATCGTGCATCGTCCGTCGTGTGTAAACTTTACATTTTAATCTTCTCCTCCAAAACTACTGCGCCAAATTTGATGAAACTTGGTGATTATCATGCCTGGGTAACAGCCTTTCAAAATTGTGTTCCGGGTTTGGCCACGCCCAACAAGATGGCCGCTGTTACTAAAAATAGCAAAAAGACAAAAAAATCTTCTTCTCTGAAACCAAAAGGAGCAGGCAAATTTTGATTGGATATTTGGATTCAGCATACCTGGGAACATTAAAATTAGTGTTTTTCATGAAAATTGAGCGAAAAATAGGTCACGCGTTTTTTGCGTAAAATTATGTAAGTTTGAAAATGAGACATTTGTTGTTATAACTCAATAACGGCTGAAGATAATTGTATGGAGTTTTCACTGTTGATCTTGTCTTGCTATTTTCTTCCAAAAGATGTCAAGGTCAAAGGTCAAGGTCATGTCCCTGCTTTTGACCTTTGATAAAAAATCCTATTTTTTAAACATTTTAGGTGATAATGGCATGGGATTTTCAGTTAATTGTAGGTAGTGACATGACGATCATTTTGATATATAGATCAAGGTCATGGGTTCAAAGGTCAAGGTCAAAGATGCACAACTATTACCGTTATAGTTGATTATCTCCAAAACTATTAACTTTTTGTATATGCATACATCTTAGAATATTGTAGGTAATGGCACAATGGACATTTTGATATATTAATAAAGGTCATGGGTTCAAAGGTCAAGGTCACAAATGCAGGCAAGTACTGAAATGGTTGTTTATCTCAAAAACTATAAATTCCTTGTATAGGCATATATATTGGAATTGTAGGTATTGGTCTAAATGATAGTTTTGATACATGAATAAAGGTCATGAGTTCAAAGGTCAAGGTCACAGATGCAAATTAATACTGAATTGGTTAATTATCTTGAAAACTATAAATATTTTGTATAGACATGTATGCTAGAATATTGTAGGTATTGGCCTAATGATCATTTTGATATATGAATGAGGGTTATGGGTCCAAAGGTCAAGTTCACAGGTAAGCATTAAGGCCCATGGACCTCTTTTTGTATAGACATATATATCAGAATATTGTAGGTATTGACATGACAATCATTTTGATATATGACTCGAGGTCATACCTTCAAAGGTCAAGGTTTATAGATGCATAAAAAGACTCAAATTGTTAATTATCTTGAAAACTGTTAATTTTTTCATAGGCATGTAATTAGAATATTGTAGATATTGACATGACGATCATTTTGATATATGACTCAAGGTCATTCATTCAAAGGTCAAGGTCATAGGTGTATAAAAGGCCTGAAATTGTTAATTATCTTGGAAACTATTGACTTTTTGTATAGACATATTTATCAGAATATTGTAAGTATTGACATGACAATCATTTTGATATATGACTCAAGGTCATACGTTCAAAGGCCAAGGTCATAGATGCATAAAAAGACTCAAATTGTTAATTATCTTGAAAACTGTTAACTTTTTTCATAGGCATATATATCAGAATATTTAAAGATGGACATGACAATCATTTTGATATATGACTCAAGGTCATACGTTCAAGAGTCAAGGTCATAGGTGCATAAAAAGCCTGAAATTGTTAATTATCTTTGATACTATTAACTTTTTTTATAGACATATATATAAGAATATTGTAGGTATTGACATGACGATCGTTTTGATATATGACTCAAGGTCATACATTCAAAGGTCAAGGTCATAGGTGCATAAAAAGACTGAAATTGTTAATTATCTTGGAAACTATTGACTTTTTGTATAGACATATATATCAGAATATTGTAGGTATTGACATGACAATCATTTTGATATATGACTCAAGGTCATACGTTCAAAGGCCAAGGTCATAGATGCATAAAAAGACTCAAATTGTTAATTATCTTGAATATATCAGAATATTTAAAGATGGACATGACAATCATTTTTATATATGACTCAAGGTCATTCATTCAAAGGTCAAGGTCATAGGTGCAAAAAAAGCCTGAAATTGTTAATTATCTTGGAAACTATTAACTTTTTTTATAGACATATATATTAGAATATTGTAGGTATTGACATGACGATCGTTTTGATATATGACTCAAGGTCATTCATTCAAAGGTCAAGGTCATAGGTGCAGAAAAAGACTCAAATTGTTAATTATCTTGAAAACTATTAACTTTTTTTATAGACATATATATCAGAATATTGTAGGTATTGACATGACGATCATTTTTATATATGACTCAAGGTCATATGTTCAAAGGTCAAGGTCACAGATGCATAAAAAGACTGAAATTGTTAATTATCTTGGAAACTATTTAACCTTTTGTATAGGCATGTATATTAGAATATTGTATGTATTTTTGCCAATGATTTTGGCTAATCCTCAGGTGAGCGTTAAGGCCCATGGGGCCTCTTGTTAGTTGGTGGATCTTGATCTTCATTTGAGGTTACAGTGGCCTTAAATACTATAAACAAACATCTTGTTTTGAACTGAAACTTTATACATAGTACCAATGCATAAAACCCTATCAAGTTTACAAAGCTGGTTGTAATGATCTTCATTTAAGGTCACAGTGACTATAAATAGTTAATTCTTTAAGTGTCTTCTGATCATGAACTGAGAGACCTAGAGTAGTGAAATTTATATATAGCATTATTGCATGAATCCTTACCAGTGTTACAAAGTTGGTTAAAATTGACTCGCAATCAAAGTCATGACTACTTTGAAAAGTAAAATCATTTATCCATGTATTATAAACCAGTAAACAAAAACTTTGCATCTTGTTTATAGTACCAAGGTTTGAAACTCAACTTTGAAGAATTTTGATCTTCAGCCAAGGTCAAATAAACCTTAAATAGTAAACAATTTAACATCTTGTCTTAAAGGCCTAAATATTTGGCAGAGCAGCATGACCTTTGTTTTTATATGACAAATAATATTGAATTTTAACTACATTTACTTTTGCACCCCCAAAAGTTTAAACTGTATAGGGGAGCATTACCTTTTAAACAGCTGATAATTTCCTTACGTATCTGAAATATATTAACTAAGATACTGCAAAATTAAAAAAGAGATCTTATTTATTGTCTACTCTAAATACTTTGTTAACCCAATTTCTTTGTCTGTTAACTGTCATGAGAAACTAAATAGATAGATAGATATATGCCCTTTTCATCTTTTTCTTTCATTAATCATAATGTTTAAGTTAATCAATCAACATTTTGTATATTTTTAACTAGACCTCACATGAACCAATGTCAGCAGAGGATATTGGTCAGATTTGGGAAGACATTAAAGATATGGGAGTATTAGTTGGTAAAGGAGGTGTATATGGAAATGTAAGTTGACCCTGATAGTACATATGTAACAGCCACAAACATTTTGTAACTAAGGTTTTTCTGTGTAAAAGATTTATCTTTGTCACATAGACCCATCAAACCAGAGATATTTTGGTCTGTTTGGTGTGTAATGACTTGTGAGTGCATACATCCCCTTTCAGTCCATTATTTGTCATCAGCCAAATAAACTGGAGTATGTGCCTTTTTTAAGAACATAATAAGTTATAAGATAAATTATAAATGCTTTATTTTTACATATGGCTGGTGAAATTTCATATAGAAAAGAAAAAGTTCCCAACAAATAATCATCATTATTAAATATTAATTTTAAAAACTTCTCAGATTTCATAATTTATCATATCCAAAACTATAAGTCCTCAATGCAAGTAAGTGCATTATATAGGTTATTAGACATATCAATCATTTGTAAAATAGCAAAAAATTTATTTTTATCTCAACTGGCTCCTGAGCTTAAAGTTACTATGCATCTGTGCATGTGTCTGTGCTTCTTCTCTGAAATCACTTGACCAATTTAAACTAAATTGGTTGTGGAAGGTCCCTAGGTGGAGTAGACTATTTTGTGATTTCTTTGTCCCTAGGTGGAGTAGATTGGTTTTCAGCCTGATCCCAAAAAAAAAAAAATAAAATAAAACCCAGAAAAATTACCTTTACATAAACATTACACACGACATTATTTGATAGAAAGTGTGCAGATGTCCACACTTTTACAGGAATTTCAAACATATCAAAAGGATATTCCATATCTGGCAATGCATTTCATTTGTCAGTTTAGCGGTACAGACCCTTTTAAGCCTCCTGTTCCCAGAAGGATTAAATACTTTGAATCAACCACCTTTGATCTGGTAATTTCAGATACTAGTACATGTACATGTATATAAAAATCTGTCATGTAAGCATAATTTTATCTAACAGTATTCATATAATTCTTGTAGGTTCTTCGAGTCAAGCCGCCAATGTGTATCACAAGAGATGACATAGACTTTTCAATGGCTGTCATTAGGAAAGCTTTAGAAAACCATAATAAGAAGAAGAACTAAACATATTCTAAGTCAGTAAACGGTGGAAGAAAATTTAGGGTCTTGTTTGATAGTGTTTATAATGGTGTACAAGTCAGAGTATCATTTGAAGAGTAAATGTTGCTTCATTCATTGCTATGAAAAATTGGTTTTTGAAAGTTGCAAAGTTATACAAATGTAGCTTAGAGGTCAATAATAATAATAATAATGATTTAATGAATTCTGGGTGTTTATGTATGTTTGAAGTTTTATAGATTTGAGTTGTGTAATCTTACAGTATATGGTAGCTTTGACTAAAATATGTATTGTTTACAAAATACTTGTTATATGTTCTGTCTGCTTTTGACATTTCGTTATGTACAGTGGCTGCTTTATTTGATGACATTTTGGAAAACTATTTCCTAAGTAGGATGTTTATTGTATAAGTTTTGTTTTTTTATAATTTTTTTATTTTTATTATTATTATTATTATTTTTTTTTTTTTGCTTATGTGCTTGTGATCAAATTTAACACAGAACAAACATTTTGATATATTTTTTTTTGTTAAAGTAAGGGTATTTTTTTTTTAATGTGTGCAAACAAGTCAAGCTAAGATTTCAGTTACATGTATAAGCTTGTGAAATATAGTGTACAGTCATAGTATGGAGCTGAGCTAATTATGTCCCTTGACCAGTGATAACACATGTTCAGTGTTTACTAAATCTTAAGTGATAAATTTAGAATAAACAATGTACATGTTTGATGTGCTGGATATGTAACTCAAAATGTACTGCAAATATTTTTCTGTTTTTGTATTAAAAACTCCAGTACACTCGGACAAAACAGTACACGTCTTTAAAATACTTAAGATAGAAATCATATGACAGGTTAAATAATTTTAAAAACTTGTTATTAGGTATTATAAATTATTGCTATTAGTGCCAAAATAGGTTTTTACATTGCATTATACAATACATGCAAATTTTATATTTACTTTTAAATCAAACACAGAACATGGTTCATTTTATCTGTTAAATATTTCCAGCACGTATAGCATCAACAAACATGATTTTATGAGGGAAATTGTGCAAAAGTATTAAAAAAGAATAATCAAAATTGAACAAATTCAATAGTTTATTCTATCGAAGCTTATGAAAATGAACAAAAATATTTTGTAAACCCAATGAATTTGTTTCTATTTGTTGTAAATGCTGGTATGTATTAGTGAAGTGTCAGGATTTTGACAGTTTCCAGAGTCAATTTCACATTGTTTTTGCATGTAGTTTATTTTACATTTTATTGTGTTAAACAGTATTTGGTAAATTGCTTTGTAATTTAAGCAAGCACTTGCCTAGAATTTTACTCATAAAATTCACGATTTATTTTAAACAAACCTCTATTGATTTTGAATAATTTGAGCAAGCAAAACTTGAGTATTTTTAGTGCTTTAATTATTAAAGTATTGTATTTTAAAATACTGCATGATATTAGAATATTTAACACCTGGTTTCAATATGTTGAGGTTTTAGTCCATTTATACATTATATTTACATATGTATTTGTATGTTGGCCAAAAAATAGTGCATTTTATTGTTCCTTTTGACATTTACTTCTCTTAATTTCAAATATTTTTCTATTTTTTCCCACAGTACTACATGTGTTAAGATTTTTTATGTCTCAGTTGAACAGGAAATTTCTTACCTTTAGTCACTTCTAGTGCTGAGCATCCCCTGTAGCCGTCACAGGTGACCTACTGTTTTACTTGTAGCAGTCACAGGTGACCTACTATTTTACCTGTAGCGGTCACAGGTGACCCATTATTTTAACTGTAGCTGTAAAAGGTGACCTACTGTTTTACTTGTAGCAGTCACAGGTGACCTACTATTTTACCTGTAGCGGTCTCAGGTGACCTACTATTTAACCTGTCGCAGTCACAGGTGACCTACCATTTTACATATTCTACAGCTTAACCTCTAGCTTTCACAGAGATACAGACTCATGGTTTTGAGTCTCGTCTAAAAGTTTTTCTTGCTTAAATGTGTACACATGTCAATAAATTTTATCTTTAGAGGTACATTTATTTTTAAATGTACAATTGGGCACTCAGCCAATGTGTGTATCATTAAACTGTATCAGTTTAATATGGTGTATGGTATGCATGTTATAAATAATAATAATTTTACATATCAGTGTAGAGTAAACATATACAATGTAGTTTGATATTATAGCATACATTTTCATTATTTTTAATGCGTTTTTATCTTAACTAAAAGATATATATGTGACATGTGGACAACATTCAAGTTATGCAGCAAACTTTTGATTCAAGTTTTACCAACCTTTATTTTTTGAATAACTAAAAGTGACATGAAAGTGAAACCTGACCAGTAGATTCATCATAGAACAATCTTGTATCAGACACCCTTGTATCAGTGTAATAAGGGGCAGGTTAAAACGAGATACATTTTTGTTGTATCAGACACCCTTGTATCAGTTCTAGAAGGGGCAGGTTAAAACGAGATACATTTTTGTTGTAAGATATAAGAGATTAATTTGATTAAAAGCAAACCAATAATCTATGAAAACATATATGTATCTAATAAGTGTACATGTGTGTTGTCATTTTTAAACCCAGCTTAACAAGCTTGAATCCATCATTACAAATTAAAATAATCTTTTAAAAATGAAATCCCAAAATGAAATCCCATACAATCAATATGTCACTAGCTGCTGAAATGCGAAGTATCTTAATAATAATAATACAGTAATAATAATAATAATATTACGGGTAATAATAATTATAATTATTATAAAGTGTCATCAGAACTGATTGGAAAATAGTTTCATTTTCAAAATTGAATACGAGTATTTCATGTAATTTCTATCTTGAGATTTTACTAATCTATCTTACTGAAATAATCAACTGTTTTTGTACACTTGATAGAGGTCACTAGATCAAATGCTAATACACTGTATTATTCAATCTTTACTGAAAGTTGATTTTTCTATGACTGTGGTTAATACATGAAGAATTCTTTTTTATTTTTTAAGATCTCTTTTATATTTCATTACAAAATCCATAAATATATATACTCAAAAATAGCATCAGTGTGATTTTCTTGCTGCATGTAATAAGGGTCATGTGTTTGAATGTGTACTGTGTCATTCAAGTTCATATTTTTTCTCACTTTCACTGAACAACTGTGATATATATATGTGAATATACATGTATTCTCACAAGTAATCTTATACTCTATCAATTACTTTTTGTAATTTACACACACACACACACACACACACACACACACACACATATACACACACCTTAAATATACATGTACTTATAATGTATGTATATTTGTTACTATACACGAACAATAAAGTTATCATCATCATTATTATACATGTATTAGTGTTTTGTGTATAAATAAGCATGTATCTAATGGCAATCTGGGCCTAGATATTCAGAGCTTGAATTATTCAAATTGACTAGTCAGTTTCTTGCGTATGAATTTTAATTAACAAAATTTTGCAAAATTTTTGTTGAAAATTTTATAAGTAAAATCAGAAGTCCATGAATTATCAGTTTACAGCTGATATTGACACCCAGAACTTCTTTGGAGTTTTTCCCTGGGTGTTTAAATGCCCGAGGCGTTCAGAATATATTTGAATTACCCACAATGCAGTTCACAAGTGAAGAAAATTAGTTCAGAAATTTGCCGTGGGAGGGCGCTATCTAGATACCCTATACGTGACATCATTCTAAAATCGACACTAAAAGGAAGCAACGCGATGTAAAGGGGTATATAGCGACTTACACACTTCAAGTAATTCATGGACTTCTGGTAAAATAGAAATATTTCATCAAATTGGAATGTTTTTAAAAATATTGATTTTATTATGAATTTTAATGGTGTTTATATATTAAACTGAAAAAGCATTGAACAACTTGGCCCTGGATACAACATATTTGTTGTTTATATACATGTATTGTATATTAAAATTAGATCAGCATTTTGTTAATTTGTCAGTATTACCTAGTAGTTCATACATAGGTCTTAGTGATGTACTTCACTAGGCTTTGATTTACGATATGCTTGTGTGCTGACAACAATGTTGCAGAGTACTATCAACAAACTGTCCTGTCCTGTCCTGTCCATTATGACCTGTGCACATATATTGCACCATCACCTGGATGAAAGTAAAAACAAAATGCAAGCTGTAAGTTGAACTTCGGTCTTTTCATATCAAAATGAACTCTTTTGAAATCTGACAATGGGAAGTCAAAAATGTGAACCCTGTCAGGGGTCATACATAATACCTTAAAATTTCATTGGCATTCTTTTTTGTGGCATACTGACCTGGTGAGCTAGCACCCTAACAAAATATTGTCCTGAGTGCATGCTAGTACAAGA
Organism: Tegillarca granosa; assembly: GCA_029721355.1. Classification (NCBI taxonomy): domain Eukaryota; kingdom Metazoa; phylum Mollusca; class Bivalvia; order Arcoida; family Arcidae; genus Tegillarca; species Tegillarca granosa. The sequence continues at coordinate 10,838,709 of CM056603.1, forward strand.
CAGACCATAATACAAATTTGCACATGTCGCACATCTTGGAGATGAACAACCTTGTTCTGGTCACGAATAGAAAAACCTCTGATGCAAAGTTAAACATTAATACCAACCAACATCTTTACAGTCTGGTCTAGATTTTGGCAAATTAAACATGTTTTTGTTTCTATCAATAAATTACATTACTTCCTCTACATCTATCTCTGCTATTTCACATGCAAGTTGCAAAAAAATCTGAGTGAAATGAAACTTTCATCCATGTGTTATCATCTACAATGAAACTTTAAACTAGTACTTATGAATTATGTTTTTGCTTAGAGTTATAAAAGAATTTGAATTTTACAATTGTAACCAACACAAATAAGAAATATTTGGACAGATTAAGGACTTGTACACTACTCTGTTGGAGTTACAGACACATGTAGGTCACACATGAGTAAGCCTGGTCCTTCAAAGTTGCTTATTTTACCTCTACATTTGATTGGTTTTTACATATTTACCACAGCAGGCCTTAAATCTATATGAATAAGGTCATAAATTTTTTATACAATGGAAAATGCCTGGAGAAAAGCACCATCTTTTCTGGCAAACAAATAAACTATCTCATACTAGGATCTACCAGAGTGGGATTAGAACTAGTTGGCAAGAAGCACTGTGATCTGCCAGAGTGAGATTAGAACTAGGTGGCATGAAGCACTGTGATCTACCAGAGTGGGATTAGAACTAGGTGGCAAGAAGCACTACAATCTGTAAGCTTGTGCTAGACCACTTGGCCACCAAGGTCCTTAAACCCAAATGAGCGACTTATATAATTTTGCTAACCTTGTGTAATTTGATATGATATTGTTAAAGGTAATAAAGACAATTAAATTAATATATAATACTAGAAATGTGTCTTAATCATCTCTCACTGAGTGAAAATACTCTTTATATGATATAGTAATGTAACAGCCAATCATTTCACTTATACTGAGATATCACCATGATGCTGTTGCTGAAATTTAAAGTCAAAGTGCTCATGACATAAGTGATGTGGATTCTGTTCCTGCCATGCCCAACATGCCAGACAGAGGACGTCAGAATTTTAAAGACTTAATATTTGGCAGAAGACAAAAATCACTTAAAAATTTCAAAGTAATATTAGGATTCATGTGGATTTCCAGTTGCTGTGTGTCGATGCTTCATTTGAGACTGTGGAATAAATATTAATTAACAACTAAAATATCAATAAGTCAAAACAAATATATTAACTGTACAAAATATGAAAATTTATTCTGATATAAACACATGAATAAGATTTTTAATAAATATACATGTATAAAAATATTTCTGTAACACCAACATAATAAATTAGACACCCCTTTAACTGAAAATCTAAACAGATTGTACCTGTATTTATCAAATATCACAATATTTCAAAGCACTATTATGGAAAAAAAAAAAAAAAAAAAAAAAATATTGGGTTAATTAATATTATTAATTGTATAGTGTGCTAGGCAACTTATATGCAATAAATGTAATCAATCAATTTATATTTTCAAAGAGCAATATTTTTTTAAAATTGAACATTCAAACAAATCAATCACAGCAATACTTGTTATATTGTGTATAAATATCAAGTACCGTAATGGTCCAAAGTTATTCATAATATACAGAATTATTGATAACAATTGGAATGTTTTAATCATTAACTTGTACACAATAAGTCTGGCTAGTAACACTTTCTAAAAACTAGATATGTTTCTTTGAAACAGATGTGTCGCCTGACACTGCATAAAAATCAATCAAAGGGAAATAATTCAAAAACGGAACAAGATAGATTTGTGGTTCTTGTGCAATGCACTTCAAGTCATTGCCTGAAACATGTACACCAAGTTTGGAGTCATTTGAACATACTACACCAAAGTAATGCTCCAGACAAGAAATGCTCTATAAAAATCAATCAAAGGGAAATTATTTAAAAACGGAACAAGATAGAGTTGTGGTTCTTGTGCACTGCACTTCGAGTCATTGCCAGAAACATGCACACCAAGTTTGGAGACATTTGAACATACTACACCAAAGTTATGCTCCAGACAAGAAATGCTCTATAAAAATCAATCAAAGGGAAATAATTCAAAAACGGAAAAAGATAGAGTTGCGGTTCTTGTGCACTGCACTTTGAGTCATTGCCAGAAACATGCACACCAAGTTTGAAGTCATTTGAACGTACAACACCAATGTTATGCTCCGGACAAGGAAATCCGGGTGCCGCAGACGCCGACGCCGCCGATGACGAAAGTAATCCCTATATGTCGCCTAGTCAGGCGACACAAAAATCAAAATTATTTTAAATGCATGTGAAGAAGTTCTAAAGAAGTATACATATCGGATACTTATAATATTATTTAATAACAACAAATTCATTGACAGTTTGCGGGAAAAAATTAACAAAGCTAAATACATGTAGATGCTGATTTTGACATCAGTGTTAACTGATTTTGAAACTAAGCAAATAATTATGCCTTCAATTTTTTTTTTTAAAACTCACATTCTTTGGTAACCATATATATTGCAGCATATATTGATCCATTTTATGAAAATTTTAACAAATGTAACACATATACATGTTTCACTCCAACAAATACTTGTACAAGAATTCAAACATCCAGAATTAATTATATGGCTTTCCCTGTATAAAGTTTGTAAACATCTCCAATGCTGGCTCTGGTTTATCTGTAGGAACCATATGACCTGCACCCTGAAAATATATATTCAAATTTAAAAATGTTTAAAAAAGTGCCTTTCCAAAATTGAATTTCTCAATTTTATATGAAGATGCATGGAAATGTTATAACCAAATATCAATTTATTTTTTTAAACTAGGTCAAGTTCAACAATATTTGTAATTCTAGAGTCAAAATAAACTCCATATTACAAAAATATTTTTAACTAGTACACCACAGACAAGCATTATCCCCAAAGTTATGGTTTTTAGTAAACGAAAATTAAAATCAACCCCAAAGATAAGATTTTATTAAAACAGAATTTGGTTTTGAAGATTATTTAGTTTTTTTACCAGAATATTACAGAATTTTAATGGCTAAATTTCGAACCTGTAATCACAAGTTACCCATTGAGGTTGGACGATGGCATAAGGTCGAAAGAAATGAAAGAAATTGTCTATTTTGCAAAAATAATATTGGGGACGAATTTCACTTTTTATTTGAATGTAGCAAGTTCCATAACATAAGGCAAATATATATACCAAAACAGTTTTTTAAAAATCCAAATACTCTAAAAATGCATTTTTTGTTTAAAAGTAAAAATTATAATCTAATGTCTAATTTGTGCAAGTTTATCAGGGAAGGCTCAAAAGCATATCAGTAGCTATTCTTAGTATCCATATATAGCTATATGAGTGTGTATAACTATAACTGTTATAAACTGATTTATTACCAAATAGAATATTATGATTGTCACTTTGCATCACACGACTAGTATATTTTGTACAATTATTGTTATTATTATTATTATTATTATTATTATTATTATTATTATCATTATTATCATTATATGCATATATAGCTAATGTTATTTATATATATGTGTGTTGGCTATTTGTATGATGTAAATATGTTAACTTGACATGCAGCATTTTGTAAATATTCATGTAGAAATAATACCTCACGTACCACCTCCAGTGGTTTTTTGAGTGAATAAAAACTTGAACTTGAACTTGCAATCCACGCCAAGTCTCATTATCCTAATACCAACTGAAACCAGTTGATACTCTGTCCTCTCTTGCTGAGCACCAATTTAAGTTTTTAAATCTTATGATTGACCCAGCTAAGGTTTAAACACCTCCCATTCTCAAAGTTGATGTTCTACCTCTAAGCCTCCAAGGCGTTAGACCACTGCGTTAGCACAGTTGGTAGAGTGCTTGCTCTGTAAGTGGGAGGTCATGGGTTCAAACCCCAAACTGGCCTGTCCCAAGACTTGAAAGTGGATAGTGACTGTTCTTTCGCCAAGCACTCAAGATTATGAAATGAAAGTCACAGTGCTTTCGGATGGGAACTTAAAATAAATGAGGTCCTGTGTCATGGCAGGCATAACGAAATAAAGAACCCTGCTGTATAATGCCATCACCACAATGCACAGACAAAATTCCTGCACCTTTGCCTATAGCTGGCAACATCTCAATATAAGTGACTGGGACATTAAACACCATTACTTAACTCACTCTCAACTTCAAAGCTGTAGAACCAGAATGTGATATCAAACTACTCTGTATATAACAAGAGGTCTTAAAAAGCATTATTTATACCTTCACTGTAACTAGAGACAATCCATTAAATTCCTTTACATATCCAGCTACTTGTTGAGATCCATCAGCTAATCTGTAATACCAAGCTTTTCTCTCTTTCACAACCTAAAATAATTAATATATACATACATGTATATACATGGTGATTACTCAATTTTTGCAGGATTGTTTCAATGAACTTTACCATAATATCTTATCAGTATTCTGAGACATATGATACTTGTAGTACATCGAAATTCACATGGAATTTTGATATGGAACACTTTTCAGCCATTCCTCCATCTTTTATATTGAAGGGCTCCTAAAAAGAGGCTACATAACGCACACACACACACACATATATATATATATATAAATACATGTAAACATTTTTTTTTAATAAATGATAATTTCAAACACATGTAAACATGGAGTCTACACAATAAGTAAACTATTATACAACCCCCTATGTAATGTTTTAATATTTCATGCCCTGTTCAGAAAATTTTAAATGGTACTTTCCGTAAGCCAAAAATCTTATTTGTCTGACATAATCCAGACCAGTTTTCCTTTTTGTTTCAAATTTTAGACATTGCTGACATGTATTAACTTCAGTTATTCACCAAAATTGCAGGGGAAAAAATTCTAGATTCCCTGATAGCAAATGCCTGGATGTTGATGGATGAACATAATAAGGAGACTCAGTGTTATATAGTAATGTAACAGTAATATTGCAATATTTCTCCAAGAAATTTAAACTATATTAGCAGATAAGGATTCTCATATTGAAATGGTCACATTATGACCTCTATCTAGCACATTATTTAGCATAAGTTTGCTTATATTTACCACTTACAAAACAGAATAAATTTAAAGAAAGCACACAAAATAATTATTTACTTTTTTATGTAGGTATAATTAGTCAAAATATGATGGCAGAATATTAATAAACATAAGTAAACTTAGTGTTGGCTATAACATAATGACTTACGACTTATGTTCATATTCATGCCTTTTAACACTTTATTCATTCCAACCAACTTAATTTTAAGACTCAATAAAAACACAGCCATTAGATTTTGAACATCCTATAAAAACAACTTTACAACATTTGAACAGTAATAAATCCAACTTTAGTACTGGTACCACCTACTACAGATGCAGCTAAATTTTATTTACTATACACATAATCTTATATGAGAAGATATGAAATCACCTAGATTTTGTTCTCATACATGCTATAATTCTTGGATGGATCAAGATATGTTGTATGGCCTTCTTCTTAATTAATGGAACATTTTTAACTGCTTGCTTGAACTTATCATTAATGTTGTGTTAAGTTTCACTAGGAAATTGGCTTGAGATAAAATGAAATTGTTACCTGTAATCCTAAATCATCCGCAAACCACTCGTCTCCAAGAAAATTACAGGCCATATCTACATCTCCATTGTATATCAGTACTCTTTTCTGAAGATAATATAGATAAAAATAATTTCTTAAAGAAATAAATTGTACTTTTCAATTAATAATAACCACCAGTACTATATATCACCAGTACATGTACTATATACCACCAGTACTATACACATGTATCAACCAGTACTCTATACCACCAGTACTATACACATGTATCAACCAGTACTCTATACCACCAGTACTATACACATGTATCACCAGTACTATATAAAACCAGTACTATATACCACCAGTACTATACATGTGTATCTCCAATACAATATACCCCCAGTACTTTATATCACCAGTACTATATACCACCAGTACATGTACTATATACCACCAGTACTATACACATGTATCACCAGTACTCTATACCACCATTACTATACACATGTATCACCAGTACTATATACCACCAGTACTATACACATGTATCACCAGTACTATATACCACCAGTATTTTATATTGCCATTACTATAAACATGTATCACCAGTACTATATACAACCAGTACTTTATATCACCAATACCTTACACATGTATCACCAGTACTATATACCACCATTACTATACACATGTATCACCAGTACTATACACATGTATCACCAGTACTATATACCACCAGTATTTTATATCGCCATTATTATACACATGTATCACCAGTACTATATACAACCAGTACTTTATATCACCAATACCTTACACATGTATCACCAGTACTATATACCACCAGTACTATACACATGTATCACCAGTACTATATACCACCAGTACTTTATATCACCAGTACTATACACATGTATCACCAGTACTATATACCACCAGTTCTTTATATCACCAGTACTATACACATGTATCACCAGTACTATACACATATATTACCAGTGCTATATACCACCAGTACTATACACATGTATCACCAGTACTATAAACAAGTATCTCCAGTACTATATACCACCAGTACTATACACATGTATCTCCAGTACTATACACATATATCACCAGTACTATATACCACCAGTACTTTATATCACCAGTACTATACACATGTATCACCAGTACTATACACATATATCACCAGTACTATATACCACCAGTACTATACACATGTATTACCGGTACTGTACACAAGTATCTCCAGTACTATATACCACCAGTACTATACACATGTATCACCAGTACTATACACATGTATCACCAGTACTTTATATCACCAGTACTATACACATGTATCACCAGTACTATACACATATATCAGCAGTACTATATACCACCAGTACTATACACGTATCACCAGTACTATACACAAGTATCTCCAGTACTATATACCACCAGTACTATACATGTATCACCAGTACTATACACAAGTATCTCCAGTACTATATACCACCAGTACTTTACATGTTTTACCAGTACTATACACAAGTATCTCCAGTACTATATACTACCAGTACTATACATGAATCACCAGTACTATACACAAGTATCTCCAGTACTATACACATATCACCAGTACTATACACGTATCACCAGTACTATACACAAGTATCTCCAGTACTATATACCACCAGTACTATATACAGTGCAACTTCCAAAAACCAGCTTCTCCTGGGACCAAGGAATTTGGCCGGTTTTCAGAGGGGCCGGTATTTAGAGGGTCTTATAAATCCAATGGTCCGATCCGGTCCGTATCTCATCTATTTCAGAACTTTATCAAACGGTTCAATGATAAAAGACATAAATGTCATTACATCCTCATAAGTATTGATATTACATGTAATTCTTGAACTTAACAAGTACCTTGTGTATAAATCCAAAGCCTATAAGCTGACAGATTAATACAAACAACTTACAATATCCAAAATGGATACATTTGTGCTGCTAATGTTAGGAAGATGCACAAGGTACGTTTTCCGGATGAAAATGATTTTTTTTTTCAAAATATAGTTATTAATGGTACATGCTATTTACATCATATGAAGCAAAAATATCATCAACATCACTTAAAACAAGGGCCTATCCACCACCGATTTGTCAACTAAAAGCCCATCCGGTTTTTCTAGAGACCGGTTTCCAGTAAAATTAAAAATATATGTTTTAATGATTTTTAAAGTAAAAAATAATTCTTAATATTTTTGCATTGCGCATATAAAGACAACCCTATTGACCCTTAGTGAGGGGTACTTCATGGGTAAAATCCTCGAGGTAAAGGAAAAAAAAACATTAGAAAGACAATAACTGCAATAATTTAATTATCGAACAATCAAGGAAACAAATTAAGATCGATCGAATTATATACTAAAGTACACCTGTATAGGTAAATCGGTTTATCAGTACAATTATTTGTACATAACGACACGTTATTATTTCAGTAATTGGATTAGCTGACAGAAAATCACCTGTCCATTACAGTTCATTGATGCATTGCGACTACAGAAGGCCAGTTTTCGGAAGTAAATTATTAAGATGTAACATGATTTCAGCTCTTAAAAAAAGACAAGTCCGGAATTCAGAGGGACCGGTTTATGGAAGTTTAATTAAATATAAACAAAGGATAAATTCAGGACCAGTCTCGAGTGTTCTGTATGTGGAGGTGATCGGTTTTTAGAAGGGCCGGTGTTCGGAAGTTGCACTGTACCACCGGTTCTATACACATGTATCACCAGTACTATACACACGTATCACCAGTACTATATAACCGGTACTATATACCACCAATAATATATTCTACCAGTACTATACACATGTATCACCAGTACTATATACCACCAGTGCTATACACATGTATCACCAGTACTATATACCACCAGTACTATATATAACCAGTACTATACACATGTATCACCAGTACTATATACCACCAATTATATATTCTACCAGTACTATACACATGTATCACCAGTACTATACACATGTATCCCCAGCACTATATACCACCAGTACTATACACATGACATTGTATCACCAGTACTATATATCACCAGAACTACGGTATACACCACCAGTACTATACACATGTATCACCAGTACTTTATACCACCAGTACTATATATAACCAGCTCTATACACGAGTATTACCAGTACTATATACCACCAGTACTATACACATGTATCCCCATTACTATACAAGTATATCACCAGTACTATATACCACCAGTACTATACACATGTATCTCCATTACTATACACGTACATGTATATCTCCAGTACTATATACCACCAGTAATTTATATCACCATTACTATACACATGTATCTCCAGTACTATATACCACCAGTACTGTACACGTATCACCAGTACTACCAGCACTTTATATCACCAGTACTATACACCACCAGTTCTTTATATCACCAGTACCTACCATACACATGTACCACAAGTACTATATTCATGTATCTCAAGCACTATATACCACCAGAACAATATATCACCAGTACTATACACATGTATTACCAGTACTATACACATGTATCACCAGTACTATATATCATTAGCACTATATATCTTAACCATATGCATGGTCATATTTATTATGAGATGGACAACATAGATGCCATTGGAAAAAACATGGAAAATGAAATAAATGTATAAATTTAGGACATTGTCAGAAAATAAAAAAGAACAAGCATTCTGAGAGTATTGCAAAACGAAACATAAACTTGACCTGTAACTCATCATGGTAGAGTCATATACAAAACATTACTTCCATTTTTGCAAGCGTGTAGAAAAAAAGTGTGGAAAACTAAAATTTCTGTGAATTTTCAAAGATCAAAGGGCCATAACTCCGGTAAAAATTAGCAGATGGAAAGGAAACGTGAACTTGATCTGTAACTCATCATGGTAGACTCATACACCAAAAATCAGTTCATTAGTCTAAAACCATTTAGAAAAAAAGAGCAGAAAACTGAAATTTCAGTGAATTTTCAAAGTTCAAAGGGCCATAACTCCGGTAAAAAATAGCAGACGGAAATGAAACATGAACTTGATCTGTAACTCATCATGGTAGACTCATATACCAAAAATCAGTTCATTATCTAAAAGCATGTAGAAAAAAAGTGCGGAAAACTAAAATTTCTGTGAATTTTCAAAGATCAAAGGTTCATAACTCCGGTAAAAATTAGCAGATGGAAACGAAACGTTAACTTGATCTGTAACTCATCATGGTAGACTCATATACCAAAAATCAGTTCATTATCTAAAAGCATTTAGAAAAAAAGTGTGGAAAACTGAAGTGTGACAGACGGACGGACGGACAGAGTGCAAACCTATAGTCCCCTTCGGCTTTCGCCGGTAGGGGACTAAAAAAAATAAGATGTATTTTTTTTCATTCTATTGTGTATAAGCTTCAAAACATCCAGGTAAATCTAAATAAACTATATATTTTCTATCAGTATATACCACAATTTATTTTTTTTAAAAATCACCCCTATCACCTTAGTTACTAGTGATAGAATGGCCCTTAATAGGGTTCAAAGACTTTTACATCAATTTAACATTTCTTGGCCTAATTTTGCTAAAATCTGAAATCTGAATTATTTTGTTGGGTGTTTAAGTTATACAGGAAGATTTAAGACCACTTTAAGTTTATGGTATACATGAATGTGTTCTAGCCTTATTAAACATTTTTATTTGTAATACCATAAATGTTAAAATTTGTAAATGATAGGAAAATTTTACATACAGATGAATGTGAGCCAAGTTTGCCAGATAAAATGGTTTGTTTTTTTTTTGTTTATTCAAAAAGAAAACTGCTATTGTAGTCTTTTAGATGAAACCTTTCAAACATCCAACTGTAGTGCAAAGTATAGACACACAAAAAATGTATGACTAGGAAGTTACACTTTCTACAGTGAATAGAGTTTGCCAAATGTAATACATGATCAACAGCTCAGTAAAATGTATGCACAGAATTATATGGATAAAAACTTTTATGGCAAAAATACCCAAAATAACCCAATTTACAGAAAAACATCAACTTGTGCTTTCCTATATCCAATGGAAATATCTATTCTGCATGTTCAGGGTTATTATCATGTGAACCAATAGTGCACACAATTTGTTCACCATGACAAGAATAATTTCATATGACCGACAAATAAATATTATCATATACTGATAAACTTTCAGATAAAAACATAATGGCTATAAATAAATTAACAGTCCCACTGTTAGCCACAATCTATGAATCTTGATTTCTGTGCAAATTTCAATACAAAATTTACTCTCCCATTCTTTTGGTATCAGTATGTCTTTTTTTTTTTTTTTTTTACATTGAAAAAGAGATCTTGAACACACTACATTCAAAATGTTGAATCATGGCAATTTTTTCTTCTTTACACAGTGATGTAGGGTGGTGAAGCTTCAAAAACTTGCAGTCAAAAAAACTTTCTACAGCAGAATTGAATTATATTTAATCTCAGCACAGTCAATATTGGTTTGATAAAATATTCCCTTCTAAATTTTATCTAAAATCAACTTACAGTATATACTACACGAGTATTCATTTGTCATAAAACATGTAATAATTGTTTTATTTCCTTTGAAGGACAGTAAAAACATTGTTTAAACATTCTTCCATTTAATTCTAAGTAATAAGTAACATGACTTTCAGTTTACAATTTAAGATGCCATGGTTGTTATTTATGATTTAAGTATTTACCTTTTTATCAAGATTTTTTAGATACTGGCTCTTCATAGTGTTATAAAGTCTCTTATATCCTAAACCAACTTCACCACTAAAATATATCATCAAAATAAATTATAAACAAGAATCAAAGAAATTCCATGAAAACCAGATTATTGTGTGTAAAATTATCAAAATATGTTTTGTAGTATTTATTTACATTTACATGTACAAGTAGTTCAAATTGCTGTACTTGAACATTTTAACAAATGTTATTTCCATCTAATTTTTATCCATGTGATGTTAATGCATATTTTCCCTTTTCAGTAATACTATTCTTATTTTTTCAATCTCCATTTCTTTATACTAAGTTAAATTAAGATCATATGGAAAGATTCTCTTGGAATTTAATTTTGTGTTGTGGTATCTGTCTGAATATAGCTACGATGAATCCCCGTGAAAGAAAAGCAACTATACAGTCATATATCAGCCAATCAAATTGGTTCCAAAATAAGTAAAGAAGAGTTATTTTACACATACCTGCAAACATCCCATGCTTGAACACTATCTGGTATATGTAACTGGTTCCTAACTTCTTCATTATTAAGATAAGTTATAACATAAGAAGCATCAATACAAGGAGGTGTCTCTCTTAGATGAGACTTGTTTGTGAACATTCTTAACCACTACAATGATAATAGATATGATATAAGTTAACTCTCAAATATGTAAATTCCAAACTGGAAGAAATGTCACTATATATATATATATATATATATATATATAAACATATAAACTATTCCATTATAAGCTTCCAATCAAGGAGTGTAGTGTATTATATAATTGTCATAAACCCACAAAAACCCTCCCTCCTTAAAATTTATGTTCCTATAAAGTACCGCCAAAAGTTACCATTTAAAATATATTCTTGTAAATAAATAATTTATAAGTAGCTTAGTTACTGAAAAAAAAGAGTAAATGACCAAACGAATTTCTTTTTAATTTTAAAGTGACCTTCACCTTTGACCTAGCAACCTGACCATCACTCCTAAGCAAGATAAAATCACTAGCAACTAAAGTACAAATTTTCAATAAAATGCAAAAAACAGATGGAAAATGACTGAAAAGATTTCTTCTAGAAGAAGCCATAATCTAAGCTTATGAGCTAATGACCCATCGATAATTCCCCCAAAAAGATACTATCAAAATCAACTTATGTACAGATTCAACTGAATCTCCTACATAGGTTGACTTTGAATGACTAGAAATTGATTTTCTATTGCAGTTCTTACTGATCTGTGGCAAGATTTACAATGCCTTATTAAAGGATTAATTATTAAATCATAATTAGCAAATCATTGTGTCAAGCTAATTAAGATTTAAATATTGCCATAAGCTTCTTCTGTACAAAGTAATATAACACTTGATTGTTACAGAACTTGAAGCACAGAAAACACATTAACAACAGACATATCCAAGATAGATAACATTTCACAAAAAGTGGAGAATGATTACACACCTCAATCTTCTTTTTTATCGCTGGACGGTGCTGCTGTTGCACTTCTAATGGAGTAAAGGTTATCTTCTTTGTAGCTGGGTCAAAGTTTAATCCGGACTGACCTTGACACTCACCATAGAGATTATATACATTTAAACCACCTTCAAAAACAATTGCCTGTGCCTTAACTAACTGAAAAAGATATAAGTTTTGTTGTCAACAGATCTCTCAATGATAAAAATTTAAGCAAAGGTATTTTCAAGATACAAAGTATTAAAACCATAATCATACATAAAGGTAAAATGGTATATAAAACTACAGGAAAAAATCATTTTTATCTATGTTAGATTTATGGTTTTAAGTACTGTAAAGGTATTACCGTAGGTTCAGAATTTTCCGGCAGTTCTAGCTGAAATCCTTTTTCTTTATAAGTATGATCAAGATACACAAGGTGTTTTATGTCATCTGTGCTTATTTACGTCCACACAAATTTATCAACATTATACTTTATTGCAAGCAATTTTTTATATTTAAGATATCAATCCAGATAAGACTCATTCCTTTCTCCTGCACAAAGTGGCATCCGTTTTTGTTGGAAAATACACGTGAAGTGATTCAATGATTTTGTATCTATAAAAATACCAATATATAAAACTATAATGTATACTTGCGAGCAAGCATATGTCAGTGTATCAGCTATAACTCTCTCTAAGGTGCATTTCAACACACTTATAAATTAGCCAAACCCAAAGGGCAGATTAGTAGAACTACATTTAAGTGTAAAAATCTGGAATGAAGTGGACAAATAGTCCATAATAAATTTAATTCAAGGAGATGCCATTAGACCAAAATTTTCCTTTCTAAATATTTTTGTTTCTTTTTATTTGCCAGTTTTAGTACATGTTTGTAATTGTAAACTTTTTGTTGCTACAAAACTTCAATTGTATTTCCAAGGATTTTGTCAGCAAAATACTCTTCTTTTATTTAACCCAATGGTTTAAGATATATTAAATATATAACACCTTTTTAATGCAATTCCATGTCAATTTTTTGTAGGATATGTTTTAAATAGGGGTGAAATGACATCAGTTTGGGTACCATAGTTTTGATGAAATGATATGAACTGTGCCAAGGTTGAGATGGAAGTTACAGAAGAGTATAAAATTAGGTGAACACACATTCCAATCTTTATGTTTGCATGTGAAATAAAAACATGTATAATTAAAACAACTCTAATGGTCACAAAAAAAAAAACTCGCAAAAATGAAATAATGATTATACTTACAGCTTTAGAACAATTTGGTTTAGATTCATTTTCTGTAAATTTACATCTGAGAGATTTTTCATTACAGCAGTAATTTATTAGGTCACCCCATAAACTGTAAATAAATTAAAATAAACAAAATCTTATGTCATTCACATGCCATTTATCTACACAATTAATGAGAAACACATACTTCAGTTTTAGGAAGTTTAAAATTACCCTGCAGTTTTTTCATCAGAAGCCTGTAAACATTCATAAAAAAATGTGACCGGTGTAAATATATCCAGATAAAACAGAGAAGATTTTCATCCAATTCCAACTTGTGTTTTTTTTTAATTTTTTTATTTTTTTTTAAAATTTTTTTCTTTAAACCTCGCAGGATAACTTGTTTTAATTCTCTAACAGACATTTTAAATTGAGTTTTATATAAATAGTTTTTATATGCTTGCATATATCTATGTCTATTAATTGTGTTTTATAGTATCTCATAAGTATTTAAGGCTGGATGTTATATCTTTTGTACTGTGACGATACCTGTTTTAGATAATGTTGTTATGACATGCAACACTTTAATAAAATAAATTATTATTATTATTACTATTATTATTATATATTTATATATATATATATATATGTATATATATATATATATATATATATATATATATATATATATATATATATATATATATATATATATATAAGATTGTTAACTTAAAGCAATCTTAAATATGATTTATATATGTAAGTGTTACAACAATCATAGATGAGTCACAACAAAATTAAAAGTAAAAATAAAAACACTCTTATCACTTAATAGTACTTATACTATAGTAATCATATTTACCACAGAGTTACAAATTTGTTTTTGTAATGATATTTTTAAAGATAAAACAATCAATGTTGGACCTTAGCAGTAACATTTAAAAACTTACATTTAACTTATAAAGTTTAATAAAGGTTTGTTGTTCCACAAATAATATATAACATATTTTTTTTTACAAAAATATATAAAATTTTTTAAAATTTTATACATGTACCAGTACATCTCTAGCAATTTCTATTAAAATACATTTACCAAAAAAGTCAATATGTAGCGTAAATAGGAAAATTTTTATCTGGCACAAATTAATTGGCTTACAGCATATATTTAATGTGTGTGTGTGTGTGTGTGTGTGTGTGTGTGTGTGTGTGTGTTTTCCATATGAAAAGAAAAAATTGACATTTATGTAATAATATTAAACCTACACATCACCAATAAGTCCATGATAATATGCAAAATAAATGATTGAGTTGTCATTCATTTCATCGCTTGATAGTCCATTACCAACGGCAAAACCTTTAAAGTTGAAATTCTGGTCATCAACTACTCTAGCTGATAATGTTGGTACATATATGCCACCATAACTTTCTCCAGTTATATAAAAATCATTTTTTCTATATTCTGGAAATTTCTTAAAAAAGTTCTGCAATGCTACATAATTATCCATAGAAACCTGTAATACAAATTAATTAAATACTAGTATTGGTTATGTAATAGAAATTTTATTGCAATATGAACAAATCATGTTTATAATTTAGTAACATACAAATTTTATTAAAAAGAAATTTTTACATTAACTCATAAATATCTACTGTGAACCCCATATCTACTTCTCAGGTATTTATTTTTTATTAATCAACATTTCTTACTCTATAAGGCTCTGAAATTTTAAAAATTCACTTGTTTCAGTTTGAAACATAGTTTAAAAAAACATAATTCATGATATTTACAAATCACAGATTTCTGAATTAAATCTTCTTTTTAATGGTTTCTTTTCTATATATATAAATATATATATATATATATATATATATAAATATATATATATATATATATATATATATATATATATATATATATTGGTAGTTTACTCAGAAGTCCATTAAACAAGAAGCACTGTATCTTTTTCTCAATACAATTTTTCAAATTACAGTTAGATATTATAAATATCTAGACACAAGACTAATCCTAACCTATGTCAATCAGATAAAGAACATTGTATACATACATACCAGGTCATCATCTGTAGTGTAATTTTTGTCATCAGAATAAGAAAATCCAACACCTGCTGGAGCTTCTAAATATAACATATTAGCTACCTGTAAATTAACAATTTTATAAATAAAGTAAGGTACAACCTTATATCATTCCAATCACAAAATGTGTCTAACGGCTAATAAAAGTGGAGTACTGTACTGGAAAGACAACATAAAATTATATTTGTAAATGTATTTTATTCTTCAGTGAAATATGGCTGGATCCGTCTTTGTAAATAGATTTGTGTAGCAAATTTGGGTTATTCAAGAGTAGCATTAGACATTAGATTTTGGATATAGTTGTATAGTTATGTGGTATGGTGAGGAGGGGAATCCTGGTGTCTTTTATACCCTAGCCAAGATTCTTTTACTTTTAAAGGGATTGATAGTTTTGGGATGGTGGAGGAAACAGAAATAGTTGGAGAAAACTGCCAACCTTAGCAAAAATTGGCAAACTAGGATCTTCTAAAATGGAAATTTAGGCAGTTAGAAGTAAAGTGATCCAAAAAATGACCCTTTAGATTGCTGAACCACAAAGACCCTCGTACTCAATTGTCTATAAGCTTCAATAAGAACAAAATAATGTTTTTTTAATCAAATAACCATTAAACAACTGTTATCTACACCCAATAAGTGTCAAGTGTAATGCTTATTATAGGTTTAATTTTCATTTAAAAGTACAATAAACTGATATTTTTACCAAAATTTAGTTTTCTAGTTGGTAGTCAGTAAATTCTCTTATTCAAAACTGCAGGACACAGTATCCTGAGTATGGTCTGGCAATAAACATCAATGCACAACATTACATGTACTACCATAAGTGAAATATTCTTACATTATTGGACTATAACATCAAAATGTCTAGCAAACTTACCTGATTCCAACTGTACTTATTGTACACTAAAGTCTTCCCATCTCTCAACACCTGAAAAAGAAGACATGTTCAAGTTTTCATATTTATAATAGACCAGTTACAGCTAATTAAATGAGAAATTAAAAACTGGGCCAAAATATAACACAAGGTTGTATCCATACTGTTCAAATTAATTTAATTAACTTACAAGAACATTCTGTATAAGTACATCACAAAGTTGCCTTTACATTGCCTTTTTTAAATGTCTTGAATGATTTCACAATAAATAAGTTTTATTTTCTAGTTTATAGTCTCTAACAGCCTTGTTTTACTTTTTTTTTTTTACAAAGACTGTTGAATAAGTTTGATTTTGCAAACATGGCATGGATGACTTTTTAAATCACATTTGAAGACATTGTAACTAAAAAGAGAGAAAAAAACCAATACATTATGAGCATATCTACTTACAATAGGGAAATCAACCTCTCATGGTTAAAATTTAGTTTCTGACCAAAGTTTCTTTTTTATTGTAAATGTTTCTTACTGTAAATGGTCCATGTTCAGTTAGAAGTCCTAGATCAGAACTACAGCCTGGTCCACCATTCATCCATAATACAACAGGGTCTGTACTAGGATTGTTTGAAGATTCTACAAACCTGTTTGTAATAAAATTAATATTGATGTAAAATCGCCACAATTTGTTGTTCAACTGTGGTGAAACTACACTTTTTTATCAGAAATGAAAGATGTTTTGGATTAATTTTATGTTATTTTGATCATACTTGTCTACCTTAACACAAGTACACAAAGCATTTTTCTCAGAGGTCTCATGCCAAAACTGCAAAACTTCAATTTCTTAGCAAAAGAACAGCCACTTCCTATTTTTACACCTTGGTCGCATGGCCATGGTTCAAACTCATGATCTAACAATTACTAAGCGAGTATACTATCTTAGCTATTGTTGTTGTAGACAACAGAACATATACAATAAAATTTACTGAACTTAAATATTGATACTACAGTATTCTTAAATTAACTAAAGTGAATATATTGTACTTATTGAAAATCTAATTGTAAAATACATGTATAATACCAATAATGTAAGTGTTTTGTTCCTGTTGCATCCAAGTAACCAGAATACTGTTTCCATGGCGGCTGGCTTGACAACCCAGGCAGTGTTTTAATCTCATCTTCAACTGCTGCAGATATTGCTTGTTTCGACAACAAAACAACAATGCCAGCAATCAGACTGGCAACTCCAAGATAATTCATTATCTGTAAAATAACAATAATTTTAGCAATTTAAAAAATATAAAAAGAAAAATGCTGAGGTTCTCTCAAGGTATGTTTGATATAGTAATAATATGTACTGTGCAAGATGATATGCAATCAAATAATTTAATTCAACAGTTTGGACCAATAAATAATGTTCTGAAATAGACCTGAAATACATGGCTCCAAACGGCTTTTTTATATGATAATACTAATGTTAATATCAGTATTATAAAAAAGCCGTTCGGAGCCATGTATTTCAGGTCTAGTTCTGAAAGGGATATTTTGATCTGAATGGTTTTCATAACAATGGAAAAACTTTTTTACAAAACAAATGTTTTTAACATGTACAAAAAAGGTGTTGAAGTCATCAAGCAGTGTGAATATAATCGTACCTCAAGAAGACACTAACACTAACAGATGTAAAAATTTATCATTTATATAAAACCACCAGCTGCTCCATTAAAGGACGACGTATAGGCCTATCTTATTAGTCATGTTTTAGTTTTAAAATAAACCACTTGTCAAAATCTAGATTACTGCATACTGTCGTACATTTTTGTCAATATTTGTGAACAACTGCTAAATTTTAACTCCAAAGATCTGTCAATCTGCTACTGTAAGCTTACTGTTCTACGTAGTTTCACTTTCAAACTAGTCTGAAGATAAGATTTATTACTTACGCTGTAGTTGAAACTTTTTAATTTACTAAAAACTTTATCAAATCTATAAACATCAATTCTACTTATAACAACTATACCAGTTTAGGTGATGTCCAGCCTTTGTCTGCATGGACATTTAAACAACTCTCGTGCTGATCACACAGCAAACTCACATGACACCTCCTCCCAGGGAGTGTGTAAACGACGGATAGGTAACTTTAATAAGAATCCGGATTTGTCAGAACCATATTCAATGATCTTTATTGTTCAAACATAACTGCAGTAACTGGTTATGGTAAATATGAACAATAATACAACACACATAAGAAAATACGAAATCATAATTAATATTTAAGTAGGTTTTAAAAGCTTAAATATTATTTTGCTATCGCCTTTAAATTTATAAACTGATTATTTGTATTTGTAAGATAATGTAATAAATAAAATACAAACATACCAGTCCATGTCCAAATCACAATTTTAAACAAACAAAAAAACTTTGAAAACTTGTCAGCTCAGTCACATACGTAAACCGTTAAAGAAGTATAAGGCCGGTGTTACGGAAGGCTAAGCACCTCCTGTCTGGCTATCAATAACCTGGTAACGTGAGAAGCATAGGAACATGGAACTATCTGACATCGAATATATCCAGTATAAGTTTGGATACAGTACCAGCGACTTATCAACCGAATATTGTGAGGACGGTTCTAAACTTTTTAGGACCAAACTTATTTGGGCCCTTGATTAGCCAATGCTTGCTACTTCGAGTCAACAATTTAAATGTAAAGCAGCTTGCTTCGTTGTAGATAATCCCCGTACAGTGGGAACAGTCTCTATTATTCTTTCAGAATTAAAATTGTTAGAGAAACATTTAAATTTAAAGAAGCCTGATATGTCTATTTTGGGTACAGAAAGGACCGTGAAAAAAAATAACGTATTTCGTCTTCTACACAATTCAATTTTTGTAGAAAAAACATAACCCTGTTAACATATCTGTATTGGTATTCTTTTTGTTCTGAATTTAGAAATTGTAGATCGAGGTGTCAGATAAATTAAACAAGCACTCTGAGAGTATTGCAAAACAATACATAGTCCCCTACCGGTCGCATATTTCACTAATCCCATAGTTTTAGGTAAAATGTACCTTATTATATGGTACAAAGATTTATAGTTATAAATTATACGTGTTGTTCAAGATGTAAAGCAAAACTGGATCATAGTAAAATCAAAAACCAGCAATGGAGTTCTAAAAATTTTAAGTTTAATCATGAATAGGTTAATTCTCCCAAAACCTTCTTATTTTTGACAGTGTGTGGAAAGAGAATAATTACTAGGTCAATTGTAATGCAATTTAGTTTTTGTTTTATAATATATCATTACACATACATTACAAGTCTAACAGTTCTTGATATGGAGTGTAATAGTGACCTGCATACCAAAAAACAATTCATTAACTCCAAGCGTGTAGAAAAAAAAGAGCGGAAAACTGAAATTTCAGTGAATTTTCAAAGTTCAAAGGGCCATAACTCCAGTAAAAATTTGCGGACCAGAATGAATCGCTAACTTGATCTGTAACTCATCATGGTAGAGTCACATACCAAACATTAGTTCCATTTCTGCAAGCGTGTAGAAAAAAGTGCGGAAAACTAAAATTTCTGTGAAGGGCCATAACTCCGGTAAAAATTAGCAGATGGAAACAAAACGTAAACTTGATCTGTAACTCATCATGGTAGACTCATATACCAAAACTCAGTTCATTATCTAAAAGCATTTAGAAAAAAAAGTGTGGAAAACTGAGGCATGACAGACGGACGGACGGACAGACAGACAGACAGACAGACTGAGTGCAAACCTAAAGTCCCCTTCGGCTGTCGCCGGTAGGGAACTAATAATTATGTTTTCGTTCTGTTTCTTCTTCTTCTTATTATTATTATTATTTTTATAATTTTTTTTCTTCCTTAAAATTGTCCGGTGCAGAACTCGGAAACGGTATGATGGGTTTCGATGAAATTTGGTACCAACAATCTGCTATCTTGGTAGATATGGATAAATGATCAAATTTTTTTCTATCTCGACGGCTCAGCGGTCGGTGCATGTAAATTGCGTAATTTAATTCCAAACATCTTTCTGTCCAATACGTACAAAGAGAGATAACTCTTATAGAATCTTCTTCTTTCTTATTCAGTTTCTCAGATATATGAGCGCCCGAAAAAAATGGGTAATCTGAATTAATGTATACAGTTAAGCACTAAACAAAAATGATTGAATGTTAATGTTAATTAAGTGACTAACCTCTTTCTCACATACATACTTTGTTCTTAATAAATTCTCAGTTACTATGTATTAAATTGTTAAAAATATATCAAATTTTTATCAGCACTGCCAAACAAGTTAAAGGCATCATTCATTCTCGTTCAAAATTTTAGGATAGGTTCCTGCACCATTAAAGTTTTACATCCATGGGTATTTATTGGGTGAGGGACAGGAAGATGGGGTCTTAAAAACAAAAATCACCAATTTTTCCTTAAACACTTTGCGGTGTGCTATAAAACCAATTATAGCGCTTTATCATAACTCATAAACTAATGAGATCCCCATCCCTAAAGTATATATTTTCTGGTTCCTAATGATAAAATAAAAAGAATGACACTAATCAAAGACACCTAAGGTCCTTTCCCACTGAAGGGTAGGGCTGGGTGATGCTAAGTTAATTTTAAACTATTGAAATCCCCACCCCTAATTTATGTATTTTCTGGTTCCTTATGAAAAGTTGAATAGAGTGATATTAATAAAGGGCACCTAAGGTCATTTCCCACTGTGGGTGGTGCTATGTACATGTATAGCTTTTAAATAGTTAAAATCCTTTCCACTCATCTGTATGTTTTCTTGTTCATTATGGACTTTTGAAAAGAGTGATAAAAACCTCCAGGAAATCATTTTCAAGAAAGGGTAGGGGTGGGAAGCCAGAATTCTTAACACCCACCCTCAGTCAAGAAACATTATCTTATGGCATACTTGATTTCATTTCTTAAGGCAAGTTTACAGGATTAAATTCCTATTCAAAGAATTGTAAACAAATTCAATAGCATTATTACATGTTTTGATATGGACAATTGCTTTAATCTCTTTGTCAATTATCCATTAATATGTAGGTTATGGCTACTTCACAGTCATGACACATGTCAATCAAATTTGTTGGTTAAACACCTCACAGTTCGTGAAATAGATTTGCTATCAATCAAAGTTGAATACCTGTCCAATCAAAATACACCAGCTAATAGAATTGCCAATTTAATGGATAGGACCTATGTCAGAAGACAGAACGCATGATTCTGATCTATTAAACTTGTATAATTTACATACATTTCGAATTATAAATTTATACATGCAGATTCGGACTCCCGTGATCAATTGGTTTCTTTTAACAAAAAACATTGTTGCAACAATGGGGTATGAGAGAATGAAAATATATATTAAAATGAATACTACTCGAATTATAATTGTACAATTCGATGTTAACTTTAAATTTACTTGTCTTCCGCCTTTTCTCTTAGTCAGCTTTCGATTACTAGTAATGGATACTATCAATCCATCTCGAGATCAGTCCATCCATCAGCTGGTATCCCAGTTACAATCTCTAGTTATTTATGTAGCCGGGGTCCCAGACATAGTGTGTTAGGTTCAGAAATTAACACTAGCGTATTTTTCAAGGACTTATGATAGTTAGATACTTGATGATCGGACTCCCTCTTGTAATTTACTCTGAGTGTCTGAGTGCGTATAGTTTTATTTTAAAAAGTGTTTGTATTAACAATGTTCTCGGTCCTTAATCCAGATCCTCAATATTCAGCTTGGCTTTTTTCCCCGAGGGGCTTATTGCATATAGCAGCGACATAAAGACCGTTTTAAAGAACACATGTCCATGTTTCAGTCTTTCCGGCTCTGTCGGGCGACTAGACCTGAAATACATGGCTCCGAACGGCTTTTTTTTTTTAAAAAAAAAAAAAAAACTGATGTTGCAGTTTCGGCCGAACGGCAACATCAGTATTATAAAAAAGCCGTTTGGAGCCATGTATTTCAGGTCTATCGGGCGACGGGACAATCTTGTTTTTATGAGGTGACAGTGTAAAACTGTTAGTTCAGTGATTTGTGATTTCGCTAGTTCAGCTAAAGGATGATTCTCAATAAGCCGAGGCATCCGCCTATAGAATTCATAATTTAAAATTTGTTACAATGATATTTACACTGTAAACATAAAAAAGAGACTACCAAAACGGAACGGTTTTGAATATTAAAAGTTTGATAATACATTACATTATGTGTTTAAACATACATTTCAGAATACTGCATTCCGTATACTTCCATACAAATGCGAAAATTTTGACGAAAATAAGGTTCGCGTTTTTCAATTAATACACATGGAGCGCATTCCTCTCCATCAAAGATATTTTGACTACCAAAACTTCTATATTTTATCTTCTGTTTTGCAAATTTTGGTTAATGGAAAGGGATGCGCTGGCATTGAAATTTGGGGATAAAGATAAAACACATTATCCCTTAATCGCCCCAAACAACATACATACTTGATATTAGCTAGCATACGATTATCATCTACGTTGGCTGTGTGGTAGGACGTAGGAAATGATAACCTAAAAGTCCTGGTTCGAATCTTGTGTCCCCTTTTTTTATATGTTTTAATATAATTTATAGTATTTTTTTTTTACTTTTACAATATTTTTTTCTCATTTAAACGCAGTGCATTTGCTTCTTCAACAAATTACGCACTGCTCATCTGAAGACATCATTGAAACTAGTTTCAATACATGTCGTATATATCTAACAACGATATATTCTATCGTCAGGCCACTGGTCAATACACGTGCGTTTCCTATACAAGTTTAAAGTATACAAAGCAACATTATAAAGCATGTAAAACACGGAGCTATACCATTGCATTGTAGGCGCTGCGTTAGTTCACAGGCGCAGATCATGTATTGTGAATTTTGCTCTTTACAATCACGGGTAATAATAGTGAGAAAACGACCAATGACAGATTTTCATATTAAGTTTATTTTTTTCTTATTTTCAATTTTGAGATGTCTTTATTGTGTTACTTTTTAAATTGGTACGTTAGGCTAAAACTAATTTGCATTATGCCTCGAGTCGATTTTCGGATAAAGAGGTCTCCCAAAGGTGTAACCTTGTTTCTTGGCATTTTTCCTATAGGCGGATCGCTCGGCTTTTTGAAACTCATTCTTTTGTAACATCTAATCTATTTATCTGTAAATCAAAATAAAAATAAACATCATTTCTATCATTTCTCGATACACTTACTCAAACTTGATTTAGTAATATCCTTAGACTTTGATATTATACTATATACTTTGATATTTTAGTTAAGATTGTAACAAAAGACTGAAAACAGTTGTAAAACTAAACTCCATAGGTTATTTTTTCCATGTCATCATGATCATTCCTTCAAGTTTTTGTTACTTAAAAGGTAAAATAATGAAGATCTGTTTGTCCATACATCGATATTGAAACGGTTTTAAATATTGCCGGTTCATATGTTGTCTTATGAATCTGTACGGTGTCTATACAATAAGTTTGCATGACATTTATGTTGTCATGGTGTCATGTCAGTTAAATCACACAGTGACAACAATAACAATGATACGGATGATGACAATATACATGATGATATTATTATGTAAGACAAATGTACATTTACTGTAGTGTATTTGCACTTTGAGACTCGTCCAAGTATTTGAAATAAACTTTAATAATAATAATAATAATAATAATAATAATAATAAATAATTAATGATAATAACTTTGACAATAATAATAATTAATAATAATAATAATAATGATAATGATGATAATAATGATGATGATAATAATAATATCGTTGTTTTTGTTTTCTTTAAAGGGGTTATAGTGAAATGGGGAGTGTGTTAAATTGTTTATATAGAATGATCTAACGTTTTATAGTTTGTCTCTAGATGGTACAACAAAATTATTATACGACAAATTAAAATAAAACTATATACTAGCATTTTGTTTTAAATTTTCTTGAGAGATTTGAATCTTCCCTTTTTATACTGACGAAGTTGGTGATACTCATGACAGGTTTTATCATTTCATAGTAGCTTAGTTTAATTTAAACACATTTTTTGTTCTAAATACAATTTTCTTTTTAATGTTTAATAAGAAACAAAATGATAAGGATTCTGAAACCAGAGATAATCTCTTATAGTAGCTTAGTTTAATTTAAACACATTTATTGTTCTAAATACAATTTTCTTTTTAATACAAAATAATAAGGATTCTGAAACAAGAGATAATCTCTTATATAAACCAGTCTCCTACTTCATTAATTACTGATATTAATAAATATGGTCGATGATCATCTCATATACAGTACCGAGAAAAGAAGAAGTAGCTTAAGATGAATAGAACAATTTAATATTTTATTTACGTGTCACGTTTTAAACTTAATTTAAAACATTGCGTATATGTTACAAAATTAGCAGTTAAAAGCCACTCTGTAGAGTTATGAGAGACGATAAGATCATATCTACATATAAAACATTTTGAAACAGTAAATAGAACAGAAAAACAGAAAAGAATAGCAGACTGAGATACAGACAGAATAAGAAAATAACTACCGTATGATAACAAAATGTAATGGCATATAATTCCATGAAATTATTGAGACTATAGTTGGTAAATACCAGGGTTCAGGTAAAGTTTTAGTATGTGGTGACTTAAATAGTCGCACTGGTGAACTTAATGATATATTAAATAATGATACTCTAGATAGATATATCAATAGTGTTGAGCACGATGAGACCCCCAAAGTTCCGAATAGACGTTCTTATGATAAAACGGTTAATCCGTTTGGCCGTAAATTGATAGATTTATGTAATAATACAGGACTTACTATAGCCAACGGTAGATTAGGTGATCAGTCTACCGTCAATTTTACATATTGTAAAGAACACGCACATAGTGTTGTTGACTATCTATTAATCTCTGTAGAGGATTATGATATCTTGTCGGATTTCAAAGTATTGCCACCAAATGAGTTTTCAGATCATGCTCCGGTATCGTTCAAACTGTACATGAATCGAAATCTACCTGGACAATACGTAATTACATGAAATGGAACAAGGATAAGCAACCAGAATTCCAACGACTCGTAGAGGAATCTTGTGTTGCGTTATTGGAAAAAGTTAAAAATTTATCAAGTGCTGAAGATACAATTAGTGTTGTGGATGAACTAACAAATGTGTTGTATAAAGCAGCCAATGATGTGTTTGGTAAATCGGTGCTTATTTCTAACGATAAAGCGGATTGTAGGAAAATCCGTAATCAGTGGTTCAATATGGAGTGTGAGCGCGAACAAAAAAACTTCAATTTGGTCCGTAACCATTATTATAGACATGCAACGGAACATAATAGAAGGCAATATGTGTTGGCTAGAAATAAGTATAATAAAGTTAAAAGAGTTGCTCGGGCAGCGTTTAAACGGAAACATGGTTTAAAACTTATTGATATTGCTAAAACCAATCCTAAAAAGTTTTGGTCTTCAGTTAAAACAAGGAAGAAAAGTAAAATAATTCCTGAAAGTGAAGAGATCTTTGAGCATTTTCGTGAATTACTTGGGAGTGACCCACCTGAATTAAGCAACGAAATGCTAAATATTATCGACAATGATCTTCCGTGTGAATTGGATATCGAATCTTTAGATAAGGAAATTTCAGAGGATGAAATATTGTGTGCGATTCGTAATCTAAAAACTGACAAAAGTGGTGGACCAGACTCGTTAATTGGAGAAATGTTCATCTGTAACGCAATTGTATTGGCTCCAATTTTTAAGTTACTTTTTAATTATATATTTAACAACAAAGTATTCCCTGATTCGTGGACTGAAGGGCTAGTTATTCCAGTTCCTAAAACTGGCAATCCAACAGACCCTAATAACTACCGACCTATTGTATTGGTTAGCGTCTTCTCAAAAATATATACAACTATACTCACCAAACGCCTATTAACTTGGGCAGAATCAGAGGAAAAGTTGATTAATAATCAATTTGGATTTCGTTCAGGGCGTTCTACAATAGACGCAATATTTACATTACATGGAATTATATCTCATTCATTACAGTTTAAGGAGAAATTATACTGCGCCTTCGTTGATCTTCGTAAGGCATTTGACAGTGTTGTAAGAAAACTGCTTTGGTATAAACTTCTAAAGTGTGGACTAAGCAGTAAATTCGTTAATGTAATACGTTCGGTATATTCCAATGTTACTAATGGTGAAGACATCTCAGAAACGTTTGAAAATCTCATTGGTGTTAAACAGGGAGAACCACTATCTCCTTTGTTGTTTTTATTTTTTATTAATGACATAATTCAAGATATGTCGGTTTCAAGTAACGATAACTTCTGTTATCTAAATGGATATTTAATTTATCTCATTCTATTTGCGGACGATATGGTCATTTTTGGTAAAACACCAAGTGCTTTGCAGAACTTACTAGACAAACTTTCGCGATATTGTAAAAAGTGGAACATCTTAGTCAATATTGATAAAACAAAGGTGGTCGTGTTCCGAAATGGATGGCGCCCAGTTAGTGACAGTTTTTATTACGATAATCGGAAGTTAGAAATAGTTGACTCATATGTATACCTAGGTACATTGCTTCACTACAACGGTAAGTTTATGAAAACACAAAAAAGAATAGATCGAAAGCATTATATGCACTACTCAATTCTCTGCGGAATATTTATATCGATGTTAAACAGAAACTATTATTATTTGACAGTATGGTTGGATCTATTCTCCATTATGGTTCGGAAGTTTGGGGATTCCATCGTGCCCATGATATAGAAGTTGTTTTTAATAAATTTTGTCGCTATATCTTGTGTTTATCCAAAAATGCCCCCATTAGTTTTATGTGTGGCGAACTTGGTCATCTCCCAATAAATATTATAAGAAAACATAGAATTATTAAATATTGGTTTAAAATTATTAATCATAGACCTGCATTTGTTTACGATATCTATAAAGTGCTTTATAATGACGTATTACTGGGTAAACATAATTGGGTGTTAGATGTTCGAGAATTATTGTATTCTTTGGGTTTAAATGACGTGTGGATAAATCAAGACTTTATAAGTGACGATTATGAAGTTGTTAAACAGCGCATAAATGATCAGTATTTCCAGCAATGGCTTGCAGCCATTAACTCGTGTGAAAGGTTATCCAGCTATGTGACTTTTAAAACAAACTTCGATTTAGAAACTTATCTATCATATAACTTTAATATATCATTATTAACAAAGCTTCGAAGTGGAACTTTAGCACTTAATATAGAAACAGGTCGTTATGATAATAGACAGAGAGAGCAACGATTATGTTCAATGTGCGATATGAGTGTGGTTGAATCCGATTATCATTTCATACTTGTGTGTCCAGCATTACGGGCACTACGACTCTCATATTTACCAAAATATTTTTGTATGTGGCCAAATACCTTCAAGTTAAAACTTTTATTGAAAGGAGATTCTCTTAAAAACACACGTAAGCTTTGCCAGTACTTATTTCATGCATGGAAAAAAAGGTGTCTATTATTAGCATTGTGACTGTTCTCTATGTAGCGGTGTTGGATTTTGTATATATTGGTTCATAGTTTCATATATTTCATAGTTTAACTTCTTATTTCTTATTTCATAGCTATCAACACATTAAACACAAACTTACCTTTCATTTGGCCTTACCTTTAGTCTCGTTCTTATTTTCCCGGTTTTTCTATTGTTACTTACCTGTCACATGACAAAATTACTTACCTTTAGAAGCCATGACAGTGGACAGCTTATATTCTCACAAAATATATGGACAAAGAATGATTGCTTAAATTGTAAGTTTACTAACTTTACTTATACTTTCTTCTTACCAATACGTTTACCCTTATTGAATATTTATTCCGCGCAATCGCGAAATTATGCTATTTTTCATATATTTATATAGTCATATAAATTGTATAATATCATGTATTATTTACATAATAGTCTAACCACGGTTATACCCGTGACACGCGTTGTACTTTTATAGACACCGTGAATTGACCTATATCTTTATATATGTACGGGTATATTGTATTCAATGTACATAGTAAGTCAGACACCTTAGTATTGGTTTATTTATGTATTTGTAGTCTGGCTGTTATCTGAGTTATTGCATTTAAATACCATATGGACAGTGTAGAGTCTAGTACCACATAATGGTAAAACTCCTTTTTATAAAATATGTTACTCAATTATTGTATATATATATAGTGTTTAATTATTCATCTGTATGTCAGATGATTTTGTTATTACTGGTATTTGGTAATGTAGTTCTAGAAATTATACCAGTTGTATTTGGAGGTTTACAAAGTCCATTTCATTATATTATCTAATTATATGTAAATATTCCGTGTTATTGCTATTATTATTCCCGTAATGTTATTGTTAATACGGTCATAAGAAATGGATAGAATTACCTCCCTTTAGTAATATTTTATATATTAAATACCTATAAAGAATTAATGTATCAGTCTATATTGTTGAATACTGACAACAAGTTTCTTTTACAATGTCTATATATATTTTTGGTAATATTAATGAGATCTTTGAACTATGTGTATTTTGTAATATTATGCAAAATAGTAATTGTATCTTTCGTTTCTTCTTTTTAGGACTATATTTTATCTATATGTAAATAAACCATGGATGAACAATAAATGCTGCGGCTGAAACCTAAACGGTGTATGTTGTATTACGAACCCCCCGTTACATTTGGAGCCCCCAGTGAGGAAAAACAATTTGAAGTCGCAGTGTCAGACAACAGACAGACAGTCGTAAAAGAAGCGCCAAGTCCCATATATCGTGTTTGAGGAAAAACAAGTGTTTTGACTCTATTTTTGAACAATAAAGTTTATTACTTCCGGTTCCGGTTTTAAAAAAATGGATCAAGAGTGTAAGTGACACAGATTAAAAAAAAAAATGGCTGCGCCCATAGACTTTGATATTTTGTAAATAATAATAATAATAAAAAAAAAATATTGTGTAATTGGACAGAAAACTTTTCCTGTCAGTTGATTCAACATTGTATTTTTTTTTCAGGAACTTTATTGTTAGAAGAATTTATTGGTACCTTTATATTTTTTTTTAAAAAAAAAATTCAAGTGTAATAATATTGTTTAATTGTTGATACCCTTTCCTTTTTTATCATGTCAAGTGTTTTATAAACTTGACATTAGGTGCAATTTATAGTCAGAAGAAATAAAAAACTTGACTACAAGGTATTTATTTTTTTGTTCGTAGTCATCGGCCGAATTTTATTAACTATTAACCGGTTGTATTTTGCTGCATATGGTTATAAATTTTGTATGTTGATCATTCAAAATTTCAGCACATATGCAGTAATACCACTTAAACGCGCCGTTTATTGTGTATGTTACATCCGAATAATATCTTGTCCCTTTCCCACCCTAAACTAACAATATAATCTTAGTGTGAGAGTGTTTTTGACAACTGACTTTGACATACCAGTATTACATATAGAGTATAATAATAAATACACTATATATTATTACAATACACACTTTACCAAATTGCATTACATATAACATTATCTTGATACAACATCATCATAACAACATAGCGCTGCGTTCATCTTTTTGCTGCTTGCTTTGGGTATATATATATATTTCATGATATCATGATTATAGTGTAGTGTCATATTGTAACAAGGTATATACAACGGTGTTGTAATATTGTAATAAGGTTACATTAAGTTTTATACAATAGTAATATATGTCACCATATACTCCTACGTTCGTACAAATAAGTTGAATTCAACAAACTAATCAATTAATTTACATCGTTGGACATAGGATACTAAAGCGACGTCGATATTTAATCGTATTTACATCTCACATCATCGCCGGAATTTATTTAAGTTAGAGCAACAACATTTTAGTTAGGTTGGTTTATAAGTTATCTGGTTTAAGGTATTGTATTGGTTTGTCTTGTCTTGTTGAGTTTGTCAAATTATATCGTCATGGCAACCAAATTAACAGAAGAGGAAATCAAACAAATGGAACAACATTTTGAGAAATTAGGAGCAAAACCGAAAATGGATACGCTTAAAGATTTTCAAAATTGGATGAAAGATGTAACATCAGAGGAAGTAAAACCTGAAATTCCACCGCGAACGCATCATTATGCCGCTAGTGTGCATCATTTCCCGAAAATATCAACGTTTTCTGGAGATGACAAAAAGGATAATGTAACATTCAGCATTTGGAAACATGAGGTAGAATGCGTAATAAATGAAGGTCACTCTAAGCAAACAATATCGCAGGCAATAAGGAGTTCCCTAAAAGGTGAAGCTTTGCGAGTACATACTAGATTAGGATCGGCTCCATCAATTGTACAGGTATTGGATAAGTTTGAGAGTTTATACGGGACAGTAGATGCACCTGAAACTATAAAAGCTAGGTTTTATAGCGCATATCAAAACGAGGATGAGGATGTTACGGCATGGAGTAATAGGTTAGAAGATTTATATATCGATACACCAGATTATAAAACATCGACTCCGGCTCAAATAGATGCTGAGCTTTGCAACGTGTTTTATAGAGGATTGAAAACGTCTTTGCGGGACATAACGGGACATATTTTCGACAGGGTCAAGGATTTCGACAAGTTGAGAGTAGCTATTAGACAAGTGGAAAATGATAAAAAAGAGCGTAAGTTAAAGGAAAAGGTTTCAAAATTAACAACAAGTAAGTCAGCTGTGGAAACTAATGAGAGCAACAACGGATTAGAAGAATTGAAAGGTATTGTCAATCAGTTAGCTATAGATGTAAAATCAATCAAGGATGGGTGTACAGGATACAGTAACAACAATCAAAATATGGATCAATATAGATATAATACACAATCAAATTACAGACAGCAGTATGGATATAGGACAAGGCAACAGTATACACCAAGACAAGAATTTACACAAAGACAATACACATCAAGGCCACGATTTCCGCCACCTCAACAGAGCACGTCGCGATATAATACAGTCACCAGTGGACCAACATGCTTTAGGTGTGGTCAAATTGGACACGTTCAACTGGGATGTAGGGTGAATATGGACCATTCACGGCGTTATTTAAACTGGCCGAGACCTGCGCTAAGGGGCAAGCGTTAGGTGATGTACAAAATAGCCCTCCACGTAACATCGATGAGCATTTAGTCGGCAACGCAAATGAGTTACCTATTATTATATCAGGACATAATACACCGTCATTGATTGATACAGGATCGACAGTTTCTACTATCAGTCAAGAATTTTATGATACTCATCTGCAGCATTTACCGATACAACCGTTAGGGAATATTTTACACATCGAGTGCGCCGATGGACAATTATTACCATATAGTGGTTACATTGAAACTGAATTAAGAGTAACAGGAATGAATGAAACGGACAATGTGATTAGTAAAGGGTTGTTTTTAATAGTTCCAAATAGTCGATATAATCATAAAGTACCAGTATTGATAGGAACCAATTTATTGACAATATTATTAAATAGAACAAAGTCAAGACATGGGTTAAATTTTCTGCAGCAAGCTAATCTACATACTCCACTTTATCTTGCGTTTAGGTGTATGTCACTTAGAGATAAACAATTACAATTAATACAATATTTTATATTAATTATATTATCCAAATGTCATTGTTGTCAAAAATAATATGTATATTGCTACAGCAAATTTTGCTTTTTGCAAAAAAAGTCATTCATTCATTCAATAATAATAATAATAATAATAATAATAATAATAATAACTAGAGATTGTAACTGGGATACCAGTTACGTATGATTCCCCACCATCCATAATCTATATATTGTCTAAAATATACACCTGCTGATGGACTGATCTCGAGATGGATTGATAGTATCCATTACTAGTAATCGAAAGCTGACTAAGAGAAAGGGCGGAAGACAAGTAAATTTAAAGTTAACATCGAATTGTACAATTATAATTCGAGCAGTATTCATTTTAATATACATTTTCATTCTCTCATACCCCATTGTTGCAACAATGTTTTTTGTTAAAAGAAACCAATTGATCACGGGAGTCCGAATCTGCATGTATAAATCTATTTATAATTCGAAATGTATGTAAATTATACAAGTTTAATAGATCAGAATCATGCGTTCTGTCTTCTGACATAGGTCCTATCCATTAAATTGGCAATTCTATTAGCTGGTGTATTTTGATTGGACAGGTATTCAACTTTGATTGATAGCAAATCTATTTCACGAACTGTGAGGTGTTTAACCAACAAATTTGATTGAAGTGTGTCATGACTGTGAAGTAGCCATAACCTACATATTAATGGATAATTGACAAAGAGATTAAAGCAATTATCCATATCAAAACATGTAATAATGCTATTGATTTACAATTTGTTTACAATTCTTTGAATAGGAATTTAATCCTGTAAACTTGCCTTAAGAAATGAAATCAAGTATGCCATAAGATAGTGTTTCTTGACTGAGGGTGGGTGTTAAGAATTCTGGCTTCCCACCCCTACCCTCTCTTGAAAATGATTTCCTGGAGGTTTTTATCACTCTTTTCAAAAGTCCATAATGAACAAGAAAATATACAGATGAGTGGAAAGGATTTTAACTATTTAAAAGCTATACATGTACATAGCACCACCCACAGTGGGAAATGACCTTAGGTGCCCTTTATTAATATCACTCTATTCAACTTTTCATAAGGAACCAGAAAATACATAAATTAGGGGTGGGGATTTCAATAGTTTAAAATTAACTTAGCACCACCCAGTCCTACCCTTCAGTGGGAAAGGACCTTAGGTGTCTTTGATTAGTGTCATTCTTTTCATTTTATCATTAGGAACCAGAAAATATATACTTTAGGGATGGGGATCTCATTAGTTTATGAGTTATGACAAAGCCCTATATATAGTTTTAAAGCACACCGCAAAGTGTTTAAGGAAAAATTGGTGATTTTTGTTTTAAGACCCCATCTTCCTGTCCCTAACCCAATAAATACCCATGGATGTAAAACTTTAATGGTGCAGGAACCTATCCTAAAATTTTGAACGAGAATGAATGATGCGTTTAACTTGTTTGGCAGTGCTGATAAAAAATTGATATATTTTTAACAATTTAATACATAGTAACTGAGAATTTATTAAGAACAAATTATGTGTGTGAGAAAGAGGTTAGTCACTTAATTAACATGTAGTTCATTAACATTCAATCATTTTTGTTTAGTGCTTAACTGTATACATTAATTCAGATTACCCATTTTTATCGGGCGCTCATATATCTGAGAAACTGAATAAGAAAGAAGAAGATTCTGTAAGAGTTATCTATCTTTGTACGTATTTGACAGAAAGATGTTTGGAATTAAATTACGCAATTTACACGCACCGACCGCTGAGCCGTCGAGATAGAACACAATTTGATCATTTATCCATATCTACCAAGATAGCAGATTGTTGGTACCAAATTTCATCGAAACCCATCATACCGTTTCCAAGTTCTGCAACGGACAATTTTAAGGAAGAAAAAAATTATAAAAATAATAATAATAATAACTAGAGATTGTAACTGGGATACCAGTTACGTATGATTCCCCACCATCCATACTCTATATATTGTCTGAAATATACACCTGCTGATGGACTGATCTCGAGATGGATTGATAGTATCCATTACTAGTAATCGAAAGCTGACTAAGAGAAAGGGCGGAAGACAAGTAAATTTAAAGTTAACATCGAATTGTACAATTATAATTCGAGCAGTATTCATTTTAATATATATTTTCATTCTCTCATACCCCATTGTTGCAACAATGTTTTTTGTTAAAAGAAACCAATTGATCACGGGAGTCCGAATCTGCATGTATAAATCTATTTATAATTCGAAATGTATGTAAATTATACAAGTTTAATAGATCAGAATCATGTGTTCTGTCTTCTGACAAAGGTCCTATCCATTAAATTGGCAATTCTATTAGCTGGTGTATTTTGATTGGACAGGTATTCAACTTTGATTGATAGCAAATCTATTTCACGAACTGTGAGGTGTTTAACCAACAAATTTGATTGACGTGTGTCATGACTGTGAAGTAGCCATAACCTACATATTAATGGATAATTGACAAAGAGATTAAAGCAATTATCCATATCAAAACATGTAATAATGCTATTGATTTACAATTTGTTTACAATTCTTTGAATAGGAATTTAATCCTGTAAACTTGCCTTAAGAAATGAAATCAAGTATGCCATAAGATAGTGTTTCTTGACTGAGGGTGGGTGTTAAGAATTCTGGCTTCCCACCCCTACCCTCTCTTGAAAATGATTTCCTGGAGGTTTTTATCACTCTTTTCAAAAGTCCATAATGAACAAGAAAATATACAGATGAGTGGAAAGGATTTTAACTATTTAAAAGCTATACATGTACATAGCACCACCCACAGTGGGAAATGACCTTAGGTGCCCTTTATTAATATCACTCTATTCAACTTTTCATAAGGAACCAGAAAATACATAAATTAGGGGTGGGGATTTCAATAGTTTAAAATTAACTTAGCACCACCCAGCCCTACCCTTCAGTGGGAAAGGACCTTAGGTGTCTTTGATTAGTGTCATTCTTTTCATTTTATCATTAGGAACCAGAAAATATATACTTTAGGGATGGGGATCTCATTAGTTTATGAGTTATGACAAAGCCCTATATATGGTGATTTTTGTTTTTAAGATCCCATCTTCAGTCCCTCACCCAATAAATACCCATGAATGTAAAACTTTAATGGTGCAGGAACTATCCTAAAATTTCGAACGAGATTGAATGATGCGTTTAACTTGTTTGGCAGTGCTGATAAAAATTTGATATATTTTTAACAATTTAATACATAGTAACTGAGAATTTATTAAGAACAAATTATGTATGTGAGAAAGAGGTTAGTCACTTAATTAACATGTAGTTCATTAACATTCAATCATTTTTGTTTAGTGCTTAACTGTATACATTAATTCAGATTACCCATTTTTATCGGGCGCTCATATATCTGAGAAACTGAATAAGAAAGAAGAAGATTCTGTAAGAGTTATCTCTCTTTGTACATATTGGACAGAAAGATGTTTGGAATTAAATTACGCAATTTACACGCACCGACCGCTGAGACGTCGAGATAGAAAAAAATTTGATCATTTATCCATATCTACCAGGATAGCAGATTGTTGGTACCAAATTTCATCGAAACCCATCATACCGTTTCCGAGTTCTGCACCGGACAATTTTAAGGAAGAAAAAAAATTATAAAAATAATAATAATAATAATAATAAGAAGAAGAAACAGAACGAAAACAATATGATTCCCCACCTTTGGGTGGGGAATCATAATAATAATTTTTTCCTTCCACTAACACACAAAAACTGACAGAAGTGGAAGACACTTGCACGACAACATGTGATCGGGTCGTTGTAGCTTGGAGATGCACGGGCATATAGCACAACATATACAGTAAAGTAAATCAGATCTATAGGGTTTCTGCAGTTCTGAGACTGATGAAAGGGTACCTGTAACCAAAAATTTTTTTATCACAATTGTTTTATATATTATTTAAATATAACAATATTGAAAACCCGCATCAAAATTGGTGACAAAATAAAAAAGTTATAGCGGTTTGAAATCCACATTTTATAACTTTGTCTTTATCGAAAAGTGAAACGCCTCGTTTTGAGTTATAAACGTGTGACGTCATTGCAGTATTAGAAGTAGTGTCTAACCTAATAGATAGCAGTAACAATGATGATATATTGACGTATGTAGAAGAAAGTAACGACTCTGACATGTACCTTTTTATGTCAAATAGTTCGTCATTATTTTGGGAAGTAGTAGACAATCTTATCACTGATGAATTTGGAGTAAAACCGTTATTTATTTGAACCAGAAACGGACGAATCTGATGAACATATTGAGTCGAGTCCCGACCTACTCAAGAATTGTGACTGCATTTGGTTGCATAGCTGTTGAAAAATACTTGACGAGTGTTAACTTGTCAATAACACGAAAATTGATTTTATCTTTGACTTTTTTAAGAAAATAAATTATTTTATGAAGTCGGACTGGACAGACTCGAGAATTACGATAAGTTGCATAGCTATAATCAAAAAATACGCGATTAGTTTTAACTAGTCAAATACACGACAAAAATTAATTTTATCGTCGACATTTTAAAATGAATTAGATAACAAGTCGGACTGGA
This sequence comes from Tegillarca granosa, assembly GCA_029721355.1. Classification (NCBI taxonomy): domain Eukaryota; kingdom Metazoa; phylum Mollusca; class Bivalvia; order Arcoida; family Arcidae; genus Tegillarca; species Tegillarca granosa. The sequence continues at coordinate 10,876,065 of CM056603.1, forward strand.
CAGAATACCGGATGAAAATTATGGAACTTATTGTGGTGTCATGTGCTGAATTTGAATTTCTATTAAAATAATGCATTCAAAATCATAGTTTGAATTTTGAATGCATTATTTTAATAAAAATTCAAAATCAGCACATGACAGTGGCACCGGGTAAAAATCAATACATAAAAAACCAATCGTCTCTGTTCTTTTGTGCAATGTTTATTGACAGTTGAAGTTAAATGACCGTGATGTAGAACACTTTCAAGTAGTCTGGCGGCATCACATTTCCTCGAAAATGTTCACATAATTAAAGTTTGTAACATAGTTCTTTTCAACTGCCCCGATGGCTAATTAATGCTGGGATAATTAAAAAGAAAAAAAAACCCCAAGATATTCCATCTCAAATTTTTTTACGCGAAATATATTATAAATGTTTAACTTGAATGAAATGACACGGATTTCAGAATGAGACCACATTTTAAAAAACGAGATAATAATAATAATAATGACAATAATAATAATAATAATTTTATGAATTTGTATATATAGAATAAAGAATTTAAGAATATCACAGCTAAATATATGCCCAAGGAAAATGAAAACTAAAATCTAATAAAATCAAATGCTGTAAGTAGATCAATAAACATGTTTTAAATATACTATTCTGGTCGTCAATTTTTAATTTTTGATTTTGCCTTAAAGTTATATTTTATAATAATAATAATAATTATTATTATTAATATTATTATTATTGACATGAAAACTAAGAAAGAATTCTTTTTCTTACTTTTTAAAATTTACAAATGAAATATCCATTTTTCCGGAGTGAAATCTTTATACTGTATATGATAATAACGTTTACCAAATAAAATATTTTACTTTACTCGAACTGTAAACTGGTAAATATATAATTGTATATTGCAGGACGTAAGATAACATTATCAACCTGCAAATCAGTTTTGCAAATTATAAGCGACAGCCTGTTAATTACAGGTGTGGGTCTGAATCTAAGGAATGTGTCTAATAAACAAAAGGATTAATAATAATCTTAATTATCGGAACATGTCTAACGGATGTTAATTCCACTTCATTAAATTGTTTTCTCGTAAAATAATCATAGAAAGTTAAACTACGAGTTCGTATTTGACTTATTTTAGTAGTTGATAAATAATATTATGTGGAAGGATGTTACTGGTATGACGTCACAACACGAGAGCCTCGATTTCGACCTTTTTGATTTGGATTTCTAGAGATGCATAATAAAATCACCCATATATACCTTATTATGGAATGGAATTTTCGCTACAACCATATTTAAGTACGACGAATAAAATATGTCAAAACTGAAAATCGTTACAGGTACCCGGGGTTAAGCAGATACACTAGTTTTTCATTCTCAGACAGATTGACAAATTCAGATTTTTTTTAACTGACGTCATTGGAAAAAATTAATTCATTTTTTTTTTTTCGTGACAGAATAAAATATTTTCGCCCTGTAAAAATTTTTCATCCTAGTTTTGGATAACGACTTTTATTATTAGCAAATTATGATAATAAAATGTTGATATGTTGTACCTATCATCCCAAAACTAGCCTTGGGAAAACTTCCACCCTTTAATTATAAAATAGAAGGCAACGTCAGCGAGACACACATGATCAACTCTGAATGTTTATAACACGACTGACCCACAACATTCACACGTGACGAATTGTATGCGTACGCATATCCGTTGCCAATATGCAGGTCAATGTCTAATACATATTCATGAGATATCCTAATATGGTAAGCTTTATTAATATTTTGACCAATGAAATCACAGAATCAAACGTAAACACCAAGTGACGCAACTTGTCTGTGCAGCTTTTGCCACTGCAAGCGAAGATCAGCTGTGAAGGAATAGAACTGTTAAACAAGAAGAATTAACTGGAAAATCGAAGAAACTTCACAAATTTTATAACAAAACAAAGATAGAAGACTAAGAGAACATTTCGGCAACAAAACTTTCGGTAGGTATCACTTGATGATCGCAAATTTTAAATGTTTACATTTGACAGCTGACAGATCTCTCTGTATTGACCTTCATTCAAATTAATGGCTTCCACTGACAAAAACGTCAAAAAACTAACCAGTTTGTGTCACATTATTGTGAATGAAAATATGAAAATATTTGCAATACAATGATTGCATATGATTTAAACACTTGTATTGAACAATTTTAAACTAGATTTTGCTAGAAATTATGTCCACATCTGCAGAATTTCTCTCTTGTTTGTGGGCGCTTGGTCCTTTGTTAACGGAGACGAAAGGGCGTTCCTCGATCGCATCTGCCATTATTTACGCTATACTTTCAGCTTCTCTAGCCACAAGATAACATTATTTATATAAAAAGGATCATAATAGCTTCTTGTTTAAAATTTATGCTCTAAATATGCTAACCTACATTGATATTTTTTCAAACCAAGATACCAGCAATGGCCCATTTCTCAAGTTGAATCTTGTTGAATACTGTTACTAAAAAATTTAATAAACCCAGGGTATTGATTAGGACCAGTCAGTAATGGTATTCGATAAACACAAAACTAATTAAAAGGGTAGAAACTTGTTTTGACCTAAAATTAATCATGTTTGTTCACACAGAATGAATGGATATTATGTGATTAACAGATTAATCAGCTTACAAAATTACATCATCAACATTATATTGGTGATCTAAACATACCCTACAATTTTAATTATGATAGACATGTTGCATATCATTTTTGTGTGGAGGAATAGTTACTTGTATCATTCTATATTCATTTCTTTAATATTTCTTGATATAACAATAAAATTATTGTTATCTGTCAAAAATAACAATCAGAGTGTCCATAATAGGAAAATGTCTTCAAATGGTGATATGGTTGGTGTATTTTACTTGAATGGTTCTTTTATTTGTATTCTTTATCGTCTATAGAATTACCATAGTTTACTGATTATTGACTTTTATATATATGTAAAAAAAAATGCAATTTAAAGTTACAAAAAAAAAAAAAAAAAAAAAAAAGGAAAAAGAAAAAAAATCATTTTCTTGACATTCTAGTTTTCAAGTGATTTATCATTAACAGTCAAAACAGCTAAGACATCAAATGTCTTTGATTATTTAATTGTTATTTATAGTAACTGAGTTATAAGACACAGAACAAAGGGAGATAACTTCAAGTTGGAAAGACTTGCATCATGTTATGAAACTATTTTTAAATTTATATTTTTTAGATTTATTAATTCTATCTGAACTGAAGACAGCATGTTTACCAGTGTAGCTAACTATTTGTTTGGCTCCTCTGAAGCAGCTACTGAGAAAAATGAAGTAGAGTTGAAAGAATCTCCAGCAGATCATGATGAAAGTTGGACTGTTGTAGATTTACCAGGTAAGACAGATATAGATATACTTCTTTTTTATATTTACATATATGCATGTTATAAACTGTTCTATCATAATTGATATCTCTGTAGAAGCATTGTAGATAAATTAATAGGGATGGAGAAACATATTCTCAGAGTATACTGTAAAATTAAACAAAGGATGATGAAAATTCATTATCAAGGTGTGTTGTTGTATACCAATGGGGGTAACAGGTGTTCCACTGATATCTTGTACATTTTTGCTGAGTTAGAAGCTCTTGCACCTTCATCACATTGCAATATTTTAGAAAAACAATATTATTGATACAATAAAAATGTACTTATTAGTATGTGGAAAACATCAACTGTCAAACACAAATAGTTCTTCACAGAATGATTTAATACTAAGGTATATGAAGTAATACAGTACCAACCATTGGGAAACTCTCTCTCTCCCTCTCTCAAAAGAAAAGGTTAATACAGTGAATAATTAATAAAAATGACAAGTTATAAAACTGACTATGGTAAAATAGTAGGAAAAAAAATATGTTGTTACCCTTTTTTACATATGCATTTATAATAGTATATGTATGTGTATTACACAGTATATGTATATATGTTTGTAATTGTATATTGTGTTTGTTCTGAATGTTCTGTCTGTTTTTGCACCAATTTTTTTCCACCAGAAAACATATTTTGGTTATAACCTTCATGTAGCTAGATTAACCTGGCTCTGTTTTTATATTTGTAATAGCATACAGTACCTACATGTATATTATTACTAGTTATAAACAAATTTCATCCGATCTCAGATTTATTATGCATTTAAATTCCTGAAGTATCTTTTTAATCATAATTACAATCTTTAAAGTTCACATGATCTGCATGGTATCTGATAAACATTTGGTTAATATATCCAAAGTTTATGCAACACTTTCTTCAAAATCTTTTGACTAATGCCATCATATATTTTTATATTGAGTGATATACACTTTGTCTGGATATTTTCACACTATTTCAAAAAAATTAATTGATATGCACCAATTGATTTTTTGGACTGTACCATTTAAATAAAGAAGTGAACAAAAAAAAAAAAAAAGTTATAATTTTTCTTCTCATTTAGGAAATAGAAATTTTATGCACTGGTAATAAATATAGTAGTGATGGGTTATTATGAAGCAATATTAAAAGGTTTAAATTCAGTTTTGAAATGACAGTTGCCTGAAAACAGAAAGTGTTTGAAAAGTTTAATTTTAATTTGAAATAATATTTCTACAAATTTGCATTTCATACTAACCCAGTATATATTAAATTGTAATATGTCGTTCATTATTAAGATATTAGTTAAACATACTTTGGTAGATGATAGAAAAAATAGCTAACAGATTTTAATAGATTAATTGAAATTAAATTAAGTAGAAAGAATGATTTATTTAACTGCAGAATAGTAATTATTCATTGCAGATTCTGCTTCACCAACTGTGCAGCAACAGACTGAACATTCCAAAACACTTTCTCCTTTACGTCTAAAATGTAAATCATTAGAACAGTTGTGTGGTAACCAGGAGTCTGACGAATCAATGGTCAGAAGTCCTAGCCTATCACCGTCTACCCCAGGATCACTAAGTCCTGTTGGTCATTCAAGATATTGTATTCGTACTAATATTGGTAACTTGCATGAAAGCTGGATTCTTTCACCTCCACCATGTTTTACTGCAGGCGGAACCAGTTCATCACAGGTCCAGATGACACCAATGGAAAATCTTCTCATTGAACATCCCAGTATGTCAGTGTATAATAGTCATTGTTCTGGTGGAAGTGCAGGAGAAGAGAGTGACTTGTCTTCAAGTGATAGTGCATCTCAGAATGTGGCAAAACGTGAACTCCGTCCAAGAACAGTGAAAGGTTTAGGATCTCATCAGCCACCAAGACGTCCAAATGCAGTGGCAGCAAGAGCAGGACTTATTGCTCATATAGAATCAGTTAAATCTTCACAGAAAGTAAAACAATACAATGAAACAAGAAGACTTACACGCAAAGGACTTGAAAGAGTGAATAAAATTTATAGTCGTCAAATACCTTGCAGGCCAAGGGTACCTAAGAGTTTAAAACAATGTCCATCTGTTGGTCAGAAAAAGCACTAATTTAGCAATGATTTTAAACATTCAGGTTAAAGTTGTTGATATTATATTCCTTGATAGTTAACAGGTGTAGTATAACATCTTTTTCATAGCATTTAAGTTTGCTTTTTTCATGTAGCTATTCAGTGAAAAAAATAAATTGATAATTTATAACCCTTTTATTATCCATAAGCATTTTAGGTATAGTAACAATTTTATACATTTTTGCCCTTTTCATTAAAGGTGAAATTGATTAATTTCCAATCAATAAATTTTAAGTCACTTCAGATAAATATGGGAAAATCTTCATTCTGGGTTTCCACATTTCACCTCAGGAAAAATAAATTTGACAAATAGTGTGTAATTATATTGTTTAAGATCCCCCTTTTTTGGTTATAGAATTAATTAAACACAAAATGAGTTAAATGTTGTTTTTTACAGCAGAAAAAATCAACCTGAGTCAAATTTCTGTAAATATGCATTTTTCCATTTAAATAAAGGTTAAGGGAAAAACAGGGGTAAAAAAAGGGAAAAATACAGAAAAAACAAACAAAAATAATCACATTTATACAATATTATGCATTTTTAAATCCAGTATGTAAATTTTTAGATCCTACACAATAATATTCTACACTAAATTTTTTGGTGTTTAGTATTTTTTCTCAAAATTTATAGATGAGGACATTTTATAATTTCTTTGTTTTTAACTAATTTTTTTTAAAATGTTGTAAATTATTATTTATATTGAGTTTGTATATAGAAATTAAAGTAGGTGTATTTATTTTTTAGTATGGTTAGATCTAAATATGAAGAATAATAGAACAATTACAGTAATGGTAGAAATGTTAAGTTTATTTTTATAACCTTCTGTCAGAGTCATTCTCAGGTTTTGGTTCATCCATTACCATATAGCCATGTTTGAATATAAATACTATTGTTTGTATATAGATTGTGTATATTACATATATGTATATATTTGAACATAGAATTTAAGGGTAGTTTTGTTGATATAAATATTGTTAATTTCTAAAATTTTATAAAAAAAATTTTCCTTAAGTGTATAGATGTTATTCGTTAAATTTTATCTATACAATTAATTATTTTTGCTGCATTATTTAACACTTTAAAACAGTAAGATTTAATGATAATTTATTCAGATATGTATATTTTGGTTGTGCAATAATCATGTGTCAGAGGTAGCATGTAAATAGATAATTCATTAAATTATTTCATATGTAACAAGAAATTTAACTGCATGGGTTAAGAATCTACAACTTGTTCCTTAAAATGTTCATTTAACATCTGAATTGAATGTTTTATTTTGAATAAAGGATTTGGATTATATATGCTAATGTTGACAATAACAGAAAAATAAAAATGATGATGTTAAAATAAATGGTAAAGGTAAATTTTGAAATAATCAATTCAAGAGCTTATATTTTGTAAATATATCATGATACTATTATATAATATTTGTTACATAAAACATTGAGGAAATCCATTTATACCATGATTTACAAGTTTTTATGAGGTATACTGGTACAAATGCATTTAATGCATTTGAAATGAAAATTAAATTTAAAAGTTTCATTGTGTATAAATGTTTTGTTTTAATTAGGTGATATTATAATATCAAAAGTTATATTACAATTTATGTGATCAATCTGAGTAACATCACTGACATGTTAATGAATAAAATGGTTAAGATTTTTTATTGAATCCTCTAGCCATTTTGTAAAAAAGCAAAATGAATGAAATGTGTGAAACAGTTCTGAATATGTGATATAAAATGTGTGACCAATTGCAAGCATGAAATGATAAAAACTTGTGTGTGATATTTTTTTTTTCGCAAAGCCAAAAATGAAAATTAATACGACAGTATGATGTTAAATAAATTTCACACTATTAGATTTGTCTATTGCTGTTTGTAAAAATGCTGTACTTCAAGGAATTTGTTACAATGTATAGATGAAATATATGTTACTATAGTTACCATGTATGTATCATGCTCATTGATTAATTGTAAGTTACCATCTCAAACAACTATGCATTATTATGAAATGAACATTATCATATGAAGATCTATAAAAATACTAGTATGTCCATAATATACAATAAGTGTAAGTTTTAATTTGCATTTGAGTTTCTTGTTATTTATGTATTTAATTTGAATAGTTACAATATTATATGGTGCATATTATTTGTTACAAATACGATCATAAATCCAGTGTGAAAATAGTCTTACTGTTATTAAAAGTTTATTGCAAAATTTAGGAAAAATCCATTTAATGCCAAGCAATTTTATTTTGGATCAAGCCAGAAACATTACAACTTTCAGCAGCAGTAGAGTTTTGGATGACAGTTCGTGTTATTTGATATAAACAGTCAGTGTTTTTATTCTGTTTTTGTTATTGTTGTTGTAAATTAATTGTTTATTATTGCCATTATTCTAATCACAGAGTCCCACCTTAAATAGTACCTAGGGTACCTGCTTGAAACTTGATGATTGAACAAAGACCATCCTTGAAGTATTTCCTCAAATATAATTTATAAATCCAGCTGTTTTTTCTATATTTGACCTTTCAACAGATCTAATAAAATGGCAGACCTAACTCAACTTGGCTTCAAATATCATAGACCCCTCATTGCTTGTTCTAACAACCTTTCAATAGAGATGATAAACTAAGTGTTTTTACATGGTCTTTTTAAGGGGGGGGGTCTTACATGATCTTTTTAGGGGGGGTCTTACACGATCTTTTTAGGGGGGGGTCTTACATGATCTTTTTAGGGGGGGGTCTTACATGATCTTTTTAGGGGGGGGGTCTTACATGATCTTTTTAGGGGGGGGTCTTACATGATCTTTTTAGGAAGGATATACAGGATTTTCTTCTATATCATGGTAACTAGCTTTTGAAAAAGTATGTTTTCCAATAAAATTGTGGTGCATTTAAATTTTTTTAATTACAAATAAGAGTTAAAAGTTAGTAAGACAACTAGTGTATATTAACTTAAAGGATGTAGGTGTCTAATGTCAGAAATGAGAAATCTTGTTCAAATTTTGATCTGGGTGTTTTGCCTGTGTGTAATGAGTTTATTAATGCATGTATACAAGATTCCTTCTTAGCTAATTTTGTCTTTAAATTAGCCAGAAAATTACCAATTTTGTTCAAAAAGTGGATACAATAATCAAAATTACTCATTTCAGGATTTATGACACATATTTTTTTTTTTCCCTAAAATTATAGGCATATTATTTATAATTTTAAATAATTTTGTATGCTTAACAATTTTATGATATTTCTAGTTATTAATTCTATAATTATGAGTGTATGTAGTAACAGCATGTCAGTGTGTAGATACATTATTGATGAATAATACTTCATTATAAATATCTTTGAATGAAAGTCAGAATGAAAAAAAAAATCTCGAAAAAAAATGTAGTTAATGAATCCAGAAGTGTAAGATCTGTGTTTTTGATCCGAATGTTGTTAATAAATTTTTTTTCTGCAATCAGAGAAATAGTACTTGTTTTTGTTTATAAAGTTAATGTAAAAGTAAACAAAATGAGGAGAGTGTAATAATGGTGTTTTGAATCCCAGTCAAGATTTTTTTCACATATATCACAAGTGGTTACAGGTGCTGTAATCTATAAGTGTTAATACTTTAGGAGTTCAGCAGTATAAAGTCTTAAATTCTGCTTTGTTACTGAGATGTTGATTAAAAAAGAATATTGATATGCTGACTCAGCAGAAAATGTACTTGACACTGACAAAAATAAGATAACCATGGGGATTATATTTAGTCCAATCATTGTGGGATTTGTTCTAGACATGTTATTGATATAACAGTGCATTTTTTCAAAGAAAATACATTTTTCAGTTTGTAAATAACCATTAGAAAAAAAATTGAAGAACAAGTATGGTCATACTGTTTTTGGGCTTACATATATGTTTACATGTCTCGCACAACATAGACTCAAATACTACTTGACAGATCTTGGTATGACAACATTTATCAGTTGGCTTGCCAAAGATCAATGGTTTTCCAACGGAACTCCTGATCCCTCCTCTAATCCAGAACAGAGTGCAATAATCAAGACTGTGAGAAAAACACCATTCTAACCACCATTGTGATTGTTTGTGACAATATATCAGACATACATCTAAAATGCCCCTAAAACAAGTTTGTGCACCAATTGCTTTGATATGTACAACTAGATCTAATAATATGTACCATATAAGAGAAAGCATTTCATTAAACTCTGCCATTGTTTTGCTTGATTAAGAACTAAATGAAAATTAATAAATTAATTTTATTTTATTCTGAACTTTTTAATGCAGAGCAATTTAATTAATTTTATTTTATTCTGAACTTTTTAATGCAGAGCAATTTAATTAATTTTATTTTATTCTGAACTTTTTAATGCAGAGCAATTTTTTGTCATTTATAGACTGGAGTGATTTGTATTAAAATTATTAATTGATATTAATCAACTATGTCCAAGTTAAATTTTGAATTGTACTTCCTATTTAAAAATATTACTCAAGATTTCATCATGATTTTCATTTTGTGTGATCTGTAAAGGAAATTATGTGTATCTAGGTTGGGTCCAGAATGATTCATCAGAAATCACTACAATGTGTAACAGGTGCATGGTAAGCCTGAACTTAAACGGTCTATTATACAAGTTGTTTGTGTAATCCAAACTGTATAATGTTATCATATGGTTACTTTACTATGCAAAATTGATTTTAGTATTAGCTTACTATCATTCAAATCAAATTCTAAAATTTGATCTTTTGCTGAACAAAAATATTTTTGGACAAAAAATTCACATAAATCGAAAAGAAACCCAAAATTAAAATGAGAAAAATTTAGTTAATGGTTAAGAATTATGATAAAAATTTATAGGCATTCCTTAAATAATATTATTTCATTACAATAGAGTTTGATGTTTTATTAATTTACTTACATATCATACATATCAAAATGTATAACGGAGGAACCATAAAAATGGAAATATACAAGTGGTATGTAATTGTTGCGTTTCTGGCCTTAAAATTATGTGACTGTATACCTTGCAACCTTATTCTGATGTCAAGATTCCCTAGTACATGTATATCTGTACATTTATTATAAAAAAAGTCAATTTGACAAATATGCTTGGTATGTCATTAAACAAGATATTTAATTTCCCTGTTATTTTACAGTGCAAAATTGATTTTAGTATATCTATTATAACAATAAAATTTGAAAATCTATCTTTTGCTGAACAAAAAATATTTTTTGGACAAAAAATTTCAAATCAAATAAAAAAAGAAAAATCTATGTTAATGGTAAGGAATTACGAACAAAAGTTACTTTAATCCACTTAGCTTCTATGTGAATGAGTTGAGTAATAATGTTTCTATGCAATAGTCATAACTCTTTCACTTATATGAAGATGATTAGTTCTGGGATGGTGGAAAAAACCAGAGTGAACAAAGAAAACTACCGACCAGCAAGCGAACTGACAAATTTCTCACACTAGGATCTGCCCAAGTGGGATTCAAACCAAGGAGGTGAGAGGCACTATGATTTTAAAGTGCATGCTTTAGACATACATGTATATACACACCGAGGCCCCAACAAGTTACAGCAGAGATGCTAAGGATATAACTGGACATGGATTATATCCTATCCAAGGGATCCAAGTTATAAACTCTTGTGTCACTGAAACCAGGATAAACAGTTTGGTAAACCAAAGTTTCTGGGCAGCCCTTTCATGCCTCCATGTAATCTCAAAAAACAAGACAAAATGTAACAGTCAAATTACTGAAGAATATCGTGTAGTCAAACTTCACAATCTGTATACATACATACCAAAAAATACAAAAAAATAATATGCAAAATAAGATATTTATTCAACCATATTTTCACATCTTTCAATCCAATAAAATTATGGAATCTGATAAAATTATTCATCAAGAAAGCTAAACATTGGATGAAGATTAAAATGAATGAAATAAGCTCTTATTTTATTTCACAGACAAGCTTAAAGCCAGCTTCACAATACAAAATGGAATCGATACCAACAACAGTTAGAAATGATCTCCACTCATGCAATACACACAGTCACACACTTAAGGGTTAATGCATATGAGTATTAACTCAAAGCTATTAAAAAATTGAAGCAAATGGTACTTGAATTAGATTCTGCTTACTTCATATATGTTTTTATACAAAAGGGTTTATTACAATAATTACTGATGTCATTTATACCTGGTATAATGTAATAATGATAATATATAGTAGTGTATGGTATAACAAGCATGACAACTACTGTATATAAATAAAAAAATATTTGCTTGCATAAACAGTAAAACTTAGTACTTGGTTTTGTTATTAAGATAACTTACAATTGTTTAAACTTTGATGGTCTTGCGATGTTAACAAGGACATCAAATTTTATGGTAGAATCAATTCTGAAGTTGCTTTGTGTATGCATCAATTCTAAAACATTACTACATAATACACATTTTTACTTGCACAGAAGTGTTTGTCTGTATTTTTAATTAAAAGGGACATGTCTTTAATAGTACATAGTTTATTTTGTAGTAAAATTTAGCTATGTCTTAACATTTACCAACCTCACAAACCTTAACAAAACATTAATATGAGAGAGAGAGAGTGAGAGAGAGAGAGAGAGTATTCTTTGATACTGGACATACATTGACGTTTTGGAAATAGAAGAGAGAAATCTGTAGCTCAAAAAATCATGTACATGTACTAAGTACTTGGAGACAAGCAACACAATACAACTATAAAGATGACAAATCTACAGAAACAGCCATGCAAGATTAAAAAAAAAATAAAACCAGAAACATAAACATGTACATGTGGGACCACTGAATACAAAACTACTGAACATTTAGTAAATCTTTATATTTAAAATAAAAACAAAAAAATCTTATTACTGGTATATACAAAAATTTGCAAGTTATAAGGAATAAAAAGTCACTTGTTGCATATTAAGGAAATGTATGTACAAGCAAAAACAACCTTTAGTAATGCAATGATAAAGTAATACATTTTTTAAACAAAAAATGCAAGTGTTTCTAGGTCAGTTTTAGTTGTATGTTTTAGTGTAATTTACAGTGGAACCTGTCCATACTGAACACCTAATGAACTTTTTCTCAAGGTAATACAGGTAAATCAATAAAACAATATTTATCAAATAAAGTACAGGTTTTCAGTTTATATAGGTTTTCAGTTTATACATAAGGTTTTCAGTTTATACATGAGGTTTTCAGTTTATACACGAGGTTTTCAGTGTATACAGGTTTTCAGTTAACATAGGTTTTCAGTTTATACAGGTTTTCAGTTAACATAGCTTTTCAGTTTATACACGAGGTTTTCAGTTTATACAGGTTTTCAGTTAACATAGGTTTTCAGTTTATACAGGTTTTCAGTTTATACACGAGGTTTTCAGTTTATACAGGTTTTCAGTTAACATAGGTTTTCAGTTTATACAGGTTTTCAGTTAACATAGGTTTTCAGTTTAATGAGATTTTCAGTTAACATAGGATTTAAGTTTATACATGAGGTTTTCAGTATATAAACGAGATTTTCAGTTAATATATGAATAGTTTTTCAGTTTATATGCGAGGTTTTTTAGTTTATACATGATGTTTTCAGTTTATACAGGTATTCAGTTGATACAGTTTTCAGTTTATTCAGGTTTTCAGTATAAACATGAGATTTCCAGTTTATATATGAGGTTTTCAGTTTATAAAAGGTTATGTTTTCACAGGTTCTGGTGTAGACACCAATACTAAAACTATGATTTTTTTGGATGTTCTTAACTATAATAAATAAGTATTTCTGAACATTTAAAATATGAAATCTGCTAAAAGAACAGAATAGCTCACCCATACATCATGTCTTTACAAAAACTTTAATATAACTTTAACATTGGTTGCTGATGCAAACAATGAGAGATATGCCAAGAGATTTTCTCAAACTTTCAAATAACAAGTATATATGTATAGGGAGCTAAATATCACAAAAAATATTTTTCCATTAAAAAATGTATAAAACTGTCCCTGAAAAACACTTCAAAGCAATACACAAAACCAAATATAACAGAAATTAAATTCATAAATAATTTAACAATAAAATTTACACATAATCTAACATTTTCAACAAAATAAAACCAGCAATGTCTGTCTTAAAATCAACTTCCTGCAAGGGCCACATGTCCAAAGTAGTCATAACCATCTGATAGATTTTATTTGTGTAATACTTGATGATGTTTGAATGGAATTATTATTTCTTTTGGATTAAAAATTATATAATTTGATGTTTTGATTAAAAATCACAGTATTCCTGGAAAGTGTAGTGAATGTATTCCATTACCAGCTGTATACAAAAACGTTATTATTTGAAGTTAAAAATTAACAACATTTAAAAAAAAAAAAATAGTGATTTGCTCTATGAATGCAAGTGTCCTCAATCTAGGACAAGATAATGAATTTTGTATTAAATATTATCTAAACCCGTGACTTGATTTTAATAGGCAATAACATACTTATTGACCTTCAACTTGACAAAGACAGAGTTACTGTATTAAAACAGAAGCACCATAATCTATTATTGTCTAAAATAATACCACACAGCCCACATAATATAAAAATATGTATATGCTGCTGGTACATCAAAGCTCCATGAGTCTGTAACTGGTATCAAATGCACTTTTTTGAAAATTATAAATATCACACTTGCTGAATATTATAAAAAAATTTCTCATCTTTTTCTTTTCTTCTTTTTAAATGTTTAAAGTTCATTATGATTGTCGGAAAACAATACAAGTTATCATCAACCTTTTGTTCTATTTCGCAACTGATGTATTTTCTGCAATTCACCATCTTTATAATACCTTCGTTGTAAGCTTAAGAACAGACAATTAAAACTAAGATCTTTAATACTGGTAACTAAATTATATATATATATATATATATATATATATATATATGTGAATCATATTAAGACAAAGAACACATTTCTTCTGAAACAGATCTGATATCATTGTCCATCAAATTTCTGACAACAGCTTTGGTTAAGTACGATGTGGTTCCATGTCTGATGTTTGGCATTGTGTTGAAGAAATTCTTCATATCATCTTGTTTTTCCCGACCGTCTACTCTATTCAAGTCTTTCTGATACTCATCAAAGGCATCTTGCACAATCTGTAAAAATTAATAACATTAAGAGTTTTCAAAATGTCTACAAAGGTCTTCACATGGCTGGTATATTAACTTGTATATTGCATTCCTGTCAAGGGTGACTTTCTCTTGAGTTGATTTGTAACTTCTTTCAAAACTAATGCAGACATCTTAAAGAAAACATAACTTGGGGATAGAAACTGATACACAGGACGGATATTAAGTTCTTAGTATGATTATTAAATGATATAGATTTCCTTGTATCAACTTAAAGTAAGAAGGGAAATGAACAAATGAATAAATAATTCTGCTGATTTGTATTTAACTAATGTGTGTGTGGTGTGTGTGTTTGTGTTTAAAACAACAAAATCAAAAGATTGTTACATACATAAGAACTTTTTCATATTTGAAACTTTGCAATTTAATTTTCAACACAAGACGTAAAGACCAATATTCATTAAAGAATTTTATGACATGTCTAAACAGTGTCCATGATAAAATCTAGATGAAGAAATCACAATGTGTTATCAAACAAAAAATAGTTCTTTGGAGGTATAAGACTGATATGCCCTGCAGGTCATATTCTTATTATAACCTAGTGAATTTTTAATGTTTTTTAAATGGTGTGTAAACAAATATTCTAAAAATTAGTCACATTTTGTTAGACTGTCTGGTAGATTAAAACCTACCCACAGGGGGTAAATACCTGTGCTAATTACTCAAGGTGAGATAACAACAGGTGTTTTAATTATTGAATCATTTTAACACAGGTATTTTTGAAAGATATGACAAAGATGTCAATTTCTTTGAACTCTATTCATTTCCCATAAAAATGACACCTAAATTACCCATGGATACACCCCTGTAAATCTTTGAGATTGTGAT
Source organism: Tegillarca granosa (assembly GCA_029721355.1). NCBI lineage: Eukaryota > Metazoa > Mollusca > Bivalvia > Arcoida > Arcidae > Tegillarca > Tegillarca granosa. The sequence continues at coordinate 10,891,637 of CM056603.1, forward strand.
TGTATTTCTAAACGAACCATGATAGCTATAAAGAACAGTAAGCCATAACTGACAAACTTATACTTTGTTTTTTAAGTTGACAATGTGTCTAAATTGAATGGCAAGTAATTAAAAGTAGTTAAGTAGTTATATGTATTTGGCCTTTAGAACGAAAAAAAAAAAATAAATGAAAAAAAAAAATAAAATAAATAAATAAAAATAAAAATAAAGCTAAATAAGGTACATGTTCTATATTCATGTTCTATACTGTTAAGCATTTAAATGCTTTATATTAGATGGGGCATTAATGTGCTAGTTCATCAATCTTAGGTGTTGTATCCCCTAATATTTTATTGTGCTTAATAAAGCACATTTACAGCAAATTTATACATCTTTTTGAATACCTTGTCCATATTTACAGCAACTTCAAATTGTACTTCTGGATTTCTCTCTAAAATTGTAGACACAACCATAAATGTCTGAAAAATAACAAATATAAAAAGTGAATTTTAGAAACAAAAGACTGATACCTGTCACTATTCATTTTCAGCTTGGTAGACTTGCAGTGGAGAGTGGAGTAGAGTAAAGGTGTTTTATGCCCCAAATAGTTTATTATTTAAAACTAGAATTATTTTTAAATATGGAATTTCAGTTTTTAGATTTTAATCCCCAAAACAGCAACTTACTGCAGGGTTATAGATGATGGATTGTTAGAGAGAAACTTGAGAACCAATTATTGAATGACTGCATTATATAATTATATATATATAGTCATTGTCAGCCAGCAAGTGCTTTATAAAGTTAGTTTTTTTTATTGCCATGGACAGAAAAAACAGCTAAGCTCCTCCAGGTTAGTAGATTCAAACCAACTCATACAAGGGGTTAGTCAACTAAAACCGTGCCATGCACAGACCTAGTTTTAAATAATAAACTGTTCCCAGTCAATATCTTTCACTTCTTTTGAGGCGGTCAGTTCTGGGATAGTAGGAGGAAACAAGAGTGCCTTGAGAAAACCACTGACCTTTGGCAAGCAAATTGACAAAACTTCCTAACACTAGGATCTATCCTGAGTGGGATTCAAATCCAGGTGGTGAGAGACACTGTGATCTGTAAACATGGGCTTTAGACCACTCAGCCACCAACAATTCCTTGGTAGACTTGAAAATTTTTTATTAATCATCTAGCTCTGAAATATTTCAGTTCATAAATATCTACATTGTAAATGAAAAAAAAAAAAAAAAAAATAACAACAAAAGCCAAAAGTTTTATTTTTAAAAGAAAACCAGGTTTTTGTACATCATTAAGGGAGTATTAAGAAATAGGTTATCTACTTCAACATATCTATGATCAAAGGGAACTAATTTCTACTCTGTCCTTAATAAAACAGTAAATAATAACAGTGCTGACAAAATAAGTTTACTTATTATAATCAAAATACTGAAAGTAATGAAATTCACGAAAGACTAAAGACAAATGAATGTTTGATTGAATGTGAATTTTGCACCCTGTTCAAGATTATGCCTATGTACAGTTGACAGCCTTTGTAGGTGTTGTGGTAGATATGTTCATTCTGCAGTGCAATGTAAGACAGCCGTGAGGCATGTTGTGAGCAATGTCTATTGGCTATAATACTAATCTAATGACCAAATACAAGTCTGCAGATCAAGTAACATAAATTATTTAAATAATCAGAAACCATGCATCACCAAATGATCATATCATAAACAGTGTAGCATTATATGGCCATATCATAATCCATGTTACAATAAATAGTCATATCAAAAACTTTATTACATTTCATAAACCAAGTGGCATAAATATACCATTTCTTAAAATATGTGTTTAAAAAGACCATATCATTAACCACATGACACTAAATGGCCATATCATAAACCATGAACACTAAATGACCATATCATAAACCATGTGACACCTCATGGCCATATTATAATAATCATATAAACCATGTGACTCAAAACTGCTATATCATTATCGATGTAACTCAAATTTATTATATCAAAACCATGTGGTAATAAATGGCCATATTATTAACCATCTGACTGTAACTGACCATATCATAAACCATGTGGCACAAAATGGCCATATCATAAACCATGTGACTAAAAATGACCTAATCATAAACCATGTGACACCTGATGGCCATATTATAATAATCATATACTAGTAAACCATGTGACTCAAAACCACTATATCATTATCAATGTAACTCAAATTAATCATATCAAAAACTATGTGGCAACAAATGGCCATATCATAAACCATCTGACTAACTGACCAAATCATAAACCATGTGGCACAAAATGGTCATATCATAAACCATGTGGCACAAAATGGTCATATTATAAACTATGTACCTTAAAATAATCATATCATAAACCATGTGAGAAAAATGATTATATCAAATATGTTATGGCACTACTGAAAATGACCAAATCATAAACTGTGTGACTCAAAATGGTCATATTATAAACCATGTGACTCAAATGGTCATATCATAAACCATGTGGCACTAAATGACCATATCATCAAGCATGTAGCACTTAATTACCATATCAAAAACTGTGTGACTCAAAAATGTCATAAAATAAACCATGTGTTACTAAATGACCATAATAAAAACCACATGACACTAAATGGCAATAATATAAACCATGTTACACTAAATGCCCATATAAAAACTGGGTGATTCAAAATGGCAATATCATGAACCATGTCACACAAAATGTCACATCATAAACCATGTGGCACTAAATAATCATATTGTAAACCACATGACTCAAAAATGTCATATCATAAATCATGCGGCATAAATGAACATATTATAAACAACATGACACTAAATGACAATTATATAAACCATGTTGCCCTAAATGATTATATCATTAACCATGTGACACTTAATGACCATATCATAACTATTCACTAAATAACCATATCATGAACCAAAGGACACTAAATGACAATAATATAAACCATGTTGAACTTAATGACCATATCATAAACCACATGACACTAAATGACAATAATATAACCAAAAATGTTATATCATAAACCATGTGACCTACTTGACCATATCATAAACCACATAACACTAAATGACAATAATATAAACCATGTTACATTAAATGACAATAACCTAAACCATGTTGCACTTAATGACCACATCATTACCCATGCGACACTAAATGGCCATATCACAAACTGTTTGACTCAAAATGACAAACTGGGCACAAACCATGTTTCACTTATTAACCATATCACAATTCACATGACATTAAATGACAATAATAAAAACTATGTGGCACTAAATGAGCATATCATAAACCATGTGACACTAAATGACCATATCATAAACCGCATGGCACTAAATGACCATATCATAAAACACATGACATTAAATGATAATGAAAAAAACCCTGCTGCACTAAATGACCATATAATAAACCATGTGGCACTAAATGACTATATCATAAACTGTGACTCAAAATGACCATATCATAATCATGTGAACTCAAAATGACCATATAGCGTAAACCATGTCTCATTGAATGACCATATCATAAACCATGTGACACTAAATGGCTATACCATAAACTATGCAACTCTAAATAAACATATCATAAATCTTATGCAACATAAATGAACGTATAAGTTTAGCGCCACTTTTTACCCATATAGAGTTAAAGTATTTATATTGGACGATATTTCACTGCATGTAAACAAATATGACAACCAACAAATTGATGGCATTAGAATGTTAAGTCATTTCATCTTATCGTATGTACTTCATTTGAAAACAAGTCACAATACTGACACCTGATCCTACCTCCCTGCAAGTCATGATGTTTTTATTTGACTGAAAACTGCATGAAATTTTTACAGTAGTCGATTAACAGAATAATATAACAGATATGGTTAGATTACAATGATATCATTAAGAACAAGTTATAAACTCACTGTAGGATAGTTGTATACATAAAACTCAATTCTGTGGAGCCAGCTTGTGGACACTGACATACGACAGGAATCTATTTAAAGATGCCTATAAGACATAAGACCTATTTGTACACTTATGTCGCAAACCGAAAGTCAGCAGATCGTTGTTTACATTGATTTCATGTTTAACTTCCTAACATTTTTTTTAAAGAAACATATTATTTAAGCATCATATTTATATTTTTGTTTCATACATTCATATTTTTTGTCAAATTTACAAACGTCAAGGTAATATTAGTATGCACCTATCTGAAGTACTTTCGATTTGTCTTCGATTGACCTTTAGACCTCGATACTTCAAGTTTCCCTGAAAGAACCTGTAGTAAACAAGACCCAATATTTTTTTTAAAATCATCCTTTCCTTCAGGGGACTTCAGTAATTAAAACAAACACTTATTTCACTCTTGGATGCATGCATACGATTTATTAGGCAAGAATACATATGACAGAAATCTGTCAATAGGCAATCATGGGGTGTTGGGGGGGTTGGCACCATGTGACGTCATCAAAATAAAGTCTGTCTGTTAATACAGGAAAATGCCGTGTTCTCTTTCGATTCTTGAATTAATTTCTGACTAAATCAATATCAATCAATGAACAGTCATGATTTATCATGGAAATTTCATCACTGAATCAATAGATGCAAAAGCTGCCTAAATTTGGGTTATCTGTCCTTATTCAACTTCAATCAACGAACAAGAGAGAGCTAAAATCTGTAACGGAGACAAAAACGGGATAAGAGTTAAGAGTTCATGCGTGTGATAGCTATATTCAAGAAAGCTTTGCTTTTGCAAATAAAAAAAAAAAAGTTTACTTCATTATAAAAACAAAAAATCCAAAGCATTTTCCTATCATATCATACAGCTTTTTAGTTATCATTCAAAAACCCATTTGATGATTCCCCCCCCCCCCCCCCCACCCCCACACACACACATCTGTCAACGTTCAGTAATCATCTAAGAACCAAGTTTTTATAAATCTTGGTTAAAAATCCAAAATAAATAATTTTGGACAGAAAAACACAATAAGCATGTACACTGTAAAAAAAAAAAAAATAAAGACACTTTCCTACTGTCAATATTTAAAGTAAATAAAGTAAAAACATTTTCTAGCTTTTCAATATTTTATGATATGTAAGTAAATGCATTTTTACCTCAACCATTATCTGTCTGTAAGCTGGATCAACAATTTTACTTAACATCTGTTCCACAAGTAGAGAAAAGTTTAATTCATACATAGTCATATCTGATAATGTTGGTTGCTGAAAATTGAAAAACATATACAATGTATAAGAAAAGCGTAAATTCACATATTAAAACTTTTGGCATTTTAATAAAGTCTTGATTTGTAGAAATAATGCTCTGTCAAAATCAGAAATTATAGGGTCAACTGTTTGAGCAAAAAAATTTCCAGACTTTCCTCCAAATGTTGATACAGCAGAGTTGGAGTGGTGAAATGGTGTTTAACACTTTAGTCAAGATTCTTTCACTTACTTGGAGGCAGTCAAGTTCTACAATGATGAAAGAAACTGGAATACCAGAATGAAACCAACAACCTTTTATCACTACGGAGTTGAAACAATGTGGGCAACAAATACAGATAATTTATTTAAATTTGTTTATTCTTATTATAGCAACTTAAGTTTCTAATTTTAGAAAGAATGCTTTAAAAATGGTAACGGGATAGAGCTTACCTAAAATTACTTATCATTTTTATACAAGGTCTAAGGGGAACTAACTCTATACACACAGTTTGTTTAATCAGTGATCATGTGACTCTGTTATTAAAAGAGTACATCAAATCAATGTATTTGGTGTTCTGTATCATTCAGGACAAAAATAACATCACACACATACATGCTAAGGCCCAGTCTCTTACAAACAAAGGATCTACATACCTGTGGTAAGAGATATCCAGCCACTTTGATTCCACCAGGAGTTTTCTCCAATATCTGCCACACTCGATCATAGAAGTCTTTAGGTACTTTATTTAGAGCACCATCTAGCTGTCTCCTTTGTAAAGGACTTCTGCAATCACCTTCATATAAATTACGAGTCAGAACAATCAACAACATTTGTTTTATCTCACTAGGCGATAAATCATTTATAGTGCCTATTTGCATGTCATCTTGCTCCATCTCAATTTCCATAGCTCTAACAAACCACCTATAAATACAATTATAACAGTTACTGTTTTATTAGAAGGAAAATTTTGTATTAAAGTTGATGTTTACTATATATATCATGTGCGCATGTGTGTGTGTGTGTGTGTGTGTGTGTGTTAAAGTCTACAACTGCTACTTGAATGTGTGTTTTTTTGTTTTGTTTTTTTTTTGCAGAACTAAATACACATGTAATAGTCTTTCCTCTTTGTCTTTCCAGAAAGGACAGTCCAGAGAGTGTTACATGGATTACATGGCATATTATGCTCATCATTCGGTAAATTTAAAATTGTAGAATGTAGAAATCATTCTGTCGTTAGTGCCATTGTTATATTCATTGTCAGTAATGACTTTCATCATATCTTCTTAAGCAAATTAACCACTGATTTGAGAGATTGCAAGATATTTTTCAAAATCTCTAGTTTGATGCATTTGACTGAGTTCTTAAGATATATAGATAGATAGGTAGTCCTCTCATAATTTACTTAAAAACTGAATCAAATGAATAATGTACATGTTTACATAACACAATTTTCTTACCCTATTCTTATCTTCAGAATTCCATCAAACAGTTCTGGTGCTGTGGCAATCAGTTTCCCAATACTCAATATAATTTCCTGTTGAAGTACTGCTTCAAATGGATTGTGAGGCATACATTTACTAAAGAGAAGATTTCTTATTTCATTAGGACTGACTGGTTTATCAAGAACTTCCTCTTCATGTCCATAAACCCCAACAGTAATCTAAAATAACATTTTTATACTGTAAGGCAAGGATTAATTTAAGCAATTAGGTTTTGGCTATAGAAATACATTGAAATCCACCAACAAGTTAAGTTTTTTGAAAGCACTGAGAGTTTTGTGTGGAAATCCTAAACAAGATTTGTCAAAAGACTAACTGTATGTAGCTCATCAGTTCCCTGATTTGACAATAATACAGCCTAAGAAAATCAAACATTATGTGTATCAATATAGGATGGAGATGATACCAGATGGAATGATGAGGTGTACCCAATAGCTTTCTTGACTTTCATTTAGTAAGCTAAAAATACCTGGCATGATTGTAATAAATACAGTTTTTAGTTGTTTGTTGGTCCATCCCAAAACGAATGTAAATTACAAATTTAGCATCTATAGGTCCAAGTCAATCAAATTCTTAAATTGAATTTACTGATATCTTGATTGGAGACCCTGTATCTATTATACTGTACATGTAAAACTTACATGTTTTACTATTACTACATACCTGTTTACCTCTAACCAGAATTGTGGTAACAGATGGAGCCAGACTGTCCACTAATTTACCCAGTAAACTGGACATCAGTCTAACCACTAGCCACTTCTTATAAACTCCTGCTTTGTGTATTAAATTTTCCATTTTATTTACGATCAGTTCCCCATCAATGTGGTAATGTCTTCCTTCTCTCTGGAACAAAACTTTGAGGATCTGACACTGAGCTAATAGTCCATCTGTGTATTTCAATGTGTTCACTAGATCCCAAGATGGCTTCTGTTGTAGTTCCTGAAAAGTAAGAGACATGGAACCATGATAAATCTTTTTTTTGGTTTAGTAACCTCCTTTATAATTATTGTCTTGAAAAATGTATCTAAAGCCCTTTTCTTTATTACAAAGCATTTTTCAAATTTCTTGTTAAATGGGCACCGACACAAGTTGAGGCTTGTGATGGAATGGCCTCACATCTAACAGGGAATTTGATACTTATTTTAATGCTCTGAAATAAATATAAATTGTGATAAAATGAGAAATTAAGGGAAATAAAATGAAGAAACAAAAATGGGATATGAGGAAATAAACTATGAGTGGAGTAGATTAATGGTGTTTTACACCTTAGTCAAGATTCTTTTACTTATTTCAAGGCATTCAGTTCTGGGAGGGTGGAAGAACCGGAGTGCCCAGAGAAAACCACAGATCTTCAGCAAGCAAACTGACAAACTTTCTCACACTAGGAACTGTCCCCAGTGGGATTTGAACCTAGGCAGTGAGAGACGCTGTGATCCGTAATCGCATGCTTTAGACCACTCAAGGAAATAAACTATGCAAAAGAAATAAGATTCTGTCTAGATAGTGCCATTCTGATTACATTTTTCACTCAATTTTCAACAATGTCAACTTTCACTTTTTTGTTGTTTACATGTATATTCACAGTAACTTGATATATAGAGGTATTACTTATAAGTGCTCATTATCCATGATTACTCATCTGTCTCTTACTAAAACATTTAGAATAATTGAATAAAATCTATGCATAAAATCCAACATACAGCTTTTCTGAGACTATGTTGCAACATTTAATCCTACATCTTCATCTGGGAGCACTGATAATTTGGGGATCACTGTTAGCATTATGTTGATTACTATATAGCAATAAACTATGTTTTTGTCATAGAGTAAATATCTTACCATTTCATTTCACAACAGAGCACTGAGGATTATTGATTGAATTATGGGCAGGTAGACATGACCATTAAGATAAATAACCCCCAAACTCATGCGTTTTTGTTACAGAGTACATGTCTTAACATTTCATTCCATCCTACACCTTCATCTTACAGCCCTATCGATAGTTTGGGGATCACTAGCAGAATTATTGACAGACAGATATGGCCATTACTCTATATCCCCAAAACTATACATCCCCAAACTCTTTTATTGTTACAAAGTAAATATCTTACCATTTCATTTAATCCTACACCTTCATCTTGGAGCTCTGGTAGTTTAGGTATCTCTGTAAGACTTTTAAAACTTGTTCCTACAGTTTTCTCTTGAAATGCTGTAAAAACTTCAGATGGATCCTGGATGACATCAAGGAAGTCTAAATGTTCTATACAGGCTGATGAAATAAGGGACTGAAAAATAAAGCAATGTAATATGCATGATATGTATACAGTCATTTCTCTTTATAATGACCAAGCTCTTTCTGATATGAGTTCTTCCTGGAATGAGTTTGTCATTACATGTATAAATAAAGGGTTGATATAATTTTTAAGACATGTTCTTTCTTCAGACATGTCTTAGTGCTTCTACACTAAGAATGTTGATATTTTAATAAGTTTTGACAAACTTCAGTTCTCAGCAACATTTTATTGAGGTCAAATATATATATAGCCAATAGTCTGAAGCGTGCTTACAGATCACAGTGCCTCTCATTGCCTGGGTTTGAATCCCACTCTGGGCAGGTCCTAGTGTGAGAAAAATTGTCAGTTCATTTCCCGAACGTTGGTGTTTACTCTGAACACTCCAGTTTCCTCCACCATCCCAGAACTGAGAGCCTTGAAATAAGTGAAAAAATCTTGACTGGGGGAGGGGAGAGGGGGCTAAAACACTATTATTCCACTCGACTCCACTAAAATATATATTTCAGTAAAGTTTAGTAAATATATATTCCAGTGATGCTCACTAAATATACACTGAGTATCTTTTTATTTTTAAGTAAATACATGTATATATATATATATATCCCAGTGGATGACATAATATGGAAGATAAATTTCATGATGTACCTTCATTCCTTCATTTTTTTTATGTTGGTAAGTAAATGTCATCATAAAGACGGTCATTTTATCACTGAATTTCACTTTGATGTAAGGTAATTTAACCTTAGAACTAGGTGTATACTTATTTTGTTAACCAATCAGATTACAGGCACATGTATTCTGTTTTTTGTATTTTTGGAAAATATAAATCTATTTACTGAAAATTGTGCATACCAGTACTTTTTTCTTTCTTATAAATCTAAAGTATGGAGTAAGGTGTTTTGTACATGAGCCAAGATTTTTCATTTATATTCAGGTTTTCAGTTCTGATATGATGGAGGATCCTACAGTACCTGGAGAAAATTTCAGACATTAGAAAAGTGAACTTATGAACTTTCCCAAAGTAGAATCTGCAAAAACTGGATTTGATCCTAAGCAGTTATAGGCATATATACTTTTGACTACTTGGCCAATTAGAACTGTAAAAGGAAGTATAAATAATTATTTTTATCCAACACAAATAACTCTTCAGTCCAGTTTGTCAGAAAATACAAACTTATTTGATAAGTTAGCATAAGCTGACATGCATGCTTTGATAAAATCTGAAAACATTACCTGCAACTTCCCAAGACGGATCCTGACATTATCAACTTCACCACGCTTAAACTGAGCCAGCAAATCCAAAAATTCAGAAAAATTTGGACCTCTATAAATAAATATATCAGTATTAGGTTCAAGTACACCATCTTATCAAAATAAGGTTTAAATACATTATCTTTATTCTTTGTTCTATATTCTCTGACTAATGTCTCATGCATATTTTTCATGTGCAATATTTCCATTTGTCAAGAATTTGACATACTAGTATGTGTAATTATATTCTCAGCATAAATTTTATATGTTTTAATCAAATTTTAACCATTGACAAAATGACTGTGGTATCACCTAGAAAATTAATAGCCAGTGATTACAATCATAAACATAATTCTTGATGTTATTAATTATCACCATGGTAACCAATGTGTTTATCTTTTCTTATGGTTTAGTTGTTTTTATCAATTTACTTGTATTGTGTCATTCTTGGATAGCTTTGACTGTAGCAAAATACACGTTTTTCTGCTTCAACTTTTTCTTCTATTTTAAACTTCATTTTAACAAGATCATTTCATAATAGTTTTATTCCAGAATAAATAATAAAACACTTTATCAGAAAACATTAAGTACCTGATATTGTTTTCTCTAATTAACATACAAAATGTTGGTCTTCCTGCTAACTTCCAACATTTAGACAAAAAGGCTAGATCATTCTACAATAAAACAGTGGGAATTTAGTAAAAAAAAAAAAACATTGATAATATTATATTGAAAATAATAGGTTAAGCTAATTTACAGGACATAAGGGGTCTTATAACAGTGAAGGTCAAAGACTCTAAGACATCATGTTCATAAAAATTTGCATTTTTCCATCATCCATTCTGCTGACTTATAAAAATAGCATTAACAAAATTAATATGAGAATTATGAAAACTTTAGCAATACAAGAGGACTCAGTTTTATGAAGGGGCATTAATCCTCTATATCATGATGCTTTACTATACCAAAGTGTACAAGTATAAGAATGACTAAGAATGGATATAAACTAAGGTCTAATCTTTTTACACTTTTGATTGCAATTCTATACACATTCTGACTTGAACAAACAGTTTTCCTTCTGAAAGCAATTATCCAATATGTTTGTTTTTAACACAGACCAAAGTCACAAATAATTTTGACCATGAATTTCAATCTATGCTAATGAGTTTTTTTTGAGGGGTGGGGTGGGGTGGGGGGGCCTGTTTTTTTTTTTTTTTAAGATCTGAAAAACATGTTCAAAGTCTAATCAAATGGAAAAAATTAATGCAGGATTCAGGAAAGATGAGATTGAAAGTCATGTTTTACTGAAATATGGCTAGTTATTAAAAAAATATTGAAAAAAGTGTAATTAATAACCTAAAACACATAGATTTGATGTCATGCATACATAGCATAAAGCATATTTCATGCAAACAAGGGCTTAAGGGCTGATGAATTAATCAGTTTTCTATGCCAGACATGAGATCATAAATACATGTAGTAACATCATAATATTTAGCATGACAATTCCAAGACGTGAGATCATAAATACATGTAGTAACATCATAACATTTAGCATGACAATTCCAAGACATAAGATCATAGACAGTCACATGATGACATTCAGCATGACAATTCCAAGACGTGAGATCATGGACAGTCACATTATAACATTCAGCAAGACAATTCCAAGACGTGAGATCATGGACAGTCACATTATAACATTCAGCAAGACAATTCCAAGACGTGAGATCATGGACAGTCACATTATAACATTGCGCAAGACAATTCCAAGACATGAGATCATGGACAGCCACATTATAACATTCTGCAAGACAATTCCAAGACATGAGATCATGGACAGCCACATTATAACATTCAGCAAGACAATTCCAAGACATGAGATCATGGACAGCCACATTATAACATTCTGCAAGACAATTCCAAGACATGAGATCATGGACAGCCACATTATAACATTCTGCAAGACAATTCCAAGACATGAGATCATGGACAGCCACATTATAACATTCAGCAAGACAATTCCAAGACATGAGATCATGGACAGCCACATTATAACATTCTGCAAGACAATTCCAAGACATGAGATCATGGACAGTCACATTATAACATTCAGCAAGACAATTCCAAGACATGAGATCATGGACAGCCACATTATAACATTCAGCAAGACAATTCCAAGACGTGAGATCATGGACAGTCACATTATAACATTGCGCAAGACAATTCCAAGACATGAGATCATGGACAGCCACATTATAACATTGCGCAAGACAATTCCAAGACATGAGATCATGGACAGCCACATTATAACATTCTGCAAGACAATTCCAAGACATGAGATCATGGACAGCCACATTATAACATTCAGCATGACAATTCCAAGACATGAGATCATGGACAGTCACATTATAACATTGCGCAAGACAATTCCAAGACATGAGATCATGGACAGCCACATTATAACATTGCGCAAGACAATTCCAAGACATGAGATCATGGACAGTCACATTATAACATTGCGCAAGACAATTCCAAGACATGAGATCATGGACAGCCACATTATAACATTCTGCAAGACAATTCCAAGACATGAGATCATGGACAGCCACATTATAACATTCCGCAAGACAATTCCAAGACATGAGATCATGGACAGCCACATTATAACATTCTGCAAGACAACTCCAAGACATGAGATCATGGACAGCCACATTATAACATTCTGCAAGACAATTCCAAGACATGAGATCATGGACAGCCACATTATAACATTCAGCATGACAATTCCAAGACATGAGATCATGGACAGCCACATTATAACATTCAGCAAGACAATTCAAAGACATAATGACATGAGATCATGGAGAGTAACATCATAAAATTCAGCATGTTTTTTTATAACTGCAATGTACTTTCATTCAAAAAATCATATTGTGCCCTGATAATTACATGAAACAAAAGCATATCCATGCTTGTACGTAATTCATTGAAATAAAAACTTCAAAAACAAATACCAATATACTTTTTTCACATTATTGTTTTATGAAACTTGTTTGTAAATGTTGGGTTCTTTTTCGAAAGAAACCTCTTTAAAGAGTAAGTCAATGAACCTTAATGTCTGAGGCTAATTTATTTCTCTTAATTCAAGAATGGACTGAAGGCAAAGTGTTCTAAAGCCTTTGCGTATAGATTACAGGTTCTATCACTGTATAGATTTTTAATCCCACTTGTGCATATCATATTGAAAGTATTTCATCTTGCTTTCATGCAGTTAGCGGTATTCTAGTTTCCTTAACTGAAAAAACTGTCTTTAAGAAAAGAATGTAAGAACCTTGACTGAGATGTAAAAGAAAATGTCTCTATATCACCCTTTATGTTGAGATGCTGCTACTAGCAGACAGATAAAGGATACATCTTCCTTGAAATATGACAATTGCAATAAGCAATGCTTAGGACATAGGATATCAGTTTTTAAAGTGTCATCAATACAACTGTGTAAATTACATTCAGCTAAATCTTGATTGGAAGGCATTTTATTTAAGTTACTGACTCTTTTTATTGTCTTGCATCTCATCTAGATGGAAATTAAACCAGGACCTCCTATTGACAAAGATTGCACTCTACCTTATCATTACCACAATGACATATCCTCTAAAGAGAAAATATATCACCTGTAACCATTCATAATACATGTATAACATCCTAATGACCTAAAAGTATATTCATAACATTTTTCCAACATCATACCCTAAATGTTTTACATGAATAGAGAACACATTATACAAATAATTTTGACTAGCAAAGGCATAAATAAATAAATAAATAAATAAATAAATAAATAAATAAATAAATAAATAAATAAATAAATAAATTGCAATCACAACAGAGAAAATACATAAGTAAAATAAGCCTAAATATGGTTAGAATACTCTATTATCTTACCATCTAATGCAAGCATATATGAAGAAGTATAGTTTGATATATATATAACACCCAACCATAACAAATAACAATACTGATAAGATATAGGAAAGATGATATTATTGTCTATTAGTAAAGAAAAAAGAAGTCTAGAGAAAATAATACAGAGAGTAAAAGTGTAACTCTTTGTCTTTGGTTACGACTGGACTTGAATATTGCTAAAAAAGATATACGGTTTGATGAACATCCTCAAGGAAACCTGACTTAAATATGACATTTAATGAATGTTATTACTTATAACATACAATGTAACATTTCTTTATTTGCACACAAAATATAGAAAAGAGAACACAATTGAATATGTATGTATAGAAAAAGGTCCTTAAAGCCCTAAACATATAAATTTGAATGCATGATATAATATGAATGACTTGCTATAATTTTTGTAGAGTATAAAGTAATGATTATCTCTGAAATGGGAGGCAGGGATCTAAAAACCACTCTTTTTTAATAAATAAGCATACCTTGAGGTCATCCAGCACAACTGACATATCTTGAGCTAAATAAAAGTCACTAACTTCAAACAATAGTGGATAACACAGAACAGTTTGTCCACAAGCTCTGTATACCTGAATAAGTACAAATAACAAAAGTTGTCAATTGTACAGCATAGTAGCACATCTAGTATATTTAACAACTTCAAACATCTGACCATGAAACAAAATTAACTCTGTTAATACCAAATGTAATGCCTGTAACAAAGGAAGGTATGTCATAAGCTCTTCTTTTCTTCATACAGGCAAGCATAAATTAGGTACCAGGTACTTTGAAAACATTGCATGGCAAAACACAGTTGCTTACTGATGGAAAAAAAAATTGATGATCATGATAAAATACGAAAAAGTCAAAGGCTATAAAACTCAGCCAAAAAAAAAAAAAAAAAAAAAAAAAAAATATATATATATATATAATATATATATATATACTAGTATACTTTTATCACTTGTGTATATAGTTTATATATATATTATATATATATATATATATATATATATATATATATATATATATCAGGGGTCCAGAAACGGTCATATTTGCCGGACATGTCCGACAAAAAATATATTTTTGTCCAATGTGAAAATATGTATGTGATATATATATGGCATTAAAACCTGATCTGTAACTCATCATGGTAAAGCAATATTCAAAACATAAAAAAAGCATGATTAAAAAAGTGCCGAAAACTTTACTTCCTACATTCAAGGATTATAACTCAACAAAATATCAATAGACTGCAAGAAAATTCAAACTTTAAAATGTAATAGTAAAGCCTTGTACCAAACTTATATCTGCAAGTAGAAACTAAGTACATATTTAAAGTTTAATTTCAATTCAAGGGTCAAAACTTAGTTAAAATTCTACAGTCCTGAACTGTAATAAGTCATGGTAAAGCAATGTACCAAACTTGAAATGTGTATCTGCAAATACAGTGAAAAAAAATCATGAAACTTTTATTTTATGTTACAGTAACCATTCTTTTGTTTTATTTTTTAGCATAATACAGAATCATTATAATTACCTTTGAGGTACTGAGAACACCAAATGGTCTCTTGGGTCTTCCTGTTAGTCCTAACTTTTTATTGATACCCAAATATTCATAAGCTTTAGAGAGTTCTTTAGGTGACCAGATCTGTATGGGTTCTATCTGATGAGGTGTCTGTGTCTGTATACCATATGTAGCTAACAGCTGCTGTAAACGAGCACTTTCCGCAATTGGTATTATCTGAATCACAAGATCTGGAGGTGTTACCTGTAGTAAAATAAAAAAAAATTATCCTTTGTTTTACCAATTCTTTCATAAAAGCAAAACACACTGAAGAATGGCTTTCATAGTAAAACTGAATATTTGAATATTTTGTTGTTTAAAAACCAGTTATTCTAGATCTTAGTTTATATTTGTCATTGTAAAAACCAGTCATTCTAGAACTTAGTTTATAATACAGGGGCAAAGTGTAAGATTATAGAGGAAATGTGGAATGAAGTCAGGGCAATCCATAAACTTTAGAATCAATTTCTCTTTCAGTAACAGAAACAAAGTCTAATCATTGTTGTAAATCTGGGATTAAATCTAGGGGAGACCATAAACCTCAGAATCAAAATGGTTCTTGGTAATAGAGACAAGATTCAGAATCAGAGTAAAATTGGAATGCAAGGAAAAACCATAACTATCAAAATGAAACTGGACAGGAGAAGAAATTTTGAATGCAAAGTGAGACCATAATTCTCGGAATCAAACTGGTGCTGTGTTATGAATGACAGTTTACCACACTACATAGGTTTGAGTCCCACTCTGACCAACTCCAGCAAACATTTCAACAAATTACCATTATCTCATTGTTTTCTTTGGGTACTCAAATTTTTTCAACATCACAAAACTTACTTACTTAAAATGAGTAAAAGAACATAGACTAGAGCCTAAAACACACTAAACTAATCTTTTTCCAGATTATTTTTACGTTTTTTTTAAACATCATAATCTATATGTGTAATTTTAAGTGGAAAAGATACAGTACCCATGTTATTTAGTGAATGAAACAGATCACTAGCTTACTCCTCTCTTACTACCAAAACCAAAGCATTGTTTTTATCTTGTAAAACTATGTTTTTTGCTTATTCTGATAATAAAAGAGAAGCATTGGGTATACTAGTGTACATATAGTGCCTTACCTGAAAACAAGAATATCTTAAATTGACCTTTGGCCTTTCTGATGCTGGTAAATGTCTTCTGATTGGATCAAATTCATTAACATTAAGAAGACCATCAACTGATGAATGAAATAAATGTGAGATAAAAAATACTCTCATTTTATGTAAATAAGCAGTAAAAATGCTAAAGCAAACAGACGATTCTTCATAAAATTAAATAATTGCACAGCTGTTTATGCATGAATAACAAGAAAGATTTTAAGAATCAAATACTGTCTCTGACTAAATCATTTAATCCCTCTGATGAGATATCCTTATCATATATGGATAGACTCTTTATGAATTATTAATCTTTTGTAATGTTAGTGATTGGTTTAAATTTGATTTACTGACATCTGCACTGTGTTTGCAATGTCTAACTTTGTTACTAAATGTTCTACAGATGTCACATTATTACTTGTATCTTTACATCACAGATAAATCACATTTTAAATGTCACATTAAAACTTGTTTAAAAAGGAGTCACAATGAAAATTATAAATATACTATTATTACTTGTGTATATATAGAAGCAGGTTTGACTGCAAATTTAAAATCACATTTTTTGTGTAAAAATGATCTTCCTTCTATACATCTCTCTTCTGACAAAGAATGAAATATTTTTCCAAGTCAGCTGTCTGAAGGTTAAAATTAAATTTTCAAAAAAAAACATACATCAATTTTATAAACATACCTAGCAATTGAGAAACAAAGTAAACAGCCTGCCCCCATAGAAAAACACCATCTGTGGATCCCTCTGGACTGGGCTCTCTTTTACATGTCCCTGGTTGATATTTTTCTTGGTCAATAAACTCTTTTGGCACATAGTAATACATTGGTACAAGTGTACCTGTTGAGATTTAAATAAAACAAATATTGTTTAGAGACAGTTAAATACAGAACAACTAACTAAACAGAGTAAAAGAAACAATCCCTGCTCTGCAGCACTGACAGACATATCATCCCAGGGTAACTGAGGCTCTGCCAAGTCTAGAAATTCAAAATATCATACCCCAAAGGTTGAAATATTTCTTATCTACTTTATATACAACAGAGAGAATTATTGTTTTTACTCGGTAAGAAAAAAGTTTTTTTGTTTACATGTATGCCTTAGTAAAAAAGTGCATAAATATAACATTATTCAAAAAACTTATTACATATAATATACATATACATGTAATATATTTCATATTTCTGTCAATTTTAATACATGCTTATAAATGTTTTTATTTTACTAAAACAGTTTCATCACAAGTGAATTTTGAATTTGAAACCAACCTTCAAAAGTAACCACTAACAAGAAAATTAAACTCTTAGAAATAAATCTAGACCTCCATTTCAAAACAGGGATATTTTTGTCTGATTTTGGTATATTTTTCACATACAATGTAGACACTGAGTATTTTACTGTATAATTTACAGATAATAGAGATTATAAGCTGTATATTTACCTTCATTTGTTTTGATTAGCAATGGTTGTAAAGCTTTTTGATATTTCTGTATGCCTTCTTTATCTCCTCTAAATACACCTAATGTAAATTAAAAAAATCAAAGTTCCACTGTTAATGATAAAATAATGTAACATATATTGGTGATCCCATCAAAAACTGATAATCAATATTCAATACATACAATATACATTGTATATGGTACATTGTATAAAAACAATACAATATTCCTAAGTACTGCCCTTTTTAACAAATCTCATGGTGGCAAAAACTTGACCACTACATGGCTTACCTGTATGGATGTATCATTTATAGAGGTTGCCCAATAAAGTTAATTTCATTGAAAGGCCAAAACAGATGCAAATACTTGTAGTATGAAAATATTTCCCTTTATACTTTGTAGCAGGTGAGCTAAAAATGTAACTAGGCAGATACATGTCTGAACAATGCACCATAATTTATCTAATTTAACTGAAGAATATGATCTACAGGTTTTTAGTCTGCTGATGTTACTTGTATACAACTGAAAATCTTGTTCATTTCCAGAGTAAATATGAGTTCATGTATTAATAAAAGTCCTAATCAGACAGAACTTGCACTAAAGTTTGACAGTTGCATCATATTATTTAATTATACTACTAGTATTTTTAACATATTTAAAAAACAACAATGCCTTTTTAAAATGTGTATAAAAACAAATATTATCAAACCAGCAAAGGACCATTCATATAGATGTACATACATAAAACTGTACACATTACTTACATTCTATCAATAAATATATCAAAAACAATGGCCATTCACACTCTACACCATCAAATGTCTGAAATAAAATATGAAAATATACATGCTAGCACTGGGTTATACTGGTTTTTATAAATCAACACAAAGTACATAAAAATCAAACAATAAGTTATCAGCAATCAGGAGAAATATTGTACATGTATGATATTTTTGTTGTATGGAAAATACTTCAAAAAGTTAAACTTCAGACTAAGGAAGATACTGTCATCTCAATACACTAATATATCTTCTTTTTTTACAGAAATTTAATTATGAAGTTGAAGTGATCCAAACCACAATTTTTTCAAGTACTATTTCTAATTTGCATGCCATACTTAAGAAATATACTTTCTCATGAGATAAAAACGTATTTTAATGTAACAGTTTTAACAGATAAATCAAGAGGCCTAAGTGTATGAGTAGCCTAAAGTGTACGCTTACAGATCACAGCACCTCTCACTGCCTATGTTTGAATCTCACTCAGATATTACAGATCACAGCACCTCTCACTGCCTATGTTTGAATCCCACTCAGACTAATCTAGTATGACAAATTTGCCAATTCACTTGCCAAAAGTGGGTGGTTTTCATGGGGAACTCCAGTTTCCTCCACCACCCCAAATCTAATTCAATTTTAGTGAAAAACCCTTGACTGAGGCAATATCCACTCCTTTAACAGATAAATAAGTACAAATGTATAACAAACAGAAAACAGGGGTGAATCTGTATCAATCCAGTTTCAAAGTGACAGATTAACAGCACAGTTCACCTCTACATGAAGCCCCTCAAAAAACTTGGTGGTTCTTTGAACATGTAAACCAAAAACTGTGTCTTAGAATTAAGAACAGTCTACAATTACAGATAATCTTTACCTTGATCTCAGCAGGTTTATAATATTTCCTGTTTTTCTCCTCTAGTACAGTTTTATAACCATCTCGGAGAAATCTTTTGACACCATATCTACCTTTCAGTTTACGTATAACTTTATCTATAGCTCTTAGTCTAATATGCTCTTCATGAATAGCAAATGCTGGCCAGGCCACTGTTGTAAGAATGGAAGCATCTGTATTCTGAAAATATGTATATAATCCTTGATATGATTTTGTTCAAAACTAAAATTAAAAAAAAAGAAGAAAAAGTACGACTTTACGAGAGACGAAGAAAAGCACCCAAGAAATGAGAAGGATTGAGGGATGTTTCCGAGGTTTTTTTTTTCTAAAATATTGAATATAGGTTTTTAATACACTGTTTATAATGTTGTTATACTTAAATCCAGGAGAGAACAGTTTTCTGATTGAATTAATGTTGGCCAAGTAAAAAATTTAAGATGCCCTACACTTGGTATTTGAATGTTATTCCACTTAGAAAACACAACAATTGACTGAACTTAATCTGCACATGAATGAGTTCCCTCATGCTGTTAAATACATCAATTTTAAACTAACGTGGACAAATAATTTACAGTGGTAAGTTGTGAGGACTGAATGGTACTTGCTTGACCAGAGTAATGGGTCAAAAGCTCTGTCTAGTCATTTCTGCTAGTTGACACATAAAAGTACCAGTAGACAAGCTAGGGGTTAATGTTGCCATAGTCTGGCAGCCTATCCAAAGTCCCATCATTAGATACTTCACAACACTAAAACTGGGAATGGTAGGCTGTTAAGTCTATGGTTTGGGACAAACTTTAACATGAAATGTACAGATGTAGTAAAACTTACCTTAGAATTTGATTCTCTAGGAAGTATAGTTTCAAAAATTGTTCGATTTCTGTTGTGAGCATCTATGTCTACATATATTACAGACCAGGAGGCACCTTGGTCTCCAAACATATTCTCCCCATTTATACATTCTAATGCTGCTTTTGCAAATCCAATAGAACTGAAAAGATAACAAGAAAAATTACCAGTAGTTACGACTGACACAGTCATTCATGAAATGAAACAAAATTTAATAACATACTACTGCTGGCTATTTAAATATTTATCCATGTATTCGTAATAATGTATTTTAAATTTTCTCCCAAAAAAGATTTTTAATTCGAAAGATATGTGACAAGAAATAATATTTCACAAAGTTTTGACTAAAATAAATGAAACAGGGTTTTTGGTTAGTTGTAATATTATTCAATGTTGTATCAGCATTTTTTTTAGCAAAGATAGCAAGGATATTAATCTACGGACTAATCTAAGATCAAGTTGATGTATGCCTGAAATGTGCAAGTGTGTATTATGGTCTGTCCTGTACTAAAGTGCACTCAGGGTAATTTATTGTTAAGGTTGTAGCTCACAGAATCAATATGCTGCAAAAAAGTATACCATTTTCCTGTAACGCTGTCCTGGCACTGGGTTAACCAGTCAATAATCTGTCTAATGCTGCGCCCAAAGCAGAAATCAGTATTTAAGACTTACATGTATGTAAAACCTGGCCAGAGTTAAAACCCTGTCTTCCCACTTTCAAGGTGGTCACTCTACAATTGAGCTGACAAGGCAGTTGAAGACTGTAGGGTCATAAGAAATCAGATTAATAACCTATCAAATTAAATCATAAAATGTAAACATTAATAAGACTGACCTTGCATGTATTTCTGTTGAGCCATTGTTGTATTTGCTGCCTCTTTCCCACATACCATAATCAGGTGTTCTATATGCTCTCTCCACATAGAACACTAAATTCTGTATAAAATCAACTTCATCTGTTGTGTATATTATCTGTAGAGTAAAAGATACCGTGTATTTAAAGTTGTTGTATTTTGGGGAGGGGGGAAGGTTAAGACTATAATATTGAAAAAAAAAATTGTATTGGAGTAATAGAGTTATCTGGGGTTTTTGGAGGTAACAACATTTGAGTGATCAATAATGAACTCTGTATATAGAGCTAAATATTCTGTCATAAATATGTATATCAATCAAATCAAACTTATATAAATATATGTGCATTTTTTTTATTGGAACATTTTATAATCTGTTTAGCGTCTCTTGAATACATACATGTATAGTGGCATAAAAATTCAGCCTTCTAAATGAGAAATGAAAGTTTTTAATGGAAAACATGACTTTTGTATAACATACACACATCTCTCTTAAACACCCAGAACTGAGTTAACTGTAAATATTTTCAAAATACATTTAGATGTATATTCAAATTTACTAAAAATACAATCTTATAGGTAAAATATAATCTAGTATCAGATACATGTACCTACCTGTAAGCCAGATTTAATCATCTGAACCAAGAACAATAAATACAGCCCCACCACATCTATCTATAATAAAAAGAAAGGATAAAAAGTTGTTAAAGATGTTAAAAGAAATGTAACATATACTTGTATATATGCATTTTCTGAACAAATCCATGCTTATTTTATTACTTCAATGCACAAATGATGGCAGTGAAGTCTTCACAATCAAATTTTAATAAAACATTTTCTCACTGTTAAGCTTTAAATTTCCTCTTATATATAATATCCTTAAGTAAAATCTTACTTTAATATGCTGGAGACTTGTGGATCTGTATAACTGAGTTTTCTTTAATATTACATGTATTAGAATAACCTTGACAGGGACATGATACAGACATTATAATCTGACAGTTTCAGGGTCACATATTAATTAATACATTGTCTATAAATTAATTTCAACTTCAACATGGCATAGAATTTTATAAATGCAAGCAGCAAACATGACACATATGAAATTAACTTAAGTGTGTGCATGTGCCACCTAACTCATTGTCTGACATGTCCCTGGTTACCACATAACAGTAGAAGGGATGACATTGTGTCACTGGTTACTGGTTAAATGACACAAAAATGATAGGAATGACATTGTGTTACTGGTTTCTATATGCAAGTGGTTAAATGACACAGCTTTTGATAGATGAAATTGTGTCACTGGATACCAAGCAGTAGTTAAATGACAAAACATGATTGGGGTGACATTGTGTCACTGTTTACTATACATTTATCATTAGTGGAAACAAATAATGATAGGAATAACATTGTCACTGGTTATTATACAGTGGTAGTTCAACCTTAAATGTAATTTAATTCATTACAAGACTAGGTTAATTGAAATACAAAATACAAGTTGTAAATTCATTAATGTGACAAGATTTTATTATCATTCATGTGGGAAGAAAGTGACATTTATTACAACATAATTAGAAGCTAAGTAAAATAAATTGAAAAAAAATCAACCAATAACTCATTCAAACAGAAATTTCATTTAACTTTAATTTTTGGTGAAATTCCTTCATTGAGAAATGGAATTATTTTAAATAATTTTCCTGAAAGGCCTGTGCTTTCACATTTCTATCGTTATTTGATTAAAAATGACAAATTTTATAGTCTTTGATCTGATCATGAAGAATGTGATTGGATGACATATTTCTCACCTGTAAATGTTCATACTCATCATCTCTGTATATAGGATCACCTGTTATCATATCAAACACACAATGTAGAGCAAAATCAGCACTCTGATTCTCTTTGAATTTCTCAACCTACAAAAAAATAATGCAATATCATTATACCGGTATGTAAAAATAATTTTTCACAGGTAAATGAATATTTTAATAAACCTATGACTATTCAAAGTAGAAGAATTTTTATAAGGCTCTACTCTCGGGTTACTTTGCCATCTCGCTTATGATAAAATTTATTTAAATCCCAATATCCAGTTTTCCACTTCAGTCATTATGTGAGAA
Source organism: Tegillarca granosa (assembly GCA_029721355.1). Taxonomy (NCBI): domain Eukaryota; kingdom Metazoa; phylum Mollusca; class Bivalvia; order Arcoida; family Arcidae; genus Tegillarca; species Tegillarca granosa. The sequence goes on from CM056603.1 coordinate 10,915,524, forward strand.
ATTCCTTTAATTTATGCCAAACTCCTATCACGTATACCACAAAAATGTGTTAATGATTGCATAAATTGTGCCAATAAATCAAGGTTTCCCTGGATTTTATTTCTAGACTTCTATATTACAGTCAATAATATTTTAATACAACCGTGAGTAAACTATATGTCTATGTAAATTAAAAATCAAATGTGAGTAGAACAGACCTTTTTAAGATCTTAATCTGACATTATTAACCAATACACAGGTTAAACAGTGGTAATTAAAATATGTGGCTTCATGAAATATGAATCACTGTGTCAGATACACAGGTTAAACAGTGGTAATTAAAATACATGTCCTCATGGAAAATGAATCATTGTGTCAGATCCTTATATGTTTCTCACCTTATCTGCTTGTCTGATCCAACAGAACAGTATGCCTCTCATACATTTAACTGCTGTCTGCGAAAGTTCCTGGGCTCGACCAAGATCATCATCTACTCTCCTGAAAATGGTTTTAACAATATTGAAGAACATGATGCAAGCATGTACAACTCTTATTCTTATCAAATTCAATGTGTCTCTTAAGGAAATCCACATTATTACTATCAGACATTATTTTGAGACATTACTCAAAATCAGTTCTTACCATTTTGCATATATTCTGAGAATTATTATTAAGTAGCTTAGTGTGTACAGAATGTAACCTCTACTGTGTTTTTCTACAATTCTCACTTATGAAGTACTGACACTTCTTCATTTAAACATGAACTCATATACAAAATTGTTCATTTGCCTAGTTTATATCAAGAGGATTAATTTTGGAAGGTTGATGAAGCTTCAACATAAATGTGGAATTTCCAATGTTAACATGGTTTCTACTGTCTGACATACTGTCCTACTAAAGCTACTAAGTTTATTAAGTAAGTATAAGATTTTATAAATCCAAATAAATCTTTACAGTTTATTTACCTGTAAGCCTGTGATAATGACCAAGCTGCAACTGCACAGTATATACTGTCTCTGACTTTACCAATCCTGTGTACTTTTCCATTATGTCCAACAGCAGGAAACAATCCAAGTGTTAAACTCTGATATCTCAAAATCTGTCTTTTCACTGAAAAATTTTGAAACAGTTTAGTAGTAAATAATCAATGATGCATGAAAACCTTGCTATACTAGTGTTGTACCTATCCTTGCCACTGATATTTGTTATAATTATTATTTTCTTATAAGTTATTGACTCAGAATCATTACTGGTAATATTAAATGATAGATTAAATTGATCATTTATGCCATTCTTTTAATGCACTTGAGGGTATATAAACTAAGATTTTTGTCAATTTTCTATTTAACAATTTTTACAATATGCCTACTTAATTGCGCTTTATCAGAAAGGTTACAGAAAAAAATTGATTTGGGAGACCTTACTGAATATTTTAGTAGCTGTAGAGTTGAGTTGATTTAAATGATGGTATTAAATGTCACATTCAAAAATATTTCACTTATATCGAGACGTCCCATCTGAAAGAACTGTGACTTTCATTTCAAAATGCTGATTACTTGGTGAAAGAACAGTCACTACCCATTTTCAAGTCTTGGGTCAGACCTGGTCAGGGTTTGAACCCATAACCTCCCACTTACAGGAGCGAGCACTCTACCAACTGAGCTATCACAGTGGTGAAGTAGCTTGTAGAGCTAGTCTTTATACCAAGTGTTTTTTCCAAGATGCTGACTATAGCTGATGACTAGATGGCTAAATGTTTTGCAGTGTTCATACTGTGAACCAATGTGCTTTCAATTCAACAGCTAAAAATAATCAGTGCAACAAAACAATGCAAGGCAAGAAATTTATAAATGAGGTTAACCATTTGAGTTTTAAATTTTAAAAAATGATACTTTTAAGCATAACAGGCACAATTTTATGAAGTATGGAACACTTTCAAGGGTATTATCACCTGCTCCATATTATATTATCTGTTTTATGAGTAGAGGATCAAGCACAATCACTTTGAAAAATTATAAAATGTAGCACTGATTAATAAAGAAGAAAAAATGCAGAATGGGACTGGATATTGAACCTGGGACCTAGAGGAAATCCCATCTAGACTTTGTTTAATGGTCTATTGTATGGCGACAAGTACCATTTCATCACTCCCAAGGTCAACACTGTAAGGAAAGAAAAAATGCAGTGTTGGACCAGGGATCAAACCCAAGATTTCTCATACTATAGGCAAGTGTTCTACCAAATGAGCTATCCATACTGCTTCACATTATGCACCCTAGTTGAACTGAAGAACAGTAATCTTTTTTATCCTTGCACTTGAAACTGGGCAAGACAGAAAAAACTACTGGTTGAAATACTGTGTATAACTTATCTTCATCACACCTGGCAATGTGGACAGTTTAAGAGGCTAAATACCTGGACAATGATAACTGATTAGGATCACTTTTGATGTTAGTTTATAAAACTAAACAATATGAAACCATCGTGGTTTAATTACGATCATGCTACAGAAATTTTATACAATATTTGTAAAAACATCTTAAAAAGAATTTTTGGAGGTTTACAGTTTATGATTTTTTTTTTTTTTATTTATTTATTTATTTTTGAAAAATTTTTTTTGTAGGGGTAACTAAATCTAATTGAACAATTCTTTATTATTATTCTACTTTTCAACTTTTAGTGATCTACAACATTGGGTATTTTTTGGTGTAATGCATATAAAAAGGTTTTGCTGTGAATCTTGAATATGTGCATATTGCATAAATACCCAATGTGAAACTTTCAAACTGTGTAGATACCAATGCACTTTTAAGGTAGATTATATCAGAGATTTATGAAACCTGAGAGTTCATATCCTTTTTTCTCGTGTTCTTTTAATATCAAAATCAGAAATGGTCAAATCATGCAAAATATTTATTATCATTATTTTTAATAATAATAAAAAAAATATTGTATCTGTAATTAATGAAACACAAATGCCAATGACCATAAAATCAATACGTATACCTACAAATATTATAAAATAGGGGTGATTTGTCCCAGGATTAAATATAATAAGAGCAAAATGGACCAGGACAAACTGTCATAATGACCCAGGATGCACATAGTCTTTATGGTGAAACAAGATGATTTTTAAGGCTCGTGAAAATTAGTAAAAGCACTGTGACTCTGACAATAAATTACATGCCCTCAAATAAACTGTAACACCACTTACACAAAACATAATTATTATGCAGATTCCTTACAAGTTCATCTTTGTCAAAAGGGTAATTTGTGGATATTGTTGTATTAGCACCATCATGACTATGATAGAAGCCATATCTACTGTCAAATCTATCAAAACGAGAACTCTGTCTCCTTCCATAGCTCATATTCGGAGGAGGATCATGGCTTCCCTCACTGCCGACACTTTCTTTTCTAGGTCTGCTCATTTTGATAAGATATTCCAGTTACTTTGTCTGAAAGTTGAGCTACTCATTTCTGATCGGTTTTAAAATCGCAGTTTCACTAGCAACTCGCACTGAGGGTTGACTTTGAGCTATCACTTCATCTGCATTTTGTTTTTACGGAGTGATAATAAAAAGTGTAACTCAGCTAGAAAGAAAACAACGAGAAACAATTAATCCGTTAGGTCTTCAGCGATGTCATTAACCAGAAAAATTGCTATGATTCATCAATTACTCTAGATCGTTTTCTTTTATTCACTGAGAAGTCAGTCAGTCTGTACGTCTGTTATGAATTAACTTAACGGAGCAAAATTTTGTGCTACACAATTTAGAATGAATGTTGTGTAAAATGTAGTAGTCTGTATAACGTTTTGCTATACCGCAACTTACCATGTAATTTTGGCCTCTAATATTTTGTCATTTTAGCTCACCTGGCCTTGAAGCCATGTGAGAACAGCTTGTCCGTATATCCGTGTGTGCGTTTATACGTCTGTAACACACATTTTCGACATCTTTACAGAAACTACCAGACCAATATTGATCAAACTTCAGGGCGTTTTTTTAAATTTGCAGTTTTAGTTGTCATAGCTGTAGAAAATAGGTCACTGTGACCTACTTTTGAAAAAAAAAAAAACTTGAAAATTTTACTTCTCTGAAACCGTGGTACACAAAAAATAATTTTGATTTTCAGCTTCTCCAGTGTTTTCAGTTTGAAGAAATTGTGTGACATTTTGCAAAAAAAAAAAATAAATAAAATAAAATAAATAAATAAAAATAATAAAATAATAATAATAAAAATATAAATAAATAAATAAATAAATATATAAAAAAATAAAATAAAAATAAAAAAAATAAGATAAAATAAATAAGTTAAAAGATTTATGTGTTTAATTTTGAAAATATTGTAAAATGTTTCAAATGTTTATAAATTAACTATTTTAACAGATATTGACATGATGTTTGAAGTTTTATTATTTTCTAGAAAATTGGGTCATGGCCAAAGTTTAAGGGCATGACATAGTTTGTGATTTTTACAGTTTTAGACTCTTATCTTGAAAAATGTAAGAGATAGATAAAACAATAGATTGCATGACAAAATCTAACAAAATACCAACTTTCATATAAATATGATTATCCATGTAGGAGTTGTTGTCCCTGCAATGATTTATTTTTGCTTAAAAATACTACAATTTTAAAGTAGCTTGAACACAATTAACTTTTTGTATAGGCAGGTATATTAGAATGTTTCAGGTGTTGATATGTAGGCTCATAGGTTAAAAGATCAAGGCCATAGTTGCATAAGAAGTCTAAGAGTGTTAATTATTTTGAAAACTATATTTTGATATATGATTCAAAGTCATGTGTTCAAAAGTCAATGTCTTAGCTGCTGAAAATACTAAAATTGTAGATTATCTTTGAAATTATAAAATTTTTGCACTGGTATTTATATTTGAATATTATAGGTAAAGCTATCATGATAATTTTGATATATGGTTTTTAGTTATGGTTTTAAAGGTCAAGGTCATAACTGTATAAGTATACTGAAATGGTTAAATATCCGGAAATTATCCATTGTTCTTGAGTTGCATTTTAGCTGTTGATAATTGAACTGACTAGGTATTACTGATTAAGTATGGTGGCATTTTCAAACTGAGGAAAACTTGGAAAGTTTCCGTAATTATTGTCTATTGCACTTTGCAATTTTTAATATATCCTCAGGGAGCATTAAGGCCCATAGACTTCTTGCTAAAGCCAAATTCATGTCTGATGTACCACTAGTTTTTCAAGGTGTTAGATATGAAAATCAATAAAGTTTGTATCATGTCATATACCATTATGGCATATGTATGTTGCCATAAATAAAGAACACCAAAAATGCATGTCATCTTAGCTGGAATATAAAAAAAATGGAGAACACTTTAAAATCCTCACATGTATTTACTTTGGTATTACACACAATCCTCTTAGGAGAGAAAAATAGAGCAAGTGTGTGCGTTTATGATTAGTTTATTTAGAATAAGACATAAATTTAAGAACTTATTACAGATTTAAGAATGATGGGTTCTCCTGTAATATATATTTAAAGCTTGGAGTGGTCATTTTATTGATGGGGGACTCCTAGATTTGTTAGATGCTAGTTTTGACTGTCATTTATTATAGAAATTCAAAATTAGTACATGGCATATCTTCTAAAGGACCACTATGGTAGCTCAGATGGTAGAGTGCTCTGGGTTCAAACCCCGCCTGGATCTGACTTAGACTCGAAAATTGGTAGTGACTGTTCTTTCACCACAAAAGTCTTGATATAAGTGAAATATTCTTGACTGGGATGTTAAACCCCATAAATCAATCAATCAATCAATCTTTCGCCAAACACTCTGCATTTTAGAAATGTCTTTCTCATCTTTCGGATGAGACATTAAAAACCTATGCCATGTGTCACGGCATGCATGGCACATTAAAGAACCCTCCCTGCATGTCTCAAAATTTCTGTAACTTTCGCCTATAGCTGGTGATGTCTCAAAATAAGTGAAATATTCTTGATTGGGACATTAAACCCCATTAAATCAATCAATCAATCTTCTAAAGTGTTATGGCTTTTTGAATGGAGCGTTTTTATTCTTTTAAGTGTTTGTTTAGAGAAATCTTTGGTGCATATAGCTGAATCTATCAAAACATAATATTTCTTATGTTTTCAAAGTTGAAAAGTATTTAGCATAAAGCAGTTGCAAACTTGGCCTGTCCAATAACCAGTTTGTGGTTACAAAATTTTTGTTTGTTGCTGATGATCGATTTTGAATTGATAATAGCATGGTGAATACAGGTGGAGATTCTGCAGAAAAGTTTGATTAAATTAAATGTTAGGATAAAGGATAAGGGTTTCTCACCAACATAATACTGTTAGCATGACAAAGGGTTTTAAAAGCAGAGTTAAGTTGCTTAAACACATTACATGTATTCCAAAACATGAAAGAAGAGACCTTAAAACAATGGTTTGTCTGTATCTCATTGGATAATGTCCATTGGCATTGATGAAGAATCACTTGAAAATAAACTTAATCTGATTTGATCATTTTCGTCTCTGGCACAAATCAACACTCAAAACTACATTGTATTGATGTTATATGAGGATGCTGTTAATATAAATAACCTCCATATCATTCATACTTAATTCTTAATGGTTTTCAGAAGAGATTTTCAAATAAATACATGCACACACATCTCGTCAAGACATTCAGGTGTGATAAATAAAAATAAATATTACAAAGTCTGAAAACCATAAACCATTGTTTATTCTTATAAAACAAGAGATTCATATTAACAAATAAATAAATAAATGATTGTTCAATATATAAACAACTAAATGGAATGTTTTCACACCAATTCACATACAAAAAGTTACCGAAAGTGGTACATGAAATACATAAAAACATCCTTATTTATTTCAATATTGGATTTCTTTTACATACATAACTTATTGTATATCTACTTTGTCTGATATTCAATGTTCAGATGTTTAAAAGACCAGTTGTGTGCACTGTTACAAGAATACACGTAGTTAAGATTTCCATCATATACATGTACAAAGCCACCCAAAAACTTTAAAATTTTAACTTGGGACTCCAGCATTTGAAAAAGGCATCTTGGATAATGAAAGTCCTCTGCGCTTGTTATAGGTAAAAACATTGTAATCAGAAAACAATATCACTCTCTCAAATTCCAATTTAAAAATAATGTCTCCAAAGGTTATGTGCAACAAAACCTAAACAATTAAATAAATTGGACAGAACACAAGGGACACAGCTATTATTCTCAAGACTTTCAGCTGAAGGATATTAACACAGACTTTCTGTTATAGGCATGCATAAAAAACAAAGTTTGTTGCTCTAGTTCTATCTTAGAGGGCACATCTCAATGCTAATTAAAAAATCATGAAGAAATACTACAGAAACTAATATTTCTGCAATTAAACCATATTATTATAATCAAATGAATGAATTTTTAAATAATGCACAATTTATGTAATGATATTTCAAGTCTGTTTCATTGAGGACTTTAATTTGTAGTATACATTATTGTTAGGATAATGTTACGACACGATCATTTCAAAGCCATACCAACTTTAAAAAAATTGAAAAATAGACACTTATTTATGGTAGGTCCTGCCGAATCAATCACTCTTACAGAACATGCAAACAAACATACAAATAGTTATTGCACCATATATGTATCACATAGCATCAAAATGAAATTTGTGTGCTTCTTGTAGCTTTTCCTTTTTATCTTCAACCTTAAATGTAAAAATTAAAAAAGAAATTATGTAAAAAACAAAGACCCAAAATATATATAGTGGAAAAATGTTTAAAAAGAACCTTTTTTTGTACCTGAGTTTTCAAATGATTAGACAAATGATTTATTTTACAAACAATTTTATAACACCAAATAAAATAGAATATTTCACTTTAGACAGGTTTTCTGTTTCCTCATGGTTCAGTTAATACAGGTTTAGTTCATACAACATATAATTTTTACGGATCATACAGTTCAAGAAATAAGTTAAGGTCTGTCCTGAGCTCATTTGGCCATTGCTTTTACCAACTTCAGTGACATGAAAGAAATTAGAGTACAGCAGTCTGCCTTGAGTGGTGGGTCAGTCTATTTTGATAAGAACCTATAAAAGCAAACTTAGGTCTAGATTTTGATTTATCAAACTATAAACATATTCAAGAATATAACCATGATAAGTTACCTTTTCTCTCCAGTGTAAAATACCAACTATCCCTGCTATAAATCCACAAGTACCAAGTAATGCAGCACCAGTTAATAATACTAAACGACTTGGAGTGACAAATAACTTGTTTGACCAACTGAAATGGAACATTAGACAATAATCTAATTCATGATGCAATCATAATGGTAATGTTCTATAAAACTTCACGAGACAAATGTGTTTAGATGAACTATAAATGCCATGTTTGGTACTTTGGACTTTCTTATAAACATACATTTGATGCCATTTATTTGGCTGTTTCAAATAGGATGACATGATGTCATAAAGTCTGAGAGATATTTACATTTCTGGAAGTTAACATACATACATGTATGTCCAGAGGAGTAACAGCTTATATTCTAAAAAGAAATCATAAAAACTTGTTTACAACAAAAACTGCCGACAGCACTGACCACATGAAAAACGTGATTATTATAAATAAATTTTAAAAAAAGAGTGCTTTAAAAAAGATACATGGAATTTATATAATGTACACATACCTTGATGGGTCATTTATTGGATAAGGTATAATGACAATCTGGGAATTTGGTATAATAGATTTAAATGTCTTTGTTTTTGTTTTCTAAAACAAAAAATAATCATATCCATTACAAAAGAAATGCATGAGAAGATTGTGACCTTATGAAAAATAAATTGTTTTGTTTTAAAAACTTTCATTTCAGAAATGTATAAACAAAATCCTTAAAGCATGTACAAATAAATGCATCTGTATTGTCCAACAAACCCATCACACTAAATTTGGTTAAGGACATGTTTTCTGGATGACAAAACCTAAAATAATCCCTAAGATGGACAACACTAGACAAACCATTTATAATAAAGATCACAATCCATATGCGGAAAAAGTTGGAAATGGAATAGATAAGAATAACCTGGAATGAATCAGATTAAAAAAGGCAATTTCTGGATTATCTCTTGTGGCAAGGATAACCCCTTGGCTACATCATCTTTCAGTAAATTAACTTGTATATAATATCATTAACAAATACATGTATAATACAAAACTTATAGACATCTTACTTTTTCTTGTGTGGGTATTCCTGCTTTTAACTCATCAACAAAATTAGGTGTCTGTCCAAGACCAAATATGGAAAATGGAAGTTGTAATGAGAAATGTGATGACTGTGTAAGCTGACAAGCTGAAAAACATGAGAAATTTAGGACACTTTAATTATTAATCCTATGACTACGAAAAACGTTTCTTTAATTAAAAAAAATTCAAAATATTTACATTATGCATCTAAATTGAGGAAAGAAATATGTTTAACATAAACAGTAAACATTTCTATGAATTGTAAAACTTATATATATTTATTATGTTATATAAAATGCTCTCCTACTATCTTGTTTGTTTCTCTTTGTATTAAGTTTACATGTAATTTTGTAATTTATAACATATTGTTGCCACCAGTTATATTATGTATATTTGTGGCAAAAAGCATTTGTATGCTTAATGCAATAAAGATTTTGAAATGAACTGAATTATACCTGTTCTTATTCTTAATATTCTCTCAAAAAAAAAAAACAAAATAAAAAACAGTTCTTAAACCAATGCAGAAATTTTATTTGATGTACATGTAGTTTATAAATTAACAAGGTATGACTTTTTTATACATACCAGTCCCAGTCTGTGGATCACCATTATTATCCAGTGTGTTGTATTTAACTACAGGACCTGGTTGGTTTACACCATATGGCTAAAGTAAAGATATAAAATAAAAATTGAATCTCTTGATAAAGACAGGATAATATCACTGTGATACATCTATGTGTCAGTATTTTTTTCAGATTGCTAGATTTTTATGAATTATACTTTATAAAGAAATAACTGGAAAATTTCAAAAACATTTGATGGATCAAAATCAATACAAATGATGTAAGTCAAACTTATTGATACATGTAGAGACTTTGTTTTTAAGTGGAGATGTTCATCTGTTTTGTCACTTGATATCGTTAATAAGTTTTGAGTAAATAACTAAGCATGTGATTGCATGTAGCTGGCTAAATGTGTACATGTGTAAATCAGATGCAATGTAATATCATAATAATGACATGTTAGAGAAAGAGACAGTTGAATATCAGTATTTTTTTTACACCTCAGTCAAGATTCTTTCCCGTTAATACTGAAGTGGTCAGTTGTGGGATGATGTAGGTAACTATGACCTATGACACCCATGTTTAAGAGAGTTTTTTAACTAAAGAATACTTAAGTAAAGGTCTTACCTCTTTATTGAGTGGGCAGTTGTTATAACACAGACCACTTAACACTGTAAAAACAAATTTATAAATATCAATGTAAAATTTACTTCTTTGTCTATGTAAAATTATTTAACTAAGAAATAAACAGGGCTGTACTTCATAGTTTAGAGTAGTTCACATAAACCAGGAAAACTACAGTTTCAGATGAAGATTAATGTCTTTATGACTATGTAAAATAAGTTTTTTTTCATTTATCAAAGACTATCCTGACATGGATAAAAAAATTTATTCGAAAGATCTGTGAATTTCATATCTAAACATGCTCTTCTTGACAAAAGAAGTCACAAACTTTAATAGACTTAAGGCAGATCTAGTAAAGGATCAAAACTTGTCTCATTTACAACGTACAAACTTTAACTGAACTGTAATGTCATAATCATTGATAATGGTGTTCAAATGTTGTTGTATGCCCATGTCAAAATTATTTCACAAATACTGTGTCAGTAAACTTAGGAAGAGTAGAAGAAACTAGAGTATGTTTATCAAGCAAATTGACTAACTTTTGGACACTGGGATCTTGCCAAATGAGAATTTTATCTATACAGCAAGAAGCACTTCCCTTCTTAATCAAATAATCTTTACCACATGGCCCCTGAGACCCATGCACATAACATGGAGTATATGTCACGTGACTCAAATTAAACATGCTACAACAAAATGACACCCATAAACAAATCTTACCCATGACCTTGAGAAAACAAGCATCCTCTGTAAATGTATGTTGCCAAAGATGTATTTTATAGTTTTTATCTTCTGTTTGTGTTGTAACTATCACATCCAAAATTCCCTTTACAAATAGATAAAATACATTTAGCTGATTTAGCCATGTAAATGTATTATCATATAGCTATATATATGTACCGTTATAAACAAATCAGTATTTTAGCTGATTTAGCCATGTACATGTACTATCATATAGCTATATACATGTACTATTATAAACAGATCATAGTGGCTTGGTGGTTAAGGTGACCATAAGGTTTCAAAATGCTTTGGGTTAAAGGTATTAAGCAGGGCAAGTATTGATTACCGTAATTATTATGTGACCAAATTGTTTAAAATTTGAACATATGATAAAACATGTATATACCAAACAGTAAATAACCAAAAGAGATGCAAGAAGATATTATAGCTCACAAAACCTCCTACCTAAAAAATACATTTAAGAAATTTGCACTAAAAGAATGGGATGCCAGGATTACAGCAAATGTCTGAATGTCTGTAAAAGTACAATAAAGAGAAATTTTATCATATAAAGAAGCAGATATACTGTGTCATACACCACAAGAAGTTGATATTTCAGTCAATGTCTATATTTCGGACAATCTTGAAGAATGAATAGCTCACGTTATTGATGCAACTTCAAAAGTCAAATATACATTAAAATATTATGTGTCATGTAACATATAAACAATGGATATATAAAAACCTTTCAAAATTTAAAACTACACTTACATTTTCATGATAATCATAAAAGGCTGGCAACAATCCTTTTTCTTTAATGCCATGAAATGAAGTACGCCAAGATATCTGAAATGTTCTGGAAAATCCACCACACTGACTTCCCTGACAGGGAACATTATATAACATTACAGCTCTCTGTGTCATGTTCCTTAATATGTGAAATAAACATTTATGTTATCATTTTGGTAGTTGCTACATACAGGCAATCTTTAAAACAGATTAAAACATAAATGTTCAAGTAATCAAAAAAAAAAAAAAAAAAAAAAAAAAAAAGTCACAAGGTGCTTCATTATAACATAGAAATGGTTTGACTGTAAATGCAACTGTATATACATGAATATCTATATTAAACCAGAGAAAGCAGCAAAGAAAATGAATTTTAAAACATAAATTACATGCTTGAGTCTGCCCTAAAGCAAAATATCAAATTCCACCTTTCTGTTAAATGAGTGGGTTCTAATAGAAATACTGGGGAAAAGCCCAACAGGGGAATGACCTACTATCCAAGAGATGTATGCACTGAACTTGGGTCACTTATCATTTAGGCTAGGGACTTAAAATACATGTTATTTTACAAACTGCAACTTACCCTTTTGTTGTGTTCTGTATAACTGTTAGTATATCAGGATATCCATCCAAATTGAAGTCTCCCATTCTTAACGTATTTGTATTGTAGTTAATACCAGGTGATTTAGTATTGGGGAAAAAACCCCATATCATATCTAAACTTGTGAAGCTTATAGGAAGTAGGGCCCACTAAAAATAACAAAAGATTTGGTTAAAACAAAAATGTCATAAATATCTATCAAATTTTTCATAGCTTTGCCAAATGTTTTTAAAATCTTTCTTTCTGTAAAATCATGAAGAATTTGAAACTTTTTATCCCTTTAAGGATATTGTCAAATACTAGATTTAGTTTGGTAAAAGCACAGTTAAAAAAATTTAACTTTTGACTAAAATGTACCTGATATTTATCTCCAATCTTGTGCATGACGGATATAAAACTCTGGGTACAAAGTTCATCCTTACATACTGGTATTAACATATCTATAACTCCATTCCCATCTAAAATAAATGAAATATTAGAGAAAGTAGATAAAATAATACCCAAAATACTGCCATACAACTGTAAACATATAAAATAAATAAACTTGCATGCATATTTCAATGTATTGTATGATCAGAGTGAATTTACAGTTTCTGGGTACAAACAAAGGACTTAGAAGTTCTGGAAAAAAGTTTGATGAACAAATATAGTAAAACAAAAATGATTGACTTGGTTTAAATTACAGTTACACCATATCATGGTACAAGCAATGGTCTGAGGTAGTCTATAATAACATCAAATGACATGAAATACTTCATATTCAAGATATACATATATATTCTAGATGAAATTTATGCCTTATAAGGTATGGCAATCAACAACTTCAGAATAAAATCAAAGTCAAGAAACAAGCTAGATTTTACCTAAGGAATAGTTTATAGATCATAGTTGGCATATTTCTTTTGCTGATATTAATATTCACTGATACATTCAGCATTTTTATTGTTGTAAATTTTAATAATTTATAAGAACTTTTTTCTCTCTACCAACAGTATAAATGATATGCAAATAAGAATACTTATGCTGGATTAAAACAATCTCTTAAGCATTCAATACATGTATGTAAATTACATGAGAATGAGACTTAGCTGTATATGTATATGAAAAATATTCATGTACATGTGTATATCATGACAATGACTGACTTACCTAAATCAACAAATGAAGCTTGTCCATACATTTTCATACCTTCTGGCATTAACGGAATATTTTGAAAAAATACAAAATTTGGCTCCTATAAAAATATCAAAATCAATGCATTACATGTTTATCATTGAAAACTTTCAATGTTGGTTTTCATCTTCAGGTATTTATATGAATTACAAAATGTACCAATACTGATTTCAAATAAAAGCATGAAAGGCAATATTTAAAAACTATTATGTATAATAGTCTTTTTTCTTTCTGTGTCTAACCGATGTCTATGAAATCTGACTAATACTGTTTTAATTTGCACCAGCAATCTTTCTGCTATTTTTGATGGCATTTTAAATTCATGAGGACAAATACAAACATCTGAGCATGCAAATGTTGCCTCATGTTCTTTGCATTCCAGAGAAATTCTGAGGCTAATTTTTGAAGTATAACTACATCCAAGACCAAAAATGTTATTGTCAAACAGTTTGTCATTGTCAAATGTAATTATTCAACAATAGAAAAAATTGGATAATTATTTCTGAATGTTATTGTATGTTCTTAGTGAGTAAATAATCTAAAGCACTAGCTTATGGAATCAGCACCCCTAACAACTCAGCTCTAGATCCTTCTTAGACAGATCCTAGTGCAAGAAAGTCATTCAGTTTTCTTATCAAATTTCTATGGATTTCTCTACACACTCAGGTTTCCTCCATCATTCAAAACTTTTTGTCTTGATAGAAGTTAAAAAATCTTGACTTCAGTGTTAAACTCTGTAACTCAACTCCTGTATATATGAGAAAAAACACTGCTAAAATACAGTTTAACCTGACTTAACAGAAGCCTGATTTCTGTACAAAGAAACAGTTTTTCGAGTAAACAACAGTACTTATATTTTATAAGTATGCATACTCATTAAGATTCCTCAATTATTTGATCTATGTGAAATCTACTGTAATTGAATCTGTGTAAAACTGATACTGATCTTATTTAAATCAAAACAAAAACCAATAACTAGTATTTAGTCCCGAAAGTGTTTTGATTTTCATAGGTAATACTACATAATAAAATACACAACATGTTAAATATACCTCTGTTGTTCTATGCCAGATTTCTAACTGAGGTTTGCTGTTTATTTCTGATAACACACACAAATCTGTAATAAAAACACATGATTTAAATTATACAAATTATTACACTAAACAAAAATTTTTTCAGCAAAAACTAAAAACATCCAATCAATCAAGTTATCTTGACCATGAATGGTTAAATATGATAAATTCCAAAAGGTTCAATAGAAAGGATATAATAATATTTGGGTACCCCCTGCCCCTCACACCTTTTAACATCATCAAGATCAATGCAGTTATGCTGACATCTGCTTTGGTGAGTGGTGCAGTTAATGTAAAAATGTATTTTTATATGATTTTTCTTTCTTTAAAAAGTAACAATTAAAGTTTGTTCAAATTAAATACATGTAATTTTTAATCACTAATCAGTAATTTAATATTTTCTTTGAGAAAAATAACCTGAATGGGACACAGTGGACACTATTGCATAATTTGATTCATGGATTCCATGCTGAACTCGGCATTAAATCAAATGGATGATGGGAAATTGTCTGTAATGAGACATGGTTAAAAATATTTACATGTAACTAGTTTACTATTCATAATACTCAAATGGTATTATTTCAATTTATTTGATATCTGGTCTTGTCAATACATGTACTACTAAAGATTCAAATGATATGCTATATAGCTAAAGTTGTTTATTTAGGATCATTAATTTATTTTGTATTGTTTCCAGACTTTCTTCGTTATCTATAATAGATTCTGTGTTAATACATCTTTTTTCAAAATACCAATACTGAAAATTTTAATTTTATCTATTTCCTACATTTGTTGAAAAGTTCTTTTGTGGAATTTTAATTTATACCTGCATTCAAGTCCCCATTCATGTCTACAAAAGCACTAGACTGAGGTTGTTTTAGTGGAAGGAATCCACCTGGTATACTGCTGTTTGAAATTGGGACTTCTGTATAGTTAGTTTTGGAGTCCCTGAAATATAATCGTAACAAACCTAGAATTATAACAAACAAAAATTTAAAAACTTAACAAAAATAACAATTTTAAAAACTCAGACAACAATTTCACAGACTTTTTTACTTTATACGCATTGCTTTTATGTTGGTTGTTAAGGGCTGATCAGACATATCTGTTTCAATCTGTATATGATAAGTAAGTTTAACACGATGCTGTGATGTGGGGTCATAGAGATTTTTGGATGATTTTAATATGCTTTATAATATGACATCAGAAAGAAAGCTTTTATGATTGAAGCACAGATTTCAGACAAAAATATATGTATTATGTATGTTTGAATTTCATTACTGTATGATGTCACCATTTAAATATACAACATAATCCAGATAAATTTTATTACAGGTACTATAGATTAAGTGAATTTAAATAAAATGTATGTTAGACATTGATAACACATTAATGCAGTATTGATTAAATGTGTATTAATGGCAAATTTAGTTGATTTTTGATTTTTTTTCACTTAGGAACCTAAATGATTTGATGATAGTTATCATCTGTTTTAGATACAATAATCTGATCATATCAGGAGGATTTGTCAAATACAACATTTATTTAATAGAGAAACTGGTTTTCACAGCTGATGATACTGATATCCATTATATCTAGAGAGTTGCTAATCATGTAATACATGTATATTACTGATACATACCCAAATATCCAGAAGTATCTCTGACCAGGAGATTTCTCTCCAAATAAGTCTGGTATCATGTCACCATTGACACTGAAAAAAAAGTTAAAACTCAGAAATATACAAAGCATCAAACCAAAATTTAACATAACCATGTGTTTACAAATGGTCAATTCCCCTAAATGTGAATATTTTATGCTTTTAGTAATACTAGTCAAAGTTACTGTTTTCTTTAATTGCAAGTGTCAGGTCATTGCTGAAGATCCTGTTTTTAATTCCAATTTTTAATTTTTTAATTATATCTCCTTCTATGGGACTAAATGTAATATTAGGCAGTTGTAAACAATTGAAAAAATTTGACAAAATGTTGCTATTTTTCTGTGTGATGCAGTGATGATTGAAGAGTGAACTATTTATGTAGGAGGATGCAGTTCAAAATTTGATTGTATTGGTTGTAACTGAAGCAGTCTTACTGACTGATCAAACTTTTGAAATGAGAAAGACGAGTGACAAAAGCCAACAGAAGTTTTCTTTCACTCAACAAGTGGCTTGAAAAAAATCTATTTTAAGCCTGAAAATGGTGGAACAGAAATTAATCTTAAATATCAATACCACCATATGAAAATGTTCCCTCTTGGCAAAAGTGCAACAAGGATGAATCAATTTATTACTAATAATTAGACAGATGAAATCCAAAGCTTACATAAATACAAGTTGCATTGAATTAGCTTTAGGAATGTTTAAATGCTTATCAAGTTGGAAATCAGATAATATTTTCTTAGTGTTTGTAGTAATAACAAAAAGTTGTACTTACTCAAGAATCATTGGCTGGTCTACAAGTTTATCTGGGAGATGAAACGGTTTTTGTTCTACAATAAATAAAACAAGTATCATGTTTTAAAGTTGTTTGCTTTTTAAAATGTAGTTGAGTTGAGAAATGGTGTTTAAAGTCCCAGTAGTAGCTAAGAGACAAAGAATTGAATCATTGCTGCAGAATTGACTCCCTTTAACTTTATGTTTTTATGCCAAGTGCATTTACTGGTTAACTCTGCATGCTTATATGTTGTCACTGAATCCTCTGATATAGTACACAGTGATTTATTTTTTGCCTAATTTGGTGCCGAAATTGGGCCCCATTCCCAATCACAAAAAGACTAGAAATTTCCAGATTGGACCATAAATTCCCAATCATATTGAAAATTTTATTTTTTGGTATCTGGATCGGTGATTAAAAATAGTAACAGATAAAATTACACCCTTGCGATCTCAAACAAAGTCGAAAATATCATTTACAGATTCAAAAATATGATGCCAAAAAAAATCTTGCTGTAAATTAATCAATTTATTGTCCTAAAAGAGAAATAAATACATTATGATTTTAAATGTGATTTGTATTTTAATATAATTTATTATTTCATACACATCATTGTTCATTGTTATTTTTTTTTTTTTTTTTTTGGGGGGGGGGATTTTTGCAACATAAAAATTTCCCAATTTGTCTTAAAATGACACAAAAATCCCAATTGCACAGGCCCTGGCCCCATTCCCAAAAAAAAAAAAAAAAAAACCACTGGTACATGGCAAAGATTGCTTACTATGCAACATGCATAAGTAGAAATCCTGTTATAATGGAGAGCTTTCAGTCACTTGTCCAAGAGCCAGGTTAGTTCTTTTACTCTATATAGTGAATGTAGAGTTAAATTTGTCCATTTAAAGGCAAATATTGGATAAACATTTTTGTGTGATATGTGAAATATCCAAAATGCCTGTTTTTTTCACAAGTATTAAAGACTATCAGCATTGGGATATGGGATAAGAAATAAATGTTTGTTTTGAATCCTAAAAATTCAAACTGTCATAGATGTATTAATTTATCACCTTTACATTTAGCACATGCATGTAGTGACAATCTGGGTTGTTAGATCAACAATTTCTCTCAGAAATGACTGATAACCTGAAACCTGAAACTTGTATCAAATCATTTTGGATATTTTGTTATTGACAAGTTATGAAATACAGTTTTCACTGCATCTGCGTTATTGTGCATTGAATAGATAGGATATCAGACAGTGCTGATACATAAGGAAAATCACAAGGTCTTAAATCAATGAGTTTTGTCCATGATGGTACATAATTAAATAGCAACACACCACTTACCAACATTTATGTTTCTTTGTGAGCCCCAGTAAATATATACGCTAACTGATATATCTGTCTGGCCTTGACTTTGACAGGTGATCAGTATATCCATCTGATTATCCCCATTATAATCTCCAGGAAGTACACCGGTAATTGTGACACAATCTCCACCCTGTTTACTTATGTCAATGAGGTCTTGTATTCTGTATGGATCTTCTGCCTCTGCCAAGAGTAACCGTTAATTTTTTACCTGTAATACATTATGACAGTGTTTATATGTCAAAGTGTAATTAAATTGTTTTTGGTGGTTGAACTGTAAATGTAATGTAATAACATAACACTAGACTGACAATGCCAGGGTTCAAGTTCTATCCTTACCATTCCACCCATTTTACATTCAGTGTTACTGGTAACATGATAACCTGTCTCCTGAACAGAAAAACAACAACTTGCATTGCTATGTAAGACAACACTATTTCCACAATGCATGTCATGTGAATCGAATATTACCAAGTGTAATGAGGATTGTATTCAAAGTCAGGGGGCTCCAATCACTGACAATTTAAAGTGTCTCTAATCGCCGAAGTTTCAATCCTATTCAAGCAGTCAGAATCTAGTGTGAGAAAGTTTGTCAGTTTTTCTAACCCCTCCTGTTTCCTCCATTATTCAAAAATTGACTTTCTCTATAAATTAAAAAAAATCTGGACTGGATTATAAAACAAATCAATCACTCCAATATATTCAAATTCAGAAGTACTTGTTATCTAGCATAAGAAATGGGATACATTCCAGACTATTGAGTTGAGAATATTGTTACTCTTTAATATAATCTTCCATGATTTAAAAGTGTTAGACATCTTACTTTATCAATTAAAAAAAAATCGAGAGGATTCCAGATGGGGTTGTGGTGGTAGTCCTAGCTGCAACTGCCGAGTTGACAATTTTCAAATTTTAAAACAAGACATGCAAAGCAGATGGAGCACAATGACTAAACATTTTGTATAATTGGAAGTTAATTCAGGATTTTTGGCAAATGAAAAGACAAGCTTTTACTGACATTATTTTGGGATAACTTGAATAGTTCTTATCTATCAAACTTTTAAAAGATCCTTGCAACACAACATCAGTCGCGATTATGAGACCTCCATCGACATTTTGATTTTATATGACTTAATTCTTACAACAAAACATAGACAGCCATTGACATTTCTCGTCATTACCTGTTTCATACTAAACATTAAATAAGTAGGCCTACCATTTTCTAAAAGAACAAAAATATCAATGTGCTTATCTGCATTGAAATCACCGAATGCTGCAATGGAACCCTCTGAATTTACACCTAAACTTTTTGATGTTACATCTGTCAAAGAGGAAATAGTTAATTTTGAAAAGAACGAACAAATGACAAATAAAACATAAAGTTTGTGGTTCAAATGTGTCATCATTTTCTGTTCATTTTCCTTATTCGTCGTCGAAAATGATTGTTATATTTGTATGATATCCGTCTGTTAAAACATTTTACTGATCGGGAAAAGATATTATTGGTATAACTTGATTTACTTAAACGACATACGCCATTTGAAACTCTCGGCATAGACGAGGCACTTTATTGAAAATATCTCGTGGTTCCGATGTAAACCGGTGTATACAAAATGAGCATAAATAGATTTTTTTTAACTTAAGAGGAAATTTATAGGAAAATAGCGAGACAAATAACAGGTTCAAGATAACTTAGTCCGAAAGATTTTCTGAACGATCACATTTTACGTTTTCGGTAAAAACATTTTATGAATTATCAATCATAGTATCGTTTTTTCTTTCTTTTTTTCTTTTTCTTTTTTTATTATTGAAAAATAACAAGGCGGTTAACAGACTCGCCACTCGCCGCATTCAGTCTCATGACAAGTTGTGTCAGAGAAACTTCAAGTTCCAGTTCTAAATCAAAAGTTTCATGATATGATAATTACTATCAGAAGTCCATTAATTACTTGAAGTGTGTAAGCGATATGGGTCTTAACATCGCATTGCTTACCTTAGCGTGACCGCTCCTAAAAATAAAATGTGACGTCACATACTTGTATCCAGCATCTTTTCAGAATGAACTGTTGCATTATGGGTATATCAGTAATTTCAAAATGGCGACCGGGACGTATTACAATGATTTCACTGCCGAGAAAATCGTGTAAGACAGAATCTTGTCGGTACACAAACTCAACATCAAACACATTTTTTCTGATGAAAACAGGCAGTCACGTTTTTCACTTACTCTCATTTTGTGTTTGTTATGGGAATTTCAGAAACGACCATTTCCAAGATGAGAATTACATTAAAATATGTTTGAAATATGATTTAAAATAATTTAATTTGTAACATTTTATTTGCGGGAGTCGGGACTTTTTCCATCTTTGCATTGCCATTTCTTAAAATGTACACACATACACGGAGGCCTACGCGTGGTAAAATATTGAGTGTTTGATTGGAACGAAATTCTCTGAACTTGATCCACAATTATTGCAACACACGATGAATAATAATAATTTGACTGCAGACAATTGCAAATAGAAAGCGGCATGTTGGTGCACCTCAAACGGTGGGATTTAATAAAAAAAAAAAATCACGTTGTTTACTTGTAAACTCGATGTGTATTACTTACAGAATCATGATTATTGATCAACAAACACTTTAAAAAATAATAATTAATAAAGTAAACAACACAAAAGTAACTTTTTCTTGTATTTTATTTAAAATTTTACTTTATTATTGATTTATGCGTGGATATCACTGTTGGTAATGTGTTAAATTACCGAGAGGTAACCGGGACCCAAAATCGGCTCCAAAATGTCTCTAATTTTTCGGACACTCTAAATATTTGGACACCCTCAATTTTCAAGATATTTAATTTTCAAAATTTCTCTAAATTCCCGGACACTTGAAAATAAAATTATTAAAATCTGTCCGAATACATAGAAGAATAACGGTAATTTCAACTGTGAATGTGACGAATTGTGGCATAATGGCACAAGCCTTTGTATTATACCAGGTTTTGTATAAATTATGGATATTCATCGTTATCAGCTGATTTCTCGATGACTGTACCAGTTCATTGTTAAAGACTTTTAATATTGTAAATTAAAAAGTTATCACTTGTAATTGGTAAAAAATACCGGTGGGGTAGGTCGATTGAGATTGAAAGTCTATCACTTTTCAGTTGTATATTAAAAATAATTTAAATTATCATCAAGGATAATAAAACAACTTCCTTTTGTATGCTAGATGTGAAAATAATATCAGTATGTAAATGTAATTATAAGTTGCAAATTCCCAGAGAAAACTAATTACCCAAATATACACCTGATCAACATAATCTAGAAAAGATGTAAATTCAAAGGTGCCAACTTTTTACCTGAGAATTTATTAAAATCAAATATATGAATGCCTTACTGACTAGGAGTTTATGAACTTCAAAGGTGTCAACTTACGACCTGAGAATTTGTTAAATACATAACTAATTAACTAAGAATTCATTTTAACAACTTCACTAATAAAAAAAGAACTTAAGTTTTCTTTACCATTGCCATACTGTTATTGATATTATTGGGATTAAAAAAAATTAAAAAAAAAATTATAAATATAAATAAATTATAAAAAATAAAGAAAAAGGGATGGTCTGCATTTGTTTTTGTTAGCAAATAACAAGATCTCTCTCTCTCTCTCTCTCTCTCTCTCTCTCTCTCTCTCTCTCTCTCTCTCTCTCTCTCTCTCAACTTTTTGGCAAAGACAAATAACCCAATAAATGAACTCAAAATTTATTGTCAGAACAATAATTTAGTCATTTGAGTTTTAATAAAAAAAAAAAAAAAAAGAAAAGAAAAAAAGAAATACGTTTGCAAAAAATTTAAATGAATATAATTCGAACTAATCACACTGAAAAGGTATAAATTTCTGTCACTCCACATCTTAAGAAAGAAAAACTGCTTCAGATTAACAACTTTTATTTTAATATGAAATTGTGGTTAATGATTTTTTATATAAGTGAAAAAATCATGACTGGTACTTAAAACCCAGTTCAAACAATTGATTTTTGATAATTTTTGTATTTGGTGAGAGAGAGAGCAGTGAAGATGAGATTTTTTAAAATAAAACAAAATTTATCAACTTGCAAATAATCTAAATAAATATTATTGAACTGAACAATGACCATGCAAGGAAATTTCAATATCTAATTTCTTGTTAAAAATTGCAATGTTAAATTAAGAGTCATTTCAACTTTAGAATGTATCTCAAAACTTGAATTACTACTTCTTTTTTTATAAAGCTATTTTTTCTTTATTTAATTTGTTCTTTTTTACTATGATAACAAAAAGAAAAATACATTACAAAATCATAAACAAAGTAATATATAGACATAATACGTCTCAAAAAATAAATAAATAAATAAATTGTGTTCACGATAAACAGGGAAATATTGACAATATGAGATTGAGAAAGAACAGGGGATCAGTTTGTGACCATTACTAACATTTTATTCTCAACCGATTTGAGAGAAAAATTTGCATGTTTCTGGTCAGAAAAACCACCGCATTGAGTTCCAACATTTGAACATCTTCCCGTTTAGTTTTCAAGTTATTTGTCAGGGTACAATTAACTCCCTTTTCTTTCAACTTTGTTCGGTTGAGAAGAAATAAATTACACCGTGTGCTTCTAGTCAATTTTTCCATTTTGAAAAGTACGTCTAAATTACTCTAATCGTAGTATATTTGACAGTTTACAGCTAATATGGACACCCGGAACTTCTTTGGAGTTTTCCCTAGGTGTTTAAATGCCCGAGGCGTTCAGAATATATTTGAATTACCCATAATGCAGTTCTCCAGTGAAGAAAATTAGTTCAGAAATTAGCCGTGGGAGGGCGCTATCTAGATACCCTATACGTCACATCATTCTAAAATAGACCCAAAAAGGAAGCAACGCGATGTAAAGGGGTATATAGAGACTTACACACTTCAAGTAATTAATGGACTTCTGTTACTATTGTATATACACCAATAGCTTATCATAAATACAGTTATCATATCAATGACTGAGATGTAAATAAAAACGCCGACTTGGTACGAGTAGCCAACTGTAGAAGTTATAACACTATAAAGGTCATTCTAGACAGTAAAATTATCAAATTAATCAGTTAGGTTTTCAACAATTATAAAAACATTCTACTTAAAAAAAGTTATTTAAAGCATCGATTGACTATTTCAACTATCGTGTTGTTGTTGTCACTAAAAACACGCTGTTGTTAACCGTCTTAGTCAACTTGATAAAACTCTCTGCCATGAAAACCGTGAACAATTTTTCAGACTGTTTAGCTATATTTCAGCAATATGACTCAGCATTTGATTATTTTCCACACGTCTTGCACTCAATTAAATAATAATTACTATTCCAAGAAGAAGTGTGACTGGCCCAGTTTTATCATAGATAATAGATACTAATTATATTATAGTACTTAACATATAACAAAATTTTGTTTGTCACCCGTCTCGCTAGTTTTATTAATACATTATTATGTTATTAACATAACCTTATCAATTACAGCAATGAACGGAAAAAATGTTATATTGCTCATAATTTTTATTAAGTATATTTTATCGAAAATTTCTCATAATTTAACAAAAAATGATTTTATCGATTGAAATTTATAAAAAGTGACATTTTTTACCAAATAATTGTAATTGTTTAAAGATAATGTGTTGAATATGATCTAGGAGTAAGTTGGCTTTATTAGGTACGATCACATTAAAAGAATTAATAAAACAAAAACTACAGCGTGTTCTTAATACATGTACGTGAAATAAGGAATATTAGATTTTAAAATTAATGTATTTTACATATTATAAACAGATAATGAGAGAGAGAGAGAGAGAGAGAGAGAGAGAGAGAGAGAGAGAGAGAGAGAGAGAGAGAGAGAGAGAGTTAAATTGCCTTATTCAGGTTATTGCTCACATTTTTAAGTATAATTTGTTGGTTTTACTTGATTTACAAGTTTTATCATTCTTGATTATCAGCTATCTTTGCGTAAAAGGGAATGGAAAACATAAAAAGAAGTGGGACAGATAGATATATGTCTTTGCGGAAGCAGCTAATTGCATGTAACTCCACGAACCCCTGTCTTTTTAAAGAATTTTCTTTTTTTCCCATGGATTTATCTTTCGTGTAGTATTTATTTAAAAAAACTCTAATCATTTAAATTAATGATGCTTAAATAGCCGATTACAGGAACGTATGAATCCTTTGTCAGCTTTCAAACGAACTTTATAAAACAAATTATTATCAGTTTATAACACTTGCTTACGTTAAAGTATTGAATAATCCGACACAAAGCTCGTTAGAAAACAGTCGTCTCTATGAAAAGTGTAAAAAATTTTATAAACATTTAAACATTACCCAACACCTTGTGATTGGAGTAGTAAAACCAGTCGCTAGACCACTGCAGGCGATAATTTACAATATTACAATATGCATGCGTCATCGGGATATATAACAAAAATTCTGCAAGTGGACATAACTTAAATATTTCCATATAGCTTAGTGCCTTATCTAAGAGGCTAAATTATTAGTATGAGCACTAAATTGTTGGATTGGTTGTCTGAAAAATGTAATGTAAGTGACAGGAAACAGAATGGTAAAAAACATCTGAAAAAGACGGTTATTATATTCCAAAATTTATTTTTCCCATAAACTCTATTACCAAGCGAAGAGGAAAGTTATATTATAAGGATGGCGAGGTACACAGAAAACTTACCGATATACAGCAGTTGAACCCATAGGTATGTTTAGTGATCTGCACACACACACACACACACACACACACACACACACACACACACACACATATATATATATATATATATATATATATATATAGAGAGAGAGAGAGAGAGAGAGAGAGAGAGAGAGAGAGAGAGTAATAGTGTTTAACGTCCCAGTTAAGAATATTTCACTTATATCGAGACGTCACCAGCTAAAGGCGGAAGTGCAGAAATTTTGGCTGATGGCATTATACAGCAGGGTTCTTTATCGTGCCACGCCTGCCATGACACGGGACCTCGTTTATTTTAAGTTCCCATCCGAAAGAACCGTGACTTTAATTTCGTAATGCCGAGTGCTTGGCGAAAGAACAGTCACTACCCACTTGGGTCAAACCCGACCGGGGTTTGAACCCACGACCTTCCACTTACGGAGCAAGCACTACCAAACTGAGCTACCGCAGTGGCCTTATATATAAATATAATGATCTTTTTATTCATGCCTTTATTCAACCGGCCACATTTCATTTTAAAATCTTTATGGTTTTAAGTGTATTAAGAATCCTTCAGTTGTCGACCATTTGTTTAATATCCAATATATTTTTGTATATAATGAAAACAAAACTAAAATATAAATCATTTCACGCATTTGTTACATACAATTTTTCGGATAAGATACATATCGATTGAATCGATAGTAAGAAATGTTTTAATGCTTAAAAATGCCTAGACCACATGTACATATATAACGTGATGAGTTTACTTTTAAATGAAAAAAAGGGGTTGTAGACACTCTCTTATATAATATAGCCACTTAATGGGTGCTTCAACCCTGTGTATCGTCCACAGTCGGTAGTACCTGCCATGTGTAACCCTTTGACTTTTTATAAAATAAAGTTCTCAATATATGCTTGTTTAAGTCTTTTTTACATGTTTATTTGTTTTATTTTTTCGTTTTCTAAGTCGTAGTACTTAACCATTGCCAAGTGCACGTTTTCAACTGCAAATTACTGAGTACCCCATTTTTATTTTTATTTTTGTAGGTTATGGAGATTTCACAAGACGCCGCTTGTTTTCTGCATTGTCATTATTGGAGTAAAATTAGCAGAATATGATAAGGATGGATGCGACAATCATTAACATCATATCTAGCCTATAAATGTGATAGATAACAAGATTAATTCAATCAATAACTCTAGTAAAACACACACACACACACACACACACACACGTGTTGATATTAGACTCACATGTGATCTTATTCAAAGTTTTTGTTATGACGTGTAAAGTCTAGGAGTATCACTTTGTTATAAGCATGTATTACTTGGATGTCATCGATGAATACAACACTTTGAACTTTACTCTACTTGTTGGTAAATCTATTAGTAAATGTATTCATGATATTATTTGTCAGGTAATATTACGGAAATGTTTAGTTGTGAGAAATTTCATTGTGGTAGTGTTGTAAAATATTGTAAGAAGATCAATTTCTGTTACATTATAAATCGAGTTTAATTTGCATTTTTTACAAAAACTCTCGGTTGAATTTATTCATCTTTTAATACATCTAAGTTCATTCCAAAGGAATAATTAAAGACATAAAGCATTAATGCCGCCGTTGTTTTCCTCAACACTCTGACATGTAGAAGTAATGCTGCCGGTGGTGTCCTCAACACTCTGACATGTAGCAGTAATGCTACCGTTGGTGTCATCCACACTCTGAAATGTAGCAGTAATGCTGCTGTTGGTGTCTTCAACACTGTGACCGAGAGCAGTAAGTCTGCCGTTAGTGTCATCTACACAATAACATGTAGCAGTAATGTCCTCAACACTGTGACCTAGAGCAGTTAAGCTGCCGTTGGTGTCATCAACACTCTGACATGTAGCAGTAAAGCTGCCGTTAGTGTCATCAACACTCTGACATGTAGCAGTCATGCTGCCGTTGGTGTCATCAACACTCTGACATGTAGCAGTTATGCTGCTGTTGGTGTCATCAACACTCTGACATGTAGCATTAATGCTGTCGTTGTTTTCCTTAACGCTCTGACATGTAGCATTAATGCTGTCGTTGTTTTCCTTAACATTCTGACATGTAGCAGTAATACTGCCGTTGTTTTCCTTAACACTCTGACATGTAGAAGTAATACTGCCGCTGTTTTCCTCAACACTCTGACAACTAGCATTAATGCTGTCGTTGTTTTCCTTAACACTCTGACATGTAGCAGTAATACTGCCGTTGGTGTCATCAACACTCTGACATGTAGCATTAATGCTGTCGTTGTTTTCCTCAACACTCTGACA
Source organism: Tegillarca granosa (assembly GCA_029721355.1). Taxonomy (NCBI): domain Eukaryota; kingdom Metazoa; phylum Mollusca; class Bivalvia; order Arcoida; family Arcidae; genus Tegillarca; species Tegillarca granosa. The sequence goes on from CM056603.1 coordinate 10,943,175, forward strand.
TGTAGCATTAATGCTGTCGTTGTTTTCCTCAACACTCTGACATGTAGCATTAATGCTGTCGTTGTTTTCTTTAACACTCTGACATGTAGCATTAATGCTGTCGTTGTTTTCCTTAACACTCTGACATGTAGCATTAATGCTGTCGTTGTTTTCCTTAACACTCTGACATGTAGCAGTAATACTGCCGTTGTTTTCCTTAACACTCTGACATGTAGCATTAATGCTGTCGTTGTTTTCCTTAACACTCTGACATGTAGCATTAATGCTGTCGTTGTTTTCCTTAACACTCTGACATGTAGCATTAATGCTGTCGTTGTTTTCCTTAACACTCTGACATGTAGCAGTAATACTGCCGTTGTTTTCCTTAACACTCTGACATGTAGCATTAATGCTGTCGTTGTTTTCCTTAACACTCTGACATGTAGCATTAATGCTGTCGTTGTTTTCCTTAACACTCTGACATGTAGCAGTAATACTGCCGCTGTTTCCTCAGCACTCTGACATCTAGCATTAATGCCGTCGTTGGTGTCATCAACACTCTGACATGTAGCAGTAATACTGCCGTTGGTGTCATCAACACTCTGACATAAAGCAGCCAATACTCTGACAAAAGAGTAATGTCGTCAACACTGACATATTGCAGTTATGTGGTTGTTGATGTCGTCAACACTGACATATAGCAGTTATGTGGTTGTTGATGTCGTCAACACTGACATATAGCAGTTATGTGGTTGTTGATGTCGTCAACACTGACATATAGCAGTTATGTGGTTGTTGATGTCGTCAACACTGACATATAGCAGTTATGTGGTTGTTGATGTCGTCAACACTGACATATAGCAGTTATGTGGTTGTTGATGTCGTCAACACTGACATATAGCAGTTATTTGGTTGTTGATGTCGTCAACACTGACATATAGCAGTTATGTGGTTGTTGATGTCGTCAACACTGACATATTGCAGTTATGTGGTTGTTGATGTCGTCAACACTGACATATAGCAGTTATGTGGTTGTTGATGTCGTCAACACTGACATATAGCAGTTATGTGGTTGTTGATGTCGTCAACACTGACATATAGCAGTTATGTGGTTGTTGATTTCATTTAGAAACATTAGTTAATAAAAAAATTTGCTATTTTGTCCGCCATATTGGATACAACAGCAATTGAAAGTTTGAAACATTAAAATGATCACTACATCATAAACCAAGTTTATGTATCCTTGAGGATACCATCGGTGAAATCAAATTTATCCATGATGTATTGAAATCGAGATTTATTGTTGATAAATCTTAAATTCGAATATTAAGTTATAAGAAAATAAATAATTCCATTGGTTATAATAACTTGGTTACAATAACTTATAACACCATCAGGTCGTTTGAATGAGAAAAATTGGATCCGATTGATAGAATAAATCAATTTTTAAAATATTTATAATAAAATTTCAATTTATTATCTAGTTCTTTCTTTTTTGCACCAAGTATTTATCGGTGCATCTCATTAGCTATAACAATCAAATTATCACGCTGGTGCAGAAAACGAAGAAATTCTATGGCTAGGAAATAATTTGTGTGACTTTTGATGAAGATTTATTTCAGAACAACAGTCTTGGTGTCAATGTCTGTGTACGTGATTGTAATGAAGATTTCATTACTACAGAACTGTTTTTGTTATCAAGAAATCGATGAAGCAAATCTGACTCATAGTTAGAACTTCCTTTGGTAAGTTTGGGCTTAATCTAATTTGCAGATATTGAAGTAAAATGGTATAGTTCGGAAACATACACGTTAAAAAAGTTAACTAAGTTTTATGTTTTAAGTCGGTTACTATGAAATCTTAAATACATTGCATTCAGTAGATAGAAACTTGACGCCTTAACAATATAAGTTACACAGTATTAGTAATGAAAAAATAATATAATGGCGAAAAGGGGTTTGCCAGCGCAACACGTGATCAGTGGACCATTTGTGCAGAACTGATTAGAAAAAAGTTGACGTCAGGAATTCCAGTCGTTACAACGTTAGTTTCTCGGGAAGACGTAGTTTTGCGCTTTTAGTATACAACGGGTATATCGTGACTGGAGAACCATACTGTGCTCAAAAAATATTGAGTTTTTTTTTTTAAATCAGCTTTTCGAATATTTTGTCTGCTTAAAACTTCAGCATCAATCAAAGGAGGTCAATCCTACAATTATTTCAAAATCTAACAAGAGTTACCTCACTTTACTTAGATGTTCAGAGATCCGTTTGATTAACCAGATGGTCAAAGAAAAAATTGAATCTTTTTGATTGGTCAATATTTACCAAAACTCTGTATAAATGTTAATGAAACCGTTTTTCTATACTAATGTATTTGAATTAATAACAATTTTGATATTCACTCTGTATTTAGTTAAACACATGAAGTAAACAACTTGTCCATGATAGCTAGTAAGTTTAGTTTATTTAGAAGCAAATTGGCACACGCATTTGAAAACAATGACGATGGCCTAGTTGAGATATAGACTAAAACTTAACACGATCAAGAGTTTCTTACGAGAGTTAAATGTAGAAGATTTATAAAATAGAGGTTTGGATTGTATAACTTTCAGACTGGATTGTACACATGGTATAAAATCGATTCTAAGAAATTTTAAGACAGTATGCACAGTTAGATTGAAACCTGTTGTTTTGAATATTGATAGAATGATGGGGTATTAATTATTTTATATTGCATATATATGTATTGAAATAAGCTAGTTCATTATGGAAAATAAAACTTCTTCTGAAAAAAGTTAATATTTTTTATGATTCCAATATTATCTGGAAACACACACACACACACACGCACACACACAAAAGAGACATACGCTACAAGAAGTGCTTAACATCGAGTTAACAGTACACTCCGGTTAAAACAAATTTTATATGAATATGAACTTTATACCTTAAAAGTAAAAATAAAAATATCGCCAGTGAATAGCTTTATTAACCAAACAAAATCTCTTACAGCAGTAGTACTGTTACGTACTGTATAAAATACTGGAGTTTGTTGAAAAAAAATTAAATCAACAGTAAATGTTGAATGGCCCTAAATCATACATATTTAAAAGTCACAAAAATATTTTATTAATTAAACAAATTTGAAATATGAACAGGGTTTTGGAATAATTGTCGTTTCTTTTCTGTTCAGAATTTATGATTGTGATACCAATTAATGTAAAACAAGGATTAATATAAACAATTTTGAACAACACCAACTGACAGTTTTTGTCAGTGCCATCCCAGATTTGTTTTTAACTAAAGGTTTTTGTGTATATTATTTCATTTTCCATGCATCATTGTGACGTGGTTGTAGGATCTCTACGTACATTTTATTTAGCAATTATATTGCCTGTTTGTAGAAAGCGACGGACAAATCACTTTGGTATTTGTAATTCCAGGTATGCAAATGAACAGATTAAGAACTAATAAGATCTAGTTCCTGTCAGGATTTTTATAACCGCTGACCTAATGCCATTCTTTTTTTTCTGTGGTCATAGACTGTGCGTTAACTTTCAAATTATGTTATTTTTCTTATTTTTTCTATTCTAATAATGAAATGGTTAATTATCTCGATGTCTGTAAACCTTCTGTATAGACATGTATTTTAGAATGTTGCAGGTATAGCAATCACTTTTTCATATAGATCAAGGTCATGGGTTCAAAGGTCAAGATAAAATATCCTTTCTAATAATGAAATGGTTAATTATCTCGATGTCTGTAAACTTTCTGTATAGACATGTATTTTAGAATGTTGCAGGTATAGCAATCACTTTTTCATATAGATCAAGGTCATGGGTTCAAAGGTCAAGATAAAATATCCTTTCTAATAATGAAGTGGTTAATTATCTCGAAGTCTGTAAACTTTCTGTATAGACATATATTTTAGAATGCTGTAGGAATAGTAATCACTCTTATATAGATCAAGGTCATGCGTGTAAAGGCCACAGATACTTATGAATTCTGAAATGGTAAATTATCTGGAAAAACTATAAAATGTTGTTTCATACATGTATCTTAAAATACTCTAAGTAAAACAAAATGTACTAAAACTGCCCATTCCCAGATACTAATTTTGTTCGTCTATATATTAAGATATACATTTGAAATGCATTTATGTACTTTAGTCCTATTGTTTATCTTGTCCTGTAATCTGAATCTTTCTTCTGGTGTTTCGTGTTCTTGTTTGAATTTGCTGCAATTAACACATATGTCATCCACAAATTAGCTCTTATCCATTAGTACAAAAAGAACACAAAAATTTTCCATAAAACAGAGTGCTTTATTAGTTTCTTCAGTTATGTTATAATTTCAAAACAACACTTTTAATTAATTTTTTAAATTTTAAATCACATTTGAATAACTTGCTTTATTTTCTTCAAAATTTTTTCACGACATCACACCTGTTGGGAGGAAGGGGGGGGGGACTCATTCATACTGCCAAAATAAAAGACTAAAACATTATAGTCCAGTGCTGAAATAGGGGAAACTATTAAAGGTTACTATACTATTTTTGAAAATATAACAACAGGTATTTAAAATGTTATTTTTGACAAAATTCAAGTACTGTAGTTGCATTTTAATATATATTATATTAACTATTTTTAAATACTATCACAACAAATTTTTCCAGTTTTTAGTGTTATTCTGGAACTGAAAGTTTGTGAACATTTTTCTCAGATACACAAGGTATTGATCACAAGGACTATTAGTAAAAATATATGAATTTTATAAAGAAACCAAATCCGTTAGAAAATATTCTTACAAATGTTTTATGAACAATTACCTGATTAAATTGACATGATCAAAAACGCTTCATTTGAAGCTATTGTCAAAACATGACTTATAAAAATGTTATAGTAAAGACTAACAAGTCTGCCACGTTTGAAATATAAAGACAGTAAGTTAAGAATTCTAACCTACAGCTGTCCATTAGACCTTTGTGCTGTAACCAAAGAATAAAACTACTTATTTGGGTCATCAACTGTTCACTTAACGCCACATGACATACTTGGAAGTGAAAGTTATTGTTGAAGATAACTTTATATGTCGTGTAGTGCGAACATTAATGTAGAACTCAATAATACATATCTTATCCCTTGTCAATTCCATTGTGTTAAACCTGTAATAAGAAACCAATTCGTTTATGTTCTTATCATTCCAAGACGAAATCATATTCAATATCACGAACATATCGGAAATGAAAAATCCAATATAGATAGATCTATATGTAGGCAGTATGCTGCGTTGTAGCAAGGATTGACGGAAATGTTAGAAATGGCTCAGCTTAATTCAATTTTGTGAGGATATTAGACACCAACGGAAACACATTTTTCAGTTGTAACCCTCTTCCTATACAATTAGGATTGCTTGTATTCTAGATATTATTATTGGATTTATCACACCATCATATTTGGCATGGTTGATTTATCGTAAAAACTTCAGTATTTTTATGTCGGTAAATCTGCTTAAGAATAATGATAAAACAAGGAAATTAATCGTCGAAAAATTTCCAACTCTTGATAAAATCTGATTATCCATGAACATGTTATTACAAACTTATAAAAAGTCTCTAATCCCAAATATTTGTTATTACTTCTTACACTTATAGTAAAAATCCAATTTTAAAATGGTCATTAATATGGCTTAAAATATTTAAAGAAATTCATCAGATATATATACGATTGACGTAAAATAGAGGGTAACATAAACACGATAACATGTTACCCTTAGTTTGTTTAACTGCAAGTTTTGTGCACATTATACGCCATTTTAATGGTATTTTTTCCGATGCTTGTGTATGCAAGTCATCATATCAAAGAACACATTAAATTTCTGTTTTTTTAAAATATGAATTAATGAATGCTGCACATATCGTAAGTAAACAATTCAAAATTTACTTCCTCATTACAAAACCACTGAAACTTATTATGTGAAGATTACACCTTTCAATGTGGAGGATTTTTTTATTCAGTGTTCGACACATATTTGGGCCTTATTTTATTATCTATTTGAGGCTTTTGTGACATAGAGTTTAAAGCATAGGCTTCAGGATCTCTGTGCATCCTAAAACTAAGGAAAGAATCAATCTAATTCGAGCAGATCCTGGTGCAAGAAATTGTCTGGTTGTCTGGTAAAGGCAGGCGGTTTTCTTCGTATACTCCGGTTTCCTACATGAAAAATCTCTATCAAAAAGAACCGATCTTGATTAAAATATCACCCAGCTATTTTCAACTTATCATTTATCGAATTTAAACAAGAATATTCAGTTCTCTCCATTACTTTTTTCAACACACGTATTAAGTTGTGTTGCAAATAACATATAATAATCTTATTTCCATAAACATGATTGTTCCTTGTACATTTGTTGTAATTTGCTATGTATCTATTATCGATTGTTACTTATGTCACTGATAGGAGTGGTACAGGACTGATATGCATTTGATTATTCCTGTTATTTTGATTTTATAGGACTCCCCCGTTGTGTATTTCCGTTTTTTTTGAAGACCCTTAACAAGCTCTTTCTCTACCACTTAGGTTGCTCGAATAAAACAGTATTGTTAAATATATTTAAACCGTCAAAATAGAATCAAATCGTCTATTTCTTAATGAAGTTCATATTTCTGTGACTAGGGAACCGTCAAGAAAAACAGCATACATTTATTACAGATATACTACATTTATTCAATATCAACATTATTTTGATATGTAATGCACAGGACATCCGTATAGCGTTTTGCATCTGAAACATTTACGTTGTACAATATCTTTATTATTTCATACCCTTCAGAAGTTTGCTCTGTAAACACTAATATCCATAAATTCTGAATTATTCAAAATGTCCCGAATATTATTCTTTCGATCGATCCACTTTTCGCAGGCTGTTGAAACTTCCTTATCATTCCATAATGACAAAATTAATTCCAGTTAAACATAAAATACCAGTTAAACATAAATATTTTTTATGAGTGATATATTAATTTTCCTAATTGTTGCATTTGTCAATCCTTGTACCCAAAAATATGTTTTTCTATAAAAGTGTTTTCATGGGGTTTTATATTTCGTTCTTCTATTAATTCTTCTTCCGGAAAGTACGTTGGAACTTCCTCTTTGTAGGGTAACAGTTTAAAGTATTTTACTAAAGCTACCCCTGGTATCCATAGTAAGGAAGACAGAATAAGAACTGCTGCAAGTAACTGGCACCACCAAGGCCATGGAACAATATCAATAAAGCCCTAAAAATAACAAACAAAAATTCTTTCAATATACAACCGTAAGTAATCTCAAGTCAAAATGGCATTTTTGTTATCATAAACAAGCAAAAAGTAACAAAACTGATAATTTAAAGCGTTCTAGAAAACATGATAACTATTAGCCATGTTTGAGCATGTAAGAAGTTATTTTAAATTTACATCTAAAACGTACAACATATAACTGCAAAATGAATAAGTTTATGTTAAAACACAATTTGTTTTATTTTAATGTCTTTATGGAATAAGGCCATTTCCAAATGCATTTTTAGCCTTTTACTGTATTCAATTAAAAAACTAGAAAGGCTTCATTCATTATTTGGATATTAGCAAATCCCTCTAGCAACAGAAAAGATAAAGACGCGAGGTAATATTTTGATCAAAGTTCAATATATTTCCGTATTTTGCAATTTTTATTAATGTGCGGTTGCAGAATTTCTGTTTTAAATATTTTAAATCTACTAATCATAATAAAAATTAAAGCTCCTAATTTTTCAAATTTATTAAAAACTAAGGTCTGTTCCCTCAAACAAAGCATTCCTTAGCTGGATTTAGATTCATATAATTTTGAAACTTTGGATTTATTAATTTTCAAATGTTTAGATTATCTTTTTTATCTATCAACGTTTTCGGCCCTTATTGTCACTTGTTTGGAATGAATCTCCGAAATGTGCACAAATAGAACATAAAAATTAAACAGAAAATATTTTGAAATATTATTTGACAAAAGTCAAAATTATTGACATGAATTGTTAAACCCTAACAAACTAACAAGCTGATCTCTCAGTTGTTAAGAAACAAAGAACTTTATCAGGGTTAGATGTGTACTAACTTTATTAGGGCTCCATTTATTTGGGTTCCATATCTCGTATGAAGTGCCTTTTGAGAATATTTCTATTAAACTCGCTGCCAGTATAACGACCATTGCAACTGGACCAAGGTATTTCCAACACAACAACCAGAAATAGCTTGGGCGTCTGCCAATCATAAGTTCAATGTCGTAACTCAACCTACAATATTAGTACAAAAATTGTCCTCATTAAATTATGTCGATATAACATAAAAAACTAAATTTAAAAAGATAAAAAACAATATTGAATTAAAAATAACAGGACATGCACCAGTTTCACAATCGTTTCTTAACTTTGATTTTCCTCTACTTAAATCGACCAAATTTGAAATCTTAATAACTTTGTTAATTCTGAAGATGTTATAGATGTTACTTCATTCCTATGACATTTTTTTGTTTTTAAAAAAATAGCGCTTTGCTTTTTCAAAGAAATGATTATGAAACTGGGTTCAATAAGAATTTTAACAATTTTATTTTCACAAAGCAAAGATTAAAAACACTATACATTGAATTCTATTGATAGTGAATACAGATTTAAAACCATACACATCATACGTCAGAAGCTGAGAAATATTAATGTAATATATAAACAATGATAATAAACATACAAATGAAAATATTTAATATATATTAAATCATATATGCATTATAAAGATTAAAGAATACTTAAACATTACGTAGAAATAGTTATAGAAAACAAGAACACATCACAACAAACCAAGCAAAAATAAACATATATCAATGGAGTTAGAATACCGGTTATAAATCTCTAAAAGGGCACTAGGAATAAAAAACGTTTTCCAATCATGAAAAGTGTAGTTTAAGTGCTTTCGTAGATAAAATGTAATGAAGTATTTTGACCCGGGTTGAAAAGTGACCCGGGGGGCTCATATTTCAACGTTGAAAATTAAGACCAGCTGTGTTGAATTACGACTCTACCCCGTTGAATACTCAACCGGATGGTGGAATCTGTCTGTCTGTCATTCTCCCTTTCTACCTGTACGAACTTAGAGTACCTGCTTTATGTCAATAACTCCTCTTACTACTTTAAACCAAGAAGTATGAAACTTTTTCGCTGAAGTCTGAAGTCTTATTATTATTAACTTTTTCGAATACCAATCGAGACAGATTTTAGTGTGAGATCTAGAAAGTTTGTCGCTTGAAGAAGGTCAGTGGTTATTTTTCTGGCGCTCCGGTTTTCTCCACCATTCGTGAGCTGACTGACTCGATATCAATGAAAGAATTGTTAAACTCCAATATATAGTGTTCCTAGTAATTATTGAGGAATTCTGATGAAAACCGAATTTCTAAAACTATTCATAGTCACAATGAATACGCCAAAAAGTAATATTTTATTAGTCCACTACATTGTATTTCCAAAATACCAATGTATTCGAAATATTATCACAAAATACTCTCAATAATCTCTAGGAATAATGGAAGTAAATTTGATTTTTTTTTCTCAAAAATGAAATAACTGAAAAAGTAACAAATAGCCTTCTCCACTTAATTTTTTAAAATTGGTGATCCATTGACAGTGATTTGCAAAACAAAAGGTATCTAACGTGCATTCTAAAGGTAAATTTTAAACTAGCGACAGAGAAATGACGACTGAAAGTGGTGGAGTTAAATACAACCAGCAGAAGCAATAATTCAATTTCAAGACAACACTTGAGTACCCGAGACAATACATAAACGACATGATATTGGCTGCGCGTGCATGCTACAGAATTGATGAATGGTGTGGTTAAACAATTTTGTTACTGTACAGGAAGAGATCTCGGGAAATGAATATTTAAATATTGTCCTTTTTGTATCAAACAATATCCCTCTGTACAATTAAAATGCATCTGGAAATTAAAATGACACATTTTATGAAATGGATCGATACCCACTTTGAGATGGCGAGGTTCAATTGCTATTAAATTTTTATCCACTAACCAAACAATAACTTTAACAAACTCAAAATTTTGAAATATACTGCCGTTCTGGAATTAAAAAAACACTCAACCCATGCCGATCGCTCAGTATCAAAATAGCCGTTGCTGTCGGATGTACCATATACTATGTTATGACATACTGATTTCTGTCTAGTTTTATTCTGGATTAGAAACTTATTCACACACACACACACACACACACACACACACACACACACACACACCATGTTGAACAACGTCCAGATCATAGACAGATCAAAACTCTGTAGTTTGTGGGGAGGGTCAATATTCAACAGGGTCAATTTTCAACGAAATGAGGTCATAATTTGTCGAGAAAAAAATTTTCAACCTGTTGAAAAATGACCCCGGGAGTCTGGGGGAGTTTTTTTTTCAACGTTGAAAAATGAACCCGAGGTCAATTTTAAACCCGGGTCAAAATACTTTATTACAAAGGCACTATAATGTTTTAATTACTTTTGAACCAAAGAAACCACTTACCGTTGAAGTCCATATTTGTAGGATATAGCTACACATTCAAAGAAGGCGATAACTAGTAGAGGGATATTGGCACTAAATGAATCAAACAACGAAAACACATAAGATCCTGTAGTTGTGGCAAAACACAATGAAATAATGAAAGAGACAAGACATGTGATACCTGCAATACAAAAAGAAAAAAATATATAAACAAAAAAAGAGTAATGAGTTTTTAAAATATACTTGGCAATAGCCAGTTTTACAAGGAAAATGAAATTAGCGAACTAAATAAGAAACAAAACAAAGAACATTTGCTGTATATCTTCTGACAGACAATAGAAAAGAATAGACGTGGTTTAAGTGCTTTAAGACGACCCTTAGTTAAAACAGAAATTAAGAATGTTCTTTTGAATTTTAAAAAAAGTAAAACTGTTGAGGTCATGATAAAGTATGATCTTAAAATACAGTGTTTTCGATTAAGCTTTAGTGCAAAAGTTTTACCGCAAATAATTTCTTTTCGAACTGTTGGAAAAAGCATCATGTCGTTGATTGAAGTCAAAGCGCCCTCTAGTGTCCCAAACATGCTGTCCAAACCAAGGGTAAATAGCATCAGGAAAAACAAGACGGACCACAGCTGGGCTACTGGAAACTGGTTGATGGCTTCTGTGAAGGCAATAAAAGCCAGTCCTGTCCCTGATCCAGCCTTTTTATTAAATGTATATAGAAAAAAATTAATGTTCTACAGAATGTAATTAAAGATATAAAAAAATGAAAATTCTGAAAAAAATCCAATATGTCTCAAAAATTATTGAGAGTTCAACAAAGAACATAAAATAAAAGCAACTTATGTTAAGAATCTATGTACCGAGAATTTCAATTACCCTTAATATAGAATTAAATATGCTAAAAAATTTTCATGCAAAAATATATTAATATTATGCGAAATGAACACAGATAATATTACATCTTTATGTTACGTAACTATATGAAATCAATTAGTAAAGTTCAGCATGTTTTCTGTAGTCTCGTCTATTGTGTTTCATTTACAATGTAAAAACGTTGAGTAGGTATGTCTTTTTTATTCGTATCACACATAAATCGGCTATTTAGTTACAATTTATGATCAATTAATGTTACATAATTTGTCAATTTAACCAAAGAAAAACAGAAATAAATAAGATTAGCATACATGTATGTCAAAAAGAATTATTACGTAATATTCTGAACCTATTGTACATAACATTGATCGTATTTCTAAAAGGCAGTTTATATTCGAAAGGATGGTTCCTGATACAATATTATAGCGATTTTGCTTAAGGATAATCACGTGACTATGTATCATTTTGAATAGCAGCTGTAGCTTGTTTTGATTTCATTTGCCTTGTTACATTGATATAAAACTAACAATGGTGGCTAGTAAAACTAATTAAAAATATCTATACATTATTCAGCCTATTCTGACTGTCTCGTCTGTGAAATGAGAGACTGAAAAATCTGAAAAAATCCATTGAACTAAAGGCTGTCTGTTTTCTCATTTAGTTCCCAAACAAAGTTGCTTACTAAGGCTCAGATTGTCAAACTTCATGATGTTATGTCAAATGATAAAAGTAAAAGGACATTTTTGTGTTGTTTAAGACATTTTTCAGATAAGTCTTTAAAATTACAATTATGTTATTGGTATGTGCCACTGTTATTGAAATAATGCAGTCAAAATTGTCATGTGCTAAATTTTGAATGTATCATTTCCTAAAATTTAAAATTAACACATATTACTATGTATATCATAGATATTAGCAAGCACTAATTTAGCGACATCATAATAAAGGAATTCCTGTCTTGTTACTTATTTCATCAGTTCACCATTATTTCAGTAAAATATCTTTTTTTGACTGTAAATAATTTTGTTTTAAAATACTACATCTTAGTAGAGGGCATTTTAGACATTAAGGCTTCAATTTTAATGGCAATATTACAGCAATTTATTTTTTAAGGTTTTAAAGAATTCTAAAATATGTCATATTAATCCCGGAAGCTATCGCAACATGTAATTAGTACCAATATATTTTCATGAAGAGTTTTATTTATTGGAAAAATATTAGAACGCAAGAAACCAATAATCCTTAAGGATTATGGGCTTTAATATAAGGTAGATAGTAAAATGATCCGAAAAACTGTTTCAAGTATATGATCATTGTAGACATGGAATAATCAGTAGTAATGAATTTAGTTTAAAAAATTTAAGTGAACGCATTGTAGAGTTTCATAGTCATTGCATGTCTAAAATATTATTTTTGAGTAATTTTTAGATGGTTATCATGTAACCATGGATACAAAACAACAATCGAATGAAATAGATATGCGCATATTGAGACCATATTAACCCTCTTGCTGCCAGAGGTACCATATATGGTCTCTATCGGCTCACTGCCACAGGTACCATATATGGCCTCTAAAACGAGTTTCATGTACCCTGTCGTATTTTGTTTGTATTTCGGGAGTTAAAAGTTTGTCTTGAAATTAAAGTAACACAAAACAATTATTATATTTTTCGCTTGAAATTAACCGTTACATAGGTGACGTCATCTTAGCATTGATGACGTCATTATTTATTTCTTGCGTCATAAAATTTAGCAAATACGCGTTGGGTGAAAAATGGACGACGACAGTCTTTCAGGCTCAGATATAAGTCTTCAAGATGAAGGAGAAAGCACAGACAGTGATTGGGAGGATGTTTTGCCATCTACAGCTCATCCTCGGATATGGGTCTCCGTCAATGATCCACAAAATTACAGTCATCCACACCATATTCATGATTTTAGGGAACGTTTTGGTCCCGTCAACCCCCCTCCCCCAGATGCATCCCCTTTAAGTTATTTTTTGTCATTAACATCGAAGAGTGATGGTTTAAATTTATTTGACATCCTAGTTACTGAAACTAATAGATATGCCGCTCAAAAACTGGAAAATAACACTCTTTCTGCCCATTCCAGATCTGCTAGTTGGGTTGAAACAAATGTTGAAGAGATGTCAGCTTTTATTGGTTTGCTGTTAGCTATGGGTGTTTTATGTAAGCCCAGTATTGAATCATACTGGAGTTTAGAAAGCACATCTTGGTTGTTTCATACTCCAAGTTTTGGAACTGTAATGAAAAGGAATAGGTTTCAACTTATCTTGAAATATTTGCATTGTAATGACAATTCTACCGCAGTCCGTCGGGGCGTCAATGGCCATGATCCAGCACATAAGATTCGACCAATTCTAGATCTTGTTAATCAGAGATTTAAAGAATGTTATAATTTAGCCCGTGATTTGACGGTGGATGAGAGTATTGTTGGTTTCAAAGGGCGTCATAACATAGTGCAGTATCTTCCAGGAAAGAAAACACACCGCTGGGGCGCTAAGCTTTTTATACTTGCGGAATCAGAAACAGGATACACTTCCCACATTAAGGTATACGCAGGTAAGCTCACCTTCAGTATTATACATTTAACTTAACAACAATACTGAAAAAGACACGTTAATCTTACGCATCAAACTAACATGTATCTAGATGTAACACCGAACTTAATAATAATTACTATTAAATCCACCTGTTCGGAACAGCTAGATACCGGGTACGATATAAAACTACTTACAACAAACTAGTTACACCAACTACAAAATATTATTCAGATAAATCAATAATGAAGAAAAATGAATATTAGATGTCATTTCACATAACGCATGCCTAAATACATGCGATAACATGCGAACCCCAAATAAACCACGTTACAACATATTGCCAAAACATCTCATAGTATACACTTGTATATATATGTATTAAGAATTGTATACTTTTGTATACTTTTTCAACGCAGTCACGTGTCACATAATTTGTACAAAATTATAACTTGAACATTATATTGTTAGTAACAAAATGTAAATTGTTGATAATAATGACACAAATTAGTAATCCGTAAAGCACCGTGTCGTGCACATTGTAATAATCGTGGATAAATGAATAAAAATGAAAAAGCTGCATTCATTTCAAACCATCAACAGCAATTGAAATAAAGACAGTATCCTCTTTTATCAAATGGTCTTTGGAACTTTTATCTCTTAGTATTTTGTCCACTTTTTCAAAATTGGGTATGCTAATAATTTAAGTATGTTCATGGAATGCTATATATTATTTCTTATTTTGTATGTGTGAAGCAATAATCATATTGTTTTGGTTATGTTTAAATTGAATAAATAAAAATATGTTATCACAGCCAACTTATAATGAATGGTTGATAAATGTATATGTAGCATATAAACATGAGATATACAGATTATTATTATTATTATTAATATTATTATTATTATTATTATTATTATAATTAAATTTTTAGGCAAAAGACACACTGCCGAGGCTCGTCACCCACATGGTATGGGGTATGAAGTTGTGACAGAATTAGTTAGTTGGCTTTATGGAAAATACCATCATGTCGTAACTGACAACTTCTTTGGTAGCCCTGTTCTTTGTGAAGATCTTTTCAATAATAAAACATACTTCACGTCAACAGTTAGAAATTTCAGGTATCAAAATGAAAACTTAAAAGTATTTATTAATTTTGTACCACTTATTAAGTTAACCAGTAACATTTTAATTTAATAGTTCTCTGTGGATTGATTTAACCTGTGACTAAGATAAGTAAACAGTGACATATTTGCTAATGTAAACTTGACAAAAACATTGGCATGTGCTAATTTTAAATGTATTTTCTCCTAAAAATTCAAAACTAGCGCATGACATATGTCACACTTCTAATGTCAACGTTGTTTCTAGAAGTGTAGCCACAGGATTTTTGGATGACCAGGACATACTACTTATACTACAACTGCAATACCTAAACAAGCATAAGACCAGCATAACGCGCCAGAAGATAAAATTAAAAATCTTTCCTATATAACAGCATTTACTGTCACTCTTCTAAGATGTCATTTATCCCAAAAAATCACTTGTTTTCGTATTAATGTTTTAGAAAAGGGATGCCAAAATCTTTGAAGACAGCCAAAGTAGCCAATGGCGACATGATTGTTAAACAAAGTGGACCAGTTATGGTGATGAAATACGGGGGAAGAAAGAATGTGACTCTATTGTCAAGCTTTGGAACACCTGTGTAAGATGTCGTATACAAAAACTCACATTTGTCAATAAATATATACTTGTTATTTGAAATAGTGAAAAATGGATTTTTATGAAGATTTCTCTGAAATATTGTTCTTTAAACAATCTATATTTCGCAAAAAGTACTTATGAAGGTTTTGTTTTTTAAATTAACTTTTTATTGTACTCAAATCTTTAAAAGCAGTTACCCGATACATGATTCACATGTTCTCATTTAAATTAGGATTCCTCTTTACGAGAATATTTTGTTTTCCCTATTCTTCTTCTTCATCATCATCATCATAATAATAATAATAATAATAATGATAATAATAATAATAATAATAATAAAACAAGAAGCACATATATCACCACAAGCAATCATTTAACAATAGAAAACATGTATCTGTTTGTCAGGGGAATCCTTGTCATTGACTTCAGTCAGTTACAGTCGTCTAGTTGAATTTGAATTTTGAGCAATCTTTATTCCAAAAATGTCCCAGGTTATTTACTTTTTTAAAAGTAAAAAATTAATGGATTGATGGAGGTTGTAAAGGCCTGAAACATTCGATGTGAAAGTATGATACTGTTTTTTTTTCAGGATTGAAAACAGAGAGAATTCTCGGGGCATAGAGAGACAAATAACAAATGTGAATAACATGTACAACAAATATATGGGAGGAGTCGATTTAGGGGATGCAAAGATTCAAACTTATGACTCGGAAATGCGTTCCGTTAAGATGTGGAAAAAACTGTTGATTAACATTCTGCTAAGAATTGTTGGTAAGTCATGTATAATCTCTAGAAATAAATTTACTGAATTCAACTTCACAAACACACGCGCAAACACGCTTATTTATTATATATATATTTTTTTTATTTTAGTGAATGGTTACATCATTTATAAACAAAACAGGGGACTGAGGACAAAGATGAGTCGACTTGATTTTATTACTCAGTTGTGCCAAGAGTTAGTAGGGGAGTATAGGACAGAACGATTACGTCCGGGTCGTAATACAACAGAACTCAACAGACTTACAGAGAGACATTTTCCGGATTACATACCAGGTAGAATTTGCTGTTTTATTCATTTTTAACTCCGTTTCTTAAAATGTGCATATTATTTTGTTAGTCGTTTGATATGTAAAAATGAAGAAACAATATAGAATGTTTTCATTTGATGTTTCAGATGGTTTGCGAAGAAGATGCAGAGTTTGCAAGAAAAGAACCAGATTTATGTGCGATCAGTGCCGATCAGGACTTTGTATCGGTCAATGCTTCAAGACATACCATACTATTCGTTGTTTTGAAGAGTAGATGATAGACAATTACAGGACGAGAGAGAGAGAGAGAGAGAGAGAGAGAGAGAGAGAGAGAGAGAGAGAGAGAGAGAGAGAGAAATTGTATATGTCAAATAGAGAGAGAGAGAGAGAGTTTACAGTGTACTGAATAGATCTAGTTTTGATTCAATGTGCATTTTGTTTTATGTTCATTTACATACATTTTTAACTCTTAAAAGATTAAAAATCCATGACACTCGCCAATTAAAAATCTAGCACTGTACAACTAATATTTACGCATAATTTTAAAATTTGACAAATATCGGTCAACTAATATCAACTGATATGTTTCGGTGTATGAATTATGATAAAAAGACAGGTACGTGCTTTTTTGTCTGTCATTTTTCTATGACGTAGTAATGATGACGTTACAATCTCGGCACAGCGGTGACGTAATTTGAACTGTTCCGTGGCAGCAAGAGGGTTAAACAAATCAAATTTTCTTCTTCTCTTTAAAAGAGACACTGGAATCACTTTGTCTCCATCAGATCATAAAATCACAAATTCAATTTCATTAACATGCTGATATAACAGTGATTTCATTTATCCATTGAAAACGTTGTCTGTCGACGCTCGAATGGTAAAATATGAATATGAATGGATGTTATTGTAATGATATTTTGGAAGAAGGTAATGCTTCAGAAATGCAAATAGGTATTAACTCACATTCGAAGCATTGGATAAATCAAGCACAACAAAAGAATCAAAGTACATTCCCCAGTGTGTGTGTGTGTGTGTGTGTGTGTGTGTGTGCGTGTGTGTGTGTGATTCTACTACTACTATTTTGTTCACAAACACACGACAAAGTTTGTCTTAATTGACAATTAGGTACCTGATAGTTTTGGCAATTTAATAAAGCAAATTTTACTTCTCAGTTTTTATTGCCTGTTATATTGTATTTTTAGTTTGTGAAAAAGGTATACATGTATATGTTTGAGGTACGACTCACCTCTTCAATAAACGTCTTAAAATCACAAACGGGCCGATTCGATGATGTAGTTGTTGACGTATGTTGTGACGTATGGTTTGCATGACGTAAACATTCTTCATATGCCATGGTAGCCTTAAATCCTAAAAATATATTTAAAACAAGGATTAACAAACAATAAATGCGCCATAAAGATTTTGTTCTGTAAATATCACATAACCGCTCTATCAAAGTGTTATATTAGAATAGTTTTTTTGTCATAAATTTCTATCGAAGATTATCAAAAATAATGTTAACAAAATTAAGAGAAGAAAACTGTTGCATTTTTTTGTTTACGTTTTGCTTATGGAAATTTAACATATATCAAATTCCCGATAAAATGATTTAATGGTTTTTATCCTCAATTTTTAGCCTTGTCAACAAATTCGCCTAAATACCAAGTATGCACGATGCTAACAATTTGAAGAATTAAAATTTACCTAAGGCAGGTAATACAACAAAAACCTGACAAAAGCAGCACTAAACAGAGCATTTTTGGCAATATCTAAAAATACATATATTACTCATAGGCAATATCAAGTGGTGAATATGAAAGTCCATTCAAAATTAGGGGTAAGTATTGGTACAGTATTTATTGTATACTTTCATTTTGTGAATAAATTGTTAAAAAATAACATTTTTTTTTTACAGCTATGAATACGTACCCAAGACGGAGAATACAACAGAAGCCGTGAATATTGACGTAAAGAAATCACAGATTGTAACAAACAGTGCTTCATTTACAAAGTTATTGCGTACAGGATTATATGATGATAAAGCGATTAAACAGCCAAATGCCAGACCAAATGAGTAAAATATCTGGGTAGCTGCATCCAACCATACTGCTGGATCTGTTAGTTTGGACCACTATATTGCATAATAGAAATAAAAATTATATGTAAGGAAAACGTAACGTCGATACTGAATACATCACTTTCACTTGGAAAAACAATTAAAACTTAAAAAATAGAGATAAAGTCGTGTTTCATTATTTGTTAACTTTTTGCTTGGATTTCGGTGGTTTATTGGAGTTGCGTTGAAATTATGTTTACCGTTATCGAGATGATTAGTGAAGAAAAACGGAGCACCAGTGGAACGCTTGACTTAAAGTCCATCAAAATGACAAAATCTAAAAAAAAATACCCTCAGTAATGGTCTTTCAGTTTTGACAATATGAAGTTTATGGCTAGTCTAAATTATAATTGAAGAATTTTCAGTTTTATTTGATGTTTGGGATCGAATTCATGTCTTAAGTATTAAGATATTGCACTAAATAGTCAAAGCAGCTAATAAACCATTGAGTTCCATTTAGAGTGTATGTGTTATTAAGTAAAACCAAAGAATTTTAAAATTATCTAAATAATCTAAAAACTGAGCAAAAAGGTAAACTAAGGAGTTAATGGCTCTGACGTTTTTCAATTATTGTAACATGAAATGACGTCAGCATTTGTATCGCGTGACTTGTGCGTATTAATTTGCAACCATTTTGACTGTTTGGAACAAATATTCCTTTATATAAACTTTAAAGGAATATAAAATAAACAAAACCATCTTATATTCATGTTCAACTTTAAAAATTGTTTAACGTTTGATATTAAAAAAATCTATTTATACTTGCACAAGGCTCGTTTAACTCATTTAATAAATTCAGTATTATGACACCTTTTACAAAGATCTTCTGTATAATAAACATTCGATTTTTAACTGATTAAATATCTAAAATCAGATCCAAATAATCTGTGCGTTCTGCAAAAGAGTGAACCAGAAATTTCATATTGACAAACTCAATCAATAATGAAGCTATTACTATCCTAATTATTTATTGCTTTTTAGTTATCAAAGGATTAATGAATTGTTCTGTTTGTTTTACATCAAACAGAATTTTAATATGTTAGTTGTAATTGAAATAAGACATTTCAAGTTGTATTACATGTGTTAACTAACGGGAATGGAATTTCCAATTAATACATCTAAATATTTATGCAGTAACATATGATACGACAAAAAAATATCAAACTCATTATGGATCACTTATCCATTGAGAATAAATG
Organism: Tegillarca granosa; assembly: GCA_029721355.1. Classification (NCBI taxonomy): domain Eukaryota; kingdom Metazoa; phylum Mollusca; class Bivalvia; order Arcoida; family Arcidae; genus Tegillarca; species Tegillarca granosa. The sequence goes on from CM056603.1 coordinate 10,963,204, forward strand.
ATTCAAAAAAAAAAAAAAAAAAAAAAAAAAAAAAAAAAAAAAAAAAAAAAAAAAAAAAAAGAAATATATATATATATATTCTATCACGTGGATTGTTGGCAAAATTATATCATGGAACACAAATATATTGTATATTCAAAAATAAACGGATTGCCTTTTAAGACAAAATTAAAAAAAAATAGTCGTAAAGCTGTTCTTACATTTATTTAGGCATTGCCACATTTAAAATGCATCCGACGAATGAAGATGTAAATTTAAATGTTGTGTCTTGATTTGAAGAGTTATCCTTAACCAGATCCAATATTATATAATTAGAAAACAATAATTAGACAATGTAATGTTATACAGTGAGTAAAAAGAATTTAGCATTTTTTATCTTTAAGGTTTAAAAGTGAATATACATGCAAAACGAATAAATGTTCCAGACAACGTGAAGTTGTGATCTTATGACGGTACTGTGGAAAGGAAACCATCCAAAGGGAAGCTGATTCAGAGTTCTAAATGACGTGACGTTAATGTATTTGCGCTCAGCTTGCGAGCAACAATGATCTACAAAGCAGCTTACCTCTGGAACAAATAAGTGCTCTAAACCACGTTCAAAGCCTTTTAATGTTACTCCTCGGAAGAAGAAAATTACAAGAACTAAGTATGGGAATGTAGCTGTCACGTACACAACCTGTATGATATAAAAGAAACAATGTGATTGAAAAATGGCAATGGCCACCGCAAGGCAATCATGAACAAATCACAACACAAGTTCATGACAAAACAACCAATTAAGACAAAGCAAGATCAGACAATCAAAATAATAAAGGAAATCTAAAATATAATAAAATATCAAAAACAACTACATGTAGATATGTTCTAAATATAGAAAATAAAATTGACTAGTTATATTCTAATACATGGCAGTTTTCAATCAATTACAGTAAAACTGGTTGTAGTATTAGTAAAGTATTAAACTCAATGTATTTTCCTCGAAAAGCAATAAATACTGAAATCTGATTAAAATAGAAATAAAATTTAGTCTGTATGTTTGATAAAAATAGCAACATGTCTCCTACTCTGATAGTATCAGGGACCAATTTTCAATTGACCGTCTTTTATGGCTAGATCGGTAATCGAGTCCATGATGGTATAAATTTTTGTAAGGTAACCAATCAAGCGATTGTAAATGCTTTCAAAAGAAAACAATCATTCACTATTTATTGTAGGGTTTCGTGAACTAATTCACTAATGCTTTTCATGTTTTATTTCTGGTTTCCTCGCTCATTATAAAACAGAATAACAAATATCGTTTAAAGTAGAAATATGTTAAACCATATTACATATTGATTGAAAATCAACGTACAGGTGTTATGAACTGTAATTATTCATATGATCACTTTGAGATATCTGACAGATCGTACATTTTATGAAATCAACCGACGGTGAACTTAATAAGGTTATGTAATAATCCTCTTATGTGGCATCAGTTTGACATTTCATCGTATCTATTTCTCATTTTGTCTACGGGTTGGATTTTTTTGTCCCAATAACTTGTTTTGTTTTAACATCATTAGTTTGAGATAACTATTCATCTTACTGTTGCGAAAAAATAAGACTTTTAAGACTGTCTAAGAAAATATAAACTATACGATTTTGTTTTATCTACATACATATACAGGAACACATGCAACTTACTATGGGCATGTTCCTATTAGGATTAAATAAAACTCCGAGAACCGATAATGTGACTTGTAACATTTAAATTTGAATTACAATTTATGTATATTCACAACACAAATTAAATAGCGAATACGATTTCGGGTGTTTTGAGGGAAACAGAAAAATCACATGTCTATGGCTTTAGTAAAATAGAAACATTATAAAATAACACCACGACTGTGATAATGTCCATGTGTTAATGTAAGACATTTATACTAACCTTCCCTGAGGATTTTATTCCTTTAACCATACAAGCATACACAATCAGCCAGGCAGCTAGAAGTGCTATAGCTAATTTCCAGTTTAAAATACTTGTTGATTCAATCGATGTTGCTATATTTAATGTTTCTCTGTACCAAAAGTAAGATGTTGGTCCACTTTTCTGTATTAAAAATAATTTACTTTTTAATTAGAACTAAGTAAAACATTATTTAGTTTGCCAACCTTTTTTCTATCGAAAATTTAGCGTGTATTTCAAAAAAAGAGCTCTCTGCAAATTTATTCTGTACATAAATTTGCATTACATTTTTAAAACAATATTGCAAAGTCACCACTTAAGTTTCATTTTTTATAAACATTAAAATTACTGCAAAGTCACCATTTAAGTTTCATTTTGTATAAACATTAAGTATAAACAAATACACACACATACACACCCAGAGAGAGAGAGAGAGAGAGAGAGAGAGAGAGAGAGAGAGAGAGAGAGAGAGCTTACCTCGCATTCTGGTTCCATAACCGTCATGTTACCGTTAGACACCATGGGGCATGTTGACCAAGGTAGTGGACTCTGAAAACTTTGTACAAGATACAAAATACACCAAGCCATTATAGTGTTATAGTACAAAGCGACATTAAAACTCACAACAGCTGAAGCAAGTCCAAGGCCTTGCAAATATGGCGAGACTTCATTCCAAGCTCCAACGGCGCCTTTACGAAGCCGTTGTCCAATTGCTAATTCTAAGTAAAATAAAGGTATTCCCTCTATTGCCAACATAATGGCATATGGTATCAAGAAAGCTCCTGAAAGTACAAATGATAAAATGCTGTTAAAGTTTTGGAATCTTGAACTGAATAATTGAATAAGTCAATCAACTTTTCCTTTTATAATGAAATTGATTTAATGATTAACAGTTTCAAACATATTCTTAAGATAGGTTTTATATATGTTTGAAACATCTGGGTAAAAAGGAAAGCTAGTCAACTAAAACAAGAGGCAAGAAATAAAAAAAATTTTAAAAAGAATAATGTCATCCGAAAATGCTTAAATATAAACTTGTGTACAGGCTCATACATATTTTTACTAAGATTTAAATGGATTGCAAGAAAGTGAAACGTATGTGTAGATATTGTTTATTTTTGTTTACAATTGTGAAAGCAACACGAGATGTAATTTAAATGTTCTTTTTTTATAAATATCACATCGTGCACAGTACAACCATTTTGTTTGATATCAATATTAGTTTATTGAGTTAGTGTAGTATACTCCTTAAAAGTTAAACACACACACACACACACACACACACACGGCTTATTGATAGAAAGTTGCTGGAACAATTATTCACCTTGTGTGTTTGCTATAAAATCTTAATAAATAAGTAATGTTAAAAATATATGAATTAATCCCTATAAAGGAAGAGCTACAAGTACAATTGAAAATGAAAACAGACAACTGTTAACTATGGCAAAACAATGTATGTATGCTTTTATAACATTAACAGTGTACGTTTTTTTTTAAATTATAACTTAATTCCACTATTAATTGCTGTAGTTGTTAATTCCCGTGAGCCTATGTATTAAAAATTCCCTGTGTATTTAACCTTTAACAACTTCATTGGGAAACTCAGTTGTTTGATGATTTGAGCAAAGGTCGGCTTCCGTACATAGACGATTAAATTACCGACGTCAAATGTTGACGAGAATTGATTTCGAGTTAAGTAATTAATATCCAGATAATTCATTTACAAATAAAAACAACGTCCTCATAGTTCAACGTTATGTTCCAAAGACAATCGAATTTTTTCTTCACAATTTTATCCCTAAAACAAATTTTAACATCAATACGTATTTATCTTGCTTCTTCTTGTTGTTGCTCTACAGATGGTCAAGTAAAAGTTTTAATTATTTTGACATTATCTGTAATCACAGCAAGTTGAGTTGAGTTGAATTAAAAAGTAATATGTTGCTTTATTACATGAACCATGCAAAGCATCTGACATTAGAAATAACAATCATCTTTCATCCCTGAGGGAATCCATAACTCAGTAGGCAGTACTTTGTGCTGTCTTTAAATATATCAGTTTTCCGCCGTATTTATTTTTTAAATTTATTTAAAACTAAGCTTTGTTCTCTCATGCAAAGCATTATTTAGCTGGATTTGAATTCTTATACATGTAGTTTTAGAACTTGAGATTTATTAATTGTCAACTGTTTGGCTTATGTTTTTTTATCTATCAAACTTTTCGATCCCTAGTGTTACTGATGAAGAATGATTTTTCCTAAATGTGCACATATGGCACATCAAAATTTGTTAGGTATTTGTGTTATATATTTAAACATGTTCACACTCACTAAAACAGGTTGACAAGTAACCATCTAATTTAATCTTTTTATCACATTCACGTTCACTGCCTTAGGAAAGTTGACTTGAAGATTTTTGGAATACGTCATTGTACACACAAAAATTAGCCTATACGTTTTATATTATTGTCAATATTTATAAGGTAATTTTTACGCCGTAAAATAATTAATCTTTAAATTGTTAGCTGTGAAATAGACGTTTATTAATCAGATCAGCATGTTTTTATGAACTTTCCGGTCCTATGTTAAATAGATTTAATGTTGCTGCACAAGTTTCACATTCTATTTAACTAACATTTTTTTAAACCTAAATCTGACACATTTAAATTCTGAATTATTTTGTTAAATGTTTTAATATTCTGAAGTTTTAAATGTTATTTTGAAGATCAGTTAACACATTTGACATCGGTTTTCATTTTTTCAAAATATGTTAAATCTATAGTTTCAAAAACAATTGGAAATATTTGCTAATTTTTAATTAGGGAAAATCTTGGTCAATTGTAAAACTTGAGCCTGATTATTATCTTAAGACTTACAATATCTTATTATTTCTGTTATACTTTATCAATACGTAGTTCTACAGCCTTAATATTGCTTATGAATTTTTTATGCCAACATTCACCAGAATAGAATATTTGAATTGTCTGTGTTATTTCAACACATTGAAAAGTATTTATGTTAGGTCAGATAACTTGCCAAATTCATTAAGCAACGGCTGCTCTTTCCATTTTTGTAATAATAAAACAATTATTAGTTTAATCTAATGGAAATAGAATCTCAAAACAAAGTGGCAGATGGATAGACTTAAAATATAAGAGCCATATTAATGGCCAGAGATATCAAAACACATCAAAGCAAGAAGAATAATCAAATGCAATAGGCTCAACATATTTCGAAAGAATTAATTATAAATAGAATAAAATAAACAAAGAAAAAGATGAACAAATATCAAACACATTAAATGAAATATAAAAGATAAAATAAATACACATCAAACTGTTTTCATTGAACACCCAATGAACCTGTAACTTTGGTCAGGAACCTTACATGTTGGAAAATGAATGGATAACTTATTGTGCAATTCATGTATATAAATCATCCTACTTATATCACATAAAACGAGAAAAATATGACCATATTTTAAATAAAACCAGCGTGAAGAACATTTTTATATAGTAAAGTTGTATTTCAAGTAATGAACAATTTTTAATTTATTTCTTGTTGTCAAAGTAATAATTTTTTGTTATTGTAATTAATTAACCATTTTTGTTGTATGCTACTTAAAAGTACACGTATTATTATATCACACAGATTTTTTTGTTTACAATATAAAGCATAAGATAAACCTATTATTCTTCAAAGAACTTCAAATACCATTTTGTTCTTTGAAAATTAACTATTGAGACTCAGTGTACCTCAACTATTGATATAAATTAAAATATATCCTAACATACAAATCCCTTAATAGCTCAGTTGGTAGAGCGGACTGTAGTTGCATAATAATGGTTGAAATCATGAGGTCGTTGGTTCGAATCCGCCTCGCGGGAATTACTTTCAATATTATTTTTTAAATTTAAAAATTATAGCTTTTTGTATTTTTAAGCATTCAAATGGAACAACATGTGTATTTCCACTTAAATGTTTTATCCCATTAACCTATCGAAAAAAGATGTTTTGATATTTTTTATTATGAATGACTTTTAAAAAGTTTATTCTTGCAACAGACACCGAAAATAAACATCATGAAATTCTATTTTTTGTTCGCCTGTGATCAAAATTTTAACAAAGACAAAATCAAGAAATAGACAAGAAATACTAGTATTCAAACGGAGTGTTGCTAAGTGAATAGTTTAGATAATAAAAAACATTTAAATGAAAAATGGATTTGATGCATAATAAGTTTTTGTCATAATGATATTTCTTAAAGCAAAAATAATTAAGCATCTCGCAAATTATATAGCAACTTGGCTAATTAAAAGTTGACTTGGTAAAAATATAAAATGTGACCGAGGGCTTTACAATATAATTCTGCAACATTGAATGAGCTACTTATCGCGTCCTCACTTGTTACTTTTTGTTCGCAGTAAGTCACAACTCTGCAAATGGATAATTTTTTGTACTCATTTTCGAATTTAAGAAAATGTTCTGTCGGTTGAATCTATGTATTTGTCTGTCTGAAAAATCGATATTTAAGAATATGGAGCCAACTTGTCAAGTTTTTTTCTCCTCGTTATCCATCTTATCTATTGACTCGTGTAAATAATAACATAACACGAAGACTGACAATAATCGAATGTCCGTATGTAAAGCATACAGGGTATTTATTGACCAAATTCAATTTTCAGTTTCTCATAACACCACAGGTTACAACGTAAAGAAAAAAAATAGGTCAGATCTTACATTTTGTTATTGGAATTTGAATCCATATCCTAAGTGGGTACTGCTGCTTGTGGAGTAAACTCCCCGAGGGTATCCATAACTCAGTAGGCAGTACTTTGTGCTGTCAGAAAGTTATACCTTTTAGCACAAATTTTTAGCCGTTTAATTTTTTGAAAATTAATTAAAATTAAGGTTTGTTCCCTCATGCAAAGCATTCCTTAGATGGATTTGGATTCATATAATTTTGGAACTTCTGATTCATTTATATTTCTAACTGTTTGGCATATTTTTATTTATCTATCAAACTTTTCGGCCCTCAGTGTAACCGATGAGGAATGGTTTTCCGAAATGTGCACATATGTCACATCAAAATTTAAAGTATCTTTGTTATATATCATATAGAGATAATATCTACTAAAACTACTGAAATTGTGATAAAGAAAATACAAAAGATAGATTGTTTAAGACAGTGAAAGTCTATACGGAGCAAAATATAACCAACTCCGTATCTTCATAGAATGAACAATAATACAATCAAAGAAACTCAAACTATTTTACAAGAATAGTACATTAATACCATCAAACAAACGTAACAAATTTCACAAGTTTAAGCTTTTGTATTTTTGCCTTCAGGAAATTAAAATGAATGCGTTTAGGCCGACTTCACTGTAAAACGAACTTTTTCTATGCTATTCAATTTTTTTTAAAATCGATTAATCTTTGGCGTATACAACGGTTTTGATTGACACAATTCTACTTTATAGATCTAAAAGTGTCTCCCTTGACGATATCATATTAGATTAAACACAAAAATCTTCTCACCTTCTTATTAAATTATCTATGTTTTCATATATGGTTAATCGCAACATTAGCTTTTACATACTGTCATAGCAACAAATTTATATCTGAAAGCGTTTGAATTACTGACAGAGAATATTGTAGCGACCAAGTGATCAAGTTTAGGCCGACTTCAGTGTAAAACCAACTTTTTCTATGCTATTCAATTTTTTTTAAAAATCGATTAATCTTTGGCGTATAACAATGGTTTTGATTAACACAATTCTACTTTATAGATCTAAAAGTGTCTCCATTGACGATATTATATTAGATAAAACATAAAAATCTTCTCACCTTCTTATAAAATTATCTTTGTTTCCGTATATGGTTAATCGCAACATTAGCTTTTACATTGTGTCATAGCAAACAAATTTATAACTGAAAGCGTTTGAATTACTGACAGGGAATATGCTAAAATTGCTGGTAAACATAAAACGGTAAAGGCACCATCTATTGTGAAAATAATGTTTTACCCAGCTGAACTTAATTAAGTTCAGAAACATAATATTTTCACAAGTTCGCACACTTGCATTTTATTATTAACAATTGAAATATTAATGTTTTTACCAACGATCAAAATAAAAAGTTTATATTGTATCAAATACATGTGTTATATTTGATATTCGTTCAATAATTTATTATTATATACCTATAGATTTTGAATTTTACTAGTGTTCAAGATTGTTCAATGAGATGCAACACTTCGCCCACCATTTTTGCCGTACTAAGTCAAGTAACGTTTTGTTTAACATTTTTTCATTTCTGACAATTGCAGTTTATTCTTATCTAGATTTAGTATTTAAATTAGATAAATATATAACAAATACAAGTTAAATTTTGATGTGCCAGATGTGCACATTTACTTAGTGACATTAAATTCAAAATAATAAAAAAAACCGTTTTGATCGATATATTGTGTAGCACGTTTTCGTTCTGCCTAGACCACCTTTAAAGCTGCATTAAGTTTTTCAATTTTCTGAATTTTTCTTTGATTTTTTAAAAAATATAATTTTTTTTAAGAAATAGATATCTTCTAACCACGATCCGTGACATTCATTTTCTTAAATTTCATTTCTTTAAGCTGTTAATAAACGGAATCCTCTGACCGGTTGGTCAGTGTTTTACGATGGTAATTATGAGCTTGGAGCATGTGCACGGATGTACGGAAAACCCTACGAATCGAAGGTGAAACATGACAGATTGCATTATTGTCCTTCATTAATATCCAGATGTATTTGGAATGGTGTTATGTATCCCTTACTGAGTCACAAATGACGAATTCAACGAAGTTTAATTTAATTTATCGTATTTCACTAGTTTCAAAAGTTGTGTTTAAATGACCCGGGTTTTGATGACGTAACCATGTTCTAATATTAGATCTCGAATGCTGCATCTCGCTAGGGTAAATACTGTATTTCTATATTCATTCGAGCTTTTATCGTTGAAGCCAAATGTGACATTGTTCATTAGGAAACATCATTAATTAGATTAGCACCGTTTTAATTTTTCTTTGGAAAACTTAATACAGCTTTAAGAATCTTTTTTTTCATTTCATCTTTTTATCTTCTTTATTGTTCCATTGTTTTTTCGTGATCTTGTTAGTACTGTCTGTTGTAAATAAAGCAAATCTTTTTATACAAGGTCCGTCAATGACAATGACCGAACCGAAAATGTACCGCGTAAAATATAACTGGAGTTTAAATTAATCAAGGAATTAGATCTATTAATCATAATACGAGAGACTAGCTTCAATTTTTCCGGAACTTTTAACAATATAAATTTAGTCAATTTTTAAAACTTGTGGTGTAATCAGGTATACTACCTGGAAAATATCTTTCCTTTTTCCTGGAATAAAAAGCTAATCATATTTTGTCATCCAATATACTCTAACAAGTGATCACATTCAATTTACATTGATAACTTTAAAACACAACTTATAGAAACAAGAAAAAATAAAATATTATGCAATTATTGCCAATTTTTTATTCTTAAAAATGTTTTGCGGTCACTAATTTTTTGTAGTATGTTCGGTTGATATGTAGTATTATTTCACATTTTTTTTCTAATTTTACATTTATCACGGTTTCTTTTACATACGATATTAGCGTGTTATCTTTTTGAAACGATTTTGTCGTGAAAAAACAAACAGAAAAGAACAATTTAAACGTGTTTGTACAGTACTAGTTTACCTACAAAAGGTTATATTGACAGATAAGTGGCAATACATTAGTTTTGCTACCTTTGTGAATTCCATGGTAATTTTGTATATGGCTTTAGAAGTATAAACGCCAATAACAGTGATTTATTATCAATCATGGACATAAATGACTATCCATTTCATAAATTAAAGATTTTTCTACAGTATCACAAACCCACAAATCTAGAAAGCAATTTTCTTATATTTTTCGGACTTTTCATTTTTTTTTTAAATTTTAAAGTTTATTGACGTTATATTTCTGAGATAAAGATTACTTTGGTTTAATTTTGCAAATATATAACACAAATACCCGTTAAATTTTGATATACCATATGTGCACATTTCGGAAAATCATTCCTCATTAGTGACACTAGTGGCCGAAAAGTTTGATAGATAAAAAACGTAAGTCAAAGTTGAATATGATATGCACCTACTAATTTCACTATTATGCAGTTTATTTCTTATTTTTCAAGTTAATTAATTTTTTCAATGCAAGACCATTAATTACGCACTATTTCTGCAAAATCGTTTAAATGGTTTTAAGCGGTTTTTTTCCTCTTGTTTTCCTTTATTTTTAATTCTTTTTTGTAAAATGTGACAAAATCTTTAATCTCAATATTTAAATCAAATTTGTATTTCGTATTTATTTTCGCTTTAAGAATAACATAGGTTTTTCACAAACATAGAAATTTGTGTAAAGCTAATCATCTTACCATTTTCGATTTATATCTGAGAGAGAAAATTTAGAGCTAATTTTTTGGCATTGTGGGTTAAATGTTCTCTAATACAAGAAATAACTTGCAAAATTAACCCTAAGGTAATGTATAAGAAAACTTATAAAACGCAATATTTTTTAAATATGTAATGAACAAGAATCATGGATTATTATGTAAACCGAATAACTTGCCATTTCCAGGTTTACGTTGTCAGTCATTAAAAATCTTTAATTCATGTAAAGCGTCATTACCTTAATATGCTACAGTATAACATTACAAGCTACAGTATAACATTACATGTAGCACGACTACTTCTAGCTTTCAAAATTAAGTCATATGTAAGCGAAAAAGGAAATTAATTACATTTGTATAAACCAGCTGAGGTTTATACGATCCCTTCTTAAAATAATCTACAGACAAGACAGAAACGGTAACACTGTTTTTTAACCACAAGGGTCTTTTGTAACACAGAATTGAATGAACTTGCGGATCTATGCAGCAAATATCTGATAAAACCTTAAAATTGAATTTGCGGCATTGAAAAGAAAAACCCTATAACAACTTTATTTCTGTATAAGAATATTGCATCAGCTATTTATATGTTGAAAGTTTTCTTGTGCCTCTAAAACATAGAGTGACAAGTAGTTTTATAAAAAAAAATACGGAGTTAAATTTAAAATGCAAGTGAAATTGAACGAAAGAAAAAAGGATGGAGACTTTAATGTTAATCATAGAGTTTCTATCAAATGAAATGATTTGTAAAAGCAATTTCTAAAAAGATTTAATTTGCTTAAATAGGCTATTTGTCTTGATCAAATTGTTAATTCCTTGTCGTAGGAATTAAATAGTTTTATTTGTGCATGATATGGTCATGGTAGTTCGCTATTATATCCTAACTTAGTAAAAAATATATTCAAAAGAATTGACTTCTATTTCTTTTAATACTGTCATATGTGGTAAAATGTATTCCTAAATACGTGTAATTTTAAGATTTGCATAAAAGAATGATGACAATCAAAGACAAAACTTTAGCGGAACGAATGGATTAAAAAAGAAGCCAATTTGGTAGTGCTTCGTTTCATGCTCCAAACCATTATTATTATTTTTTTTATTAATATTTTAATTTTTTTTGTAAATTGTTGAAAAATTTTCAAAGCAAGTGCTTAAAATGTTAGATTATGTAATCTTTACCATTTCTGAGAGTACAGTTGAAATCTTTTTTCAAATCTCACTCCTAGCTTTAGATACCGAACACCCGAGATAATACAAAAACAACAAATTTAAATCGGGTATATAAGTTCATCCTGAATCTTATTACAATAGAAGTATTTATATGAACACTGATGGGAAACGCGATACAAAATGTAAGAAAAAACTCTCGGTTGTGCTAAATAATTGCTTATACATGAATCTTAACTTGAAATTGCAAAAGGACGATGAAAATTAAATCTACAGTTTTCCAAATCACCCACAATGTTTACTCATGGGAAGCATCGCGGTATTATAATATAATTAAACAGAGAACACAAAAGTACTTGTTGAGAAAAGCTTGAGAGCAGAAGGCAATTCGACAATCCTTTTACGAATATACGAGAAGAATAGTGATATATGTGACACAAAGTCTGATAAATAAGAAAAATAATATGACTCAAAGCACTATACGCATTGATTGAGCTAGAATAAGAGCCAGGATAATGTTAACAATAACATTACCAAAGCATGATAGATACTGTTGCCATGCTAAATGGCATAAACGAATATGGCATCTTTATCTTAGCTCCAAATTTAAAACGAGCCGCCACACGTTGTAATTAAGACCTTACAATATTGTCTGGATTTCCAAAAGGAAGTCATTATTTATTTTCTTTATTTCCCAGAAAAAACTTCTTTGGAAATCTCATACAAGTTCAAATATTGAAACACGTTTGTCTTCAAACTATTTTATAGACTGTGCAAATCTGTTATCAGAGAAAATGTTTGGTGAAAACTTATGTCGTGAATTTATTTTGGAATACTATATTTACTATAAGATTTTAAAAAATAAGTACATCAACTAATTACAAGTTGTAAAAACCGAAGCTTTTCAAAGCAATTAAAATTAAAAGGTATTCACATTCACATTTTACAGGCTAAGATATTTTTTATTGTGCTTATCCACTAATTTTTTAAAAAAATCATTTACCACCAATATTTAGGTACTTTTTTACGTAAGTCATCATGATTTGTCGTTTTTGTCTGATAACATTATTAATTAAACCAATCAGAAATCTTTTTTGAAAAAGACAGACTAAATACTAATGTTGTAGTTTCAATTGAAGTTAAAAATATGTGTGTAACTAAAATATTTTGGCGCTTCAAGACCAAATGCGTGTTTAAATTTAACGTCAGGATGACAGTTTTTAATTTTCCTACAGTTTTGTGAAACTTAAACGAATATTTACCTCGTTTCATATTGTAAACACTTTTTATTAATTCTATGTGAAGGATAATCTTAGTTTGTCATTCAAATTTGAAATAATAAGTTTTGATTTAATGTACACACTTTAAATTTACTTGTGACACTACATTTAATTGATCAAAATAATTCAAACTTTATAAAACACACGGGAGAAATAATGAACCAACACATGCAATATCGTGATTGAAAGAGATAAAATAGCACTGAGTGCATAGAAGTAATAGTAAAATGCATTTGTTTAGCTGATTTGAGTTTTGAGTTTTGTTTTCTAATTCAAAATTAAGAAAGCGCAATATATTTTCACTCAAAAAAGTCTTAAATCTTGACTTTGGAAAAATGTTAGAAAACAATTAAAAGATATAGAATTTTGACGAAGCAAGAGTACGTACGTCAATAAAATAGTTCCTTACTATTCAAAAGTAAAAATACGATAGCAAATAAAAATATATTGTCATATTGCCACCTTCATTTTTAGTCTAGAAAAATGGCACATTAACTAGCATTGTTCATGTTTAACAGGATTATGACACAGTTATGACACGTGTTATTAATGAAATTTATCTTATTTTTCGAATATGATGTAATATTGACACCTTTATCTTGTGTCTACAATTAGCACAAAATCTAGCACATATATAGTTAACGTATTCACATATTATGATATAGTTATGGCACGTGTTTACACATGATTCTCATGATTTTGATCATATTTCGAAAGAATAAAACGAAATATTCAGATTGTTTGAAGTGTATTTGTTATAATTAATACAATGTTAGTCATCTAATTTGACTTCAGATATGTAAAAAAAAACGCTTTTGGCTAACGGACAATGGCAAATACCGCTTCATGGATTCAAATCCTGGAATGGAAAAATTCTTGGTGGGTGTTAAACGCCATTTTCCGCTATTAAAAGTTTATACAACCAATATTTATTGCCCATACAATCTCATCATTATTACGTTAAAACATGTCGTAACTTAAAAGTAATAAAGACATTTTATTTGTTTGGAAATATCTTTGATATTTACCAATGACATAGTCAATCCCATAATAAAATATCTCGTCTTCTATGAGAATAGTTTATTTGACGTTTGGGTGTATTGTACAGTTTATTTAATAGACGTTTAACATGCTATAATGTAAACTGAAAAATAATGTCTTTTTTGCAGGACATATTTTTTTCCCTTAACTTAACATTCTGTTTTTATAGACATTCGATTACAGTTAGGTCTATTTGGAATGAACAAACTTTTTAGTTTGCACCAGATTTGTCAGATAAAACTGATACATTTGTGAAATATGTGTAGATAAAGAAAACAAATGGATTAAAAAGAATTAATGAATGTATAAGTAAGTATGTTAGTAAGTGAGTGAGTAAAACAAAAAATAAATAATAAAAATAAATTTAGTTTTAAATCACATGTCAGTTCACACATTTAATACACTCTCCATCATATTTGAATATAAAAAAATCAAAGCACAACTTTGAAAGATGTACTGATGAAGTTTAAATGCCTTCAGTTTGTTATATTATTATATAATAATCAAATTGTTGAAAAAACAATAGGCAACAAGATCAAACATATATAGAGAAATAAGTTCTGTTTCATACACATGATTAAACTGTGAACAAAGATGTCAATTTCGGGTTAATCTAGTCGTCACGATGATTTTTTCCATAACGGTAGAGTAACCAGACATACACATTCTTGTATACTAAGATTTGTAAAAAGAAAAAAAATAAAGAAAATAAATTGTACATCTTTTGAAGTTTTTATTAGCACCTCTGTGTAATGAATTGCCAGGGATGACAGAAACATTTTACAAACATAGGTTGCAAGACCCAAGGAGACTAATGAAGTAAAAATGTGGAAATCATACACATGAAGTTAACATAAAATATTATTGTAGGGAGTAATAAAGCTGTTCAACCAAACTAGTTTGCCTATGACTGCATAAAACTAGAAGTTAAACAGAAACGTTCTGAAAATGTGTTAATTTTAGTCTCACACATGTTACAATGCCATGTGCAAAATTTTGAATTTTGCCCAAAATAAATATTCAATTATGTACATGACAATTAAATATTAAACATTATACACACAACAATTAGTGAGTACACTGCAGATAGATTTACCAAAGTATTATAGGGCTTATCATCTGCACAACCTGAGATAAGTCTGAGTCATTATTAAAAGATATGAAATATGAAAAAATGCAGAAGATAAGCTAAGTCAAAACGAATACCTTTCAGTTTTATAGCAAACCCGGGAATTTAAACATGAAATCAATATAGCGGAATAAATAAACAATATCAGCATTTTTCTATATTAGGACCAATTATTTTACAGAAAATGTCAAATATCCACAAAGAAGCTTAAGTTTAAATGTCAAGAGAGCAATGATATTCACAATGACTTGTAATAAACATGATTGTTTTTATCTAAAACGTGGGATTTCGTAAGCATGCATGATTTGGCATTTTTACACAGCGATAAACCAAGATAGCATAATAAAAATTGAAATTCGGCATATTCACTCGTTTAAAATTCAGCGACATTGACGTTAATAATATAATTTTTTCAAAACTTATAAACATGTTTTCACTTAAACTCATCTTTTAAAACAGTTTCTAACTGTGTACAACTAGTCGTAAATAAGCCAAAAAGCCAAATTTTCAGCCTTCTTAATTTTTGAAATTCATTTAAAACTAAGGTTTGTTACCTCATGCAATGCATTCCTTAGCTGAATTGGATTCATATACTTTTGGAAATGAAGATACATTAATTTTTAACTGTTTGGCTTGTGTTTTTGATCTTATCAAACTTTTCGGCTCTAGGGTCACTGATAAGAAATAATTTTTCCGAAATATGCACATCTGGCACAGCAAAAATGCTTAATTTTCTGCGTTGAATAAAACGTTAGGAAAGCGTTCATCTTGAATATCTATCGTTTATATCAAGCAGAACAGCAAAAGTGTCATTTCAGACGTAATCTTGGTATCTAGGTAATTGAAAATGGGGAAAACGATAGGTAAACACTCGCGTGCAAAATGAACATAATTATTCGACAAAATGCATATAAATAATAAAATTAAAAAATAGATAAATAAATAAATGAATATGAAGACGATAAGTCTCAAAGATTGACATAACTTGTGTCAATTCTAAATCAGAAATTAGATTTATCAAGATTAAATAAGGTAAAAATCTAGAAATTTTTTTTAAAAGGTATCAGAATTTGGAACTGTTTGCATAAATAAAAACAACAGAAAACTGTTTATTAGATACATATGCTACAGTTGCAACAGAAAAAAGATTGATACAAAAAGAAAAACTTATTGCAAAAACAAAATCGATGTTATAATCCTCATTGCAAGGATTATTTTAACAAAAGATCCATCTCTATCAGAAATCAATTAGCAGGACATTTTGTAGACTAAGATCATGGCTTGGAATTGATTTCTTTGGAGACCGGGACAACTGGCAGTAATATTGAATGTTGATACCAACAAAATAATTTATCTATTGGCATGTTCTTCAAACGAATAGAAAATTGCAATAAAGAAATCAAATTAGTTTGCTTTTATTTTCAATGAACAGAAAACTAGTTCTCGTTTTTTTAAAAGTCAATATTACTGCAATTATAAATTTTTAAAGTAAAAGCATAATAAACTCATTTACACGAGGAATGATTTTCCGAAATGTGCATATATCGCACATCAAAATTTAACATGTACTTGTGTTATATATTTACACCACTAATAAATATTATAACAAAAACGGAATTGAAGTTGAGTAGCATAGACACATTCTAGTTTATACTAAATAAACAATTAACACAAATTTTAAATATGCTACAACAGAAGCAGTGAACTTAATCATTTGCAGTTTCTTCTTCTTTTATAGCTTATAATGAGTAAATTTATGCATAGATTAATAGACAATAGTGTGATATCGTATAAAGAATAGTTGCATATTTTCTGTGATTTTTGAATTGTAAAAAAAATTTGATATTCTTCATCGTTCATGCTATGCAAACTTGTCATAGTTGATTACGACAACATGACAAATAAGAAATTCAGACTTTGAATTAAATCATCAAGCAGATGAACAGAAAAAATGCACTAGTTAGTTCGATAGTAATTTGTAAATTTTGAGTCAAAAATAAAAAAAAATTATTCAAGTTTGATTATCAAGTGATATTCTTTCTAACTTTGGCCATGTGCTTCACCAAATGTATATGTACAATATATTAATAACTTATACAGAATTGTAAAAATGAATAAAGAACGAGTTTGCTGGAAATTATATTTACGACAAAAACACTGCTATTAACTTAAGTCTGCTTACCTAAAATATTTCTTAAGAACGCTATCAACCTATTCAGCATAAATATTTAACAAAAATACCTGTTTAATTTTTGATGTGCCATATATGCACATTTCGGAAATTCATTTTTCATCAGTGACACTAGGGACCGAAAAAGTTGATGGATTAAAATCATAATCTAAACATTTTAAAATAAATGAATCCAAAGTTTTTATGAATCAAAATCCAGCTAAGGAATGTTTTGCATGAGGTAACAAGCCTTAGTTCTAAATACATTTCAAACATTAAGACCCCTGAAAAAATTGCCACAAGGTACAAACTTATAAACAATTGATATTCGGACCAGTGTTCCAGTTCTTTCAAGGTCAATGTAAATGCAATAGAGGTACACTCAAGATCAAACAATTGTTTAAACTCTTTTTTTTCACAAAGAAATTACTTATGCGTGTGCAATCAAACCAATCAAATAAACTCAAACAATATGAGAAAAAATGATATATTTTTAATTCATTTTTTTGAAGAACTTTATTACGCTGCTACGCACCTATCTAATTCAAAACTAATAACAGTGATTTTAGAACTGACATATGCGTTACCCAATGGAACAAAATGTTATAAAGCTAGAACAAAATCAGAATTATCTTCTGAAAAGGAATCTCCGATCTATTTCAATCGATATATTTGAATAACAGTTATTTAAAAATCCTTGAATAAAATAACAAATAAGACTTTAATTTCACAAAATACAAAAATTGCTTTCCGGATTGCATTCTTTGACTGAATTCGTCATTTAATATGATTCCATGTCAATTCATAAGAAATTACTAGGTATCAGTGGATGATTATAACGTGCTTTATATCAAAGTATATTTTTGTGCACTTACAACAAACATAAAATTGAAACATTAAATATATCTGACTTGGTTTGAAAACCATTACAGCTTTATAAATGGTTGCAATATAAATCATTATAAATAATTGTAACGCGCTCTTGATAAAAACATACCCAGTGATGATTGTATATGGGGATTGTAAATAGACAGACGTAACCATTGTAATGTAACTATATTCATTGAAAATGATATAATAACAAGTTAGTTAGTATTCACATCATGCCGAGGCTTAGTGCTAAAGACATGAAAGAAAATTCAAATGTTAAAGTGTTGTGCCAGCGACCTAACACGTTTTAGGATAAAATAGGGTCAAGGCGCTACAATCGTGTACTTAACCAGTTGATGACTGGAGGAGGATATGTGAATGAAGAAAACGCATATATAACACAAACTATGTAAATATTGCCAACGAACAGTGTCAAGTTGATCTATTCAACAGTAAAAATTGCTGAAACTATATAAGAGCTGAAAAACTTCTCATTCGTTTCTGAGGAACATTAAAGTAGCAATTAAAAACGGTTTTGAGAAAAGGTGCATATTTTGTACACTAATAATCAAGTAATTAATAGGCCAGAAATTAACGTTATTCAATCATTTTAAAAATATAGGTGTAATCAAGATTAAATAATAGATAAACTTGATCAGAATTTTTTGTCGTCACTAGAAAATAATACAAATAATATATTTCAGATCCAAAATAAATCTGAATCTGACAAGCAAAACGTTTCACAAAAGACAGCAGATATTGGTTTTGGAGTATTTATGGACAATATAGACCCATATCATAAAATTGATAAAGGCAAACCTAGGTTTTAGATTTATGAAAGAAGGCGATATCATTCCATAATACACAATCCGTTATAAAACCCTAATGGATGTATATTAACCTTTAATGATACATGTAGTGATTAAAATGTATGTAGTCTAAAAATTCCTTAGGAAAAAAAAAATAAAAAAATAAAAAATAAAAAAATAAAATAAAATAAAATAAAAAATAAAAATCATAAAGCATCTAACGCTTTATATATGATAAATCAATTAAAAATGTCGTAATAAGACTTTTTAAAAGCATCAAAAACCAACCAACTTATCTATATGATAAAAGCTTTTGAAGTTTTTATATGAATACTATATGAATATCTGCACTCTATTTATATATTGTATCATAAAGAACTGTGCATTTCGATCAAAGTAACAGAGAAAAATATGAAGACTTCTGTTTTGTTTTTTGTTGTTTATTGTGCATCGGTAGGTACTTTTAAAAAGTTAGATGTGTTTCTTCGAAGATTTTGTAATGAACGACTAAATATGTATCTGTATCTGAAATCACGTTTCCTCTGTGAAGGAATAATTGACTGACTGTATTAATTCATGTCCTTGACTAAAACGACGAAATATTTCTGTGCAACAAGTATAGTAAAGTATTGATGCTGTATTTACAAGTGTACTCAATTTTGCGATCGCTAATCAAGCGCGAAAAATAAATACATTGCGAATTTGCGTCTGTATCATACATGATACAACCGTAGAAGATTACTGACTAGCGGATATATTTACACATGGAATATTTTTTTAACTATTATCACTCGAATTATGTATGATGTTTATTGTTTATTATTTTTGATTAATCTTCCAGTGTGTTGTGATTCCGGATTCTTCCAACCCTATCCTTATTGCCAAACGCCTTTTCATAATATGTATATGTTTTCTAAAATGTCATCTTAAAAGTTATTGAAACTGATGTAAATAAATAATTGTAGAATATTCAAACACAAACATAATGGTTCATTTACCTGTCATATACCACTTTTTGAATTTAATCATAAAAATACATTCAAAAAGTGGTATTATGACAATACATTGTCATATACCATTTTTTGAATGTACTTTTTATGATTAAATTCAAAAAGTGGTATATGACATACCAATCAAAATATCAAAATCACTAGGTCCTAACTAGTGTTTGAACACTAGTCGATGAGAAGTGCTGTGATCGATATCCTTGACCCTTGAAGGTAAAAGGTACGATATTTAACATTTTACACATTAAGTAAAGGTACTTTCTTCTGTATGCTTATTCTTCTGAAAAGAAAAGGTTTATTGTAAATTTTTGTTCTTATTGCCCTCAGCTATTATTATGTAAGTTATTTTAAACGGCTATAGTTTTCTTGAAAACGTTGTATCTAGCTAGGTAATGTTCTATACTTTATCGATTTTATGGTTTCAAACGGAAGGATAAATTCAAAAAGTAAGCTCATTTGTATTGGATAAACAATAAATCATTGGTTATATGTGCCAATACACTAGTACTATAATCATACAAAATACTCTCATGCTCATGAACTATATATAAAACAAATACCAGTTAAATTTTGATGTGCCAGATGTGAACATATTATAGAAAAAGCTCTTTTGCTGTGAAAAACAATTTAACGAACTTGTTTAGTTCGCCTGTTTACTTTCACAAACTCTTTTTGTTTCGAGTCCTTGCCTGATTGCATTGGCTTTGGTGAAAAACATGTTTTCAGTTGCATTTTTCTTTCATTTAGAATATTGTGCAGTAACAGATAGCTAGTCCTATTTTAACCCCCACCCACCCCACCCAAAAAAAAAAAAAAAAAAAAAAAAAAAAAAAAAAAAAAAAAAAAAAAAAAAAAAAAAAAATTACCATAAGAATATTTCAAGAGTTATATATTTAGAACATTTAACAGCTGCATATCAAATCAGCAGTTCAGAGTTACAATATATTTGGATACAATTCAACCTTCATTTAATATGATTTTTGTAGTGTTGTTTCTTGTCGCAAAATAAATTTTGATATTTAAAAAACAATATTTGAAATTTGCTATGAAAAGGTAACGTTTTCCATATACTACAGTCACACCCGAGATGCCATGTATAAGTTCCATATTTATTTTCTGTCCAAAGTCTCAAACCACTATTACCATACTTTATGTTGATATGTATGAATCTCTTATTGTAAAATAACGCAGAGATAGATTTCTTTATTTAAAAATAGAATTTATTAGGTCTAGTTTTTTTAAATTAATCTTATATTTATTTTTTAGGAAAGTTTTGAATTAAAGAAATACTTGGGGAAAAAACATGTGACAAACAATTATGGACCAATAGTAACTACCTTAAATGTTAATTTATCCTATTTATATATTTGTGCTGTTTCTCAATCACGACAGAAATCAATGTTTACAAATTTAGATTTTATGATTACGTATATTTATATATAGTAATACTTCAATTTGTTTAACAATTATTTTAATACAAAAAAACCCCGCATTTTGCAAATAAAGAAGCAATTTTAACACCCACCGCGAGTTAAAACTCAATTTTTTCTAAGAATACAAAATCAATAACTGTTGGCCATTATCTATGTATTTAATATATATATAACTTTATGTATAGTTTCCGTAACTTCATTTATATATATTCTAATTGACATATGACTGACAAATAAAACCTAATAATGACAATACTGCTACGTTACTGTAATGATTTTCTTCCGATAAAAACCGAACTGGTTTAACTGTAAGCTTCAGAATGATCTAAAACGCATGTAGAAATATTCGATAATATCATTAAAATAATTCTCAGAAGCTTTTGTTATAACAAAATAAGAAAAAGGATGCAGGCATAACGATAAATCTTCACAAAAAAATTCATAAATAACGTTGGATGTAAGATTTATCAAACTCACATTACTTGACAATTTATATGTAAAACCCATTTTAATGCGTTACCTCGGTATTATTTAAATGCTTCCTGTAATTTATAACAAACCTTACCCTTATTTATCTCGGTACTTCGTGAAAAGACAAAACGCCTTTCTTTATTAACGCGTCTAGCCGTGTAAATGCATTGTTTTACATTTTTGTTATCGTTATACATAGAATAAATGAAAAAATGAAACATGATCATTTGTAATGATTTTCTGCTAAATGTCCGGTAGATCAAATATGATCTTTAGAATGACTCCAACAATCTCAGGAAAAGTTTAATAATCAATTGTTGCAGTAATAATAAAACAAACATAACAGTCCTTGTCCATATCACAATCCCAAAAACAAATTAAAAACTTTGAAAACTGGCAATATTATTTATACACGTGAACTTCCATTAAGAAAGTGAGGCCGGGTGCTCCGGAAGGGTAAGAACCTCCTGTCTAGCTAGCTACAACCGCCATGTGCAAGTCAAAGAAAAACAAATGAAATCCAAAATTGCAAGTGTAATATTAATACTTTACAGCAATGTTCCTGTGGTTACCCTGATTTTCAGAAAAACCGTCAAAAAAATATGAACGCGTCAGTCCGTTTTACTGTAGATGTCGATATAGGAAGTTACATTACACGAAACTTCGTTCATTGAAGAACACGCTCCCATTTTGCATCTAAATGCTTTATTATATATATATATATATATATATATATATATATATATATATATATATATATATATATATATAAAGACTGGAAAACTGGAAAAGTTAAAAGTTTTACTATTTTTTAAACTGTAAACTTAAAGTTCTCACTTTAATTTACCTAATTACTACAAATTCAAAGTTTTTCTGGCTTTAATTAGTACTAAACAAAGACAAACAAACGATTTTATTTTAGACTTAAAGCAACACTTGTTTTAGATATATCTGCTTATTGTTTAAGACGTGTAAAACTTTACTTTGTTCACATAACGTAAACATAACGTAAGCAAAAGGAAATAAAACGAATAAAATAAGTACATCTGTAGTTGCAAAATCCACCCACATATTTGAAAGTCAGACATTGTCGATGCCACCCGCATCCTTTAACAAGTCAGTTCTTATAATGATATAAGACAGAAAGAGACAACAAAAATGTTTATTTGGATTAGTTTTGATTATGAGGAATCTTTAATCATTTCCGATAGGTCACTATTGATCTGTACATCCGCGAGGTATCCGGCAATGCATATCTTAACGTTACATAAATAATTCAATTTATCAGATACATAAAATCACAAATAGACGCAGAGCAAATATTAAATGAGGCAACATCACGTATCTAACTATGTTTACTTATAAAATTAATGTTGCCATCGAGGGCTC
Organism: Tegillarca granosa; assembly: GCA_029721355.1. Classification (NCBI taxonomy): domain Eukaryota; kingdom Metazoa; phylum Mollusca; class Bivalvia; order Arcoida; family Arcidae; genus Tegillarca; species Tegillarca granosa. The sequence continues at coordinate 10,986,395 of CM056603.1, forward strand.
GATGGCTAAGTGTCTCCACTATTTAACACCTGACGACTAAAAATAATAAAAGAATATTTATTTCTGAATAAAACACAGCGATAATTTTACAGAAAATTAAAATTATTAAAACGGAAAAGGCTTAAACAATTTTATTTCATCAAAACATGTCAAGAAATTGTGGACTGAACCGAATAAGAAGATCTCAATTGTCTTAAAGTATAATTGTTCTACGAAAATAAGACTAAAGAAGATCGAATTTAAATTCGACCATGTTAATAAGCAAAAGATTTAAAATGAGACATTGCAATGAATAACAGAAAAAATTTAATTGGAAATCTCAAACTGTTGCTTTAATACGCTTATCATATTGTTCAATCTTAATATCGTTTTATGTTTATCAGTGGTATAGTTAAACGCAAAGATATTTTATTTTTTGTAAAAAGTATGGTCCACACTCACATTTCATTAAATGCACCAGTCAATAGCAACTTCGTCTTCCTAGTGCTTTTTGCTTGCTCTATCCCCTACATTTTAACACAGAAATGCCTCAAGAGATATAATATTATATCTTACGTTGCAATACAACTCAGCTTGCAAGTTAAGTTAGAGTCTAGGTACTTAATTTAAAATACATATACAGTAGAACTTCGATGGTTCGAAGTCCAAGGGACTTTGACTAAATATTCGAGCCATCGGGGGGTTCGAGCGATCGAATATCGAAATATGATTGGAGGTTCACGTTCTTATGTTTTCGGACCGTTAAAGAATCTTTAAATTTGTTTTACATGTAAATAAACTAAAAGGTCAAATAATGAAAAGTCCGAATTAAAATTCAATTATTTATCACGAAATATTTAAAAAAAAAATCAAAAAGAATAAAATGTGCCATACAAATACAAAATTCATTTCAAATTACATGTTGACCTGCAATCTGCCGTATGATGGTATGGCTACGGGGTTAGAATATGGCACTTTATTTTAATTTCAACAGGTGATGATACAAAATAAACTTACTTTATTCTTTGTTGCATATGTAATACTTTAAAGAAAAAACAATACAAAACACGGTTATTACCGGTTGTTTTAATCACAGGAAATAACGATAAAACATACTTACTATACATAAGGGCATGTAAATTACAGAATCCTGATGTGCAATCATAAGGCACGAGCGACTGAAGTTGTTCTAAAAATAGCGATCAAACACTTTCGCGTGTATTAATCGGATATTAAAGAACTGAGCTTATCGACACTCTCTAAGTAGGCTAATTATTAATTAATTAATTAATTAATTAATTAATTAATTAATTAATTTTAGGTTACTGTCTAGATTAATCATTTCGTTCTTTATGAGGAAATCTGTAATATGGCTTCGGCTTGTGTTTTGTTTACAGTGACCAGGACCACATGTCCGTTTGAAAAAAAACTGTATTAGAGCGAAAGAAGTTAAATTTTCACTAATTTTATACTTTTGAAAAATATTTATTGTTCGAGCGAGCATGGGTATTCGAGTTAACGAAGTTCGAGCCATCGAGATTTATTTACATAGGATATAATGGGAAATTGGTCGGGGCCAACAGATGACTTCGAGTTATCCGGGGTATTCGAGGCAACGACGTTCGAGCGATCAAAATTTTACTGTAGGTGCATTTGAAGATTTCATAATGACTAACGAGATGAATATCTATAATCAAATCGATGGCAAAAACTATTTCGATATTTTTAGAAAGTATTCCATCTCACAATGTTTAGAACTAACCTTTTTTTTATAGAATGGAATAGTCCTGTACATTGATACTTTATTCTATTGCGTTTAGCATTTTAATACTTAGTCTCGTTTAATTGGTTGTAAAATACTAATAATAAGGTCTTACGCTCAGAATAAAAATAAAAATGACATAAACATAAAAAAAAAACCGTAAAACTGCAAATATCAATTTTTTGATTTACTATACGACGGTTTATGTTTATTGGGAATAAGCTTTAATTACATATCAAAACAGAAACAGAATATTTCCTAATTGTAGTCAAGGATAAAAAGACCAAAATAAAGCAGAATTTTGACTAAAATTGTTGTTTTAATAAATACATAACACAAATACATGTTTAATTTTGATGTGCCAGATGTGCACATTTCGGAAATTAATTCCTCATCAGTGGCACTAAGACCGAAAAGTTTGATAGATAAAAAGCATAAGCAAGACTTGAAAATTAATAAATCTAAAGTTCCGAAATTATATAATCCAAATCCAGCTAGGGAATGCTTTGCATGAGGGAACAATCCTTAGTTTTAAAAAAAATTTAAAATTTTAGACGCCTGAAAATTTTGCTAAATGGTACATTTCACCTTATTTCACCAATAGAACAGCGTCATAGTATAATAGCATTTATTAGCCTAATGCCAATGCCTTCAATAAGTATCTTTAGCAGCACGTTTTCGAAATGGATAATGAAAACGTGCACCTGATTTTATTTTAACAATGATAATATGAAAACTTAAAAAAAATCAATTATTTAAATATAAACATTTATATCACGCACATTAGAGACGTTTAGTTTCGATTCCATTTAATTCAATATGTTCATTAAATCTTACTGTTGAATAATGCATCCTTACATGTCAATATGAAGATAAATTTTGTTAATGGCGGACAGTACGTACACTTTTGTGTTCTTAACAGCTCACTTCAAGTCGAAATATTTGTTAACATCTTAAGTAACTTTGCAAAAGTAACTATGTATTGATTTATTGCATTTAAATTTAAATAGAACCATTTGTAGTTGAAAACTGGTACTTGAGAATCGATAACACAAAAGGAAATGAAAACAATAAACACGACAAATAATAACACGACAAGATAATGAGACCACAAAATACAAAACCATGGCTTTGGTAGAGTAATTTAATAACAAAACGATATTTTGTAGTATAGTTATAGCATTGTCAGCATTCCGGATCACGAGTTCTGAAATATATTCTGTTTGACCAATATATTCCCTTCCCCGCGTTAACGGCAAGTAAAGTTTTGCCGACAATATTGATTACGTTTTTGACAGAAAATAATTATTTCTTTGAATAATTATAATCCATGTATCTTTTCCAGATAAATAACATTTTCTATAATTTGACGCATTTGCACACAACCAATGTCATATTTAATATCAAGCCAAATATCTTTATTCGGAGATACTTGACTTAATTCAAAATCACAATTATTAAAAAAAACCATATTTAGTGCTATTATGTCAGTATTTCTCTCTTTTACTACCATTTTTATACATGCTTAAAATGTCACATTTAAATTCTATTTTTCAAATCAATGAAACTAACTTAGACATCACGAGCTAGCTCTACGTTGTCACTAGAAGGTTATTGTAAAGACAAATTCTTCTTCATATTTCCCATGGGATAAATAACAAATGCATATATTACAAACATTTCAATAGTTGATATTAAATTCTACATTTTCTCTACTTTCACTTCTATTATAAAGAACTATAATTGATGGGTTTTCTTCCAAAGAAAAACATTTTTCAGTTTGATCTGTCACAACTTATATACTCAAAGGATCGTGGTTGAATAGAATCTCGCTTTGTTAAATTTATTTTCAAATATAGTGGCTTGTGTTTGCCTTTGATTATATTCTAATCTTGTAAAATGTATTTCATGCGTTATTTTTCAAGCAACGGTTTGTTGTTAAGAGATTCAAGATCCTTTACTGGAATGTTAAATAAAACGAAAAAAAAACCCCTTTCCATGTGGGTTGTTTTGTTCTCTCATATACATTTTAGTAACTGAACTAGCCTTAGCTATTCCATATCTTGTATAGATTTCGTGATAATTTCTTTTTTAAGAACGATCTTAATTCAATCAGTTTTAATTTTAGCGCCCAATTATCCCAAATTGTTGTACAGATGACTCGCGATAGATAGGAAGGGATATTATTCTTATGTGCATCAAATGTCAAATATAACTTGATGTCTGTATCTTTAAAATTGATATCTGTATTTTATGCAGGTAGTACTTGTTGAAACCAAAGTGACAGAAATGTACATTTAAAAAATTTGTGGTAAAACTTATATGTCGATATAATCAATTCAACATTGAAAACGTTGAAAGTAAATCTTCTCTTTTACGAACCATCATCCACAGCCATTTGCATTCGCTCTCTATAACATCTGTATTCGTTTTAAGGGTTTGTTGTGTTTTTTCTGTATTTCTTGATATCCTAACTCGATTGCGTATGTAGTTGCAACTAAAATCCCAAAAGCTCTACCAAGATTTTGTAAACAGTTTTTCGTCGAATAAAATTATGTTTCTTACTATCACTTACAGTAATGTTCAATTTACAGGGCGAACTGAGTAGATTATTATGGAAAAATGACTTAAGTTCGTGATAAATATCTAGATGAACAATCACCAGGTGACGATAAGCTATTTTGTTCACATTACATCTGTTTCTATTATTTATAAGGAAGAATGTTCCAATATATTATTGTTTAAAATTGTCTTGCTTGTTTTTTATCATTTACTGGACATGGACTGTTATTTTTATTTCTATTTCTATATTGCTTTGTATTCCTGGATGCATTGGATTTTGTCGAGTACATGTTTCTTTATTTTTGCTTCTTTCTTCCAATCAGTTTTCAATATAGATGTGTTCTCATATACATTCAGCAGGAAAATGTAGTCTGACTGCTGAATAATGATTTCACCACGCTGAGTTGTCAGTTTAAACTAATATATGGCTAATTGCGGACTGTGATGTTTTCGAACGATTACTAATTCTGCTAATTGTGATTCTCCACATGATTGCTCATCCTAAAGCTTATATTGCCAATCTACATGCATTAATTAAGACTGGTACTACTTGTTTTCATTCACAGCTTATTTTGAGAATGTTAATGATCGCAAAACGGTTTACGTTTCTGATTTATTGTAAATTGAAAAATCAATCTACCATGACTTGTCGTGCATACAAAACACTAACCGTTTCTGAACTAAGTTGCAAAGAAATATCTGTTTTAGAATTGCTTTTTCGAAAATCTGAATATAAATCTTGTCAAGGTTTTTTCAGAATGACAGAGGTCTGAGTGCTTACTTAAAGAGTAATTCTTTTAAGTGTTTTAGCATTATAAATTGAAAGATGTTTAAAGCGATTCGAAAGTAAAAATGTGATTCGAAGTTTTATTACCTTTACTTAATTTCTGTAAAATTGATAATTTTTCATAGCCGAATGTAGGAACAGGAATTCATTTCTGTATAATTATTTGTACATTTTTCCAAAGCTCACATCACTGTTTTGATATTTTTATAGCTGCCAGAGCTACAGATGACACAACAGCGAAATAAAAACGTGTTTTTGAATGAAAAAGGTATATATTTTTTTATTTATAAATTGATTTAATGTTATTTATTCATTGAATCTGTCACAAATCAAATATTTAATCAACTTGATTGGTTTTTTTTTACCTTATCGCTGCTTCTGTTGTCAGAAATCACGCTTTTTTACTTTGTTTGTTGGCTTTGCAATCCCGTTATCAATGTTTTAAAATAACATCTTCGAGCAGTAGCTTCCCGCCATTCTCAACGCAAGTAAAATGTTTTTCATGGAACCAAGTATTACATTTTTCCCGAGAGCCATAGTCAGAAAAATGCACCGTCTTATATTATGCATAGGAAAATTAATGCAGCTTAAGTTTGATATAAATGACAGTTAAACGATACAAGTTAAAATTATATTCTCGAAGAGGAAATATTCATGACTTCTAGTAAAGTTGTGAATAATTTCTACAAAATAGTGTCGAATGCAGTTGCCAGTGGAATGTAAAGAGGAGCGTAATTACGAGATGCAAGTTACTAAAGATATAAAAAGCTCTCTGAAAATCTCCACAATAAAAATAACAATTTAACGAAATATAAAAATCAAAAGGTACATTATTTTTCCAACTATGTCTGTACCATGTAATTAATGCCGATTTGGAATGTTCAGTCGTAAGGAATTCATCAGGTACATATCCTTAAGACGCCTAAATTCGTGGTAGGGTCAAATTCGTGGCAGATTGTTCACACTGGATATCATTTACAGGAAGTACATCACTGCACACACTCAAAGTAAAAAAGGCGCCCAAAGGGTTAAACTTTCCATACTTACTTAGAAAATTTTTAAATATGTCCTAAAGTGATAAGAAAATATAAAAATATCAAAAGTTTTGATTTTTGACAGATTTCACAATTGCCATATTATTCTTGAAGTTATATCTTTATTTTTAATCACAAGTAAAATAAATAACGATGTAAACTAAGTCGTCTGGAAGAAGAGATCATGCCTATTTACCCGACCAACATCTGAAACTTTTGTGTCAAGTAATACTAGTTTTGAGTGTCATCAAAATTGTGCGTCTCTTACGCTGTATTTAGTAAAATTCATGCATTTTTTACTATATAATATGATGTAAAATGACGTGATTTCCGCAAGTCATACTGGAAATGCATAATTGTTTTTAATCCTTGTAATAATTGTATAATCAATGATAATCCAAAAATTTGCGTTATAAATCTTAACTAGATCATTGAAAATATAATTTTTTAAAACAATCAGTGTTGTAAGCCCTAACCAGGAGAAATCTCGTGATACGATAGACTTCCCACGAATTTAGTCACGTTTCCTCAAAATGGCGTCTGCAGAGAGGGTTTTATTTACAAACGATATTTTCCGGTATATTCAAATGAAAACAACTAATTTTTTTTTCATTTTAAAGCAAATTGCAAGGAATGTAAAACAGGATTCCCTTTTTTACTATTTACTTACGATTAACCATTAAATTGAGCAACGAACTGTTAGTACCACGAATATTGGCGACAGGAGGATATTGGATAGATTACGGAAAGTTGGCTTTATTTGATTTTAACATTTATTTAAGATTAAAAAATAATAATAATAAAAATTTCATACAAATAAATTTTAGTGCATATCTCAATAATAATTTTACTGCTTTTAAGCAGCTTTTTATTTAGATGTGAATTCATTCATAAATAACATACATGTAGTTATTAATAGTTATGTACATGCTTACGTCTGTGAAACTGCATTTACGATAATTGTTTCTTTAAATAGCCTCTTACATAATAGTCCTATCATCCCTCATGCTTAAATGTCACAGTTATATGCATTTATCGATAATTGCGGACGGCATTTTTTATGAAAGCTAACCGCAAGCTTGTTGTTTTGACAGAACTATTTGGAGAGAACTCTTCAGTATTGATTTATTGGAAATAAAAAATCAGTATGGCGTAGTTTGTTCATAGACACGAAATAACGAACACGAAATCATTTCTTTACATAAATAATCACTTAACTTATGTTGTTTATTAAACATATATTTCAAGAAAAAATGTAACACCAGATCACTGAGTTTTTATTTTTATATATTTTAATGTAAAAGTTGGCAGGTCGCTGGCTTTGATTTACAATAAATTAAATAAACAGGAAGTGTTCATCAGTCATGCTTTTTAGAGCCGAGTTCATGCTATAGCTATGCGTTTGTGCTAATTGTTATTGTTTTGAGCTACACACGATGCAACGCCCGCAGCGTCTCTGTGGAACTGTTGACCTTGAATATGTCATCGTTGATTGCTATGGAGAGAAATACAATATAAAAGTAACAGATCTTTAAATTTGACGAAACCCATGCACAAATAAAATAATCATATCAAACGAAATTTATAACAGTATGAACAATATTTTAACATATTATTCTAAGATAATTAAATATACTTTGATAAATGCATATATTTGAAATTATATGTCCCTCAATTAAAAAAATCTTTAATAGAATTATTTTTTATCGGCGCATTAAGGACTGGAACTTATTCTGTCATAACATGAAAAAGAATTACAGGCAGTATTTCAAGTAAGAATAAATATTGTTATGTCACAGAGATAATATGCAATTTAGAAGCTGTAATTCACACTGGGAAACATAAATATGAGATGATAAATGGTAAAGTAAACAATGACCGATCATACCAGGATTGCTTGTTTTGAAGTTTGTGTTTTGCCTGCAATACGTATTCTACTGATATCATAATTAGAGGCCATAGATATACTGGTCTCATGAGAATGTTGAGAATATGATGAATTTCTTCGCAAACAATATGTATTTACTTTACTGATCGATAAGCTCTGTAAAGTTGCTGCTCCTTGTACAAATAGAGAAGTTTTTATTTGGTCCACACTAAAGGTCGTCAACTAGTCTTTTTACAATTATCCGTTATTATTTTACAATTATTTGCATAAACTTTTAGCCATGTCTCAATTATAGTTAAGTTTCAATTTTGCATGAAGCTGAAAAAGATGTTAACGTAATTTGATCCTACATGGACGTGGCTCTCGTGACGCTTTTTTCGCGAAAAAGAATATTTTTAGTATTTTTGTTAAAGCTGACATGTGCTACTTTCGAATGCCTTAGTTTATTAAAATTTAAAGCTAGCACATGAAAAAGCAATGTTTTAGGACATACAGTAAAATGGAAAACGGATTGTTTCCATCAAAGTTTTATAGGGTAAAAAGAATCTTGCATTTCTAGTTATGCGTGATCAAATTTCTTGAACGCTGACTTGTCTCTTGTTGGATACTTTCTTGATCAGAAATCCGATTCCACAATTAAAGCGGTTTAAGATTCTTTCAGTCCACCAAGCGTAGGAATAACGATTTTAAAGAAAATTCCTTTCGGAGTGTTTTAAAATCGGGTCAAATTATTTGTTCGGTAATACATGTGAAATTTCATAACAGAGGAGTTTTGTACGAACAGAATGGCAATTGATCTAATGATTTCATCCATCGAGCGCTTTATAAACAAACACATAATACCGAAATGATGAAACAGGCATGGGTCATTGCAGATGATGATTACTAATATCAACATTTATAAGAAACAGCCAATAATAAGATTTATCATGAAATCAATACATGTTCAGAAGTTTACTTATGGCAAAAAGTCATTGATTGGACCTAGTATGTTACCAACGAAGACAAAATTGTGGTTATCCAACTGGATAACTTTCGAGATTGATAATTAAACAAACTGACCTCTAAATCAATAGCTTTGCTATTGATGATATAAGATTGTTCACTAATTGTACTGAAATTAATCGCTTCTTTTGATCGGGTGTTGAAAACGGCTGCTATTTTTTACCATTGATTATGGTGCATATTGAGCACTCGGCATTTAGAAATGAAACTAACGGGGTTTTTCGGAAAACTTAAAAACCAAAGTCTCGTGTCACGGCAACCGCTGCATGCTAAAGACCGATCTCTTACCCCTGCACATTGCCTTAAGTGCACTGAAAAGGTCTAGGAAAACCCAAGTTCAAAATAATCATCCAGGTAGTTACAAAATTAAATAATCAATTAGGCTGACTAAATTAACCTAAATAGTTATTGAAACTGATCACAGCATTGGCTTTATTTTCCAATATATACGATCAGAATTGATAAAACCATATTGATCTACAAACGATTACCATCGGTTAAATTATTTTATTTTGCTGCTTTCAATCCGAAACGGTGATTGAGACAAGAAATGATTATTCAAAGGTCAATCAGCGAATGACTATTTATTCATATGTCTTGTGACAATTCAATAAAACCTTCTATAGTTCCAATTAACACTCTCAATTGATCAGAACATAAATGACATAGAATGTTTTTAAACAACCCGATTTAATATAGGCAAAAAAGTAATTTTCAGGAATGCAGTGTATTTCCTGAAATAAACGAGATTGACGAGTCTTTCTTAACCAATCGTCAATGATTGACACCATACTGTGTCCGTTGAACGGGAAATTGACATATTGGTGATTAGGTATTCATTGGTTTTGGTTTCCTTTTCTAAACACGTCTGAAGAAAAGATTTTATCATATTCAGTTTATTAGCCCTTTATATAAAGTTATTGATAACTTAATTGATTAAGTATTATCAACTGGATGGACAAAAAATCCGTAATAAAATTCCGAATGCATTCCTGGATTTGAAGTCATAATTTGTGTTTCTGATGTTAAGTTTTCTGTTGTCTTTAAATATCTTATTGACTCATAAAACTCATCATAGCCCGATTTATCTGGAATTTGTTTTCAGAGCACACACACACACACACACACACACACGTATATATAGTTTGCATTGAAAATTGTAAATATATTAAATTGAACTTATAAATCTGATTACATTTTCTTTTTCTTCTTCTAAATACAGCGTTAGAAAAAAAATTACATTAGCTCCAAATTTTGGTCAACAATAAATAAATAAATAAATAAATAAAAATTAATAAATAAATAAAAAATATAATAAGAATAATAAACAAACAAATAAATAAATAAATAAATAAATAAATAAATGAAAAATAAACGAATAAAAAGCATGCCGATACATTGCTCTTTTCACTCCACGTTTTCAAAATGAATTGTTTAGATTGTTTTACTATATAACTTACCCCCTCCGTTCTTCTGAGTGAGGTATGGAAATCTCCAAACATTCCCTAGTCCAACAGCGTATCCAACAAGTGACAGAAGAAATTCTGCTCTATTACCCCAGGTCTCTCTCTCTTCTCCGGTATGTCTATTAATTTTCCTCTCAAGATCTATTTTTAACAAATTGGCTGTAGAGGCCTCAGGCCCTATGCTCATAGTACTCCCATACGATGTTCCAGGGCTAGGTAGGGTTAGTTTTTCTTTATCTTTTTCATCAACAAAATGAGCGTGACCTTTTTCAATCAAATTGTTCAACTCAAACTTTTCGTTCTCATTGGATTCCATTTTTTAAAATCTAAATAATCACTACTGATTTGTCCACATGTTACCTTTCAATGAGAATGACGCTTCTCTATTGCTGTGGAATAATCAATTGAAGGCAGTAGACTGGAGAAGCTTTCATTTAGTTCAAATGAAAACCTGTAGATGGCGCAACTGTTATTTTTCCTTGGAAATTTTACAATCGGTTTCTACAAGCAAGGTAATATCGAAACAATATGTTTTATAATGGGATTTCAAATCAATGTTCAGTAATGGATGGTAAAGTAGACAATCAATTAAAACGGAGAACAGTATCATCCACAAGGAGACGTTAATATAACTGTATAACACTATTTTCACTTGTTGAAATTGACATCCGATATTTTTAGCATCAGATGGATGTACTTCTGTGATTCATCACAAAGGGGGTTTTATATCGAAATCAGATCTTGTAATATATTGATCAATTTTACAGTTTTTAACAAAATTTATTGAAAAATATTCCTGATGGACCTAATTGCGTTGATGTTAAAATAATGCAAGATTTTTTCTATAAGCACATAGGAATTTATATAAATTGGTATGCTCTTCTCGAACACTTCAAAACTAAATACTTTATCCATACATAATACGAGTTCCTGGAGGATTTGTTACCATGGTGACAAACATAAACATTTGTTATATTCATGACTAATTAGAGACAATATTAAAGCAACGCTGAATTTACAAATTTGTTGTTACTATATTTAGATTTTCACAACAATAATAAATCAATTATTTTGTATTTATCTAGTGAACTGTCATATACCACTTTTTGAATGTATTTTTATGATAAAATTAAAAAAGTGGTATATGACAGAACAATTAAAATCGTTTTCTACTATTATAATTGATATCCTTTTTTCTTAGTTAAGTGTAAATTTAATATATTGCTTTTATAATTACAAATCATTTGACATTTAAAGCTAGAATAAAACGTCGTATCTTGATGAATTTTAATGTAGGATTTCCTTTCTTACTTCATTACTTTATTATTTCTTATCTCTGTTTCTCAGTTACAATGACTATAAAAAATACACGTACATGATATAACTACAAAAAATTCAATTTTATTTTATAAATCCACATGGGCATTCTTATTATTATTTATCATGCAAGGAATTAAATGTAACACTACTGCTAAATGAATTTACCATACCTTTTCCCCCGAAAATGTTTCATATAAAGGATACCTAATCATGTCTGTTTAAATATAGTTAGAACATTCATCAATTATTTTGACTACATACACAATAACTTTTACCATATAAAAAAACTCATATTTTAAGGGTTGTCCATTTAAATTAATAAGCATAAAATTGTGACATAATTATTACGACTTGTGGAAACCAAAATCAATCAAATAAATTTTTAAACTGTTTTGGGGAAATGAATTAAACATTTGCTTTAGAATAATCTTGCAACTTAAGTTATATCGTGTGTGTGTGTGTGTGTGTGTGTGTGTGTGTGTGTGTGTGAATAATTACGATATAACATGTAGTTTAGAAAGACAACATGGCAACATTACCCTACTGTCTTCAATAAAAATTGCTTTTTCTGTTCATGTGAATTATGGTTAGATTACATTGATTAAATAATGATATAAATAGCTTATGTACTGGAGAACATAAAACATGAACCACTATGGAATTCTATTGACAACCTCTTGTCCCCAGTATCGCCTACAGAGACCAATTGCAAATCTAACATTTGACCTTTTGACCTTAACATAAGAGAGGTATGCTACACATCGCCTTATGTTTACATACATTGTGCAAAGTTTCGGATTAAAACCAAAGATGTGGAAGTTAATTATGAATTCGAAACGATATTGTAATGGAAAAATAGAAATTAACCAGACAAGCGGACAAGGGGTTTCTACATAACCCTGGGTGTAAATAAAAATACCGATTTAAATACGTCCGGCTTTAAATGGGCACTAAAAAGTTTGTGTGAATAAACGTTTCTATGAAGTGCTGTTATGTGTAGAATGAATCTAAGATTATTTTCCGACTTTCTTAATCAGGTAGCCTTTTATGTGTCATCGTTTATCATCGAGTTTCAGAGTTTTGAAATCAAATACTTAAAATAATTTGTTTAAATGTTTGGTTTGGAAACCTTTCAAAGCAACAATTGATCGACGTTGACTATATCTAATTTAGAGTCACAATGTGTGTCTCGAATTGTTTTATGGGTTTTTATCACAAAGATACGCTGCTACTATAAATGTTTACTATACTGTTTTTGTCCATCATGATTTTCCTCTTACTCTTCTTCTCGTTTTGATGTTTTATTCTACCCTTGTATTTACTGTTTGTTACTCGGACCCTTGTAGGATTTTCTTCTTTCGATATCTCTTCTTTAACACTTTATAATCTGTATCTGATCACGAAAACGTGTCCCTTGTCTTCCTTAAGTCCTGAGACTAATGCTTTTCTACGTTTTATGTTACTTTTGCAACTGCTTACCAATACCATATTCTGTTTGCTCTAGTCTTTAAGCCTTCCTGACTTGTCCTCGGTCTTTAACGGAAATTTTAATAAATCTTTACAACAGTTGGTCCAATTTTATCAACTGAAATCTTCAAGTCAATCTTTTGCAATATTGTCATTTCAATAAGCATAATTATTCAACGCAGTGCAATGTCTGTTCAATATTTCCTCATTTTGACAAAAGAGTACAGAATCCCTCCGTTAACCTAACTTAGATGCCTACATTGTCTATTCTTAACTCTTTATTTTGCATCACCAATTTTAATAGCAATGTCTTCATTCCTATCCTTTTAGATGCAGCTTCGTGTGTCTTAGCATCGAGTCTATAAAATGTCTCACCAATAACAGGGACCTATAATACGTTAAATTGTCTACCATCGATTATCTAGCTTGAATGTTTAATTTGGATGTCAGGAAATCAACTATGAATATTAAGACTTGATCCATAGCCAGTGTTTTGTAATTGGGAGGCACTCATGAAAGAGCTAACGCCATTATGGGCTGTATATTTTTGCAGTTTATATAAGTAGACACAACCATGCTATCTTTGACCGAATTCAAAGTTCATTAGAAAAGCGAAATTAAAATTCTTTTTCGGTCCCAGCAGATAATAATAATAATAAGTGTTTAAATAAATAATAATAATATATAATAATGATTCACAATCACATAATTATGATACATATGTACACGTGTGTGTGCACATGACTTACGTTGTATTTGGGCTCCGGCGACGAATTATATCATTTTTCGTTTACTCTGCTACATGTTGACAGGCTCTTCCGGTTTACTTTTGCGCCGAATGTCACAAGAGTAAGTATACACATGTATATTTAATTTTAAACAATGTAGACGAGGTAAATACTTAATCTGTCGTTTAATTTAAAATTCATCATTTAAAGGAATCGTCAAACATGTTATAGCAATAATCGGGTAATATGAGTATGCATTGCAAAACGTCTCTTGCATCGGCGACATTTCGACTACTGTAATCACTGGTTTGAAGATCTGAAACTGTTGTATGCTAGTATATTGCAGTAAATTATTTGACTAGTTTTGGTACTGAACAAAGCGCTGGATTTATGGTATTGCGATGGGAAAATAGTGTAAAATCAGACTCTAACAACAGTGCTATAGTTACCGTTAATCCGAATTGCCTTTGACCTTAACACACGTTTATGCTTGGTGGCTGTGTGTAGATCTGGAACAATTTCTATATAAAAAACCCGGGTTTTTCTGCTACCAACTGGAAAACATATATTTATCAATTAATCAGTTTATTAATGAAAGCATCTATGTATCAATAACTGAGGTAAATGAGATTAAACACTGGATGGCTAAAATGCATTATCTCATATTATGTAATCAAAACCTGCTCTACGTTGAACACTATATAGTAATTGGTTGCTAAAGCAGTGTAAGGTAGTCAACGATACTACTCAAAGTTTGATATGCAATAATTGATAATTCGTTAGAAGATGACGAATGACCTTTGTCTGAAATATCCAGAATAAAAGAGTTATAAAACTTTACAAATTTTTAACAATTTTTATAAACATGAACATTGTTGAACTACACCATATATTTTCATACATTAACCAGAAACAGTGTGACCTCTGCCTCCATTATAATATTTTATGAGGTGAAACATTTTGATAAAGATACTTTATTTAGCAGTATCAAGTTATTTTCAAATTAGGGCTAAAAGCCTTTCTATTACATATGGTTTCCAAAAAATAATCCAAATAAATTCATCAGATTTCTAAAGTGTAAAATCCCAATGATGACAGAAGAAATGTAGCAAAGCAAAGCTACATGTAGTGAAAAAGTGGTCTTAATAGTAAATAAAAAGGTTATTCCAGACTTCTGGTTGGGATCTTTTAGCATTGTCGTAGAGTGTTGGCATTTCATTTTAGTGCTTGAAGACTAGTTCAATTCTCAGTCAGGGCTCTTGGTGAGACGTTAATTGTTGAGCCTGGCATTGCCATAAGGCGAGACTTAGGTGTTACTTTTCTGGTGTTGTTGACGGTGGCAGCAGCGTGTCAAAATGTAAAAGTTTATGTTAAAGTAATTTATTTTCTACTCGATAAAAAAATGACCAGAAGAGACATATAAATCCATGGAATTCTCTTTCCTCTTACAGAAGAGGGGGTTTTGGTGGTCAAGTGGTCAAAAACACATGCTTATGGCTCTCACTTTTTAAGTTTGAGTCCAGCTGTGGCAGATCTTAGTGTTAGAAAAAATGTCAGTTTGCTTGCCAAAGGTTGTTGGATTTCTCTGAGCACTCTGGTTTCCACCACCATCCCAGCACTGACCACCTTGATATAAGTGACAGAATCTTAACTGGGACATAAAACACCACTCCTCCACTCCACTCTTACTGTTGATTTAAGAATTACATAGTCCTTTACCATCCAATATACATGTTTCTTGCATATGTGATAGATTTATCTCCCTGAATGGGTGGTATGATATTTTTTCCATATTGCACCCCATGTGCGCACAGGTAGCCTATCTCAGTTGAACGGGGACTACATTTTTTTCAATTGGCAAGGGTCATAATTTTTTGGAAAAAATTATATGAAAATGACAAAAAAGACTTTTTATGATGAATGTTATCTCCTCTGAAGCAACTGAAGCAAATTGACTAAAACTTGGTGGGAATGATGTATGGATGGTCCTTTACTAAGTTAGGTGAAATTTTCCAGATCTGCCAAAAAACATGGCTGCCAGCGCAGGACATAGTTTAACATTGGACCCTATGGGAAAAAGCATATATTGGCTATCTCCTCTGAAGCAACTGAAGCAAATTGACTCAGACTTGGTAGGAATGATGTATGGATGGTCCTTTACTAAGATAGGTGAAATTTTCCGGATCTGCCAAAAAAACATGGCAGCCAGCATAGGACATAGTTTAACATTGGACCCTATGGGAAAAGCATATATTGGCTATCTCCTCTGAAGCTACTGAAGGCAATTGAACCAAACTTTACAGGAATGATGTATGGATGGTTGTTTACTAGGATTGCCGAAATTTTTATGATCTGCCAAAAAACATGGCTGCCAGCACAGGACAAAGTTTAATATTGGACCCTATGGGAAAAGCATATATTGGCCATCTTCTCTAAAACTACTGAAGGCAATTGAACCAAACTTTACAGGAATTATGTATGGATGGTCCTTTACTAAGATTTCCGAAATTTTCTGGATCCACCAAAAAACATGGCTGGCAGCGCAGGACATAGTTTAACATTGGACCCTATGGGAAAAGCATATATTGGCTATCTCCTCTGAAGCTACTTAAGCAAATTGAATCAAACATTGCAGGAATGATGTATGGTTGGTCCTTTACTAAGATAGCCGAAATTTACGGATCTGCCAAAAAAACATGGCCATCAGCACAGGACATACTTTAACATTGGACCCTATGGGAAAAGCATATATTGGCTATCTCCTCTGAAGCAACTGAAGCAAATTGAACCAAACTTTGCAGGAATGATGTATGGATGGTCCTTTACTAAGATAGCCAAAATTTTCCGGATCTACCAAAAAACATGGCCACCAGCACAGGACATAGTTTATCAATGGACCCTATGGGATAAGCATATTTTGACTATCTTCTCTGAAGCTACTGGTTTAAATTCAACCAAACTTTACAGGAATCATTTAAACATCTTCTACTAAGATTATCTGGCCCAGGTGAGCGATACAGGCTCAGCCTTCTGAGCCTCTGGTTAAAATTTCATTCCTATTAGCTGTTAATAAACAGAATCCTCTTAAGGGTTGGTCAATGTTTAACGATGATTATTATTTGCTTGGAGCATGTGCACGAATGTACGGGAATTCCAATGAATGGAAGGTGAAACCTGACAAATTGCATTAATTTTCCGTCAATAATATCCAAATGTACTCGCAATGGTGTTACCTATCCCTTACAAAGTCACAAATGACAAATTTAATGAAATTCTGTGTTTAATTTATCGTATTCCACTGTTTTGTAGGTTGTGTTAAAACGACCAGGTTTTTTTATTACTTAACCATGTTCTAAAATTAGATTCACCGGCTACATCTCACTGGGAAATTATTGTTATTTCCATATTTATTCAAGCTTTTATTGTTGAACCAAATGTAACATTGTTCATTAGGAACATCATTAATTAGATCAGCACCGTTTTAATTTTTCCTAGAAAAACTTAATCAAGCTTTAACCTAAATCTGTCAATTAAATTTTTTTTAAACAATTTTTTGTTTATTTATAAGAAAAATGATGAATTAAAAATGTCATTTCAAAAATCGCTCTTAGCTTATTAAATCTATATTTTAATTTTGTTTAAACTTTATTTGTTGTGATATGAAATGTTATCAAAAGTTGGTAGATATTAGTGAAGGATATTTTAGTTTAAGGAATGATAGTGAAACTGGAACAAAATCCTTCAGTTAAATGGTTAGATCTCATGAAGTAATTTGATTAAATATTTTTTAGGAATTTTCTTGGAATTTTTATTACCGCACTTGGAGGATTGCCATGGTACACATATCTAAAGAACAATTAGAATCATGGATTCTGGATTATGGCTGTAAATATAAATATCACAAAGTTGTGAAAGGTGAGTATGACAGACTGAAAGTATATCTTTTGACTGGTTCAGTACAAATTGGTTTATTTCTGACTTTTGTAAGGTCTGTTATAATATGCCAGTATAACCCAGTATACTTTTATTTAACCTACCCTTTCGTTGGTGGATTTATACCATTAGCTATGACAGGGCTTGGGATTTTTTGCAAGTGCTCTTGTCATTGTTCAGTGTCAGGGTTAGCATTTTGTTAGTTTGGTCTGAGGTACGGGACCTTTTGATTTTACTTTTTGACCCTTGGAATTTTTTACTGTAAAAAATCGGATGGACCTGCCAATTTTTGTTGGAACAATTTTTTAGAATACACCTTCTTTGTTTATTAAAAGATTTTCAGAATACTCTCCTTTGTGTATTGAAAAAAAGTCTCAAAATCACTCAATTTTATTGCAATTTGTCAAAGTTGTTGATATCCAATTGTTTCCAGAAATGAATTATAATGGCACCCGCTTTGACAACAGTATCATTTGAGTGTTTGTAAGTTGTAGATTTGTTTGTTTAATCAAGAATATAAACAAAGTTGATCAACATGATTTTTTTTCAATTTTGGTGCACATGGGCCTTTCAGTGCTGATATGTTACCTGCCTATTTTAATTTGGGACCTACCAAAAGTAAAGGCAAAAAGTCTTGGACCTATCATTGTGAAATATAATTTTGAACCCCTGCTTTTAGGAGATAAATATTGATTATTTACTTTTAAAAAATAATGAATGAGGTAACAGATTTTTATAGTCAATATTACACCAAGTGCATCTACTAAAAAGTCCATAATTGTTTCACAATATCAATTATAATAGTAATACCAAAATACATTATTAAAATACTTCAAAACATAAAATATTCTGATAATTCAATCATTAATGCAAATATTCTTGGCAAAGTTGATGGTAATTTTGATTTTAAGTCACAAATCTATGACTTCAAAATTTCCCTATCACATTATGAGAAAGCACATTCCTTATAATCTAGTTTTAGAATGTGATATTCAGTGGGTTTTTATAGAGTGTGTAATTTTTAGCTCACCTGAGCACAAAGTGCTCATGTGAGCTATTGGTATCAATAGAGGCAGACCCTCCATCGTCCGTCATCAGTCCGTCCGTCCATCAATTGCTTCAAATGACTTCTTCTGAGAAACCTCTGGTCACATTTTGTTTAAACTTGGTCAAAAGCATCTATAGAACATTGCCTTTCAGATTTATGTTTTTGGTTGCCATAGCTACCAAATATGGGTCACAATGACCTACATAGTTAAAAACCTAAAAAAATCTTCTTCTCCAAAACCACTTCACTGAGATAAAATCTGATGTGATATTTGGCATCTGCGGCATCTTATATACCAAGTTTGTGAATTTCAATAATTTTTGTGAAAAATTAGGTTACGCGTTTTTGCGTTTATTTTTTGTATTTTGTAAAAAGTACTTTTTTACAAAAATTACAATAATGAATAAATTTAGGTATTTTTGTGTTTTTGGTTGCCATAGCTACCAAATTTGGGTCACAATGACCTACATAGTTAAAAACCTAAAAAAATCTTCTTCTCCAAAACCACTTCACTGAAATAAAATCTGATTTGATATTTGGCACCTAAAGCATCTTATAAACCAAGTTTGTGAATTCCAACAATTTTGTGAAAAATTAGGTTACATGTTTTTGCGTTTATTTTTACATTGTACATTGTAAATAGTACTTTTACCAGAATTACAATATTAATAAATTTAGGTGAATTCTTTTTCCAAACATCATTTTCCTATGTGAAGAAACATATGTTTAACAATTTCCATGAAATTCTGTAAAATACGAGTCACTTTTTTCGACCTTATTCTTTTTCAATTCTAGCAACCCAAGGGTCGAGATTTCAAATCTGAATTTTATGACTTACAATGGTGCATGGAAGAGTTGTTATAAATTTTTACTTTTTAGTGAATGATTATTTTTGAAATACATGTGATATTGATATGTAGATTTAGCTAAAACCTTGAATTTTTGTTTTTTTTTTGTTTTACAAAATCATTATGTGACATTATTATTAAATTAATTGAACAATTTTTGAAAAAAAAAATAGCAGTTGAAATTCACAATTTTTTTTTAAATATTTGAATTAATGTGTCAAATCTGTAAAGTCTTTAATCCGGATCTGAAAATTGCTCATGTGAGCTTTTGTTATGGATAGGATCCATACATCCATCAAAAGACTTCTTCTCAGACCCTTCTGGTCACATTTCATTCATATAAGTCAATAGCACCCTTAGACCATTGCCATTCTCATTTGTGTTTCTGGTTGCTTTGGCTACCAAAAGTAGGTCACAGTGACCTATATAGCTAAAAACCAAAACAATAAAAATGATGTTATCTGAAACCAGTTCTATTGAGGCAACATGTTATGACTTAACCAGGTATTATCAAGACATACCAGTTTCATTTAAACTCCGGTGAGCAAATTAGGGCCATCTTGGGCCTCTTTTTTCATGTTTACTGAAAAAGTAACTACTCATAGAATGTACATTTATAATTTACATAATAGTTATTTGATTGACTAGTTATACTTGACTAGTCATACTGGTGAGTCATTAAAAATTCAGCTGTTAATTGTTTATTTCATATTTCAGCTTTGGCTCAGAGAACAGTTGGACAACTCAATGTTTTCAATACTCCACATATAAGACTTGTTACATGTGCATTCCACAGGATCATAACAGAAAGTGACATTGACAATTTTGATACAGCAGTGGAACAACTTGACTTCATCTTCAAATCATGTCCAGAAATTATACCATTCAAACTGTATTCAAAACTTGCATGTGGTCTTAAAATCAAGGTAAGCAAAATCATTATTTATTTATGTGTAAAAGAAGTTAAAATGAAGGATGAAAGAAAACTATGATGTTAAGAGATTTTTGTTAGCTCACCTGCACAAAGTGCAAAAGAGCTATTGTAATACACTGTATCAGTGTCTACATATAAAGTTTAGCTTTTGGACATCTTCCATGGAATGAAGTTTTGACTGTTTCTTGTAGTAAAACAAATGATTTTTAAACATTAATGGACAAATTAGGGTAAATGTATAGATTATCAATGAAATTTTTTTCTTCAAAATTTTCAAATGTTTTATTAACTTTTTTTTGTTGTTTTTTTGTTTTTGTTTTTGTTTTTGTTTTTTTTTTTTTTTTTGGGGGGGGGGGGGGTTAAGCTTTCAAATACTGTAATGTCTTACTATTATGGCATGATTAACATAATGCTTAGTATTTCTCAAATTCATTTGTTGAATTTACTCTGCTGTAAAATAATGCATTCGTATAAACTGGTCGCATTTGTGATACCGGTACTTTGTTTAGAATATGAAACAAATTACAACACATACATGTACTTAACTCAAAAAGATACAAATTTCAAATTCACCAAATACATCAAATGTGTATTCTGTCTTTTTCCCTGCAGATCAAGAACAGAAATAACAGTTTTATAAACCCCTTTTTGTAACATTATCATTTACTCATGCATTCTTATTTAGAACTTCAGAACCAAGGATGTATATAGATGTTAGAATTTTGTATTTACCACCATGTGTTCATTCTCTCTTTTTATGTCCTGGTCCTTTTGCCATCAGTCTGTTCATTCATTAAAGCTGTTTTTCTAAGCTCATCCACTCTTTCTGTATCCATTGTGCAAAATTACTGTGGGCCCGATGTCCCAAGGCTATTAATTTTTTGCTCAGGTCACCAAATTCATAGAGTTCCAAGTCGGGTTGGCTCTTTTGTTTAACCAGCGGTTCTCCTATAGCAGGTGGATGTTTCCACAAGACGCCTAAATTCATGGTATTTTGTTTCAGTATAATTAGAAATCTACATTAATGAACAATATTTTACACTAGTACAACAGACAATATAGCAAAGACACAACAATACATACAGTACAGTTAATATGAGGTTTAATTGGCAAAATTCAAGACATGCAAACTTCATATGATATGGACCGAAGCAAAGCTGAGGTCCATATTGTATTTTGGGGGTGCCTGTCTAGTTCATAAACTGAGATATAGCCCTAAACCCATGAAATATTTGTTTTATTATACCAAATGGATACCATCTTAAAATAGATACCAGCATTTTTCTTGAATTAAAAGACTATGATTACGTATTATAGTTACTGTTTCTGACTGTAACTTTGTATTTGCATTAATCCCTTGATTAAACTATTTGAGTTAAGATGTACTAATTGTCATTGTAATATTAAGTCATCAAGGATTATCATAAGCAAACATAATACCGACCGAAGCCCCAGTCTGTATTGCAAAATATTGCACGGAGTAAAATCAATGCTTTATCTTTTCCGCATGTGTCCACCCATCCTGTTTTTCTATGTCCATTCAACCTGTATTTCTGTGTCTATCCTCCTTTCTTTTAGTGTCCATCCACCTTGTTTGTTTTTGTCCGTCCACCCTGCATTTCTGTGTTTATCCACCCAATGTTTTCTGTATCCATCCACCTTGTCTTTCTGTGTATCTTTCTTGTCTATCAACCAACCATCTCTGTAACAATTCATTCTGATGTCTGCTTGTATCCATCCACCCTATCTATAGGTTGTCATCAACCCTGTCAGTCTATCCTTCTTGACTGTGTTTATCTTTTTTGTTTATGTAAGTTAAGCCTGTTTTTTTACCATCTACAACCTGTCTGCCAGTGTTGATCTGGCCTTTTTTTCTGTGTTCTGTGTTGATCCATTCTATCTTTTACCATCCAGTCTGTCTATATTTGACCAACCATCTTGTCAGTCTGTGTCAGTCCATCCTATCTGTGCACATTTATCCTGTCTTTGTTCATCTGTCCTGACGTCTGTATCCATCCATTTTGTCTGTCTTGATTAAACTGTGCTGTCTGTTTATGTCCACCAACCATGTCTGTATTTGTCATCCAAACTCATTTTATATCCACTAACCCCCAAAATGTTCATCCATCCCTTTTTCTTCGTCCAAATCTGTAGTTTGTCTTTGTCTGTCTAGCCTGTTTGTTTGTGACCATTCATCTTTTCTCTACTTGTATGTTTCATCCAGTATGTCTTTTTGCGTTCACCAACCTTGTCTGTCTGTGACAAACCACCCCATCTTCCTGTGTCCGACGATTCTGTCTATATGTGTCCATCCACATTGGTTGTCTGTTTGTTGACCATCCTTTCTATCTGTTAGTCCATCCTGTTTGTCTGTCTGTGTGTCTATCTGTCAGTTCCAACTTTGTGTTCCATTAATTTTGATTATAGTCTGTATATCTAATTCTTTGACCTGTTTGAAGCATTTTTTTTAATTCAGGTGATAAAAGAATGTGCTAATCAACATCAAGAAACAATAGAACATGCAATGTCACCATGGCAACATTTATTCCCTGGTGTTAAACTTGATGGAACACTTTTATTTCTGTGTACAAAATTAAACATCACTTATATGCCCTATGGGAATGGCTATCAAAGTGATGCTGACACTATAGTTGATAGTTGTCAAGATAAACACCATACTAGGGTCATGAAGATTTTGAAATTGTACATTTACATATTATGTTCACTCCATAACTCTTAATTAAATTGAATTATTGACAAAGTTATATTAATACCATCAATGAATTATTGGCCATGTGTGTGTATCAAATTAGATTTATTTTGGTCAAAAGATCATAAAACATTGTAAATACACTTTTCTGTTTTTATTTGTGACCTAAATAAATATGGTATCAAAGTGCAGAGTGGAATGACACAATTTCATGTATCAAGTTGGGTTATGCAAGTCATAATTTGAAAAAAAAGAAGTCTAAAATTACCCTTAGCAATCACATTTAACTTTTTTGCACATCAGGTTTGAGAAGGTATACACTGTATATAAATGATCTCCATGGTCCCGTAGGGTGTCAAAATATTGTTTCAATATATTTATTTATCATGTATAAATGTCACTTCACATGTGTTTTTGAATGACATAATTTTTAACAAGTCATATCATGAAGGTCAAGGAAATCTGTTGTTAAGAAACATGCCTTAAACATTAGTCATTACTATTTTATGTATAGAGTGTCGCTACTTTGAACCAATGTTGTCTTGAAGGTCAAGGTCACAGAGGATATATGTCTGCACCATATTTCTTCAAAAAATTGATCAATCTTGACACAAATGATCTCCATAGTGATGAGTGATGACATTTAACAAAGGTCATATGATGAAGGTTAAGGTTACAAAGGCTGTAAAAGGTAACTGGAAGAACATTCTAATTGATTGTTTTTCTATTTTATTTTTATTTTGTTTTTTAAAGGTATTGTTAGATAAACTTAAGAAAGGTGACAAATATGTATTGTTGAAATTAAACCAATATTTTCCAAGAACAGGAACAGACTTTCCAGCTTTATCTGTGGTAAGTAGCCATTTACTGGTATTATAATTTGGAATTGAATTACAACACCATTTAAAGAAAATCTCCCAATTAGAGGTAGGATAAGATTACATAGGATAAAATTAAACATCATGAAGTCTAGATAGCCAATCCTTACTCTAAACCAATGTTAATTATTTTTCTAACTCTTATTATAACCAAAACATCATTTTTAGACAGATATTAACTAGTACATAAAACATGTATAAGGCCGTCATTATGGTGTTAATTTCAATGACA
Organism: Tegillarca granosa; assembly: GCA_029721355.1. Lineage (NCBI taxonomy): Eukaryota > Metazoa > Mollusca > Bivalvia > Arcoida > Arcidae > Tegillarca > Tegillarca granosa. The sequence goes on from CM056603.1 coordinate 11,010,976, forward strand.
TGTCAATTTCTATTGATATTGCTTTTTGATGACCAGTTATTTGATGTTAGAGATGTCTGTAAATGTTACCATAGCTCTAGAACCTGTCAATTGTCATGAATGATGGATTGTAGCATAAAAAACCATGCTTGGTTTCCAGTGTTTTGTCTTTTTGAATAGTTAAACACAGAGTTGTGAGTACATGCAGCACTTAATAATCATTCAGCTGTTTATAAATGGCATTTATAGAACCATTTTATGCACTTCCTCAAGTTACGACTAAATTGATTTGCTAATCAGTAAAAGTTATAGCTATATAATTACCATTCAGAACAGTTTATTAGTTATGCAAATGTAAATATTACTAAGAAAATTTATTAGTTATGCAAATTTAGATATTACTAAGAAACTTTTAAGGAATTTTTCTTTCTTTCTTTCTTTCTTTCTTTCTTTTTCTTTCTTTTTTTTTTTTTTTTTTTTTTTTTTTTTTTTTTTTTTTTTTTTTTTTTTTTTTTTTTTGATAAGTATATTACTTTTTGGGATTTATTGACTTAGTTTGTAATATATGACATCATGTTGTGCTGTGAAATTTTTACATTTTTTAGATCAAGAATTAGTATTGCTTAACAAATGTCAGCAAGCAGGATGTATTTAGGTGGTTTTAATATCACCAAATTTATTTTTAGACATTTTTCCAAATAACTTTGCATATTATTTTGCAAATGTATTTGCATTGTGACAAGATCTTGCTTTGGGCTGCTTTTGGGATCATTGCATCAAAGGACAAGGTCACTGGATCACAAAAACTCAATGATCTTATAAAATCTTTATCTCTGAAACCAATGCCTATGTGGGCAAATTTGGATTCTCTAATGTACTTAACCTAAAGAAAGTTCATATTGTAAAATTTTGTTAAAATCAATCAACAGGTTTATGCATGGAATTTGAAAAAAAAAAAATTAGTGTCACATTTTAGTGTTTTTCCTTTCTGTTTTTGACTTTTTCCCCCTATATTGTGGCAGAATTTGATTTTTATACGCCCGTCAAAGACGGGGCGTATTATGGGATCACCCTTGGCGGGCGGGCGGGCGGATGGGCGGGCGGGCGGGCGTACTGGCGGCGGGTTTGTCCGGCCCATAACTCTGACATCTATGGTCAGAATGACTTGAAACTTGGTATGCTTACTTACCACGATGATGCAAAGTGCAGTGCTCAGGAACCGTAACTCTAGCTTCCTTAATTTTTGAGTTATTCCCCTTTGAATGCTGTTAGCATGTTTGTACGGATCATAACTTTGACATCTGTGGTCAGAATGACTTGAAACTTGGTATGCTTACTTACCACGATGATGCCAAGTGCAGTGCACAGGAACCGTAACTCTAGCTTCCTTAATTTTTGAGTTATTCCCCTTTGTGTGCTGCCGGAGTACGCGGCGGGTTTGTCTGGCCCATAACTCTGACATCTATGGTCAGAATGACTTGAAACTTGGTATGCTTACTTACCACGATGATCCGAAGTGCAGTGCTCAGGAACCGTAACTCTAGCTTCCTTAATTTATTCTACCAGGGAGCAGATACACATAGAGTTGTAGGCTGAAGAACTTGCTGTCTTTGAAACAACCCAGTACACTAGAGATTACCTCAATTTTGTGATGAAGGTAACAAGAACATGATGATAAAATTATATAAATGGTGTGGCTGGTGGTAAGTCTATTTTGTTACTGAAAATAATACCAAAATCTCAATAATTACTATTGTTTTTATTGTACTTGTTGATTTGTGCACTGCATTTTGTATCATTGTGATGAATAATTGAATTGACTTATTGATTATGAACAGCTCATATGAACTGTATAAGTCCCTTTACAGTTCATAATAAACAAAATATCCACATAAATGACTTGCAGATTTGACGGGCGTATCATGCTCTGCCATGCGGAACTCTTGTTAATATTTTGTAGCACTTTTTTCTCTTCTTGAGGTCCAGGTCTAGATCATTACGTTTATATTGATTTATACATGTATTGACTATTTGGAAAGATTATGATGATAAATCAAGATCAAGGTTGTAAACCTTGTTTTTTTTCCCCTGTATGCTTTTGCCATTATTTTAACTATTTAAAAAAAAGATAATTCAATGTAAGTTTGAGTTTAGACTTGCTATAAATGATTTTCTGCATTTTTGCTAAATACATGTATATAGTATCCCTTCATATAAAAACAGGTTGTATAGAAGCAATAAGAGCTATCCAGTTTTAACCCCTGCCCTCCCATCCCCATTTCTATCCATCAAGATGAGAAACACAGTCTCTAGTATACCTCTTGAATTTGTACTGCTTAAAAAATATTAGTTTTCAATTTGGTGTAATTGTTTTACTATGAAAAAGTTTTTTGGGGCTTGAATGTTTAGCTATTCGAAGAAATGTATTTTCATGCATCTAATATCAGAAAACATGTACTTGTGAAAGAAATAAAACATGTGATAGGAGTGTGTTTTATGATAGAAGATAAATAATCAAAATCCAAAAAGGTGATCAGTATACAAACCAATAAACTAGAAAAGATATGCTCATTGAAAAATTATATGATTGCAAGGGTTGTGTAATTTGTGTTATTTAAAAAAAAAAAAATTGAATGCTATTATGTTATAAAAAATTCTTGAACACCTTTTTATAACAAAGTACAGGCAAAAAAAAAAATACTTCAACAAAAAGGTAGTTTGTAAACACTGGTTGTTTCAGGACCATATTGAATTTACAGTCTATTGAGTTAAAATTTAGACTTCATATGTTTGAAAAAACATGAATATGCCACTTGTGAAACTGGTTGTTTAAACAACTACATAAAAAACACCTTAGAGCATGTTTAAGGTTATTTCAAGAATCTGGAAAAAAAAACCATGTTTTTGAATTACATGAAATATATTTTTAGAATTGAATATTTTAAGAAATATTTTTCTTTATGTTGCAGACCAAGAAACAATTATCGGCCATGCATTCTGTTGAAAAAAATTTCAGACAATTTTTTCTACCACTGATAGCCAATGAGAATCAAAAGAAAGCATATCTTAGAAATGATTATGAATCTGAATATGGAGATAATTTTCTACAAGCTTTGAAAAACACTGACACTTCTATTTACTGAAAAAATTGAATCTCATCTCCCACTAACAACTTTAGAAAAGGTTTGTTATATTTTTATTGTAACGTTTTTATACTTTGCTAAAAGATATAAAAATTATACTTCAAAATGAAAGAAAATTGTCTCAGTTTTAAATGACAATTATTTTTGATTTTCATGCTATAAATTTTATAAAGAAGGAAGTCATTTGATGTCAAAATCCTTTACTGGAAGATAATTGCCTTTGATTGTTCTGATATAGGAATATAAAAAGAACAATTAATTGAAAATAGATTACTGTACAGAATTCATCCGTTGAATGTATATTTTAACATGCTCAGTAATTACATAATGTCTTATAAAATCTTGGACCTTTAAATCTTAATTTATCCATCCAGCAACAGGCTTAGCTTAAGGTCTAAGTTCTAATTATACTCGAGTAAGATTTTTATAAGAGAAAATGTGTCAGTTTACTTGCTGAAGTAGAGTAGTTATCTTTGACCACTCCTCCTGACTTCATATAATTGGAATAATCAGGACTTGGCATAAAACTTACTCCACTCATGATTCCTATGTTGTCCTAGTCATATCATGTGTTTAAATTTTTTATTCTTTGTTTCATTAATGTTACATATTTTTTGTTTCATCATTATAGATTTTATCAACAGATCTACACAAACTTTGTTCCCAGTCTGATCATTCACCAGACATTGTGGTTGAGACGTTACTTGAGGTGTCTCAAGGGAAGACTGACCTTACAGAACAGAATGTACTAGATCTACTGACCATGATAAGTCCAGTCTGTACCCAGGATAAACTGGAGACCAATCATCAAATATTTACACAGAGTACTGATGTAGATAGGTAACTTCATGTAGTAAATATAGCTAGATTGACAAACTTGCCTTCCGTTTGCAGTAATTATAAATTTATGATGGCTAGTTTGAATTAAAAATTTTGAAACTGTTTATTTAATCTTCAATAAATTTTTTCTGAATTATATATGAAAAGTATATATCCAGTAGTTTTTTCTTATTTTTTTTATTTAATGGTCTTTTAAGATATATATTTTGTGTTTTAATTGCTACATGTATTTTCATATACATGATCATTCTGGTTATTTCCATGCTATTCACCTAAAAAAGAGAACTATTGTATTCTAAAATTTAAGAAAAAAACATCAAACTAAAAGGAATAAATGACAGGTACTTAGCTAGACAACAATTATTCATTCTCTCGCCAAGTAAATTAAATTGTGCTGCAACATTCATGTTTAATTTCATCTTCCATTCATAAACCATTCCTAGCTTGACAATTTCCATCTTGATACAAGTGAAATAATCAACACGGAGCACTAACCAACCTGTGTATCTAAATGCAATCTTAATTATTTTAGTTGTAGTGGAAAATTGGGCTCTGAATCTTTGTTTTCATCTGATAATTCAGATCTGAATAGTAGACTAAATCAATCACATAACATGTCTGAAGATATCAGTTCTGTGACAAGGAACACATTGAATGAGATATGTACTAAAGCAGGAGATAAAACCAAAGAAAGTGTCAGTACAACAGATTCTAAGGAAGTTACCATCAGACAAGACAGGGGAGACAACTCAAGAACTGATAAAAGGAAAACTCAAAGTAGTGAAGAGAGTCTAATTTCATCTGAAGAGTCTGTGTCATTATTTGCATTACATAAAACAAGGTTTGTAAACACCAGGTCTCTAAGTTGCTGTACAAGTAATGCAAGAAGCATTGAGCATGTCTTATCAATTTGTGTAACACAGTTTTAACTTACTTTGCATATTTATACAGATAAAATTGTATTTCACTCTTCATTTGAGCATCACTGTTCGATGGGAAAGTTGCTTTTGAATATACATGTACATGTATTTTGTAAATGTTGTTTTATTGACTGGATGTGAAAATAAGATTCACAATTCTTCTGAAAACTCTGGAATAATTAACTAATGTTATTTGTTTTGTTGACCTTTATGTTTCTTTACTATTTCATTTCTAAGTTTCATTGACTTTGCACATACATGATTAAAAGATTCTATATTTTTTATTTAAGACTTTCTACTATCTTTCAAGAATTCAAGTTTTATGAAAAAAATTTTGGTTTCTTGGCATTATCTCTGGAAACAATGAACTTTTTGTGATAAAATTATTGGGATTCTTAATACTGGGATTCTTAATTAGGTTTAAAAAATTGCTTAAACTATAGCAGTTTAAATGATAAGAATTAGATTTCTGTAACCATAAACTATACATGTTTTATAAAATATGACAGTGGAGAAGTTTGTCTTACAATGTGCAACAAAAATCGCAAACACACATCATCTTATTAGGTACCTTCCTTATTCAAGGTGACTCATTGCTGCAATAAATTTTGTGTGTCCTCGTGTGTGATCTGTTATTACCTTATAGAATCAGTGAGCTAATGATGTTGAAAATTTGATAGAAATGTTTTTGGTCAAAGATCATTGTACAATTTTGCTTTGCAAATGCTATTAACTTTATTTTACCATTTTGCTTGTAAAAGGGTAAAGTTTGGAAACAAGGTAACAGATGAAAATAAAGATAAAACAATCCCTTCACAGCAAGCACATTTACAGGTTTGAAAGCTAATTTTTCTTAAAATTAAATTTTTTTACTACATGAAAATATTTCTTTCTTGTCCATGGACCAAGAACCTCTATCTGTGTGTGTGTGTGTTGGTGTGTGTTTGGGTGTGTGTGTGTGTTTGTGTGTGTGTGAAAGGTATAAGTATTTAAACACATGCAGTTTTTGTTTTGAATAAATTAATTCTAAGTAATTACCTTCTTAAAAATTTCAAAACTGTGTCATTTTCCGGACCAGTCTGCTCATTGTGAAAACTTAATATATCATATTTGCTTTTATGGAGTATCTTTTTTTTATTCTTTTTAGAAAGAGGCCTTGGATTTTTGTAATGAGGAGACAGATATCTCATTGACAGGTATAAATCATCTTTTTTTCAGCATTGCCTGAAAATTAAAATTATTTCTACTTTTAAGAAGGACCATTTCCATGTATTCATATGAAAGGTATTTAGATGTTTGATTCAATATCATGCAATTAATCATTCATTATATAGTTATAACTGTAGTACAAAATTGTAAAGTCATGATTTACTCCATTCTTTCTTGTAACAAAACGTTTCTACCTTTATTTCCTGTATTTATATTTTTCACAAACAACCCCTTTTGGATTTTTCCATTGAATTATCTGATATGCATAAGTATATGTCATTATGTTTGTTCAGCTGAACACTATTTAGAGATGATGTCCTGTTTCTTCACAATGCAGAGTTAAAGCAATGATTTCAAAATATCCTTATCATTTGGTTTATTGAATATTTGTCATCTGCAAAATTTTAATTTAATAACCAATCAAAGACTGATAACATTTCAGTTTAAAAAAAAGGTAAAATAATACTTATTGACATTGTATTTTCAGTGATGGAAACTGATGAAGAACAACATTTTAATTCCTCTAACATGGATGATATGATACCACCATCAAGAATGGAGGACTTAATGTATGATCATAACATTATATATGTGTTATAATAACAATAACTCTATATAAAAATCAAGTTTAATTTACTGATCATAATATCAGAAGAAGATATGTTACAAGTACAATTAAGACTATTTGTATGGAGGATATGATAGAACAAAGTTATATTTTATGGTAGTTTGAGAAAATCATCTTGAGTTATCACCCTTTACAGAAGGTTTTTGTTTGGATCAAGTTTTCTATAAGTGCATAAAGTGCAAAGTTGTGTTACTTTGTCTTACTGTGAATTGATCATATGTGCATTATGCTTTGATTGTTTTGGCTTGTAGGTCATCAATACATAGGTTGTTCTTCCAGTAACTTGTTGATAGAAATTTATATTAAAGTTTCTTTATTTAACAATCTTAAGTTTGTTTTAGCTTTTATTAAGTGTCTTACCAGGAAATTATGTACTCTTAATAAACAATGGTGAGTGAAACAGGAAGATACAAGAGTGTGTAATCTGGTGTGCTTTTTGTGGTTAGAGACAATAAGAATTTTGCAATGATGGAAGGTCTGTTTCATGAAATTCAGGTCGATGAATGTTGTATTTTTTTTTTTTTTTTTTGTATTAGGTTGCATTACTGAAGATCTAGAAAATGTCGGTCTGAAGTTTTATAATTCAGTTTTTCTGCTTTACTATATCACGAGTATAAAATGGTTATCTGTGTCATCACAAATAATAAATCCTCAATTTTTCCCAGAATCTATCTTCCTGCTATCCTAAGTGTTGACAAAGTTTAGGGGTTATATACATATAGAAACAACCTGGTCTTCTTTTTTATTCTAGTATCATAGCTGTTGCATATCTTCAAAAACAAGTGCCAGATTTTGATTAAGCTTGTAATTAAATTATATTATCATGAGATGTGATGAAAATCAAATTAGGTATGTAGGTCATAGGTAAAATTTTTAATTTAGTCCCTGTAGACAGTGTATGGGACGGGTTACCGGTATTTGTCACTGAAGAGGCTGGGTACTTTAGTTAAAACTTATTTACAGTTAATGAGTTGAGTATTTGTGTTTTATGCCCCAGTCCAGAATTTGTCACTTATATCAAGGCAGTGGGTTCTGGTTTGGTGGAGAAAACCAGAGTTCCTAGAGAACACCACCGACCTTCAGCTGATAAGTATTCTTTCTCACACAAGGATCTACCAGAGTGGGATTCAAACTAACGCAGAGAGAGGCACTTTGTTTTGTTAGTGCATGCTTTAGACCACTGAGCCACCAAGGCGCCAACACATAATGATATTTACTTGGTTAAAGCCAAGGTAAGTAATGTTTAAAATGATGTAATTTGTAGTTTATAAAATGTAAATAGTATGAGGCAACACTATAAGGGCAGAAAAATACAGTAAATCTTTTTAAAAAAATATAGGCCTAGAGGTTACTTTTTAAATTTGTTAATTAAAAAAAAATTCTTTGATTTATGTCCTTAAAAGCAGATTTATTTATATAGGTAAATCACTGTTTTGTTGCCAATGAAGACTATAGAAATTCCACAGAACTAGAAAACTGTAATTTGCCACATATCAGAATTTTACATCCAGATGTTATGCCTTGTCTTGTCAAGTTGCATAGAAATAAGGTAACTAATAAAGTTTGTGATTACTTTTCTTCTCCATAAACAATCATTTGTTCTGAAAGTTGCTTCAACTTATTATGTACACATATACTGTACAAAGAGATAGTCAATGCTTTACAAACACACATAAACACACACACACACACACACAGAATACTAAACACAATGAACTATTGGTTTTATTTTCCTTTCTGATTATCAAGTTGCAATCATTACCTTTTCATATTTTCTTGCATGCACATACATTTCTGTTTGGAATTTTTCTTATATTTCATATTAATTTTGACTGTTTTCTGTTTTTAGGATCTTGACATATATCTTGAATGCACAGATATGGTATATCATATGTATTCTTAAATTATCATATTTACCCAGTTTCAGTGGTATTCATGAATTGTTTGGACATTGATCATGTTAATTTGTTTTTACTTATTTGTTGTTTTTACAATGGTTATATTTAAATATTTTATTGGATTTGAAATGAATTGTTTTAATAAACATTTTTAAAAAAAATCAGTGTTATATATTTTGATGCAAAAACGATCCTATTTGTGCCTTATATTGAATATAACATAAAAATTCACGGTCCCGTAATATCACTAGAAGCCAAAATTTATTGCAAACTTTTTTAAAAAATTGCAATTGGCAACATTAGTGTTTATTATCAGAAAAACATTGTGATTTATTTCGTACAATAAAGAGTCTTTTGCAAAAACTTTGCATGTTAGATCTTAAATGTTAATATAACAATGTTGGCTAAGAGGGACTAGGAAATTTTATAATGTAAGGAAGACACCACAAATACTGACACAGTTGTTAGCTCTGTGAAGGTGAAGAAAGTCATTGTACCTAGAAAAACCATTGATCTTTAGCAAGTGAACTTTGACTACTCGATACATTAACCAGTCAGGATAAGAACCTTGTTGGCATTGTTGTCTATAAACTGACCATTTGGTCACTAAAGCTCACACAAGTTGGAGCAGACTTAGAATTTTCTAATTGAGTTCATCTTTCTTTAAATGTTTTAACTGTAAATTTAGAAGGAATACCCAAAATGGTGGTAGAAAATGCAACCAAGAAAATACTGGTAAGGGCCAAGGTCAATTTGTTTTGCAAACTTGAAAAAGTTTGGTGTTGCAACTACAGGTCAACAAAACCTTGAATGTGGGTCAAGGTCAACCAATTCTGCATACGACAAAAGAACATCCACGTCAAGTTTTACTACTATTGGCTCACTAGTTCTGGAGAAGCTGTAAATGTGTAAAAGTTAACAAAGCATAACACAGAGCAGATAAAATTATGTTACCATGAGCCTTAATCACTATCTTCTGAAGGAAGAAATGAACATGTGTACAAGTTAACATGTTAACAAGAAACATCAGACAAAAACAGATCAAAATAGAGTACAGTGTGCTTGTGGCTCAGAAACAATTTTATGAAAAGAATTTATTTTACTATTATCATTTTGAGCCAGAAGGAAAATATTATGATGATAACATGACTTAAAGAGATTTTTATATAGCATGTCTAGACATAAGAAATGGTTTGTGTACAAGTCTTATTCAGCTAAAAATATTTTTTATTTGTTAAGTTATGATGTTATAAGGCTTCAGGCTTTTTAAGTTAGAATATTTATCTTTAATTGTATGCAGTTATTTACCATGTACAACAACTCAATAATATAAAACATGAAGATTTCACAAGGAATAATAATTTTAGTTTGGGGTATACCTGCTACTTTTAACTGAAACTTCTAGGGTTATTAAAATGCACATGTATTACTTAAAATCTTATTAAATTATATCCATGCCCTTGGATTATTTTGAAGGTTATATACACAATTTTATTTATTAATACTATGATTAATAAAATTTTTTTAATATTTGGTTTAAAATAGAAAAGTTTCATCATAAATGATGTTTTCACAGTTTAAGGGTATTTTTACTACTTTCAATTTTGAGACTTCAAAATGATATAAAAGCCATTTTCTTAAAACCCTAATATACCCAAACACATACAAACAAATATTTTTTATTGTTTGGCCTAAACATATTTATAATTTCTAAAAAAAGAATTACATACCTAACAATTCTACATATTAAATTGTCATCAGGAACATAAACAGCAGTTCTGCAGTTACACCATCATGGCTAAAATTTGAGTTCTCCACCGTCACTTTTTAGAAACTGATTCGAGTTGTTTCCCTTTAAGCATGTTTGTATTTGGTACAAATGTTAGAATCTTGCCATTTCCATTTGTTTACGAACACAAAACAATTATATGTTCTTTAACAATTTTTTATGTTCAATTTCAAAAACTGATAATCGATTGTCTTTTTTCGTTAAAAAACAACTTCTTATCAATATTTAGATTGCAGTAATGCATAGGTTTATTTTTGTGGAAAATAGAAGCGTATTGTGAAATCTTCCCTGGAAAAATGTCTACATTTAAATAGTTAGTCAATTGTGAACCTACCTTTCCATTGAATATTTAACTACATGATTTATTTTACAGAAAGAACAGGTTTTTACAATTCCACCTTTTTAGTTTCATTACTTAGACAATTCCCGACACTGTCAGTGCCTGGTTTTCTGTTTTCCGGTATGAACCAAATGGCGTTCACTCGATTCTACCACGAAGTTAGCCGTTTTGAGGATATGGTACGAAATAACTACCGTGGAGGTTGTCACCCTTTTGTCAAGCCAATGATCGGCAATAGTACAAACGGAACCGATAACCTTTCGAGAAAATTGCTCCTGTTAGCTATGCTTCCAAAAAAAACCCATACTGTCAGTCATATTCTTATTTTTTCAATTCTCTCGTTTTATTTTAGATTTCCTATTTCTCAGACTATGGGGAACCATGACCTACTTAAAAAATTATGAGCTCCAATGTTAGGGTTTGAACCACCATCACCATTAAGACCAGATACCAAAGAAATGCAAAAGAAGTCACTGGGAATATACCTCAAATCCTAGAAATCAAAAGGCCACAATAACACTATGAAATTGGCTAACACTTCAAACCATCTAAAATCGTCAAATTACCTACCTGGATCGCATAAAAGTACTGAAGTTTGCAATTGCAGTTGCAGATGTCGCTAGTGAAACCGCGACACGTTGTCACTTGACTCTTTAATACATCCGAATTTTACTTCATCATTAATTTTTATAAATATTTGAAATGGCAATTTTATAAACATTGAAAAAGAAAATAGGGTTGTGTGTGTGTGTGTGTGTGTGTGTTGGCTGTTTTATTATTTTGTTGTACCTTTTTTATATTACAAACCGTAGTTTTTGTACTTTGGCTGGATTTGGTCTTATTCTTAACTACTCTATCTTATAATGGCTTACTTCGCAGTTATTAATCGTGTTCTAGGTTGCTTTGTCTCTAGACAAGAAATTTTTAAAATGCTGATATGATTTTTTTCTTCTAAGTTAAAGCTGCATTAAGTTTTCCAAAGAAAAAATTAAAACGGTGCTAATCTAATAAATGATGTTTCTAATGAACAATGTTACATTTGGTTCAACGATAAAAGCTCGAATAAATACAGAAATTACAGTATTTACCCAGCGAGATGCAGCATTTGGGATTTAATATTAGAACATGGTTACGTCATCAAAACCCGGGGCATTTAAACACAACTTTCAAACGGTGAAATACGATAAATGAAACACAGAACTTCGTTGAATTTGTCATTTGTGACTTAGTAAGAGATACATAACACCATTTCAAATACATCTGGATATTAATGAAAGACAATTAATGCAATCTGTCATGTTTCACCTTCGATTCTAGGGTTTTACGTACATCCGTGCGCATGCTCCAAGCTCATAATTAGCATCGTAAAACACTGACCAACCGGTCAGAGGATTCCGTTTATTTACAGCTAAAAGGAATGAAATTTTAGAAAATGAATCTCACGGATCGTGGTTAGAAGATATCTATTTAAAATATATATTTTTTTAGAAAATAAAAAAAATCATAAAATTGAAAAACTTAATGCAGCTTTAATACATGTATGGATATCAAAACAAAATCAGATATGGTTTAGTACAATATAACGTAAAGGCCCGGTCCTACTGACCGATAGACACAAAACGTATGCAAAAACAGCGGACAAGCAAAATTTCGGGGATGGCTTTTTCCGTTTTCAGTAGACAAAATTGGCAAAATCTCACAGTATGTAGCGAAAATGTTAAACGGATGTTCATCAAAAGTCTAGAGGATAAAAACGGATGGAAGTGGATGACGCCTCCAGACATAAGTATACAAGATACCTCCCAGATACAAACGCTTTGTCTGCTTTGGAATACTTTATATATGAGATGTATACACTTGCATCCTTTCTATTTCCGTGCAACTAACGATGTATAGACGTTCCATTTACCTTATCTTTCCTCCCTCTTTCTGTTTTCAACTGTGACTGAGTTGCGAGAAAGCCCAGAGGATGCAGAGAGGATACAGCGAACGTTAAACGGATAATAACGGATATAGAACGTTTGTTGCTCGTAAATGTCGCGCATTTACATCGTACACGGCGAAACGTTCATCCGTTCTAAAAGTTTTGCGGATAAACATACAGTGGACGAATGCTCGATGTATAGAGCGTATGAAACGCGTATGCAACGAGTACACAAAGGATACATCTATAACGTTTTCCAACAGACGGCAAGATTTTTCTACGATTTATATCCTCCTTGCATCTGAAAGTGCAATAGGACTAGGGCTTAAGGTAAAATCTTTTTGCTTTAAATGTGTTATGCCAGAGGTTTAAAAATAAAATTTATGGACTACTGGTTATAAATATTTTCAATTTGTAATAAAAAGAATATAATTTTTTATCCTACAGTTTTATTATGCAACATAATTACGTACGTTACGTTAAGGACGAAACGTCAGAAATTCTTAATTGCAAACAGATGGCTAACAACTAACATGTAATGAAAAAACAAGTTCATATCGTTCATCTTAGCTGATTTAATTGCACTGGTTACGGACAATTACACGCTGTTGATGCCAAATTTGTCGGTAATCGCGTAAAAATATTCTAGAATATATTCTGCACGTTTAAAAACCATCTAATTGACACAAAAACGCCTATCTAATGCATAAATGCAACTTTTGTATGAGAAAATTAACCGACATGTTCATTACATCTGTAATTGAGTAATAATAATGAACACTGCAGCTAACAATTCACGCCGCTGTCATAATGAAAGTACTTTAATGAAAAAAGCTGCACATTTTTCAAGTTAAATAAACTACATTGTAGAATTGTCTAGTGGGCCAAGCACCCCGGCATTAACAGCTTTGCCAACCTCTCTACATGTTCTGTCCTTAACGAATTATTGATACCCCCGCACATGTATCAGTTGTATGTACTTTAGAAAGCTGTAAAAAGATTTGGATGGCTGAAATAGACCGTTTGAGAGTAATATTGTTGAAAAATGACCAAGTTTAAATATCCGTAAAATTTGAAAATCATAATATTATGCAGCCAAAATACGAGGTGCGCATGTTCAATGTATATAAAACAACCTGCAAAGGTTAAGAATTGTTGGGTAAAAGCTGTAAGAGGAGTTGATTACACAAAATAAGTACCCTTTATGCGGACAGACAGACAGTCTGAAATCTATACCCCCCCCCCAATAAACTTCGTTTGCGAGTCGTCATAGCTTAAAAGAATTGTACCCTAGTCATCAACCGATCGAATCAATGTTTTAGTTCAATAAGGTGCGGTACATATATCGCGCAATATTTGCGCATTATAAACATACCGCCGTTAAAATGCAAATTGTATGAAATACATCGACATAACGTTTTAAATATTGCTGCTGAAATAAAATAACAAAGATACTTTAATCAAGCTAAAATAAAAAACGTGTACTGTATTCTTTTCCTTCTACCAATCAACGGGAATAATCGGATTGGTTGTATTGCTTGTTAAAAATTGGTGCTTTTATCAGTTATGATTTTTTTCTTATTTTGTAACAAGGTACAAGCACGTCGTATGTAAAAAAAAAAATCTTAAATAAATCTTGAGATGGCGAGATTAAATAAAGAACTTAGTAATTGGTCTATTAATCATGTTTTAGATTATTTTACTATCTATTTTTTTTCACAGAATCAAACTTAGTTTTTTTATTACTATGGCATGCAAAAACAGAATTTTGGCTTCAGGACAATTTGTAAATGTTAGATGAGTGTTGTTTAAATAAATTTGTAAGCATTACGAAATTCAAGGATACCAAGTGTACGATTAAGTTAAATTATCACCTGGATCAGAAAGCCAACTGACAAAACGTCAAAGATTTGAAGAGTGTAGGAGTTTAAATCCATCACCTTGGTAACCAGATATTACTATTATCAAGAATATAGTCTTATCGTATCACATTCGGCATAAACTTTTTTGACTGACAAAACCATTCTTAATGCACCTAAAAGTGCCACAAAGATAATTATAATTTAAAATAGCAATTTTGACATTTAAGTATTTGCCGATCCTTATTTTTTACATTTTACCGTGCCAAATATCCATCCCTGTACTTATATATCATCTTATCTGGGTGTTTCTTCTTAATTCAGAGCCGAGCGATTGTGCCTTCAGATAAATAAATACCATATATTACTACATTAATTTTTTTTTTCAAATATTAATTTTGACTACCACGTGTTTAAACATAAGTAATATATTTAACGATAAATTATTATACAGTGATACATTACTGACGCTTTTAACAGGTATAAAATTTCTGCATGCTGGGCTCATTTGATAGTTGATATATGCAGGTATGTAAGTTAACTAAAGCACAAATAAAAAAAACTGCACCGAAAAGGTCATATATATATTTTTTAAAATGCATATTAGTGTGTATCTACTTGATACGAACCAGAACTATTTATACAAAGCAATAAGAAACTAGAATAGTCTTGAGCCAAATACCCTTGCACTAGCACTTCTATTTGCCCCTGAGACCTTGCAGTTGACCTTTGAAGTACACAACTAAATGCGGTGGGCGAAAAATATCAGCGTTAACTAAATAAACTACTAGCCAAACAACATACCTGTTCATCAATTATTACGATTTTCTCTGTTATTTTATAACTACTATTCTTGGAATAAAAACATTCAAAAACTAAGACAAACTCGAGAAAGAGACAGAGAGAATTTTGGCTGAATATAAGCATTGGCTTGACAATATAAGGACAAACGAGAGCAAAAGATACAACTGTCCTTATATTGCCCTGTGTTAATTTTTGAATATTTTAAGAAAATTAAAAATAAAATAGCACGAGACGCAGTGAATATTTAAGACAATTTTTTTTTTTTTTTTTTTTTTTTTTTTTTTTTTTTTGATTTTCTAAAAATATATTTAAAAAAAAGATAACTTCTAATCACGATCCGTGAGATTCATTTTCTAAAATTTCATTCCTTTTAGCTGTAAAGAAATGGAATTCTCTAACCGTTTGGTCAATGTTTAATGATGTTTATTGTGAGCTTTGAGCATGCGCACGGATGTACGGAAATTCCAAAGAATCGAAGGTGAAACCTGACAAATTGTATTATTTTTCCGTCATTAATATCCAGATGTAATACCAATGATGTAATCACGATCCGTGAGATTCATTTTCTAAAATTTCATTTCTTTTAGCTGTAAAGAAATGGAATTTTCTAACCGTTTGGTCAATGTTTAATGATGTTTATTGTGAGCTTTGAGCATGCGCACGGATGTACGGAAATTCCAAAGAATCGAAGGTGAAACCTGACAAATTGTATTATTTTTCCGTCATTAATATCCAGATGTATTACCAATGATGTAATTTATCCCTAACTAAGTCACAAATGACAAATCCAATGAAGTTCTGTGTTTAATTTATCATATTTCACCGTTTTGTAAGTTGTGTTTAAATGACACGTTTTTTTTATTACGTAACCATGTTCTAAAATTAGATCCCACATGCTACATCACGCTGTTATTTCTGTATTTATTCGAGCTTTTATCGTTGAACCAAATGTAACATTGTTCATTAAGACATCATTAATTAGATCAGCACCGTTTTAATTTTTTCCCTTGGAAAACTTAATGCAGTTTTAATATGAACCTTCTTGTAGGACAGCGATTAAAATATATTACTAAATAACTTGATACAGAAAAACTTTGGATTTTGCAATAAATAAGATAGCCCAAATTGACAAAAAGAAGACAAAATAGGAATCTTGATATATGATAGACACATATTGATGTCTGTGATTAAATACATCCACGACTCAATTGCCCTGAAGTATATTTTAATTTCTTGGCAGAAACATTTACACGATGATAGTACAACACATTACAAAATGAAAGCTGATAGACACTTGGGCAATGTAGAATTTCTATCAGATACAGGTGTTAGTTACATACCCATACTGTATTTAATACGCCTGAAGACTTTATCTTTGGTACATTTACTTTCGTATTTAAAGAACCATTACTTCAAAATACTCCTAAAGATGTTGTTAACTTTTTTGGATTTAACTTTTAAAAATACTTTGCAGATAATAATTCACATTTTTATATGTGAAATGTTAAAACAGCGATAAAACAGATTTTGAAATCATTTAAAAGATCTAAGTACTTTGATACATCTATATATATTTCCCTGAAATAAATAAACAGAAATTGAATAATTAAAATATTTGTGATGCATTCGTATACACATAGATACCTGCTGGTCAGGTAGAATACCTAATTTCGGATTGCCTTACTTTTAATTCTTATTTAATGAGATGGAGGATAACCTTTTCATCGGCATTTAATTCTTTTTCATGCGATGCAGGATGACCTTATTTCAGTGAAGAACTTTCATGCTATTTTTACATGATGCTTTTTTATCAAATATTTTGCATTTAAAACAAATCCCATTCTTACATAATTGTATTTATGCTGTCTGGTTATCATGTAGTGTGTCTAGATCCGTTAATCATTTGAAGAACCTACATAATTATTCTGTTACTGATTTCATTACCAAAGATTTACAAATTAAATGTACACTATATGATTGTAAGTAAGTAACTTTAAAATGACTAGGCGTATATATCTAACGGTAATTATAGCTTGCCACCAACTAAAACTTGCTAATTAGAAGAATAATGAGAGAGAGAGAGAGAGAGAGAGAGAGAGAGAGAGCACGGTAATATTTGGATTTATTAGGTTTTCAAGTCATTTTTGAAATATAAAATTGGTATACTAATACATAGTATCATGTAAGAAGTGGTGAATTGAATGCATTAATATAGTAACAATTTCTTTTACCATTGTATTATGTAAATATATAACAAATACTTGCTAAATTTTGATGTGCCAGATGTGCAACTTAACAAACTTAATAGATCTTCACCCACTTGTTTCAATTTTACAAATAAAATCTCTACTACGAATTATGAATACATTAATGATTTGTATCAACATTTCCCAAAAAACTTTAAGGGCAAAAGAATGAGAATTAAATTCATATTAAGCATCATAATCATATCTTCCCAATGCACACATACAAACACAATGGCACTGTAAATATATATACTTATTGCTACGTACACAAAAGTATTTTAGTCATACAGAAATGAATTTTAAAACTTGCTACTATGAATAATAACTTGTTTAATGTATATAGCTACACGGGTTATTATCTAAGAAAATATTCAACATGTTCAACGGTAAATGTTTACGAGATGTAGGGATGCCTTCACGGTAACTGTTTACGAGATGTCTAGATGCCTTCACGGTAACTGTTTACGAGATGTCGGGATGTCTTCACGGGCTATTGTTTGGTTTTCAGTCTCGTCAGAAATTCAAAGAACCTAGTAGAGATTAAGAGATGAACTCTATTTGTAATTGTTTGATCTATCTCCTCGCACGTTATTGCCTAATTTACAGTCAATATAACAGAAATTATTTATCTTCGTGTATTATCTATCACCGTTGCAAAATGAGAGAAGATTTCTTTAAATTACAGGCTCAAACTAAGTTAACTTTTTACGTATTTTATCCTTAAATCCTGAAGTCAGATACAATGATTTCATTTTTCAAATGTTTCACATTTTTCCTCGACCTACGTTATTGTACAAAATGTGTACACATAGGTATGATAAAATCTACAATTTCTATACACACTGGCCAAATGATTCTTGTATCACCTGTTCAACGGAAAGGGTTAATATTACTGTTTGTCATGTAGAGTCAGTATCGTCTACCGTCGTTCTGTAGATACTTGTGGATTTGATACTTCGTTGTTCCTTTAATTAATCTCTAAAAAACAAAACCTGACATAACAAAAGGTTGGGGACGGGGTTAGTGGTACGTGTGATCGAGGAATCAGTGCTAACCACATAAACATCTGATTGTCAATAACATGAAAAAAATTTGAAGACGGCATGCTTTTTCTCGGAAGACTGACGTCCAAGTTTCTTGTTTTTTCTTCAACGTTGCACGAAATGTATACGTATATCTACCATTCCTATAAATTATCAACGCAGAATGAATTATTATTTTTCTGTATGATTACAAAATCAACATTTTATTTCTTCCATACAGTATAGGCGTACATCATTAAATGCATTTTGACACGGTAAAGAATCGAAGTCTACTGTATACATACTAAGATACAGCTGTTGTGATATATAAATATTTGAAGATTTATTTATATATTTAATTGATATTTTGTCAGGAATGCCAGATCCATACATAAATGTAGTGTTTAGAAGGTGTGATGTACAGATAACACAAATATCACCACACCTGATTATACTTTGTATCTTAAACCATGCAGTGGTTTCAGTCCAGCAGATCTTAAAAGCGGAACAAAACACATATTTAAAGACATATTGGAAGCCAAATAATATACCGTATGATACTTTTTCATGGTTTTTTATTTTTCCCACGGCTTTCTAGACTGAACGAACCGTTTGGCTTTACTTATTTGGTAAAATCAATTGCTAAACCTATAAGCAATAGACTTTATATTGCTAACATTAATAAGTTACTAGTAATCATTTTATTGCAAATATGTAAGATAACATCTTTACTAACGATGAGTTCCTTTTAACATAAAGAACAGCTTACAAAACTGTCGTGCAACTTGGAGCACAGAAGCTCAGTACAAACACCCGCGAACAACTTGCAAAACTGTCGTGCAACTTACAGCAGAGAACATCAGTACAAACACCCGCGAACAGCTTACAAAACTGTCGTGCAAATTAGAGCACAGAAGCTCAGTACAAACACCCGCGAACAACTTGCAAAACTGTCGTGCAACTTAGAGCACAGAAGCTCAGCACAAACACCCGCGAAACAAGGATATTCTTATATTACAGAATTACACCGTGTGTGTCCAATTTCAGTGGTGTAATATCAATATAAAGAATAAACATTTTATCAGTCAGATAAACAAAGGCACAAGTTCAAAAAACACGTGTTTGCACGCGAATAATTGTATATTTAATTTTAATACTTCTTGACACAGTTAGCGTGACCTTCATTAAAATATAGATTTTTTGAAAAATTGCCAGACACAATTATTATAAATAATTAGGTTTCATTTCAAAATATAGATAATTGACAAGCGATTGATGTAACCTGTTACTGATGATATAAGGTAAATGTTTACTTTACCGACATCGAGTACTTGAAATATTTTTGGCTCGTGTGAAACACAAAATGTTATTGTTAATTATGAGCACATAATCTCTTTAGATTGCTGTTGAATATCGTTGGGCTGAATAACCATGTCATGCCACAAAGGAAATACAACAATGAAAGATACTAGATAACAACAGGGCAAAAGGAAACTTTAAAAACAAAGAATGCTGCAAAATATGTATTTTAATTAGTATCAAACATGTTTCTCTATACATACTGTAGACGAGACTTTGATTCAGCAAACATAAACAAAAAATTGTTAGTTTTTTTCTTAAACCTGAAAATTATAAAAATGTAAAACAAAAAATTTTTTTGCCGATATCTGTACAATTTAAACACTCTTTTGGAATTCTCATAGTCAAATTTCGAAGGTCAATGACTTCAAATGATAAACCTTTGAATTGATACTCTATTGGCATTGCAATAAACCTCCATTGAGTGAAACTGATCTAAATGCGCAAATGCACAATAACACAACGCGGGGGGGGGGGGGGGGGATAAAAACAGCATTCATGGAAGTTGTAAATGTGTACAGCGAACACAAACAAAAACAGGCATCAAACTAAGTTTATGAAAGAAACAGCTAAACAATGTTAAAAAGAAGAAAAATATTTGACCACTGATTATAAATCTCCCGGTATTAGATAGATAGATGCCCGATAGTTTAGTTATAGTCATCATTCATCCCTCTTATTTAACAACTAATGTTCGATAAACAAACAATTAAAAAGAGCCTAGTGTTACCAAACAATGAATCAAATCAAAACCCTTGCATTAAAATTAAATTTATGTTATCTATAAAAATATAACGATTTCAGTTGTATATTATTATTATTATTATTTTTATTAAAAATATGGGTAAAACGAAACTGGTAAAGATGTAATATCCATTTAGGAAGCATGAAAAGGAAAATTGTTACGATATGTCTGACTGGATGGCGGAAGTAACGGGACTCGACAGGTTCCTTCAGACCTTAAGGACGAGCCTGTTATTTATCTAACGTTATCAGTCAATGAGCAGGAAAAACACCATTAAAAATAAAGGTAGTATTAAAGAATCTCTCAACCACAAGTAGGACTTTAAAAAATTTTTGCAGTCTATATAAAAGTTTTTATGATACTCTGTAGAAAATTGTCGTTAATGTTTTTTAAAGACAAGGTAACCATAAATTATTAGTTGAGAAATTTTCTTTCCATTATCTTGGAAGTAGTAAGTCCAAACTAAATAGAAATTCCTTATAATTTTTAGTTTGTTACAACGATATCCTTCAGATAATAATTTAGAAAGTAAAAATAGTGTTTTGGAATGAAAATCGGTAATGTGATACCAAGCATAAGCAAGTAGTAAAACTTAAGAAATGTAGGTGTAGTGGGCACGTTTCGTATTTGTTTTTCCTGTCACAATCATAGTTAATTGCAACTTGAACCAAGATACACCTGTGATTTCAAGGTCTTTATCATTTATCATTTTCAAAAACTGTAACAAATGGTGAGACTTTATTTTGAATACCAAAACTTTTTTCTTCATCAGATAAGCAACGTTGCAAGAAAAAACAACTGCCTACAAAACATGAAGCAATTGCGCAATCACATGTAGTTACACCATTAATTGTTTTGGGATTAAAGATAAACTTATCAAAAAACCTATCCTGAAGGTAAAGTGCATTCACTAAATAACACACAGTGTAAATGCCAGTATTTACAGAGAGAAATGTCTCCGCGTAGGAAGGTAATTCAGAATAAAGAGTAATTATACTCAATTGCTCAATGTTAATTGTTTTTCCAGTTTTATATTTGAAAAAGGGCGAAATATTGTACAATTACACTCTCATTGAACTTACACTTTTTATCTAATGACTGACACTCCTTGGCATACATAAGCTAAATACACAATCAGGTGTTTTAATTAGTTTATTCTATCCTAAAATATATGTATAAACAAGGTATTGAGGGAAACAACTGCAATTTAATCTCAAAATGTACGTTTTCGACATCGTATACGCAATGACGTTTGATGTTTGATAACCTTTTGGATCACATCGTCTGTATTGCGCTTATTCCTAGTGTCATCATGTTCTGATTTTGAATGCATTATTTTAATACAAATTAAAAATCAGCACATGACACTAGTGTAATGATGTTTGTCTTTTTGCTCTCCAAAGGTCGGTGTTTTTCTCCGGCTTATGCAGTTTCTCCATTATCCATAGACTAGCCATTTCATTATGTAAAACAATCTTGTCTGGGACGTTAACCTCCATTACAACAAACGTTTAACTTTCGAGCTGTTTTATTCTGCCGTCTGTTCTGGTTTCTATCGGTTAAGAAATTGTTTTAGAATCTGTTCTACTTTGGTTTTACATTAATTTCGTTTTTATATATTGTTATATTTTTAACATTCTCTACCCTCGAATGGCTACAATAATGCTGATGCGACTTTAAACAAAAAATCACTCACTCACTTAACTGCTCTGAAGACTAACTTTGAATGTTGTACATGAAACATGCTTTAGGCGGCCTAAAGTCGTGTAGTGCGGTGCCTATGGTGTGTACAGAAATAGTAATGATCTGACAGTTAAACCTAGAAATAATTCAGGACATTCATAACATATGAAATTATAGCAAACAGCTATAATGCTCTGAATTTTAATCTAGTACTTTCGTAAGAACCAAGTCAAAGTTCTCCAGCCACACCATCCATTGTCAGTGTATTGTCGTTTTGTCCTATGTCCGAACACTTTCTTTAGTATTCGAGTTCAGCTTTTTATATGACACTGATAATTTACAGATTCTCATTATTAACGGATGGGGCCTCGGTGGCCGAGTGGTCTAAAGCGCGCGCTTACGGATCACAGCGCTTCTCACCTGCCTGGGTTCGAATCCCAAACGGGACAGATCCTAGTGTGAGAAAGTTTGTCAGTTCGCTTGCCGAAGGTCGGTGGTTTTTCTGCGGGCACTCCGGTTTCCTCCACCATTCCAGAACTGACCGCCTCGAAATAAGTCAAAGATTCTTGACTGGAGCGTAAAACACCATTACTCCACTCCACTCCACTCATTATTAACGGGGACAGAAAAGGGTAAAGAAAACCTAATAAATCCCTCTGGTCCGATATTCTATGTCTGCTTTAAAAAAAAGTATTCACTGAAGGAATAATTTCTGAGCTTCACAATCATATATTGATATCTTGATTTAAGATCATAGAATGCAAATCCTTTTATAATCTAACCAAGTTTAACATTGGTCACTTTCTTTTACAATTATGTATTTTAAGAAACATTTCTTAATTTCGTATTTCGTAACATTTCTTAAACTCAAAATCTCACCTTCTTCAAAAAAAAAAAAAAAAAAAAAAAAAAAAAAAAAACCACTCGCTTACAAGGTTTACGAAATCTTATTGCATATGGTCGAACATCTATTTACAACATCCCAAGGCGTCCGTTATCTTTTATAGATCTTTTTCTTACATTCTTTTCCTAACCTCTTTCAATATAATTACAGTGTGTTCACTGATTAGAAAACTGAAATAAAACCAGAAATAATGTACTCTGGCTATATTTAGTTTAGTTATATTAGTATCTCGTTTAGCTTTTAAATTATAGGTCAATGCCTTAAAGTTTAAAAAAAATAATTTAAAAAAAGAGAATTTTGTGTGTAAAAATAATTTTTCCGTAGTAACTCCGGTGTCCAACTCAATAATGCGAAGTTATACAATTATTATCCATTAGATAAAACGAGCGAAAATTTAAAATGCATGTATGTATCTTGTACTTACTAAATTAAATTACTAAACATATGAATTATGAATCTACCAATAATTATCCCCGATTTTCACTAATGTAATTTACTTTAAGCATATCATAATTCGCAACTGAGTTTTAAATCTCATCAAGTTTATTTATGAAATTATCAGGAAAAGCAAAGAAAAACTACCGTCATGCATCATTAATCATAACAAATCTCCTGTTTTCTTTATTATAATTCACACCGTTATTAGCATTAAAATCGAACCGCACGTGTAAATGCTGTTTTACCGCATCTTTTAACGCACGTGAAATTATCCTTCCAGCTTTATATATACGATTGTATAGATGTATCTGAAATACAGATTGAATGGATTGTGTCCAATAATTCGCATTACTTAAAGGAAATAACAAAATATATCTATAACATTGCAAATTACAGTTTCAGTGTATTCACAGGGAAAATGATACAATTATATAAGTGAGAGAAAATACATAATTTTTATTTTTAAAGTTAAATAGAACTATGAAATTCTTTTGGAAATCTATAATTTTTTGTTTAATGACATATTAATAATTTGATTATGCATAAACAGACTGATAGTACTTTTCATCATTTTAGTATGCTTTAACGCATATTTAATCAGGAAAATGAAAGTGTTAAATCTCAATGGAGTCAATTCTGTTTTTGATTTTATCTTAATCCAAAGGAATATTTTAAATTCAATTTTATGGTTTTGAGACGTGTTATTTCATCTTTATGACGGAACCGGAACACGACATAACTCTACAATGTCCGGAAATGACAGTGACCGTAGAAGATTCGGACACCGAGATAAGTCCCGACGACGATGACGAGCATATTGATCGACCATCACTAGATGGAGAACGACGACCTTCAAAATGGAGTGCCACAATCTTGTTTGTTGCTTCCGAAATTCAGCTGATATTTAATTTGGCAGAGTTGTGTCCTCAAGAAGGATTTGAAACAGTACCCAAAAAGGTATTTAATTTCTAAACTAGTTAGAATAAGAAACTAAATTGTTCTAGTTGATTTGCTTAAATGAATTTGTCTACAAACTTGCCATAGAATTATATTCAAAGTAAATTTTCATTAGCAAAATAAAATGTGTTCCGTATAGTTTCCTAAAAAGTGATATATTATTGTTATGGTTTTAAAGTTCAAACTGGGGGTGTTAAAACGGTTAAAAACGTATGGATATTAATAATTTATATACTTTGAAACTTTGACTATGTAACTTTTTAATATGGTGTTTTAATTTTAAAGGGTGAGGCGAAAAGCAATTAATAGGATAATTTAACATCTCCCGATTTTCTTGAGATTTGAAATGACTATTTTGTTCAATTAGGGAATTATTATTTAATGAAATCGTTGTCAAAAATAAACATTTTTCACCTGAAGAATAACAGGTACATGAATTATGTAAAAAAAAAAATATGCAAAATGCTTGAGAATTTTGGGACTAGAACCTTTACACTGAAATTGCCATATGTTATGGTTTAACTCTTCATACAACGTATGTTTTTAATTTGTATTTTAATTGGTGTTTTGTTAATTTCAATAATTATATAAAATAATTGAATTGGAATTTGTATGGGCGTTTTTAATTTGCAAATAAAAACAAGATAAAATTCTTCAATAGTAATTGTAATATTATCATGCTAAACAAAGGAACGAACTATTTCTGATTGTTTACCTATATTTTATTCTAAAACAAATAATCATGTGTTAAGTTGAAATATAAAAACAAAAAAACTTAGTGATTAAGTAAGCGTTAAGAAAATGTTACAGTCAAATTACATAATCTACAGAGTATATAACTAACGACAACGGTATAAACAAACAGCTGACTAAAAGTGAAGAGACTATAATTCAATTCATTTGGTATAATTTATTTATGAAAGAGCTTAAAAGTTCGCCGTTACATCTAACAATTCAACAGGTGCCAATCTCTTGCTTCCACGCACTAATTTACAGTTCTTGCCTTTTTATATCTTGTGCTTTGATAGGCTTCTAGTGTCAAACAGAAGTTCAAGAATCACAGTGTGGTACTTGACCTATAATTTTTTCTGTTTTTAACACACACACACACACACACACACACACACACACACACATTAGTTTGAGTTAACAATATCTCACGGTATTCAACTGAAATAGTTGCTTTTCGGTTTTCCTCATCCGAAAACTGATTCTATGACAAATACTTATATTAAGTTATGGTTAAGTTCATGAAGTTGCAATCACTTTTTTGTTTTTCAAAACAATTAAGAAATTTTTGATCTTCGCCAAAAAATTTACAACGATGCAGTTTCGTCTTAGGGTGTATGGTATTTTGATGTTACTGTTTATGTCATAGTGTAATGAGTATTACGTCATTAGGCTTTTAAACCAAAAAACTGCATTACGTCAAATATGTATTATGCTCGAGAATGTATACAATTGTGTATTTTATCTGCATAAACTTATTACTTAGTATTAATCTATGTAGGTAAAACGCTCACTTTGGCATGTATATCTTCTTTAAATACTGCAGTTGTAACTGTACAAGATCAAACCAAAGGTGGTTAATAGTTCAGGAAATTACTAAGTATAATGACTGCAATCGTTTTTCAAATTTTAAGATGACGCTACAAAGAATTCTCTTTTCGATTGTCTAAATAAACGCATAGGGTCATCTTTCAGATCTGGTTCTGCCTTAAACATTTTTACTCAGTGTATACGTTCATTGTCATTAATGTTATATAGTAATACTGATTTATTATTAAAACCAAATGGACCTGCCTTTAATCTGTTTATTAAACATAACAACGATCAACAATCCCTATTTTGTTATGTTTCCTATATGTTACAAAACTTAAATATAGTCATAGCTGAATCGAAAGTTATTGGGAATAGTAGAAACCACGCACTAAGAATAAAGAAGACGCCTAAAACTGTCTGCACCGCACACATAACACTTGTTAGATTTTTCTTATTTCATTTATTAATAACAAATGTTATGTTAAATTTCGACATAAATCATGGAAGCAGGCCAAACAGCGGTTTCAGACAACATTGGTGGTTACTTTATAAGCCGGACAATGTCGCATAATACAAATTATAGACCTTCCACACCAAATTTGGTTCCAACAGTTTATTAGTTATTTCTTTTCATTCATCGTAAAGGTCTTGTTTCTAGTCTATCGAACTTATTTAATAACATTCTAACTTAAATAATTTTAGAATGTAAACAAAGATTACATAGCAATTGCTTGGTTGGCTTGGTTTTAAAGATTATCATAATTATGAACTAATGTTAAAGAATAAAAAAGGAGATAAAGCTCCTTGCTCCATGCCTGTTTATCTTTAAAATCCACCAGAGAAAGATGGTTTAAAATGTAACATAAAAAACAGGTAAACAAGAAAATCAGTTGTTAATCAAAGCACTAATAATGTAAGAAAATAACGAAAAATTCCAACATTAACTTATTCCAAACGTCCCTCTTATAAGCAAAAGATTGTGCATTATGCAAGTCAAAGAAAAGAAACCTGTGAGTTTTGAAAGTCTTTTTGAACCCAAAATATGTATGAAACAGTGTTTGTAATCCGAACATTATCAATATCTTAAAAAAATAAACAAATCAAACAAACCATTACTAATAGTTGGAACTTTCTAATCAAAAAGTTTAATTGGACTACCAAAATAAAACGTTAATTTCGTAAATTTATCTATGGACACGTGAGAACACTTCAATTAAAAAAACAAAAAACAAGACGTCAATTTTTCTGCAAGTAAAGTTATATACTGAATTAACCTAATCTTAACCCCTTGATCAAAATCCAAAAATAGAAAACAGGCAATCTTTAAACATTGTGATAAATCAAAAGAAAAAATTAGAAAATGGATTCACAGAAAACTATTGAATTAAAATCTTGGTATTTTCTAAAGATTAATCAAAGAAAATAAAGACCAAACCACAGGGAGAATATTCACGAATTAAATAAAATTCAGATAATATAAATGACAAACACAAGCTTCAATTTATGTATTCATTATACATAAACGCCTTTCGAGATTTGACATTCAATTTTTCAGCATTTATAGATGGATTCTATTTCAGGTGATGAAGAAAATTTGCTCATAGTACCGTAACACTTAAATATCTCATTTAATATTATGTAACACCAAAATTGTTTGCTTTCTTCCTGGAAAAGATTAAAATCACGATTTCTAATTTGCTGTTCTCAGTCTAAACATTTAAAAGGTTAAATCAAATTTTGATTGACTGAGTAGTCCACATTAGTATTTGATAGTGTCTCCATCTAGGCCTGATTTGAAAATTAAAATACGGCATCAGTTGTTGTTGCTGACCTAGGACGATATTAATATTTATTTCTTAGTAAAGCAAACAGCCTCGGTGGCTCTCGTGGTCTTAAGCTCACATACGGATCACCGGCTTAGATCGAATCCACTCGGGCAGGTCATAGTGAGAAAGTTTTCAGTTCGCTTTCCGGATCTTTACTTGGGCGTAAACACCGTTCCTAATTAATCGGAATCGGTGGAATACCATAGAGTGATCACACAAGCGAAAGAGTAAACATCTTCTACTTGTGGAAATTACATTACAGCAAATAACTTCCACATTGTCTAACTTTGTATGTATTTAACTTTGTTATGATGTATTTATTACACAAATACATATACTTTCGGTTTTTTCTATCATAAGACACTGTTTAACAACAAATATAATTATAATGATAAAATAATAATAATAATAACCATATATTATATGGTCTACTGCCATTAAATCAAACTTGAGATCTATTCCGCGATTTGAAGTAAAAGATATACCGAAATGTCGTTGTATTCAAATAAGCATGCTAGTTTATACATCATTGTTTATCCATGTTCTTACCTAAATACTTATTTTGCATTTACGAGAAATTGTAATTATCACCATGTTCAAAGAAAATAGAGCAAGGATCTGGAATGTAGCGTTTGCTTCGCGTATTTGCATGACGTTATACATAAGCAATAAATTATGACGTATTAAGTCACTACATTGACTTGTAAGTGCAATTAATGAAATCATGCGCTGGCTTTGTTTGGGGTGAAGTATAAAAACTGTCAAATTAAACGGTTAAATTAAATTATGTTATCTCTTTTTATAGGAGATTTAAAGAAGTTTTTTGTAAACATAATCAATTAATTTTGAAAAAAAATATATGTACTGTTCGAATTCCTAAAATTTTATCAATGTTAGCTGAAAATATATAATCCTCTTTTTCGGACACATAGAATCATTGTATAATTTGTCCTTAAATCCATATACATGCAAAAAAATCGTGCTATAAAAACAATATTGCACTTGTGTAATATCATTTTGATATCCAATATTACTGATGTTATATTTTGTTGTAACGTGTATCGATTTAATATTTTGTGTGTCGTAACTTGTTAATGTTACCGCTTTTTAAATTCCCCTACAGTAAGGAACAAATATTCCGACACGATTTTTTTTCAGATCATTCTATTAACAAACGTTCATATTTGTGTTACAATGATATTGAATGTACTAACTTGCTAGAAAAACAATAAGCACAAGATAAATTCAACTCGTTTGGTCAATTTTAATACATTAAAACTCATTAAAAGATCTTTATATACACACTGGTCAGTGTCTATCCGATTATTAAAATGCATTTAAGTATAAAATAAATTTCGTGTGTGATAATTGGCTTGATTTTTATTTTATTTTAATGGTGTGAAGTCCACATTCATTATTTGTTTGCGAAAAGACTCGAGTTACGTATATCATTTTTTTATTTCTTCATTTACAATCCCGGGACTGGGACGTGTTTTCGCTTTCGTTGGATAACCCGACATTTCGAAAATTTTCCTTTGACTTCCTTGATGAACAATTCCATTCGAAAGCAAGCTTTCTGATCATTTAAATACTAGTATTTTTCTTGGATAATCTATAATGTATTCCAAAAAAAGTCGCTTTAGAAAACATACTTGAAATATTTTTAAGCTACCATTTCTTCCAAGGCCAAATAACAATAACGATAATTACATTTTACGCAAGGATGTAGATTATCTAACCTCTCTTACTTCGAGAGTGTTTTAATTATTGCAATACTGCAATGTGTAGTATATTCATATATCTTTAATGGTTTTATGGACAACCTAAATTATATTCTAATGGAATTTTTAGCAAGAGTTACATCTAAACCAGACTAATTTTTGAAATGGTAGAATCATCACAGATGGAGCGTTAATAATCACGCTTGATGATACAACACTGTTCATATTTGTTCTTATCTAAACGCCTTCGTGGCATTTGAAAGTATCGTTATTGTGTATTTTCTTACGTTAGATATTTATAGACATTATAATTGCGTATTTTCAAACGTTATAAAGAGAAAGGAAAAGGGTACATGTATTTTGATGGCAATAATTCTAATAGTAAATGTATTATAACATATATGTTCTCTGAAATTCCGATTTTTATTAATTTGTATAAATAAATGGAGACAAGGTGTCAAGGCGTTTTTTTTTTTTTAATTTTTTTTTTGTTTGTTCCAAATTTATGAAAGATTGCCTATATTGCGTTAAACTTAAATTATCCAATATTTAACCATCAAACGGATGAAATAATACTAATTCCTATTCAAAATTACGTAGCGATTCATATTTTGTGTCAAACTTTTGAATTTTGAAAGAGGTAATATAAATATATATCTTTTCATAATGGATAACATCATAACAAATCAGTACATTCTGAAACTATCAGTTACTATTATAATAAAGGGATATTTTTATTACACCCCTTTTCTTTGTTGTTTTCTGTATTATAATATTAAAACCAACAATTGAGGGGTACTTTATCCTTCTACTCATCGCTTTTGGAATCAGTACTTCACTACTTTGAATGCAACACTATAGAAAGAAGTTTTTTAAGTTATTCTTTCTGAGCCGTTTCCTTAGCATTTTATCTCTCCATAAAGAATAAAAAGAGAGCAGCGTCTTTATGAAATGCTGCAGAAAATAATATTCTTATTATTGTTTTTACTTCTTACGTATATAACAAAAATACTTTAAATTTTTTTGTGCCATATATGCACATTTCGGAAAATCATTCCTAAACAGTGCCACTAGGGACCGAAAAGTTTGCTAGATAAAAAACATAAGCCAAACAGTTAAATATTAATGAATCTAAAGTTCCAAAATTATATGAATCAAAATCCAGCTAAGAAATGCTTTGCATGAGGGTATAATCCTTAGATTTGAAATTTTAAAAATTAAGAGTGCGGAAAATTTTGCTACTTGGAACATTTTTTGACAGCAAAAAGTACTGTTTACTGAGTTATGGATATCCTCGGGGAGTTTTACTTCACCAGCAGCGGTACCCGCTCAGGGGTAGTAAATATCTATCAAAAATACCATTTAAATTTTATGTGCCTAATGGCACATATAAGACTAAAGGAAATCAGTACCCCAGTTCTTTACGTTTAACATAAAACACTACAGGGAAAAAAAAGGAAAAACAATCTTTTCTTTTCCACTTGCGTAAAACACATAAGAAAGGATTTCTCTCAGTTCTTTAAATTTTAAACAAAACATTTTAGGAAATTGGTTCCATCAGTTCATTTTATATAAACGATTTAGGGATTCAATTTAATCAGTTCTTTACCTGTAACAGAAACACTTTAGGAAAGCGGTTCTTTCAGTTCTTTCCATTTTACATAAAAATCTTTAGAAATTCATTATTTACCAGTTCTTAACATTTTACATAAAAAAGTTTAGGAAAGTTTTGCCTTTTTTTGTATTTTTATACTTAACATTTAAGGAAGCAGTTATTTAAAAACAACACTTAGAAAAGCCGTTACTGAAATATATTGCCTCTCTTTAAAACACAAAAAGAAAGCAGTTACTTATCACTCTACCTTTCAATACAACACTATTGAAATGCAATTTCATCAGTAGATTAATATAAAATAAAGCACTGCAGAAAAGCAGTGTCATTAGTTCTTTATGTTTGCATAAAGCAATAAGGAAAAGCACTGAAACAAAACATCCCTTTCAATACTTCACCATTCCATACAACACTATAAAAAGCCGGTCTTCCATAAAACACTATAAAAGCCAAGATACTTAATTTTTCTATTTGACTCTTTTGGAAAGCCGGTATTTCGGTACTAAACATGTATTTCATTCAATAAAACACTACAGAAAGGCAGATCTTTTAGCATATCAAAATTCGACTAACCAACCAAACAATCTCCAGTGGTTTACTTTTTTAAAAAACAATTTAAAAGCAGTTTCCGTAGTAATTAACCCCTTCGATAAAAGACGATAAGAAAGTTGTTCTCTCAATTCCCCCAAGTACTAACTTTAATTAAATACTATTGGAAAGAAGTTGCCTTGTTACATTACCATTTCATACAACTATACAAATACTTGTTTTCGAAGGATAAGTTACATGAGATTTACGGTATTATTTATCATACATTTAGATAATTAGTGGCTTGTTTTACACTTGAAAAATCTATTTAATAATCAAAATAATCTTGTTCGGTGAGTAAACATTTACACAAAATAAGCTATAAATGGACGACGTTGCAGGAAAAAAATTGTCTTATTAATGTTCTCCGACAAGACGATACACCCTTGATTGGTCGTCACTGCTGTCCAAACGGAAATATTTAATTATTATTTAAATAAATTTAAAATTTTGGGGGTAAAGGTTGAGCAAACCTGTTGTCTTTTACAGACATCTTCAAGAAACTTCTCCCATAACATAATGCCCAAAAATTTTTATGTGTTTTACATTAAAACATTATGACATTAATTTAATTTAAACAACATTTCTCATTCGTCAGCACCAGAGTGGAAAATGTGAACTAAACAAATACTAAACACATGTTGATTTTGAAGGAATTCCATTCAAATTCTTCTTAATTCATATCTGAGTTTTTTAAATTTACTCGGTAAATATGTTTATTTAATATGATGGTCTGTACGAAATGTTAAGTTGGGATGGGTATTTAAAATTATTGTATTTAAAATCATTTCATTTATTTAAAATGTTTAGCCTCATTTGGAAATCTTGAACTACTTTTGAAATTTTAGCAATAACAAGTTTTTTTGGAATTAAAAATTGTTCATTTTTACTCTATTATTTAATAAAACAAACATACCAGTTCTTGTCCAAATCACAACCCCCCCCCCCAAAAAAAAGTAAAAAGTTTGAAAGTTGGCAAAATTAGTTATACAAGTGAACTTCCACCAGGAAAATGAGGCCGGGTGCTCCGAAAGGTTAATATTATTATATCTTATGATTTGTGACATCATTTTGTCTTAAGTCTGATGACCTTACGAAACAATGTATCTACTAAAGCATTGGTAAATGTAAACTATCATATCAATAGTTTATAATTGTTAAATCGGATCTTGAAATAACAAATCCAGTACAATGTGGCATCTTTTCCTGTGTTAGCTATGAAAGGTAAGAATCCCATATGAAAATCGATCGTGACATTTTTTTATCTTATATAAGCTGTCTGTAAAAAACTGGCACCGAAAATTTTTTTTTTGTTTGCTACATGGGTATGCTGTTCATGTGTTAAACTTATTGTTGCAATCACCGTGTTTGTTACAGTGATTTATACTAAATTTACATGGGAGATCGAATTATCTGAATTTAGTTCGTACTAAATTACTTCAGTTAAGTCGTAATCTGAATTCCCTATGAGCATCCGAAATAACCGTGATATATTTCTGCACACAGTTAACGTTACCGCTTGATTTTTGTTTTGCACACACGACGTAATGCGTAGCCGAAAACATCACTTCCGGTGAAAACATGGCCATTTTTGACATCTTAAATCCCCACAGCATCAACAATTTCTTTTTTACAGAATTATTTTAAGGTAATCGTGGATGCGCATAGTTTAAAATACCAAAATTACTTAAAGTCAAATGGTTTTTCTAAAGAAGATTGTATAATTCACTGTCACAAACAAAACGACTCAAACAGTAAAATGGCAGTTTAGGTTTGTGATTCGAACGTGGATCGGTCTAATTATTCTTGATTATACTGCAAACAAAAATATACTGAAGATACCATCAACAAAATGTTAGAGTTTTTGATAGACAACATATTTGTTGTGTTTGGCAATATTATCTTTTAACAAACAATCGGTATACCAATGGGCACAAACTGTGCAACTTTGCCTGCTGATTTGTTTCTTTATTCATATGAATCAGAATTTTTACAGAACCTTGTCATATCTGGGGAAAAGACTGTCACTAAATCATTCAACTACACATACAGATATATAGATGACGTTCTATCTCTAAATAATCACAAATTTGGAGAATATGTGAATGTCATCTATCCAAGTGAGCTTGAAATAAAAGACACGACAGATTCTCCATGTTCTGCTTTATATTTGGACTTATACCTTAATTATGAACCCACGAAAGGTTACATCTGAAGCTATACGACAAACGAGATGATTTCAATTTTTCTATTGTCAACTTTCTTTTTCTTTGCAGTAATATCCCTGCTTCTCCTGCGTATGGTGTATATGTTTCAGCGTGAATACGGTACGGTAGAGCTTGTTCCCACTAAGGGGACTTTCTGCAACGAAGCAAATTACTTACAATTAAATTGTTGACACAAGGATATTGGAAGCCTAGGCTAATCAAGGCCCTTAAAAGTTTTATGGCCGTCATCACAATATTGTTGATAAGTACTAATATGTAGTCACTGTATCCAAAATTATACTGGATATATTTGACTTACCATAGTTCTTTGTTCCTTTCATTCTCAAAATTGACTTGCACGTGGCGAGTGTAGCTAGCTAGACAGGAGGTGCTTACCCTTCCGGAGCACCCGGCCTCACTTCCTTGACAAAAGTTCACTTGTATAACATATTTTGCTAGTTTGTAAAGTTTTTACTTTTTTTTTTTTTTTTTTTTTTTGGATTGTGATATGAATAAGGACTGGTATGTTTGTTTTATTATTATTATATCACATCGGGGTTCTATGGAAGAAAAAAAAAAATTAGAGGAAGAATACCGCGTTGTCTTACCACGATTCTGTTTATTTAATATAATATACAGTATAGTTATATTATGGAATGTTTTAATTACGACACTGTCAACATGTAGTATGGTTTTGTTCAACTTATAATAAAAAGAATGATATCTAAACCATTCTTATTTTCGAAATTCTAGATACATCACAAATAGACTGTTAATAAATATGCTATTTGAGACACATTTTAGCTTTGTTCCTGCCTGCATGTTAACGCATATTTGACATTATATGTGTAATAGTGTTTTCAAATATATTAATGAGAAAAAAAGAGAGGCCGGTTTGTCTGAATTTCAAAACAAATTGCATTAAACATATAATTTTTCGAAGATTTTATTTTGTTAATAAAGCAATAAACAAGCTTTGTAGAGCCAATTAAGCCAGTAAGTAATCGTTTTAAGACGTTTGTATGAAAAATAATCTGAAAATATTTACTAGCATTTAAATCATATTGTAACAGTATCAAGTGACCCGTCATAAATTGATAGTTTCATGGTCATATGTTTCTTTAAAAGCTTTATCTTTTTTGTACATTTTTTTTGTAAAAAGTTGCATTGACTATTTCGAGAAGTGCAATTCATAGTTATTTACAGCTAACTTTAGTTTACGTTTCAAATTATCTAACATTCCATCGTTAAATATGTGTGAAATAAAAATTACTGCAAAATTATGCAATAATTACGATTGTGTATCAAAGCGAATCGAAACGTGAAATTGAAAACACGAGGTATACATTATATAGGACCTATTGTTTCCAAGTTTATATTCTTAATAGAGCTTTCAATGTATAGTTAGTAATGAAACTTTGTTGTATTATTTACAAGACGTTAATCTACTAGCAGATGTCTATAAGGAATACTTAAAAATATATAAAAGATAAAAAAGGGAAGAGTATCTACAAAAAAAAAATTGATCAATTATATTTATTAAAAAATTACGTCACTTAAATATTGAAATATACACGGCTTTTTGTTTTCATCAAATAATATAATACTTTAAATGTTCTTTGGGGGATGTGTTTTATATTCCTTTTTTAAAAAAAAAACCAAAAAAACATAAAAGCATATTAATGTTACACGAATAATTAAAGACTCTTTTTGTTATAGTGTTACCTCTTATTTACCGGGCTACCAAGAATATGTGTTACCCAAATGCACACAAATGCAATATTGACGTCGTACGCCGTCATTGCACATTGCAAGTTTGTAAGCCTTTAATATTTTTATGAAACGCATATACATCCAAGCAGCATTTGTTCACTATTTGGTAAATTAATTATTTCAGTATGTGCGTATTTATTGTTTCGTAAATTAAATGGGAAGGTTTACGTCTTTATTTAAAAAAAACATTAAGCTCACCACTAAAGTCAAAAGAATATTATAATCAAGGGTATTAAATACTGGTTTTTTTCTGTTTTATTTTTCTGTTTTATTTTTCTATTTTATTTGTCTTTTAGTGTTCGTCGTCGTATTTCCTTTTGCAAAGAACAAGTTTTAGTTACAGATTTCCCTTTTACACATTAAATGTCAAAAGTTCTAAGTTTCGAAATATTTCTTATGATTTAATGAAAATAAACTGAACATTACACGTTTTAATTGTTTTCATAGTATGATTATACATTGGCGAATTGAAACAGCTGTTTCGTACAACATGTTGCATATCTCAAAGAAATTTAAGTTGGTCCACAAAATGTTGGTCAATTAGCTAACAAAAATAAACACTTATTCGATAAAAAATGGGCGTTACATATTACATCTTCATTGAACTAAATATTCTTTTTGAACTGGATACGTCAGTAATTATTTTATGAGCTATGGTTTTATACCTGAGTAGCCATACTAAGAATCTTTTAGATAATTTGGGGTCAGAAAACAGCTGATTGTCAATTTTTAATCATAAGGGATCAGATAGTGTTAATTTAATGGGCTACTTAAATCTAGTTGATAACTAAAATATGGTAAGTATGAATTAGTTATCTGTGAATACTACTATAATGATCAAAGAAAAATTATCTTTAGATTGTTGATTAAATGTTTTTTAAATTGCTATCATAGGCTTCTGGAAGTGCGTAGAAGATATGTAGAATGCTTGAAATGTGGAGTTATAAGATGTTTATTTATAATTATATATCCTGTAATGACATATGTAACAAGTATCAGGGATATGTTTGTTATGTTTGAAGATGATTAAACATCTATCAAAACATCAAAATTATATATATAGTCTCAAAAATACTATGTTTTCAATGTCAGAGTTGTTTATATATTTACATATATGTAATTATGAACGGTATTTTAATTGAAATATGTTTTCTCAAACAAATAGTTTTTTTATTGGCTATGGTATTTACCTAATATTGAATAAACGACAAATATATACTATATATACTATATTTTCCTTTGATGACATGCCTATCTGTATGCTTAACTGTACAATTAGGTAAAGTTTCTTTAATTTTTATCGAAGTGATCATTTCTAGAATGATGGAGGAAAACCAGTGCCCGTACAAAATCACTGACATTTAATACGCGAAATTACAAACATTATGAGACAATAAACCAAACCAAAACGGTTAGACACTGCGAGTGCTCGGTTTATACCAATCGGCCACCCATTTCAGAGCATTTTGTTCCTTAAACAAAAATGCGATTAACTGTTTTGAAAAAATAAATAATTTTTTGTGCACCTACATGTACTTTGTATTTGGAGAGTACAAATAAATTTCATGAATTTACGTTTTTTATATATGGTGTACGTATGTTATGGTTTTTATGTAATAAATTGTACCATGTAACAAAATTTTCAGTCGTCATAATTTTTTAAACATTATAAAACTAGAATTTGTTCCCTCATGCAAAGCATTCTTAACTTGAATTTAGATTCATATAATTTTGGAACGTTTGGTTCATTAACTAGCAACTGTTTGGCTTATGGTTTTCGTATGTTTTACCTTTTTCGGCTCTAGTGTCACAATAACATTCGAAACTGCTTAAATACGACACATCAAATTTAACAAGTATTTTGTTATTTGTTTTCACTGACAAAATGAACCGATGTATTAAGTTAAGAAAAAGTTCAGAAGCAAAGATAAGAACTTATCATTCTTATTTATTATTTTTTAGGAATGGCATTTATAAAATTTCCTGGAAAAGATATATCAAACGCTTGCAGTATAACATTGTTACGATAATAGTGAAAAATGAGACCAAGTAACTAATTTATTAACCCTCTCAATATTATATCCTTGAATTACAATCAAAAACAAAAATAGCTTAGACTGAGAACCTCAAGAACCAAAAGATGCAAAACTTTTTAGAAGTACTTTGACCCTTTAGTCCTAATTGATTTCAATGCAACATCATAAGAACACGAGCTATACTAGTCACAATATATACCTCATTTTCTCGAAATTTGGTGCAATGCTTTTATCTTAGTTATTTTTCGCCACAGGTAAGCAAAAGGGTTTTGTGATGCATTTGTTCATAATTATTTTTACACACTAAAGTCTTAATGGGTTTTGATGGCCCAGTGAGTATTGTATTTACATATAATTACATCAGATAATAACCATTTATGTTTAAGTACAGAGTACAACCAAATATTTATACCTATGATTAAAACCCTGTAAAGAAAACATAAATTCGATACGTCTGATGTATGTGGTTTTAAATCTTGAACTATTTAGTATACGTTTCCAACTTTATATCGCGTATCTTAGCATTGACTCTCATTTCGTAGAATTTTATATAAATATATGTTATTTGTGGCTCATTTTGGATGCTACAATGGCACTGAAACCGACTTCGCTGACCATTTATATGAGTAATTTTTTAACGTTGAGGGTTCTGTAATCATTGTTTACATTTGAATTTGTCTTTTCTTTTCTTGTTATCTTTGGTTGTTTTATCATTACTTGTAAGGTGTCGTGTGATTGTTGCTTTAGGATTTTAAGTCATATTTTCAGTTAATTTTCTTTTACTTTTTTAAGATTTAAATATATATTTTCATATCAAACAATTCTAATTACATGCTTATTATATATTATATAATACAAATACCTGTTAAATATGTATGTGCTATATGTGCACATTTCGGAAAATCATTCCTCATCAGTGACACTAGGAACCAAAAAGTTTGATAGAAATTAAAACATGAGCCAAACAGTGAAAAACTAATGAATCCAAATCCAGCTAAGGAATGCTTTGCACGAGGGAACAAACCTTAGTTTTATATAAATTTAAAAAATTAAGACGGCTGAAAATTTTACTAAATGGCATTTTTTTTCTGACAGCACAAAGTTCTGCCTACTGAGTTACCTTCAGGGAGTTTACTCCACCAGCAGCGGTAACTCAATCAATGAGCGCTGAAAAATCAAAAGTTAACGCAATCGCACAACTATTACACTCAAGGCTGCATCTGTAGTGTTTTTTAAACACCGCATATCAAACAAAACGGCTAATAATTAGCACGAATAACATAAACAATAAACCCCAAAACCGTGCTTTATTAAAATTAACAGAAGATTTAAAAAAAAGTTATCGCGACTTTAATTGTTATTTTCTCAAAATAAGCTTTTTCTATTATCTGGTTGAAAAAATATATTTCTATTTCTGCTTATTTTTGCAGACATTCGTAGGTTAGATATTTCTCGACTTAAAAAAATTCTAGAATTATAAAATATTAAAATAGAATAATAGTTTTCAGATATTGGACAGGCATGGTACCAAAAACCAGTATCAAGGTACTAGCCGATACTTTATTTTTTCATATCCAACAAGTTAGATTTCACGCTAATTATAAAGTACATTCATAACTTTTCAAAGTCAGAAAAATTATTTCATCTGAAATATGATATTGACTTTACAAAAATTTGCAAATGCTACGAATGACTTCGGCGTAAAACAACATTACTCCACTCCACTCCTGCTTTATAAGCAGCATCAATTTTTTAAGTACTGATTGAATAATAATTTTTTTATTTAATTAAAATTCTACACATTAAAACATTCCTTTTTTCTGTAGCGAAATGAAATCATTTCTCATAAAAAAAATTAAAAAGTTAAACAATTTTAGAAAAATAAGACTCGGTAGCCGAGATGCTTAAGGTTTGGGACTTTGTGTTAGGAAAAATGATAACAATTAAGATTTTTATCTTACTTAGGATACCTTGAGTGCGAAAGTTTTGAGTTGGATTGTCAAAAGGTCGGTTTGTTCCACCCTTTTAAGGATTGTACATCAAAATAAGTGATTTTTGTTACCGAGGCATTAACTACTCTACCTCTGACAAAATACTCTAAGAAAGATGGCACATCAAAATAAACTGAGGCTCTTACCGGTTGTATGAGAGTTCCTTACCTTATTGGTGGGGCACATAAAAAAAGAAAAAGTGAACGGATTCTTTATGGTGCATTCTATTTTAAAAAAAGATTTAAATATCAGCGGATGAGATATAAATTCAACAAAAACTTTGCTACCTACTACGAGTACTTCATATTTTAAAGGAGAAGAAGTTAAGAATATAAGACAAAGAGGGACTTTGCATCGAAATAAGATAAGTATTTTTTTAAATTGTCGAATATTTAGAAGGGTCTAACAAGCACATGCTTCGTAAGTATCCTGTTAGGAATAATACATGGTCAGTAGAAAAAAATACCGGGTTTAGCTGACAACTTACCCTTGTGTTTTCTTCAGACCCTTAATCATTTTTTTACCATATACTTACAAATCATGTTACATATACTACGTTACAAAACTTATACTCAAACTTTTAAAATGAATATTTCAATTCTTTTTCTATTATTACATTAAACACAAACATACCAGTCCATGTCCAAATTACAGTTCAAAAAAGTAAAAACGTTGAAAACTGTCTAATTCAGTTATACATGTGAGCTTCCATCAAGCAATCAAGGGAGAGTGCTCTTTAATTACGCAAATTCCACTGTATCTTGTCGCAATTTATTAATGCATCATGAATGTCGAAAATTAAAATTTATATACAGTGTATAATTTTGATTTATTCCTTATAAACGTCAGAGGACAAGAGGTTATAAATTATATTAAATGATATAAATTAAAGCTCTAACAAAACAGATTTCTAAGACACCTGTGTCAAAACAAGAAAAAATAATTTAGAGATTTACAACATTATTATCTTATCTACAAAACAGATTTCAGTCAAAGATGTTTAAAACTTTATATGTCAAACAAGATAGACTCATGCTGATATAACATCAATCAAAATGTATGAAGTCAAAAAGTCAGCAGGTCGATGTTAAACGTAATGTTACCTCTACACGAGGTTAATTAAAACACTGGCGATTGCGATATTTACCAATCAAGAACATTTAGAAACGTTTAAATTTTATTCCGTTTTATAGTGACCAATATAATTCGGCTTTTGTCCTGAAACATTTTTTTCTAAGTTCAATATCTAATGCATGATGCAGTTATAAATGTTTAAGTCCGAGCGATAAATCTGACCAGACTATTTCTAAGAGTTTTATTGTATTCATCTTGTTTGAATTAGAATCCATGTATTGGTGTATTAAGCAATGTATAAAAACATTTAATATGCTGTTTTGGTTCATTCTTTACTGTATCCTACAATTTTTTTTTTCAAATTCTGCAAGATAAGTTTTACAAAAAAAAAATAATAAGGTGCACTATTTATGGTGTTTTAATTGCTAATATGATCGTGTTGTCAATTGTCAAATGCATTTTAATTTGAAATGCCTCAATATGTATTAAAAGTTTTATATTGACTTACGTAGACATTTCAGGAATGGTAAAATTTCTTGTTATGAATTAACTGTGGTTCAGAAAATACACACTTTATATCTTCTAAATGCTAATCTAAATCAAATTAATCACAGATGGTTTCAATTGAATGCTTATATATATATATATATATATATATATATATATATAAAGAGAGAGAGAGAAAGAGAGAGGAGAGAGAGAGAGAGAGAGAGAGAGAGAGGATATTTAACAGTGAAGTATGAATATGAAATTTATTTTGTCGAGTGGAGTGAGAAAATCAATATATTCACGAGACGGCGCAGCCGTCGAGTGAAAATATTGATTTTCTCACTTCACGAGACAAAATAAAATTCATATTCATACTTCACTTTAAATGTTCTATTTATTTTATATCACATGTTTGGTTAATTAAGACAATAGATTGCGCCGTCGACGTACAGATGTTACCGTTGTTGACGATAATAAACAACATTGACAAGGTACACTGTAATTCGCTCGTGTAATGGTTGACGCAATTCGAAAAAAACCTGCGGCACATAGAAACAAGTACAGGGCACCCGTTCGCAATTTATTAAAAAGGGGAGTAACTCTAATTAAAAAACCCTCTAAATTGCACGTAAAGGAATTCGAAGTGAAATACATATATTTTTACCGGTGAAAATTTATGTATTTCACTGCTGTGAAAATATGTGCTTAACAATTAGATATTTTCCATTATTTCATTATTAATATAAAATAAATAAATATAAATATATATATATATTAAAAACTTGTAATATAAACTGAACATATGACCTAAGATTATATTTCACATTTGTCTAAGC
Organism: Tegillarca granosa; assembly: GCA_029721355.1. Taxonomy (NCBI): domain Eukaryota; kingdom Metazoa; phylum Mollusca; class Bivalvia; order Arcoida; family Arcidae; genus Tegillarca; species Tegillarca granosa. Next base: position 11,053,358 of record CM056603.1, read on the forward strand.
GTTACACAAGTTCTTGATCTTACACTTTGATACTAAATCGTGGGTTTAACTACAAAATCATTTATGAGTATATTTAAAAACAATTTAGGGTTACAAGAAAAAGAAAACAAAAAAGATTTTAAATTCATTTTATTACAGTCCATTAACCTTCTCTCCCTTAACATGTACACATTTTTTACATCTGGTAAATCCAGAATATTTACCAGTAACATGTAGTCGAACTTAATTTTCGATTTCAAACACTAATTTTTAGCAATATCGCGTGTATTTTGAGAGTAAAACTGACAACTAATAATCAAAGTAAGCGCAGAACGAGTGCCATAACAAAAACGGGTTCACTCTAAGATTTATTTTTTACGTAAGAGGAGTATTGTCATGGATACTGTGTATTTTTCTCATACCAGTTTTAAACGCAAAGTTGTTAAAGTACTAGTGTTAAGGAAACTTTAATATCTCGTCCGTATTAAATATTTAAGTCACGGATAGAAGTGTTAGATACGGAATTTAAACAACTAGTCTAAAGCATTGAAATTGAAAAAAAGATTGTGTATAGAACCATAAATAATAATTCAGTCGTTTTGGTAAAAAGTTTTCTTACGTGTCTCTTAAGACCCTTTCACCGCTTATGATCTATTCCTCTTTGAGGTTCAAAAATAACATTATCAATTTTAACTAAATTTCAGTAGCTTCCTCAATCGCCCAACATTGAATTTTCTTTCATTTTTCAACATTTCTTTGGAAGTTTTGACTCATTGTACTTTTATTCTTTTGTTAACAGCTTGGGTAATCAACAGAAGCACATACAAAAGACGGGCGCCCTGAATGATGGTTAGTTTTAGTAGTTCATTTTCCTACCTAATAAATCATTGACCGATCTGTGGCAGTTGTTTTGGAACAAATAAATAGTATTGTAACATTTTATTCAAAACTTGTGTTAATTATCCAGACGTAGAACAATAATTTTATTTCTCTCATTTATTATTACTATTTTTTCATTCTGACTTTTTAAACATCAAATGCATTAGTGAAGCCTTTTTGACGTTGAACTTTAACTATTTGTATATAGCTAATACATTTTTTCGAAATTGTGTTACAACTGTGATTAAACAGTTAAATCGATAGCATCTCTGCTTCAATTTTACATTTGCCAAACATTTACAAATCGTAGAGTTGAAAGAGTTGATTATGTTTATATGTTATTGTAACATAATATCGAAAACACGTTTTTTTCAAAATTGTTTGTCTTAAAAAACATAATGTTTATAGCTTTCTTTTACGCACTAAAGGTGCTTGATCTTTTTCAGATAACTTTATTCCTTATATAACACTTTTGCTTTCTGAACATTTTAATTGACTGCAATAATCATGCATACTTAAAAACACCAATTAAAATTGAAAATCGGTGACAGGTCCACTTTTTTGTTATGAGTAACATACATTTTGATAAAAAAAAAGAAGGTATGGAATTACTACAGTATTGCAACAACAAAACTTTAGTTGACCCAGTCAGAAAATTAACCCAGGGTTATTTTCATCCAAAAGATGAAAGATGGACGTCTGTTTGTAACCAAACCTAATGTTATAATTTACAAAGAAAGCATTTGTTATCAATCCAACATGTAAACACACGTGGTGGATATGTTATAAAAATTCTATTTTTGGAACAATAAAATATGCCAAAACTTTTTTTTTTAATCAGCAAATTTGATATTGATGACGTAAAAGTAAGATGACTATTATCTCAAAATAAAAACCTTCTTGAAAATTCAAACTTTGTTTGTATCTTTATGTTAAGTTTAATTTGAAATGTTTGATAACATAAAGCGCAAGAAAGAGTATAAAAGACTTGTTTCAAATAAATGAATTCGATCATTGAAGTCAGTGAAGTGATTTTTATAATGGTTTTTTTTTTCTTATCTGAAACAAAACTTTGTATTAAAAATTAATGCTAAGCTGTCATTTTCAAATAAAAAATATTTCTGATTTGATAAAAAGGGCATCGCTTATTTAAAAAAAATTACAAAAGGAAGAAGGTTCGTACTGAAACAAAATTGATGTTTCAACTTAAAATGAAGAGTTGTCTCAAAATATATATTTAAGCCGTCATTACAAAAGTATCTATCTTCTCTTAAATATGTTTTATCCTTCATTTTAAAGTGTTTTTACATTCAAAGATTCTATATGATAGAACATACATACATATATATATATATATATATATATATATATATATATATATATATATATATATATATATATATATATATATATATGTCTATATGTTCCGATTTCTAGAAAGATTAAATATAAAACAATCGGCTGCAGTTTTTTGCACGATTTCCATAATCCTTTTACGAGCTGTAATAACAATTGTATACCAAAAATCTTTAATTCTAAGATAAGTAAAACTCGTTTGTAGACCTAATTGAATTGTGAAATCTGTTTTATGCTTGGTTCTACAAAATGTTGGGTTGTCCAAAGCACTGTCTACGCCTAAGGTTAAGACTAGTTTTATTTCATATGGACAATTAAGAAGCAGGTGCTTTATCATGCATTATACATGTATAAATGTGATAAAAAAAAAGTACTCTTTTTTTTCAAAAAAATTAATTTTTAATACCATCTCTGATTGTTTGTTTGTATGAAATGTTGACTTTTTAACTCGTTTTTTCATGAATGACCAAAAAATAATAATTGTTTTCCTAAACCAATTATTTTTTATCTTTTAACTTGTTAATAAAAAATTTTTAAATAAAATTAAACAAACAAAATAATTTCGTTTGTTGGAAAAAGGAAAACCGCGTAAAATAATTTTTATTTATTTTTTATTCTATTTTATTCATTTTCCCTTTAAAAAAGTAATAACAAGTTCAAACTAATCTTGAATAATGCCATAATACAAGCTGTCTTACGACCTGGCCTACATAGATATAAAATAGGCGAAACAAGAAAGGTTATACCAATATCTTTTTGATCTTGAACAGATCCAAAGTAAATGCAAAATCGGTAGCATTTTTAATATTATTTTTAATATTTGGTTGAGTTCAAGATAAAGCTCTCATACAAATATAAATTCTGATAATGCTATTAAAGTTACAATTTCGGATCAAGGCAAGCTTCAACAATCTAAGTCTCTTTTACCATTCAGTACTATAATATACTACAAATTACGGGGATGTAACTGACCTCATTTATAACGTTATCTTTTATCAGATTTGTCTGTGACTTATCTACCCTGTAGCACAATAGTTCGTTGCACCAAAAGCTAACAGATTAACAAAAAATGCACTATTCTACGCAAAAACGTTACGTTGGAATGCAAGATAATCAAAGAAATAAATTCAATTTGATATGGAAGTTTAATATTGCGTTGCGTAATGTTGTTCGTGAACACTTATCTATTTCTGTTCTTGTTTTCTTTCTATTATATTTTAGGATTTGTAGTATATATTTATCAGTATGCTTCTTAAGATTGTTTGTATACATCTTATACGTTTTCCGACATTAGTCTAGTATTTTGCCAAGCTATCAGAAATGTGTTAGTTTTAACAATCTTATGTTCGAATCACATTTTGATACATTATACAATTTACACAGACAGGTGCCAACATTTGGAATAAATTTCACAAAAACATGTGCATATATAAATAAATTATTGTGTCAAACTGCCAGATAGAAGTTTTGTACCTCTAATACTATCGCCGTATTAAGGGGATTAATTTTCGATAGGGAAAATTGAAGGATACATGTAGGTGATTTAGGATAGTAAAAAAAGTTACAAAAATCGCCTGAAATCTGAAATATTACATTTAACTATTGTGGTTGTTACTTAATTGCGTAGGCAATTTTTTGATACATTAACAAAATCACAAATAAGTTTTGTTAATGAATAGAAGTGGGTGATTTTTATATTTTAATGACGTTAGAAGTGTATTAATTTTCAACAGAGCGATGAGCAGAATGGGCGTTTAGATTGATAAAACAAAATCTGCATTGATTTAATTAACTACCGTATCTTTAAAATAAGTATAAAAACATTTACTTTCCCGTCTAATATAAATAAAAAAAGACGATGTGACGTTTCAGGAGGCTACTTTTTAAAAAAAAATGATTAAAACGCAAATATTTGTTATTTTAGTACACAAATCTTGAGTCTTAATAAATAGAATTAACTAGTCTTTTACTTCAGTAAACAAATTTAAAAAAAAAAATTGCAGTAACAGATTTGTATTTAGAACAGGAGTGGGCACGCTTAATTAAGTACTCAAACCATAATCACTCATTGCGATAATGCAAAGGATGTAAAGGATGAACGTCCTGTAACAGTAAAACGTGCAGAATTCGTTTAATTAAGAAAAATATACATAGTTATATCATGAAAAAGTACCTAGTAACTAAAAAACTGGATTTGTAACTTTAACCAAGAACACAAAACTGAAAGCGAATGAAATAAATATACAAAACCTGCTGATACCATGAAAAAGTAAGAGGTAAAGAAATAGACACTTGATGTTTGATGTCAGTTATTATGAAATAAAGGTGACAGATTAGTAAAATGTAACTGACAATAACAATACAACCGCGAATACACAATACGAGTGAAAAAATACTAGATACATGATAAACACGTAATAATGTCGGCTGGAATTTGAATTGGCACCAGTCATAATGGCATCTACTATGGTTTCAAGGACATTTGTTAGTTTTTAACTATCCCGCTGATTTCCCAGCTAACGACCGCTGGTCAGAAAATGTACATAGACGCCATAGTTTATTTCCTGTTTTCCATGCATTATATATATTTGACAAATAAATAGAAAAAGTACATTAAAATACATGTAATTTAATTAATCATTCTTTGTTTATCTTAGTGAGTGTCTAAAGTGTGGTTAATTTTCTATAAATTTGTTGCATAATCTTATCGAAGATATCAAAAGTTTTTGCCTGTCTATGTGTTAAACGGGCTACAAAACGGATTTGTTTTCTATCTTATCCAGAAAGTGTCATCGAGAACATCTGCCATGTTCATCAAAGAATGTGATAATCAAGATTAATACTTTACATATTAATTAATGCGCCTTTCTTCTTGTAAGAAAAAATATAAATGTACTTTTTCTCACATCCTGTTTTTTTTTATTCCCAGTACAAATTGATTTGAACAATCATATATAATACAACAGTCTCTAAAATGTACTTGGCGACAGCAGACGTAAAAAAACAACAAGACACAAAAGGCTGAAAAAAGCTTAACGAGAAAACACACATATACACACTTTGTGATCACGGATCATAAAATTTAGGCTTAGGACAAGCACTAATGTTATAGTCCTATTTTAGATTCAAATATCCCTTAAAACGAATATTTTAATAACTGTAAGATAAGCCTCATCCTTTTCAGTGGGTCAAAAACCGTATTTGTACACGTAAAGAATAAAACATTAAGTTAACATTATTATTATTATTATTATTATTATTGAAAACATAAGCGGATAATACACTCCAAACTACTCTTTAAGGGAGCTATTTAAATGACATTTTGTTTAAATAGAGCCTATACACAAAGGACCCAACCACCCCAATAGAACTCGGCTGGTTCTCGTTGTTGACTCCCCCCCCCCCCCCCCCCCAGCGAAATCATTCAGAATATAAGAAAGAAGCTACCAAACTTAAGGCTTCTACGGATTTCTTAAACAAAAGTAAACTATGTCATAAAAATTATATTTTACTTTCTAAATCAAAGTTTCCTTTATAAAGCATACAATTATATAGTATTAATTTTTCAAGGTTAAAACAAAAAATCTTGTCAGTGCATCTACTAAAATTTCTGTAAAGACCGTTCTTTCATTGACAAACGAAAGTATTAGGTCATTGTATGTAAGAGTGAATAAATCAAATTTGGTAGTATAAATAACTTAAAGTAATACATGTATATAGGATAAAAACACTCTATATCACATAAAATATTGGCATTTCTAGGTAACATGTTACCTCTTCCACGTGTTTTGGCATCATCAGTGAAGATTAAGTTTGGCAACAACACGTGTCTACTACATGTTAATTCACACAGGCAAAAACAAAAATGATTGATTAAAGTGTTTAGATGTTTTTCCTTTTAATTCAAATCAAAAACACATTTTATAATCAAATTTCGTTTTTAATTTACATAACATAGATGATTTCGTTGATCAAAAACTCACTTTATTCAAGATGAAATGTTTCTTTCCTTTGTACTAGATAAATTGCATTTTTCTTAATTTTGAGCACATGATGAAATATTAATAAATAAGTCGAGTTGTCTTTTAATATATTTTAACACTTCTGCTTGAGTATGTTTGGTGATTAGCACAGATTCAACAATGTACCTTAAGCAGCTTTATTAAAGCGTAATACTTCATTTTTGCTTTATATCATCCGACAACCAGTTTGCTGTTTTCAAATTAATTTTTATTGTGACGTATCGTTGGATGGGTCAGCTGTTTCCAGGTACGTGTAGACTTTTTCCAAGTACATGTTTCTTTCTTCTTCTTCTTCTTGAAGTCTGCTATTGTTTAAGTTTGCAACTTTTACGACTGATCGCTTTAAAATTCTTGCAATTTAATGTCTTTTCATCTACAAACAGTTTAAATGCTTTACAATTACAAACACTTATTTGCATTTTCTTTCTTAACAATTTGTTTTCTTTTAATTTCACAGTTATATATGTTATTGTCCTGAAACATTTTAAGACTTGTACTGTTCAGATATTGAATTAAATGAAGTAATATTGTCAAAAATACTGGTTAAAAATCATAATCAATGTTTTTTTTTAAATATTTTTTTTTCTGTCCATGTTTGCTGTGGTCAGTGCATTCTTATATAAAAAACCTATATTTTTGGGATTCTTATACTTTGGCCGAATTCTCACAGATACCGTAAACATAGGACTTTTTTTCTTTCTGTCGCATGATTTAAATAATTTATTAACATAGAAATATATTATTTGGGCACTTAGCACGCGTGATACCTATTTTTGACAGTTTACTAGTTTAACACACTGATGTTGAAGCTAATTATATTGTTGTATCTTATATTGGCATTCTAAACAGCCCAAAGTACTTATTTTTCTTACATCGATGAGGGTTAATAGTACATGAGTAGGAGTGAGTAAGGTTATAAAATTAATGAGAAAAACAATAGAATAAAACATTACACGTGGGTACATATTGACTATTAACCAGTACATTAACACGTCAAAATTCTAAAACACAAATAATTTATCACGTCTTTATTTTTGCAAATTTATCAAATTATTCACATTTTTTATTTTTTTTATTTATTTATTTATTTATTTTTTTTTTGCATAATATAGATATTTAGCGTTTTTCTCAGCTCCAGTATTTGTTCTAATCAAGAAGAGTGATATCCTTTCATCAACTTAGAGCGTTTATCTCAAATAAAAACCTTATAACCACTATCAGCCATGTTTTTATTATATTTTTTGGGGTTTCAACTTGTATGTTTCAGGTTGCTGTAATAACAAATAAAATCAAAATAAGTCGTCTTTGAAAGAAAATTTTATCTTGATAATATGTTAAAATTATTACATCTAGATATCAACAATATTTCATTATGCATAACAAAAACAGTACATAACTTATATAAACAATAAGACTAACATGATCATACGTCACGTTTGTTATCAGTTCTTAACTGCGTCATAAAGATAGTTCGTGGTCATGGAATCTATCTCTCTATATATTTATATGACGTATGGTAGTTACGCGCTTTTTTTTCTACTAATATATACCAATTTATCACGTAAGCTTCTACTTTAATCTTTAGTTTTGCGTATATTGGACCACTGGATGTTAAATTAGTGGGGTGGTTCTGGATAGTCTATTGTACCATGACTGAAACACTGGACATTTACATTTGGTCCCATTATGTTTTTGTAATTTATTGCCTTGTCCTGTTTACCTGTTTTATAATTGACTCGGGTAGTCAGTGCATTGGCTGTTTTCAGTTAATGTTTTAGAAACAATTTTCTTTTTTCTCTAGAGGGAAATTGTTAATATTTCTGTTGCTGGGACATGGTTCAATAGTCTATCAAGGATTATGCTATTGTTGAACACAGATGTATTGAAGCTTCGTTGTAAACAACTATGATGAACATCTCCAATCAATCCGGAGATGTTACCCTTCTTGTTTTACATTAGTGTTGTGGTTTTTATCCTTTTCAGAAATTGTTCATTATATATTGTTATTGACAAGTACATTTTATACAGTTTAATTTATTGTTTTTATTTCTTAAACTTTTTTAAAATGCTGAGGAATGCTTTTCTAAATCAAGTACAATTTAAAGATTACGTGTGTTAAGAAAAGAAATATTTACAGCGAAGGCAATACATAATAATGATACTGGCATAGATATGTGTATTTATGTACAATATCAAAAAAGAAGAATTGCTATCATACAATTTATAAATTCCTGAGCTGTTTTTATCAATTAAAATATTTGTTATTTCTTATCAAAAAGTAACCATGGGAACTTAAGCTAATGCAGATGGATTTTAAATCTGATGGAAAGAAACATTAAAGTATATATAAGTTGTACACACTGTTTATAATATATATTATATGCAGTATCTAATACGAGATGAATTATTAGGCATTATGTAAAACTTGGCCTCGATCTGTTACATGACCTTAATCAAAGACCTATTTAATTTCAATGCCAGATGAATATACATCATTCTTTGGAATCGGTTGAAAAACTCAAAAATACCAGTCGTTTTCTTAGTCATAATTCGAAAAACAAAGTAAATTCTTTGAAAACTGGCTAATTCGGTTAAAATGAACTGGGCATACAATGTTAAGACTTTGTTATCAGATTTAGGTATGAATGATCTATGGTTAAACCAGAATCATATATATGTTGATTTTAATATTTTAAAACAAAGATTAGAAGATCAGTTCTTTCAAAGGTGGCAAACGACATTGAACAGTTATTCTAAAATGAAAACTTATTTATTGCTTAAAGAAAAACATATTTTTGAATCGTATTTAACTTCTATTGATAATTTTAAATTTAGACAATGTGTAACAAAGTTAAGAATTAGTAGTCATGATCTTAATATAGAAAAGGGTAGATATAACAATACTAAACACAACCTTCGATTTTGTAAATGTTGTAACATGAAAACTGTCGAAAACGAATACTATTTCTTGTTAGTTTGTCCTGCTTACTCAGACCTTAGACGTAGTTTTTTACGCAAGTATTTTTGTCATTGGCCAAATATCCATAAATTCAAATATCTTATGACTTGTTCCAGTCACTATTTAAATAATAAATTATCAAAATTTATGTGTTTTGCATTTAAGCATAGAGAAAAACTATTGGTTTAAAATGTAAAATTTTCTACTGTAAAATTTAACTTCATATTTAGATGTATCCTGTGCGCTATACATTTGTATCTGATTGTGATTAATGATAGCTATAAACATTTTAATGTTTTATGCTGAATAAAGATTGATATTGATATTGTTAAACATAAAAACTTCCACCAGGGAAGTGAGGCCGGGTGCCCCGGATGGGTAAGCACCCCCAGTCTAGCAAGCTAATATTGGTTTATCTTGCCCTGATAATCGTGTCGTGTCGGGATTTTATTACGTAAAATTATATATATATATATATATATATATATATATATATATATATATATATATATATATATATATATATATATATATATATATATCAATGTTCAAGTGCAAAAGAAGTAACAAATAATAAAAATAATATAATAAAATAAATAAATAAATAAATACTTAAATAAATAAATAAAAACTAAATTTGTGTTTTTAAATTTTATAAATAATTTACAACTCAAGTTGTAAGGAAGTAAAAATGTAAAAAAAAAAAAAAAAAAAAAAGAAAGAAAGAAAGAAAGAAAAATAAATAAATAAATAAATTAAAAAAAAAACTTATTTGTGTTTTTTTTTTCAATTTTATATTATATATTATATATCAATGCCCAAGTTGTAAAGAAGAAACAAAAAATTAATTAAAAAAATAAAAACTACTTCATTTGTTGTTTTCAATTTGCTTCAATGCTGGTACCAATTCACACATATTTTCATATTTTCGAGTAACGTGCGTCCTTTAATTAGATTCAAAGCAAGGTTAGAGACCAGACCATGGTCAAATAGACCAGTTTTAAGTTCTATAGATAAATTTTAAGACACACCTTAAATATTTCATCCAGATGGTAATTTTCACTTGTTTTTTGTTCTTGAACCCCGTAATACTCGTAAAACAATGATTTAATACCGAGAAATGGTTTTATCAGCCATTACTTAATACCTTACGCTAAGTTAAGTGTTATACCATTGTCTTTCACTTTGTTCTTTGTAAAATGTTAAGTATTATTCCATTGTCTGTCAGTCAGTAAGGGTACACTCGCACTGGTAGGTACGCAGTTTATTTGTGTTTAGTGTGATCATAGAATGTTTAATTGCTTTCCAATGATTAAAGTATAGTGTTTTAATAATAGCACAGGTGTTTATTAACTTATTTCATTTTGTGTCCTAAAATAATAAACAGTATTAGACTAAAATGTCTTCCCCATATGCATTTCTTAAAAAATGAATTATTCCGCATGCAAATTGAAATCTAAGATTTTACATTTGCCAAAGAAGATAGGCGATTTCCTATACGTTGTGAATGTGCCAAAATCCCATAGACCCCATTCAAATACCTTTAAAATTTAAAAGGAAAAGAACCGGGTTCTATAAAATAAGGTTAGCAGAATAATAATATATATAGTTAGACAGTCTAAGGTATTAGCAACCAAAAGAAAAGTATGCAACAGGCAACGCACAACAATAAATATGAGAAAACTAGAGAATTTTGAAATGGGTTGACGAATTCTATCGCTAATAGCATATTGTCACTACATATTTTGCTGTTTAATTTTAAAAAGTTTAGAGTATAGTTTTTAAACATGCAGCTTAAAGTTAAGGCTTGCATAACTTGCTAGTTGTAGTTTAAGCAAAATACAATCCAATGTTTAAATGCTGAAATAGTAGCAAAGAATAGTATGATTGTATGATTATAGATATGAGATCTAACAAGCAGGCAGATTAAAACGTTTATTACTTATATGAAAGCTTGTTTAAGAGTTGGGCCCTACAATACATTCGATTGTTTGATTATATTGCATTAATGAAAATAAAACATTACAAATGCGAGTCACAATGTCAATGTACTTGTGTTTGGTAAAAAAAAGGAAACAAACAAATAAATAAATAAATCAATCAATCAAAAAATAAAATAAAATAATAAAATTAAATTAATTAAATTAAATTAAATTAAATTAAATTAAATTAAATTAAATTAAATTAAATTAAATTAAATTAAATTAAATTAAGTTAAATTAAATGAATAAATAACAATGTACCCTTATCCAGCAACGTCCCGGTACTATAATTTAAATATTTGAAACGTTGCAGTCAATATAATGGAAGCTATCTAAAACTAAACTTGACATGTTAATCACTTACAAATACTGGAAATTTTGGATTTCTCTAAAGGTAATGACAACTGAAAACATTAAACGAGATAGTCAAGGGTTAAGGTTATTGGCATTTTACTATTTACTTCCAAATCAAAAACAGCATGAATCTCGAAACATAAAACTGAAACGCTTGTTTTTATTTTACTTTATGAAACAAATCGATCTAAATGTTTAATATTATCACCGAATATTCTCCAAATAAAGATCTTATAGGATAGATAATTGACAGCTTTTTCTGTTTTTGTATTTCATATCTAAAAACAGATCCAACAAGGCTAGAATTAGCATTTAAAAAATGAACATTTTGATAAAGTAAACTAAAACTTTGACATTTTATTTCACCACTGCTGTGGTTATTCTAAAATCGTAAAATATTTGTGATTATCAAGTTTATCATTATGCTCATATTCTGATAAGAAATCCCATTACCTGTCAATAATTTTCTGCAAATTATCTTAAGAGTTATAAGATCAACCAATTGTGGAAGCCTTAAGTTTAAAAATGCTGGTGCAATAACCGAATTTTATGTACGTCTTACTTCTGATAACATATTGATAAGTTTTAGAACGTGCAAAGAACAGCGGAAACAGGCGTGTGTTATTGTGATAAGTTTAATGTTGCTATAAATAGTTATACGTATATGATGTTACTATTTTAAACAAAATATTATTTATATTGAAAATTTAAAACTTTTAAACTCGTTTTCTTTTTTTTTTTTTTTTTTTTTTTTGGCTAAAACTTGTAGAACGTACAAAGAACAGCGTAGACAGGCGTGTATAACTGTTATAGATTTAATGTTGCTATAAGTAGTTTTACGTATATGATCTTACTAATTTTAAACAAAATATAATTTCCATTTAAAATTAAAATTTTTTAAACTCGTTTACTGCTAAAACTCATAGAACGGCGTAAACAGGCGTAAATAACTGCGGTTGATATATAGTTGTTAAAACTGTTATGTGTGTATAATAATAGAATTACGATTTTAAACAAAATACGGTCTACATTGAACATTAATAATCGTTAATACTTCAGGAACTAATAAAACGTGCAAATACAGTGAAATAGCCGTGTAAAGCCTTGACAGATTTAATTTTAATAAATAGTAAAGTATGTATAATTTTTCTGTTTTTTTTGTTTTTTTTAATTTAAAAAAAAACATTCTTAAGAAACGTGCTCATAATTGTTAATAAATATGCGTGAAAGCATCGTTTTAACTATAAAGGACATAAAATAATTAATAGATAATTTTAACTTTGTAGATACAAAATTCTTAACATTTGAAGATTTAATTTCAGTCGGTAGCTTTGGACGTCGTACCGGTTTACCGTATGGCAACCTACATGAATGAATCTTACTATAATGTTTAACATTTGCAATTGAAAAGGACGATTTTGTTTTGTTTGCTTCAAACCGCAATTAAAAGTATTCGCTTTAAATTGCAATTAAAAGTGAACACAGAAGCTAGTTGATGTGATGATCTGTGGATACTGATGTTATGCCGTTCTGTGCCAAATTTGTTGTTCCCGATAGTAAATAATAAATTATGCAATTAGAATAAAAAAAAAAATCAGTAGTTAAAACATGAAATAAGCGATAACCATAATATCAAGACACAACCAAAGGTTTATTTAATAAAACACAAAATAAAAACAAAGAATGAGTCTCAAAAAGCCGAGCGATTTGCCTATAGGAAATATGCCAAGAAACAAGGTTACACCTTTGGGAGACCTCTATATCCCGACATCGACTCGAGGCCAAATGCAAATTGATTTTAGCATAACGTGCCTTACAAAACATAACGTAATAAAGACATCTCAAAATTGTTACTAGGAAAAAAACTAATATGAAAATGTGTCTTTGGTCGTATTCTCACTGATTTTACCCGTGATTGTGAAGAGCAAAATTCACAATACACGATTTTCGCTTGTGAACTAAATGCAGCGCCTACGTTGCAATGATATATTTTCGTGTTTTACATGCTTTGTAATGTTGCTTTGTACACCTTAAACTTGAATAGGAAATGCACGTGTATTGACCAGTGGCCTGATGAAATGTCATAATGTTGTTAGATATTTACGACATGTATTGAAACTAGTTTCAATGTGTTCAGATGAGCAGTGCGTAATTTATTTGGGTTATTTGTTGATGAAACATTTACATTGCGTTTAAATGAGACAAAATATTGTAAAATTAAAAAAAATTACTATAAAATATATTTAAACAAATAAAAAACGGACGGCATATAAGATTCGAACTGAGGACTTTGAGGTTATTATTTCCTACCACACAGCCAGCGTAGATGATACGGAAATCGTATGCTAGCATATATCAAGTATTTATATTGCTTGGGGCGATTAAGGGGTAATATGTTTTATCTTTATCCCCAATTTTCAATGCCAGCGCATCCCTCTCCATCATCCGAAATTTGCAAAACAGAAGATAAAATATAGAAGTTTTAGTAGTCAAAATATCTTTGATGGAGTAGAATGCGCTCTATGTGTATTAATTGTAAAACACCGTCATTTCCATCAAATTTTTCGTATTTGTATGGATGTATGCGGAATGCAGTATTCTGAAATGTATGTTTAAACACATAATGTAATGTTTTATCAACTTTTATTATTCAAAACCGTTTCGTTTTGGTACTCTCTTTTAGATGTTTACAGTGTTAATATTATTGTAACAAATCTAAAATTTTGAATTCTATAGGCGGATGCCTCGGCTTATTGAGAATCAACCTTTAACCAAAAGATTATAAAACTTTGGACAGGTACTTTACTTGAAGTTGTGTTATGTACAGATTGTTAAAACTTACATTTGTGCATGACGATCTCTGAACAAGGACATTCAACTTTATTATTATTTAGTATTATTTTACTAAAACGTGTACGTTGACGCAATCTGTGAAATACTCTATATCAAATCATTGTTTGTTCGTTTCGTTCTAGCGCGTTATTGAACAATCTTGCTGATGCAAAGAAAGTTTGTTATTCATTTGTAATATTTCACTGTTTTATAAATCTTAGGATATAAACATTGAAATAGATATCGCTGATAGAGTAAATGCTCAATACATCATCTAATTTGAGTTTCTACAGATCTTACAACGGGATAATAAGCAAGATAAAAAAATTCGATTCCCCACACGCATGCATAAATAACGTTACATAATTGTAAAGTAGTGAAAGAAACAAAAAACGTACAAACATAATTGATAATACATAGGCAACATACTGAGAGAATAAGGAAAACAAGGTTAAAAACAAATAATCTAAACAAAATTATAGCATAAAACTGGCAAAATGAAAATAAAAATCACAGCTTTAATAATATATATATGAGCAACCGAAGCAAATATGAACAGCGTTTGCAATAAAAAAACACCGCATGAGAAGCAAGCCTAAAAGATAAGAACAGTTAAAAACTGCTGGTGAAAACATAACTATGTTAATATATCTATTTTGGACTACCATATATATATATATATATATATATATATATATATATATATATATATATATATATATATATATTCAGGACTCCGGACACTAAACAGCGTTTTACGATGGTGTTTTACTCCCAGTAAAGATTCTTGCACTAATATCAAGGTGGTCAGTTATGTAATGGTTAAGGAAACAGGAGTGTCCGAAGAAAACCAAAGATAACCACCGACGTTTGGCAAGCGAACTGACAAATTATTTCAAACTAAGTTTTCCGAAATCGGGATATGAATTTAGGCGGTAAGAGGTTCTGTAACCTGTGATCCGTCGTTCACCGAGTCCCGTAGTCGCTGGACAGGACAGATTTTATATTTTCTAAACTTAAACGATAAAGCTTAGCACAATTCCATTGTTGATTATACGCTTGAATTCATTTAATGCCTTTCCAACGTTTACAGTATAAACGCGTGTCTTCAGCTCCACATATTTTTAAAATAATAGCCATTTCAACAGAGCCATTTGTTGTTGACCACTATTGTAAAATGGTTGAGAAAATTGAAAAAATTAGAGCTTATATAAAAGTTCCCACAAAACGCGGCCATTCGGTAATACAGATTTTTACTGAATTAGGGGGAGTTTATGGGTCTGATAATGTATCTTATGGGATAGTTCGTAGGTGGAGAAAAAGTTTCTAACTGGCAGAGTCCGTTGAAGATGCCAAAATCTGGCTGACCTGTGACTGTAACAGGCAAGGCAAATGTCTCAAAAGTCAGAGAAATAATTGTAAGTAATAGCGATATGCGATTCGTGGTGTTGCCAGAGTTGTTAACATATTGCTATTGCGGGTGCATTTCAATTTGAAGCGTACTTTTAAAGTACGAAAAATTTCTGACAGATGTATCCCACACGTATTGACAAATGGCCAAATTGGGTACGAGTACAAACCTCTAATCAATTGCTCAAAATGTTTCCCAAATTCAATTAAAGACAATTAAAAAACATTATTAATGGTGACAAAACATGGGTTCACTATTTCGAACCAGTAAGAAAAATTGGAAACAAAATATTGTAACTAAACATGATAGGAGGCCTGTTTTTGCCAAAAGAACCATAAGACTTTTTTAATTTTAATAATAATATTATTATTATTATTTTTATTTTTTATTTTTTTTTGTTTTTTTTGTTTTTTTGTTTTTTTTTTTTTTTTTTGCATATTCTTCTCATTGGTATAATCGCACAAATTTCGGTGCCGAAGGACAAAATCTTACAGGTCGGTATTACCGAGATTTTTTCACTTAAAAGCTCAAAAATATTATCTTAAACGACGCCCTGTTTTAGGACTTGGGCATGTTCGTCTATTTCATGATAATGCTCCATCACATACTTGCATCTGAGCTTGTAAAACGGAGAACGTTATCGTCTTGCAACATCCACCATATCCTCCAGATCTCTTCCCATGCGATTAAGATATCGTACAAAATACAATATATATCGAACAACCCCCTCATATGTTAAATTCATGGTATTTCATTTGTGCAGCTAGTTTTATAAGCAGTGTAATTATGTTTTTTATTTGTTTTTGTTTGTTTTTATATCATGCGCTTGTTTTGTTGCTTTGGCAATCAGAAAATACATATAACTCAGCCGATTTATTCCAATTTCGTCAGTTACTTTGCGCGTAATTTGTCTGAATCAATGCCCAGTTCCATTTTAATTCTGGTTAAAAAAATTGATATACTACAATCATAAATTGTTGTAACGTTTAAGTTATGTTTTGGCATACCCCCAGGTTCATACTTCATCTGCACTCTATATCTATCAGTATACATGACAACGTGATAGGTAAAGAATCCTAATTCCATCTAACAAATAGAGACGTGTTGGTGAAATATTTATGTCTTTCTTTGATCCATAAATGGATTAATGAACAGGTAGATCAGCAGATAATGAACAAATGGAAAGCATTAAATCTGCATCGAAATGTTCCAAATGCCTACCTTAATAAATATTTATTATAGTCTACCATATACATCTATTACGTAACTTTACACATTATACTCCTGTTTTACTTTACTAAACTTAAATTAATAAATAAATAAATAAATAAATAAATAAATAAATAAATAAATAAATAAATAAATAAATAAATAAAATGATAATAATAAATGAAAAAAAAAAAAAATAAACAAGATCAACCATAACAACAACAACAACAACAATAATAATAATGATAAATCGCGAAAATGTTGTTAGTAAGAAATGTTTATTTGTAGAATTTATCGCAATGCCATAGTTAAAGAGCATGCTGATTGTGCATTCTGTATGAGTCGTAAAAATAATGAACGTGCTAAGTTTTAAACTGCAAGCTATAGAACACGCAGTATTTGTAAAGGTTCTAGAAATAGCTTGTATAAGTGACACTTGTACTTTAGTACGCGAGTATTAAAAATAAATTACTATTATCAGTATTGAATTTAGAACCAATCCACCAGCGACAACTATTTATCGGAAAAAAAAAACCATTTTACGGTGATTTTTCAATCTTAGTTTTTGTCTTAAGCTATTTATCAACCCTAATTATAAAGATAGCGACCGTAGTTGTCCTTGAACGCACAGACGAAAAATGTTGTTTTCGGGCACTGGTTTGTAATGAACTTTTTAAATGATTAAAAACGTTAATTATCATAATTGAAAAAATACCTTTTTGTACTTTTATTGAACAAATATATCGAAACTTTTTTCAATATCCTTATTTAATAAAAGCTTATGTTTGGTTTGACGTTAATTTACTGCGTTCGATGCCCGAAGACAAAACAGGTCAATCAACAGCTACATGTATTTATTTAAAAAAGGGGGCTCTTTTTTCGTCAACATTATTGTATCGGAAATAAATCTAGATTGTTTGGTATAATGTTACTTAATTAAACAAAAGATTTGGTTTAGTTTTTAAAATTGGAATTTATTTATAAAACTAACCATTTAAACATAAATAGTCTCAATGTGCTTTATCATGTCTTGTTCTTTTATTTGTTAACATCCAATTGTTGCAGTGGTTTCAACCTGGGTAATTTTCAGCACAAAGCTTTAGCAACTTTTCATTTTCTATTTTTTGGGCGAGATATGAACGCGGATTTTAAGTAGTTTATAGGTGGTTTTTAAACGCATGCCTTTCATTTAAATTTCTTCAAATAAAGCTTATGTTTACCGTGTAAAACATCAAACGATTATCCATCAGTTAAATTCTGGTGATCAGCTTCCGTAAACACACAAGACATATAACCAAACCATTATGTGATGATATATATAGTTGTTTCTAGACATTAGATTTTATTGGCACATTGAGACCAAAACACTGAATAATATATATAGATCTAGAAACGTAAATCAACTCTAAAGCCCTAATGTCCAAGACACAATTCTAATTAAACGCTAAAAACAACAACAAAATCGGGAAATAATCGAACGGTTTTTGAACCTGATTAAACAACTCTGCACCATGTTTAACGGAACTCTAAGTAAACTCGCTAATGATTACACGTTTCCGGGATGCCTTCGATTAGGTATTGAATGACCATAGTTACTGCGTAAATATAGATTTCCACTTGAGTACTGGATTAATTCAAAGAGAAGCAATGAAAACTTTATCAAATAATTATACGCACTACTTATTACTGTGCGACAATAAATGAATTTGTCAAGAGTGTTTTTGACAGAAAACAAATTTTATAATTTTTGCTCCATTTCTTCTTATTAGTTAACAAATAATGTTAGCATAATCTGGTAAAATTCCGGTTCCTTGACATCTTGTCACCAGATTTTGTTCAGATAGTGACGGGATTATACAATTTTCTTAAACAGTCAAAGACATGCTTTTATAAAGGTGAGTGTATTTAAAGCACTTAAAATGATGCAGCTGTTAAGTTTAGACAAGTTTGAACCTACAATGACGGTTTTTGAAAACATTTTGAAAAAAAAAACGCAAAGATATAGAGTCCTTTGAAAAATACTGAAATATGGATAAAATATCATTAAGGACATGTATGTTATTTTTTGGCATTGCTATGCGGTAATTTCTTTTAATTTCGCGCGCGCGTGTGTGTGGAATTCAGTCTTGTTAATTATTTGCACACAAAAATGTTACGTGTAAAACTTAAACTTTTTGTGCTTCACTGCCATGTGCTATGATAATTTTTGTTAAAAATGCATTTGTAAGTCAATATTTGCTGTTTCGAATGCATTTTTCAATACAACAAAGTCAACACATGGCGTTGCTATCAAATATTATTGAATACATTAGGATAAATTCAGCAATTTTGTACCGATGCATTTACTAACAATAATTAAACGTTTTGTTTAAAAAATGCATTCTTAAGTTCATATTTTAAAATTAAAAAATCAAGCACATGTAATTAATGTCAATATTGTTGAATTTAATCAATTAAAAGCATGTATGTATCGATGCATAATCTCACAATAACAATGTTTATTTAAAATATTTACTTATCATACAAAAATGTATATGCAACATCATATGGCACTTTTGGAGTTTTTTTTATCTAATTTTTTCAGAGAGTGATGTTTGATAACAATTATGAATTGGACTGAACGACATCTAGTCAAATATATGAGATACACATGGTATATGTATAAAAATATCAATGTTATCGTAAAAGCAAACTTAATTTTTTAGAACTTTTTACAGATGTACTAAGTATTTGCAATACTAAATTCTTGTGAAATTGTAATATTCTTAATGACATCCAATGATTGTTTCTGTGCGGAGCAATAAGTGATGTTTTCACAAATGTTTACAAGTTGAGTATCAAAATCTTTGTTCAAATACATAATTAATAAATCATTCAACTCATCAACGGATTCTCTTTGAATTCGTTTCGTTTTTTATTATTATTTATATCTTTGTTTTTTGTGATATAAATCCGTAAAGAATAGCATATTACATTAGACACAACTTTGCACATATGTATAATCACGATCCTAAATCGGTCACACAGTTTATATTATAACAGGGAACAGCTAAGAAGTTGAAGTATAATATAATGCATATAAGGTTAATTACATCAAACTTATAATTGAAACAAAACATTTTTCTTTAGCATATATATATATATATTTCAACCTAAACTCGTATATTTCATTATTGTTTTAGGGAAAAATGAGTTATTCTTGTAAAATTTTGCTCTGATTACTGATAATTCGTAATTAGACAATCAATGTCAATAGCTATCATATTTGATGGGGATATACAGATTTCAACAGTTTACTTATTTTAACCTATAAATATCCATTTCACTATCATTAATTAAAAATAAAGAGTTCAAGTTTTCAAATAAAAAATTTTATCTTTCTCTAATGTTATCTAAAATAAAACTGTTATCATCTTTTTAGCCTAAACCGGAAACAGATCCGCCTAATTCTGATACGAACAGTTTGACTGACGACACCATGGCTGCTGTGGAGCTTCAACCTGTTAGTAACGGCAATATTCCATTATCAATTAACCTAGGACCAATTTCCAATGGGAAAGACCCACCAAGAGACGGTGATATTCCAGATGGACAATTGTTGTTACCGGATAAAGACCATACGGAGGAATCAAAAGATCCGGAAAAGCTCCCTCTGCCGGACCAGGAATTTCTTACCCCACCAAGGGAGGAATGGGACAAAAAAGCAGATTTTTTATTGGCTATTATCGGTTATTCTGTTGATTTAGCCAACGTATGGCGTTTTCCATACCTAGCTTATAAAAACGGGGGAGGTATGTATACATTTTTATTGTAATTTGTATATTCATTATTTACCTTCATGCATTGATAAAAACACCATCATTTAAAACTCAATAAAAACCTAAGTGTAAACTTGCCATGGACTAGTGTATTGCAATTACGTCTTAAATTACTATAGTTAGTGAAGAAAAAAGTTAAAACGATATTACAATATTGGCAATAAAATGATTGATTAATTGAATGATTGAATGGTATTTTGAAGAATATACACTAATATTAGAACATCACCAGCTATAGACAAAGTGGAAAAATATGGTTCTTTGTCGGTCCCCTGCGCACGGGACAGGGTAACGGGAATATTAGCTGGTATGCAAAACTTACCGTGGCACTTCAGAAAAGACCCGTAATTAAAAATCTTAACCATTTAGAGAAATAGTTAATTATATTTCAAGTCTTGTGGTTCGACCAGTGTTAGAATTCGTATCCTGCACTTACCGAACAAGCATTCTACCAACTAAACAATCATATCGCCAACAGAAAAC
Source organism: Tegillarca granosa (assembly GCA_029721355.1). Classification (NCBI taxonomy): domain Eukaryota; kingdom Metazoa; phylum Mollusca; class Bivalvia; order Arcoida; family Arcidae; genus Tegillarca; species Tegillarca granosa. The sequence goes on from CM056603.1 coordinate 11,074,642, forward strand.
AACGTGGTAGATGGATTAGTAAGAAAGCTTTGTTTTGCAAAATAAAAAACATTCCAAATCGTAATAACATAAACAATTAACAGCTAGCGACTTAATGTCTACATAATGAATGCTGATTACTTTAAAAGCAAGTTAAAAACTCCACAAAATTGAAAGACAAAACTCAAAGTATAAGAATCTTGATGACATGAAAAATATTTAAAGAAAATAAAAACCGAAAGAAAATATTATATGTTTCTGTCGAAAGACAACAGAAAAAAAACTAAACAGTTGCAAGGAATGAAAGATTATTTCTGCAGTTATAGCTAACACTCGGTTCATGGTATACACCATAAATGTTATCACAGCATCCATTTTGTGATGTACATTTAGTAAAGATACGGAAAAAGCACACAATCTACACTTGATCATAACGCTGTTATATTAGTTTAAGTGTGTATGGGTACTCATTTGTTAGGAACCTATATTTCTCTTTGTTTTAACCGAGAAAAATTACAAAATATATTATATATATATATATTTAAAAGAACAATATATAAACAATGTTGTGTAAAAATCAAATTAATTTTATAAATCTATAATTCTAATTTTGGAACTTTGGATTCATTAATTTCCCATTGTTTGGTTTTTAAATCTATCATCTTTTTCGGCCCCTCGTGTCACTTATGAGAAATGACTTTTCGAACTGTGTACATATTAAACAGGTATTTTTGATTGATATATAAATGAGAAGCATTGTTATGTTTGAACTTTAACGTCATAAAATTTACGTTTTAAAGCTATAAAAAAGTTTGTCATAGACTTTTTCATTTATAAAATGTAGAAATATCTTATTAATAATTTTTCGAAAAACCGTTTTAAATTATATATTTTTTAAAACCATGTTTAAATATTATAACACAAGATTATGTTACAATATCTGCTGACATTCGTTAGCGCTTGAGAATATATTCTATTTAGTTTTACATAGATTTAATTTTATAAATTGTTATATTTTTAACATTCTTTAGCCGCGAAAAGCTGTAATAATGCTGATGCGGTATTAAACAATAACTCACTCGCTCGTTAGCGCTTGATTTTTGTTTTTATACAATGTACAGCAGAAAAATGACGTACATTTGGAAAGAAATTAATAAAATTTATGTATTCTTGCGAACAAAATTTGATATTATTGTTAAAAAAAATAATATATAGCCAAGATATGATTCTGTAAATTGAGACAATTAGACACAACTGGAATTCCATCAGCTTTGTAAGTTAAAACATGTTTTGAAGTTTGTCTGCAAGTTAATATATTAAACCGAAAGCAAGAAACAAACTTCAAGGAAACGATAGCACACTAACACCTATACAACAAAGTAATATTTACAACATCTACATATTTATGGAACATTGATTGTAAAATAAAGTGGATTTGTTGAGTTCTCTAGTACATTTTGTTTTTTCTTGGTTGTCTGCCTGTTTTTCATAATTCTCTTCATTCTTATTTATTTCATGTGTTCTGTTGTATTGGCTGTTTTAACTACTACACACTGCATAAACTTTATGACCGATGTAAAACAAAAACAAAATTGAACAACCTTTATGTGAAGTATTACCGTTATAAGTAAATCTTTTACTTTTTAATCCATAATGTTGCTATATGTATATTTTTTCAATTTGTTTTTATTTTAGGTGCATTTATCATTCCATATTTTACTGTGTTATTTCTCGGAGCTATACCAGTATTTTTCATGGAATTAAGTATGGGACAGTTTAACAGGGAAGGACCGATTAAAGTCTGGAAAATAGTTCCATTATGTAGAGGTAACATATGTTAAAACATATCTATTTTTCTCTATTTGTTAAATAATGATTGGGTTATATGGTAACTTTCGCATATAATATTATAACACAAAATTTAACTTTTAACTTTTACGTTATGGGGCTTTACAATTTTAAATAATCTTTGCCATTAAGATGACATTTTGCAGACTTCAACGATATTATCATCATTATAATTTTAATCTCAATCGCTTTTTATTTGTTAATTGTGTACAATTTGTTCAAAACTAAAGTTTGTTCCCTCATGTAAAACAATTCCTTAGCTAGATTTGGATTCATATAATTTTGGAACTTTAATTTTCAACTGTTTGGCTTATGTTTTTATCAATCAAACTTTTCGGCAACTAATGTCACTGATGAGGAATGATTTTCCGAAATGTTCATATGTGGCACATCAAAATTTAAAGGGTATTTGTGTCATATATAAACACTTAAAAATTTTAAAAGTGGTTTCGAGGTTTCCTAATATAAAAAAAAAGTCACAAGTGCAAAATCACAACTTTTCAAAATGCCTTTGATCGTTAAATTTATGATTTGCTATTAGAGTAAACTTCTGTTAACACACAGTGATTACAATTTGTTTGAGGAAAAAGGTGAAATTGACACATTTTGATAGCAATTTATTTGATGTTTTATCCTATCTTGATAAATACGATTACATGATTAATGCGTTTAACCTTAAGTGTAGTGTTTTGAAGTAGTTTGTCTGAAAAAATGAAGAAAGATTAAAACATTTAATACAGAAGACAATGCATAAAGTAGAACCGATGACATCATATTTCACTTGAGGACTAAAAGTTACCATTTAAACAATGTTAAGTGTCAAATTGCTTAGTTGACCAAAGCTTAATACAGTATTCAACGCGATTTTTTCTTGAAATACCTTTATTTAGATTTTAGCTGACTTAAAATTAATAACAAAACAGTAGTTTGCACAATTTTAAAAATATTGCTTACTGTGTTGCTGCCCTCGAATCATTCATCAATACACTTTAATTATCCAGTCTTTAACGTTGTATAACTATACTTACTGTTTCTTGTGTGTCATGTGCAGAGTTTTTTTTAATTTTTATTCTTTATTTCAGGTATCGGTTACGCTTCTTGCTTCATGGCCTACATCGTTGCGTTCTATTACAATGTGGTGATTGGTTGGGCATTTTATTATCTCTTTAATTCATTTAGTTTCACCTTACCTTGGAGTAGCTGTAACAATTCATTTAACAGTCCTCGTTGCTGGCAACTGGATTGGAGCAACAATAATACCAACGTGACATATAACAGTAACCAATCTGTATCATCCTCATTTGAATTCTTTGAGTAAGTATATGAATTCATATTGTTGTATAGTCCACCTGTTGTATAGTCAAAAGAGAATGCGTATAAACTTGAAAAATAAAATTTCTGCTTGATGTTAATCGAGACTATACCGACAAACGACTATTGGCCATGCAATCCAGTTTAAGATTTTTGATATGCTAAAAGGTATCGCTTAAAAACATATAATTACAAACTGCGCGTGATGTCCGATTTTATTGTGTTTTGATTGGTAGATGTATTCTGTATGACATCATTTTTGACAATTTATTTTCGTATAAACTTGCACTTTTGCCGAACTACTTTCGGTGATTTTGGCTGTTGTTAAAAGACCAATGTTTACAATGGCGACACACACAGCAAAGTAGGTCAACACTCGCGCAATTCTAAAAAGACTTGAAATGATTAAACAATTAAAGAACTGAAAAAGTATTTTCCGTATTTCACAATAATCTGTAAAAATTAGTTAATTATAATAATATGCAACTAGTAAAAATAAATTGATGACCTTAAATTTGCTGAAAAACAAAATCCGTTTGTAACTTACTGCTGGCAAGCATAGCTGCTTACTGCGAACAAATTCGATTTTTTGTTAGATGCTTCGCTATTTTTCAAAGCGATAGTTGTGCCATCCGATGATACCCTTCTACTGTGTAAAATCCCAACTGTTTACTTGCAAGCAAGTCGGTTTTCGGCAAACTTTCTGTAGTAATTGACACGAGGTATCAAGTCATTTTGGCACCTAGTCAATTCAGCACCACTGTAAACAGTCATACGGCACCAATTTAAAGTCAATTCGGCACCGACTACGATTAAATTCGAAAAAAAAATTAAATTTGGCACCAGAAAAATATTTATGATTTGTTTCAAAAAATTATTTTAGGTATTCATGTTTGTGTACAGATTTAATATTTAATTTTTTAAAATTCAGTTACATTTATCTTACATATAATGTCACAGATCACTAGACCATGTATAACCATCATATAACCTTATTTGAAGTCGGGTTCCAAAGGCGGCAGAAAGCAAGTGATATGGGTCTGAACAGACGTTATTATGTTGGTACAGGTATTAGGAAGTTTAATAAGAATTTCTTTTGAAGTGTGCGGATCAGGGCTTGTGGAACATAAAAATACAACATAAACTAAATATGATGATGATGAATATTATAATTATTATTGTTTTCAGTTATTACTAACGATCTTCTGTGGTCTTAGCTAATTTTTCGAATGACCTATTGCCCATGACGAGTTGACTCGGTACCGAAATGACTTGGTGCCGAAATAACGGCATGTTGACGTCACGTACATGTATATGTATTTTGCAACAGTGACAGTGAAAATTTACACATTTTCTTCTAAAAATGACGTTACAACATTTAAAATTCGTGATAAAAAAATCAAACCTTGTTGAATCACAGTGTCTTATTATTAATCAAAAACTGTTCGTTGACCTACTTTGTGTTATGTCGTACGTAATAGATGTTACCTCATTTGGCGGCAATCCAAGTGTGTCACAGCCAACGTAAACAATGTCAATGCGCCACTGTACACAAAATAGTTCGATGTTTCGATACTGATAGCGAACATTTTAATAAAGAGACAACGTTTGTTATTATAAGAATTGGTTTTCAATTTTTGCAAAGTTATTGAAGTATAACCCGACAATGACGCTGCGCGATTTTATACAATTTGTTATCCGTCATTGTCGGGTAATACTTCAATAACTTTGCAAAAATTGAAAACCAATCCTTAAGTAAAGGTGCAATTACTGTTCAAGTAGATGCTCTTTTAGCGGAATAGACTTTAGTTTCTTTCTTTCTTCCTTTCTCTCTCTTTTTTTTTTTTTTTTTTTTTTTTTTTTTTTGCTAAATTAAAAGTTAAATTATGATGATTTAGAATCATAAACAAACAAATAAATAAATGAAAAATAACACGACCTTGAAACTACAAATCTAAAAAGAAATCTGAACCCACTTGCAGTATATCCATACTGTAAATCATTTAATCAACGGCCTCCTGATATAGGGATGTTGATAGCAGTATGCTTATGTGAAACTATATTATAAAACTTCTTATTATTCTTTTCTTTCTAAAATACTTGTATTTGGCCACCTTGTGTTACTACAGTTTCTGTCTGGCTTATGCATTTTTGTAACATCCTTTCGCTGCTGCTGAGAGCTTTCACACCAATGCCGTGTATTTATAAAAGAAAATTCAAACATACAAAATATTATAAAATTCAAGAAAATGCGTCATATATTAGACTTCATTGTAGATTGTATTTTTATTTAGACGTGGAATGTTGAGTCTTCATAAAAGTAGCGGAATCGATGATCTAGGAGAAGTAAAATGGCAACTTATGCTGTGTACGCTTCTGACATTTACCATGCTGTATTTCTGTTTGTGGAAAAATGTTAAAAGTGCCGGAAAAGTAAGTATGCCAATCGTATGCTTACGTTGAAATCAATAGAAATATTATAAGGAATATGTGAACGTGGAATCCACTGCATAACACTTCAACTATCGCTTTTTATATAATGATAATAAAAAACACTCATAAGGGCTGTTGATAATCGGATACGAACACGATATTTGCACTATTAGCTTATATGAATAATGCAAAGGTCCCAATGACCATGCGACTTAGAGTTGAGTTGAGTAATTGTGTTTAACGTCCCAGTCAAGAATATTTCACTTATATCGAGACGTCGCCAGCTATAGGCGAAAGCGCGGGAATGTTGTATGTGCGTTGCGCTGATGGCATTATACAGCAGGGTTCTTTATTGTGCCATGCCTGCCATGACACGGGACCTCGTTTATTTTAAATTCCCATCCGAAAGAACCGTGACTTTCATTTCGTAATGCCGAATGCTTGGCGAAAGAACAGTCACTACCCACTTTCAAGTCTTGGGTCAGGCCCGGCCGGGGTTTGAACCCACAACCTTCCACTTCGGAGCGAGCACTCTACCAACTGAGACCATGCAACTTAGAGACAGTTGGTATATATACACCATATTGAAATAAAACGACGCTAAATTTCTCTAGAATGAAAACGATAGCAATCCTACTTTGTTGTGAAAATATATAAATTTTGGTAGATGAACAACAAAGATGGAGTTTCTCAAATTTAAAGAGTACATGTATATAATATCTTGCTTTTGATTGTAAGATGGTTTGAGTTTTGCTGGTGTGCCAGAAGTCATTGTAACGATAGAAATAACAGAAATTTGATTTTTCTTAAATAATGCATTTTAGTATTGTAATACTGTGTTAGAAAAGCTTTCGCCGTGCCAAATGAATCAGCCTTGATTAAAGTCTAACCTATGCACACTTAAATGCTTTTTATTTTAATTTTTACATCTTAAACAGTTATTATTATTAACCACAATTATCATAATGATTAATGTATAAATCATAACTAGGTCGTATGGTTTACCGCAACAATTCCCTACCTCATCCTGACCATCTTATTGGTGAGAGGAGCTCTTCTTCCAGGAGCTAAAGAAGGCGTGAGTTACTTCATCACTCCTAACGTCAGTCGTCTTGGTGATCCACAGGTATGGATTTTATATTTTTTTCCATGACAGAAATGTTGACCAATAATGGACACTGACAAAAATAAATATGAAAAGTTCATTAATATGAAATATTTATCCTAACTTTTGGTTAACACGTTTAACCTATAAGGATAAACTAGGTATCAGCATTCATTATTCGGGTCTTTGCAATTTTAGTCATAATGCGGATCAGTAGCAATAGCAAAAGCTATTTAAAACCTGTTTAGAGATTAAATGTGTTGTTTTTATTCTGGTTCCTCTCTCCATGTTTATTGCAATATGCAAATTGTTTTCTATTGAAAACTTCATTTTTATTTTTCACTTACAATACTACTCCAGTTGCAAAACTAGCAAAAGTCACGTGATTGTGCCTTTTGAAAGCAGACTAGATAAATGTCTTCTAGATGCTATGACGTACATTATATTCTGTGGTTTCATTTCAATTAATTTTTTTTCAGATCCGTCTTTTCTGAATTAATTATCAATTATGTATCTTCTGTACGTTTAGGTGTGGATTGACGCCGCTGTACAGATCTTCTTCTCTATTGGCGCCGGATTTGGAACGCATATTGCCTATGCTAGTTATAACAATTTCAACAATAACTGTTACAGGTATGTTATTTCACGATAAATTTATATAACAATGAGAAAATGCTTCTATTATTATTAAATAATTTGATATATTACTAGTATGAACGATGAAAATTCTTAAACGCATGCGGTCATTGCAAAATAACAGTCACTATTCTGTTGAGATCTATATTGTCTTAACTTTAAAGCCTTATGAAGGATAAGCATTTCAGAACAGTTATCATTACCAATATGGTTTTCAGAACGTGTCCAATCTTTTTAATAAGAATGAACTAATTTTTGATATTATTTCTGATACTTCTGAAATATTTGTTGCCAATTTTTATTGTGTTAAATGAACATCGCCAATAAATTAAAGATCATAATAATTTCCATTTTAACACGTTGTTGTTATTTTCCAGAGATTGTTTGATAACAGCAGGCGTTAACAGTTTTACAAGTATCTACTCAGGCTTTGTGGTGTTTACATATTTGGGATATATGGCACAGATGCAGCAAAAGCACATTAATGAAGTAGCACAAGATGGTGGGTAACTTTTTTGTTTCTTGTTTTTTAAAGCAAAATCACGAATTACGCAGTTACAAAACGTTGACATAATATGTCAAATATTGTACAAATTCGCCAATTACGCCGTGAAACGCGATGCTGATCCATTAAAAAGCAGTAAAAGGCGAGCCTTTATTAATACTTCTAAAATAAAACACAAACATCCCAGTCCATGTCCAAATCACAATCCCAAAAAACAGTAAACTGGCCAATTAAACAATACACTTGAACTGCCTTTAAGAAAGTGAGGCTGGGTGCTCCGAAAGGGAAAACACGCCCTGTCTAGCTAGCTACACTCGTCACTTACAAAGTCAAATTTGAGAATGAAAGGAACATGGAACTATGACAAGTCAAATATATCCAGTATAAGTTTGGATACAGTGACTTCATACTTATCAACAACATTGTGATAACGGCCAGAGAACTAAAAGCTGACAATGCAAATTCTTAAGGATTTTTGTCGCATTAGTTGTAGGATTGCAAATGCCCCTACAAACATTATATTTGCTTCGGGATACAAAGTCATATTTATTCATGTTGTATGGATATTTTACAGGACCAGGCCTTGTTTTTATAGTATATCCTGAGGCTATAGCTACATTACCAGGGTCCACCATCTGGGCTGTGTTATTCTTCTTTATGTTGGTTACTTTAGGTTTGGACAGTGCGGTACGTACCCATATATGATTCACGGTACTTTTAATATTTACATGTTATATTAATAAATTGACATCATTTCATTTGCTTCTTATATTTAATCCCATTGAAAATTTAATATTTTTGAATTACAAAATATAACATATTTATAATCAATGTTGCCTAACAAAATATGAAACGATGTCACCTAAAGGAATATTTTTATCATTGAATTTAATAAATCAAATTAAAGATACATCTACACAATGAAAAACGTTACACTTTGGAAATGTTTGTGATGTTGTGTAACAACTTTCATATATTTTATCTATAAAATGTTTTAGGAGGCATAATTAAATGTGTGAATGATTTTTCAAGCAAAAAGCAAGGGAGGGGATGAGGCCAAAAAAAATGTTAAAAATTTTTGGATAATGTGTTTAACTCACTTGTATCCAATTTGTTTGCGGCAAATTCAGCGTCGGGAATATTCCGCCTTATATGTCTCGCTCTGACGATGACAAGCTTCGTGATATTTTAACCACCATATCACCCAATGTCAAAATGTAGCATTGGCTTTTTAAAGAGTGGTGTATAACCGCAAATAGCTGCAATAACCATGGTGAGGTACATTTACATTGTTATTTGTGCCAGACATTCGAACAACAACTCTTTAAAAACTGTTTCAGTTATACTTTTTAAATGAAATGAATATCGATTATATTTTTTACTTTAGTTTGGTGGTCTGGAATCTCCATTGACTGGGCTTGGTGATTTATTCCAAGAGAGATTTAAGCTAAGATGGTCAAGAGAAGTACTGACATTTATAATCATCTCAACGGCATTTCTGTTTTCTATACCGTGTGTCACTGTCGTAAGTATTATAATAAGTTTTTTATTTATCAATTAATATAATTTCACAGCAGAATCATCATTAGAATTTCATAAGAATCTCGTAAGAAGGGATAATGTTGAATTTTAGAAAGTATGAATTTATAAAATTATGCAAAAACTTTCTTCTAAAACATTTATCTTAACAACAAATTGCTTTCTTAATTAATACAGGCGAAACGATAAATTGCATGTAGCCTCAATTCAAGTTTAGTTCAGTATATAGTTTGAATTTTACCTCTATGCATTTGTCTTCTGATTTATAGGGTGGTATGTATGTATTTAAAATTCTGGATGCGTTTGCTGCAGGAACGTCGATACTATTTACAGTGCTATGTCAGGTAATTGCTGTTGCCTGGATATATGGTAAGAATTATTTCTTTCTACCAAATATAAATCTTTTTTTTTTTTTGTTTAATTTTATAAATATTCTTATTTGTTTATGAGTAAATAAATGTGTTTTATTTGGGAATTTTTTAAAGTCATTATCAGGTGTTTATTTGACAGTTATTCATTTTTAATTTATTTCATTACATATGTGACTTCAGTAACAAACTAACAAATAAAAACGCGCTTAATTTTTGGTGCAATCCTAAAATCACAAAATTAAAATGTTTATATATATTCTCCTCATATACATAACTTACAGGTGTGGATCAGTTTTGTTTAGATATCCAGGACATGACAGGTAAAAGACCAGGTATTTACTGGAAAGTTTGCTGGAAATTTCTCTGCCCTACATTCCTTTTGGTAAGTAAATTAAAGTCTTTATTTTATTATAAAAGCAATCCATCATACAAGAAACCTACATTCTATCCTATCACAACCAATAAAAACAATTATCAGTCTGAATAGCAAACAGATACAAAACCATAAATCAAAACATATGTCCAAACGTAGTTTAAAGTACATCAACAATCAATACCAGTGTTTTATAATGTCATAATGCATACTTTGAATTTCATCGTTGAATACATTAAAAAATGCATTTAACGATAATTAAAATGCATTACGATAAATTCAAAAATGCATTTAATGATAAAATTTAAAAAAGCATTATGACAGAAACAATGTCCTGTCATTTAACTACTGTATTGCAATGTTCATAAAATTAAAATGAGCAGAAGATTAAATCCGTTTTGTTAAAAAACATGTTCCTTATTTCATATTTGTTTAGAACCTAATAAATCGGTCTTTGCAAACGCTCAGATGCGTAGCTTTGGATTCAAACCAAATCGCATCCTCGCAAATACTGTTGTCTATATTTTTTTATCAAATGCATGTATTTAAATCAATGAACTCCTGTTTCAAAACATTTTTGTGCATTTTCTGAAAATTTTATTTTTGAAATAGCCGACAAATTTATTCTCTGAAACTGTTCTACTGCGAATTTATAAAGAAGTTATGACGAAGTTAATGGCTCACAAAAAAAGGATAAATGTGTTTGAAAAAAAACACACATGCTGTCGGTTTTTTTTACTTCTTAAATGCTTTACTATAAAATCATTTGGTACAAGCATATTTTTGCCTCTAATGTCTTTCAATTTCAGCATTGGCGGCTACAAAGTTATATTTCGCTTGGAAAAACTAACGTTTACATCAATGCTTTACTTGTCCCCGAAATCGAAATTATTTAAAAAGTGTTCTTTAAATAGTAATTAACTGAAAATTTGGTTTCATGTAAATTAAATATCGCGTTTATTGATAAATTCTGCTCTCTGTGTGGTTTTTTTTTTTTTACTTTACGCTAAAAAGTTTATTTTTTCTTTGTAGATTATTGTGATATCTAGCTTTCTACATTACCAGCCTCTTGTGTACAAAGGAGGGATAGGAAGATACGTGTATCCACATTATGCCAACATCATTGGTTGGCTCATTGCATTCTCATCGATGTCATTAATACCCATTTATGCCATATATAAATTTGCATTTACAAGAGGATCCTTCCGACAGGTAAACGTTGTATTTTACACAACTTGAACTAAAACTCTAATTTTGTCAGGATTTATTGACAAACAACTTGTCATTTTGATCACAGGCGCTTGTTTCGATAAAAATCAAATCCCTTGACCCTAACATAAAGGTCTTATGTTAGGGTCAAGGGATTTTATCATTTTTTTTAAAAAAAAAATATCGAAACAAGCGCCTGTGATTTTAATCATAACTTTGAAACCATGTAGATAAAACTATAAACATTATAGGCGACAAAGATGGCGTTAAAGCAATGCAGCTCCTAAATAAACTATTTTTAAAGCCACTTGGTAGTATCTAAAATTATAACTAAAATAACTTTAGTTATAGTTAGTTATAATATTTTCAAACTCTCTTTATCAAATACGTTTTAAATAATGGCATTAGTGAGCACTCGTGTCAACTTTCTTAACTTTAAAGGACAGTATAAAGCATCAAATTAAAATGCAGAGATAGGGATGGTTTAATTCATATTTATTGATATAAATAGATTGGTAGGATAGAAAACTTCAATAAAGCACATGTCAGTAACATATCTATATTGTAAATATAAAGAATAGACGGAATAAACCATTAATGTCGACTTGCCTTTTCAGCAGTCACGTTGTTAATAGCCTTTTACTCCATGTTTAATATATAAATTTGAAGTTTCATAATGTTAAATGATATATAAATATTTTTATAATCCCGAAATACAAAACACACCAATATTATTAGTGGAAAAAGTGTCTTTATTAAAATGTTTGTAAACATTAGCAATACATGAAACCCTTTGCTCTAACATTTTTTTAGAGGTTGGCTTTGGGCATATCACCAACAAGGGAACACGAAACAATAATGAACAAGAATGAGGTGAAGAGATTTAGGGTAAGATGCTTTTTAGTTTCATACTTCAATGATGGACACTTCAATAATAATGCACAAGTTTCGTTTTTATAGCAAAGATAAAAATTAGTTTTTGTTCTACCTGGCAAGGTTTCTTCCAGAGAAATTATGCACACATAATCTATTCCGAAAACTTCTATGTAACTGTTAAAAAACTAAATAATTGTAATTTATTTAACTGTGGATAATGAGATGCTGCTTTGACACAAACATTGAAACTGGTCTTTGCATCTGATAACTTATACAACAATTATAGACTGAAACTACTGGGAAATTTCTTGTTTTTATAAACATATGTATTTTGATTTTAAAACCTTACTTGAACTGAATGTATCATGAAATGTCAGTAACATGACAGTAATTATACATTGTATTTTTCAGTTACAACATTGGATATCTCTGTGAAGATGGTGTACAGAACCCCATCTTTTACTCCTTGACTGAGCTTTGTGGAAGATCTGTAAATGATGATAGATATTTAATGGCGACTGTTTTATTCCATTACATATACTAGTAATTAATATTACTATATGAACATTATTTGACTGAGCATGACATTTTCTTAAAAAGCAATACAATGTCAGCTGTTGTGTTTAGTAATTAATTTGTAACCATTGGTGAAATATTCTGACTGTGGTTGTTTTTTTAATGAATGTATTGATTTTAAAAGTTGCAGTTTCAAGATTATTACAAATATTTTTGCTTGCACTTGTTAAACGGGGGAGATTCAAAACTTCAAAAATGATGGAAAAACCAAACAAGCAATGTTACTGCTAGGTTAGTCAATGGCCAAAAAGACAAATTAATAGAATGACTAGAACAACAACATCCTTATTCAATATAGTTCATGGATGATTTAATGAGCATTATTGTGATACCTTAACTGTATATCCTTGCCTATTATTTCACATTTGTAAGTTATTTGTACTTATATTGTATCCAGTCTAGATAATATTTCATTAAACCAATCATTAGTCTTGTGCAAAAACAATCATTCCTATAAACCAATCATTAGTCTCGTTTCATAACAACCATTCTTATAAACCAATCATTAGGGTTGATTCATAAAAATGATTCCTATTAACCAATCATTAGTCTCATTTCACAAAAATCATTCCTAAACATGATTTTATGTAATCTCAGCATCATATACGTTTCATATGTTTGTGTCTACTAAAAGTAAACTTGTAATTCAATCAGATCTCTGTGAAACATTTAGTTATTTGTAAAGAAAGTGATTTAATACTGGTTACTTTTCAGTTTACCAAAAAAATAATCTCTTGAAGACATATCAGAACTTATGAACAATATACAAATTAACTTTTATCAGGAATGAATCTTTCAAATCAGTTAATTTTTTTAGACAATCTTAGTTTCAATTTTCATAAGCTTTCATTGATAAATTTTAATACTGTCACATTAATTGTTAACAATCTCTGTACGTTGTATGATTTAGACATTATTAAACTATTACACATGTAATGAGTATTATGTTTCATTTGTAAAATATTTATCAATTGTTTAATACTATAAAACTGTGTCAAATTAATCCCATTCTAATAAGATTTAATAAGTATATAACAAACACTGACTAAATTACAGAATACAACAATCCTTCAATGGGAATATATCTTCATCATCTCTGTGAGTACTTCAGGTGATAAACAGAAAGACTGATGCACAATGTCACAATAGATGATGTATGATCAACAACTCTTACAATTTTTGCCCAAGAAGGTATTGCATTAGCTGTGAGGTGCCCAAGTAGTTAAAGCTTTAAGTATCGGGTGTTCCTATCTTAGTCATCTACAAGGGAAGCAGGTTATGTCCAAGACATTTTGGCAAGTTGCTATGGAATTTGGACTCAATACAGGCAATGACTAAACACACAAAATGATTCTAGTAATGTAATTAAATATTGATTTTGTTTGGTAATAGTTTGTCTTGTCACTTTACTTGAATTTCTTCAGGTACTCTTGTTTTTTCCATCATCAAGGAATTGCCTGACTAAACATGTAAAACAGAAAATCTTTACTTTGACATAAAACACAATTACTCTCATTCCATTTTGGCTCCCTTAGGTGATCCTTATAGACAGGTATGAATGCATAGTACATAAATCATCCAGAAAATTAATGAAAGCACCATTAATTAATACAAATATTTACCCAAAATAAACCATAATTACAGAGATTCTATGGTGCACCTTTCCTATTAATTGCAATGATGTTTCTTGTTGAAAAGTTTAAATGAAGTCAGAATCTGTGAAACAACAAACAACATCATAAGAAATATGTTCATACACATGACAATTATATAGTGACTAATGCTTGTTCCTATCTCTAACCAACTTCCATAATCTCTCACCAAGAAGAAAAAATTCTGAAAATACAAAAGTTACATTATCACACTAGAGATTATGCCACATCTGTCATTTCAACTTTCTGCAATAAGAAATGATATAATTTAAGCTAATAAAACTTATTTGTATAATTAATTATTACAAAATAAATATCTATGATCAGTTTTGTATCTCTTAACATCTTGTACAAATCAGACATCTTAAATTCCAATACCTAGATCTCGACCACTTGGCCACTGTGTCCTCAATAATTAAAAATAAATTGATTGGCATAAGATTCAATAAATCTGCCAAGTACAAGTACTATAATTTGAGCATCATTTCTGTAAAAATATAAAAAATGTTTAAAGACACAATAACCTTCCATCAAAAAGGTCATGACTGCATTAAATAGCTGTATCAAATAACAGCAGGTCTCTACCACTTGAGAAGCCTTGGTGGTTAAGCTGTCAGAAGCATAAGCATATGAATCAGAGTGCCTCTCATTACCTAGGCTTGAATCACAGAGTGAGAAAGTTTGTCAGTCTGGTTGTCAAAAGTTCATGGTTTTCCAATATTAGTGAAAAATCTTTCAATTAAACACCATTACTCGACTCTTTCAACTAAGCTACCTAATCAACTACTAAAGTAATAAATTCCAATAAAGCATCAACAGAATACTAAATGAAACTAATATAAGTACTTACTAATGCCATGAAGTCAGACATTATTAGTACTAACAGGAATAAAGCCCTGGTCGGTACACTTGTAATTATATGTATGGCATGAAAAGAACAGCTGACTAGTATCAAAGGAAGTATATTCTGAAATAAAATGATGTAAAATACATGATATATATGTGTTTGTTAACTGAAGAAATAACATTCTTTTTTCATTAATTATGCAAATAAAAATTACAAGAGACCATCAAACGACACTAGCAGTGAAGCTATATATGCAAATTTTTTAAGCCATACTTTGATGGCTAGTGTGTAAAAGACCATGATTTCTTAATTTATAATTGTCAAAAAAATTAGAATACTGTCATTTCTTTTTACAAATTATTTTTCTTGTCTGACTTGTAATCACTCGTAAAAAACTGCAACAAGATTCATTATTGGTAAAGCCTGATTTTTCCCATTGATATCACACTACTCTCATTAACCTCTGGCAAGTGTGTGCTAAAAATGTGCCACAGAAGGAGAAACAATGACAATAGAACAATGTTGCTTAATTCTGTTCTATTATTATAGACTTCTGAAAGGTAAGCAAATTAATGGTAATGAGGATTTACACACCTAAATGCAATGACAACATAAGTCAATTCAGATGATTACAATAGGATGACCCGGTTTAACAACAAGTCAAAATGTAACATACAAAACTTGAGAAAACCACTGGTGCCAAAAGATAACTCACTGTACCAGGTACATCATTTTATAACAGTTGGCCTGCAAATGCACTAGATGCTGCTGCTTATATATAAATGTTTGAATATGACAATACATGTGGTTATTAGGGGAGACAGGTCCTGAATAATTTTTTTAATGATTCTAGAAGAATAAAATCTTCTATGTGCTTTAAGAACAAATGTACTAGTATTGTATGTTAAAACCTAAGAATTTCTTACTTTAAATTTCTGATATCATAGAAGTAGACTGGTGGAACACTTGCTCCAAAACTTTGAAATTATTGATTCATGAAATCCTATTAGCTTTAAAAATTCCATCATTGTAGAAATAATGTGGTAGGGTTATTGCTCTGAAAATCTCAGTTACTGGTCAGTGTGACTACATAATTTTCATTCATTCCTTTTACCCAATCTTGTGTTAATTTTATAACATAAATAAAAGATTACAAAACATACCTTTAATAACATGAGAGCTCCCATCACAAAAGGATTGAACACAGTTAAAAAGCAATAAACAGATGCTGGCTCAAAACTAAAATATGAAATAAAGACAAAACATATTTCAAAATTATTGAAATGATTACATTTTGACAGTCTTCAATGTTAGCTTTAAGATGTTACAAAATAAATGTTTTCTAAAAAAATATTATGCTCTTGAGAGAATGAAGTGTAGTAATGGTTACTGTATTAAATACTTCAAGATTCTTTCACTTATATTAAGGTGGTCAATTCTGGGATGGTGGAGAAAACCAGAGTACCTGAAGAACAAAACCATCAACCATTCAGCAGAGCAAACATACTTGGTGGCAAAGTGGTCTAAAGTGCATGCTTATGAATTATTGTGCCTCTCACCACCTAGATATGAATTCCAACAGAGCAGATTCTAGTGTTATTTAGAGATAAATTATATGCAGGTGAAAGATATTTGTGTCTATTTCAATCTGTGTTGAAAGTTCTGATTTTATCAGGAAAATAAAAGTCTGAACTCTTCTTACAGCTTAGATATATATCACATTAGAGCATTGGCATACAAGATAAATTTTTAGAAACCTTTGTTTTTATTTCAAACAAACTAGTGTTTGAGTGATTCAACTTGTCACATAAGTTAATCAAATAAAATTTTCATTCTTATTTATTAAACATGTATGTGATTTGAGGTAAATGTTTGATCCCCAGCCAGAATAAATCAAGACTTGAAATTAGCTTTCACTATTAAAACACAAGACATTTCAAACTTAAAAATCTGAGGCTTACATCACATTTAATGGGTTCTATAAACAATAACTGTGACCACATTGCCCTAGACAAATACAAAGATATTCATGTCTGAACCACATCTAATGTTGATATCCTATCATCAATATGTAACAAAATATCTGAATAATCTTGAAGTGACAAAAACTTTGTTAAATCAATTAAAATCTTCTTAATGCAATTAGGATTCTCCATCTAAAAATTAGTCAATCAGTGTATAATTTATTACTCACCTGTTGATACTAGCTATATTTCCTGTACCAAAAAATCCAGTGAGAATAAAAAATATCTTAAAAGTCTTGTTAAGGAAAACAAGAGTTAATTGTTGCATGTACACTTTATGGTAGGATTTTAAACTTTTCATGCAAAACTTAACAAGAATGCTAATGTAGACTACATCAATAGGAAATATATAGCTGATTTCTTACCATAAAGATTAAATATAGAGAAAAAAAATTAAAATACTGTACAAAGTGGTTACCCTGGTAACCTTTAATAAAGTTATATGAGATTCTTGAAATTTTCAACAATTTTACAAGTTGTAAAGACATCACTTGTTTTTTTGGTTTTTTTTTTGGTCACCTGACATTCCCTGTCTTTCAAAAATCTTCCGACAACTCCTGTCTTGGGTAGACAGCAGAGGAGAGAGGAGATAGTGGGAAAAGGGCAGCTGAATGCAAAGAGGGAAATTAAAATTGAGACTAAGTAACATGGTTGACACGTTTCAAAAAAAAAAAATAAAAAAAGAGAAAAAAAAAAAAAAAAAAAAAAAAAACCAGGGAAAAGTTGACTTGTGCAATAGGTTTACTGCAGGAAAAAACACAGCTCATGCATTCTTACATTGAAAAGAAAAAAAATTTGGCAAGCCTCACTTGGTGCATCTAGAAAACCAGTTAGAGGCAACTGATCATTTGTTTGTTTCATAAGTTGTTCATGAAAAAAAATGCTATATTGGTTTTGTATTTAACAATGTCACCAAATATACACTGACATTACACAGGAGAGTTCCAACCATAAAACATACCTTGAATACTCTACCGGTTCTTTATCTGTTACATTACAGTGTATTTGACATCCAGCTGTACCAGAACTAGTTTTTGACAAGTCTGTTCCTAACAAAACCAGATGATTAACTGTCTGGTCAAACTATTTCAAATGGATACGTGAATAATATTTTATTTAAGGTCATTTAGTCTCTTTTTAACAAAATTTTCATAAAAATCTTCAACTAAGATGATTACAAAAGTTTCAAAGTACAGATTAAAGATTCTGTACTGATGTATTAAGTAGGATTATTAGGATACATAATAAAATGCTCTACGTATATCTTCTAGTAACAAATATCTCTGAGATTCTGATATATCTGGTTTATTGTCAAAATCCATATCTTCCAGCTGTAACAAGAAAAATGATGCATGATACATGTACATGTATATGTGATATATGTGTAATTTTAAAAAGAAACTGAAATTAAAATATTAGTAAATATTTTGATACATATTAATTTAGTAGAAAAAGCTGAAACTAGTAAAAACTTATTTCTTCAATTTTATATCTGTGAGAGATTCTACAGTAACATCTTTCTTTTTTTCAACATTATCTGTTTTAGAATATAGCCTTGAATGTACATGAATGTATTTGTTTCCAAAAATCTCAACATAACTAACGACTGCTAAAATCAGTTGACTTGCTGCACCTCTATGAATTAATTAATAACTTATATTCCTGAATACATGTAGTTTATATAATAAATCTTTTCATTAGTCCTTACCTTCTTCTGTTTTTCTGGGCCACCAATAAGATTCTCTAACCTCAGCCAGTAGTGTAACAACCAACACAAACATACAACAAATAACGCTTCTTGTCTGAATAAAGGTCAAGGTCAATCAATTCACATTAAAAAATCTTGACAAACTATATATGGTTAATCAGAAAATTGTCTCTTTTCCTAGTTTATTTTCATAACATACATGTATGACAAGTTATACACTCACATTTTTTATTTTCTGTATTCAGTGTTGTTATATTGACAAAAAATCAAAATAATAATAATAATAACAAAATAATAATAAAAAGTAAAAAAATATTGGTAATTTGTACTTTCACTTTTATAATTTATCGTCTTATACAATAAGTCCACATTACATATAGATGATTGATAATTTATCAATATACTATCTTAATAGGATATGAAATACTTAGAAGTATATAAGGTGGTATAAAAGCTAGACCTATACTTAGTAATCTATGTAAAATCTTAGTACTACTAAACATCGGTATAAAAACTGATCCACCTGAAAATACAAAATTGTATAAAGTATGAATGTATAATATAAACAGAGTATTGGAATATTGATATTGCAATAAGGTACGAAATTCTTTCTTAATGTACCTTGATATGAATGTTTACTACAATTATATGACATCATAGAACATCCTAATTTCCAGCTAGCTTTACCATCAGAACACTGACTGTCTTAAAATATATATATGTACGAAATTCTTTCTTAATGTACCTTGATACGAATGTTTACTACAATTATATGACATCATAGAACATCCTCATTTCCAGCTAGCTTTACCATCAGAACACTGACCGTCTTAAAATATATGTGGAAAAAATCTTGATTGGGACATTAAATATTATTTATGTCTCCACCATACTTTCTAACAGTTAAAAAAAAACCAGTTTCTTGACATACTAAACCAATTAACAACACTTATTAACAGTTATTTTATTCTTTATTGTATATTACCTAATATTATCCAGCTAAATATCTGATTAAGGTAAGGTAGACCTTCTTTGATTGATATACTGATAGATGTAGATTTCACTATAAATATAGCTGATACAACTGAACAAATCTGAAATAAATTAAATAACAATCTTAAAATGTAACAAGTAATTCTTGAAAATAATGATTAAAAATTATAGACTGAAAAACACAGATTAAAAATAAAATGAAATGTCCATAAATTCGATTGATGTGAAAATGTTATTTACTCATATTAACTTATATTTTTTATGATTGTAATTCTCTTACTTAAATTACAATTAACTATACTAAATTCCCTTCATTTAGAAATTATATAAAGATTAAACTGCTGAAAATTGTGAAAAAAATTAGTTCTTCTTATAGTTCTTAAATTTTTTACCTTTACCAACATCTGGTAGTCTGAGCACATCTACTTTGTTTGTTTCAGTGTTTGTGACATTTTGCACATAAATTTCAAGAAATTAAATAAAGTTCAATATAATTTTGTATCATTCGTTTACTTGAAAAAAGTCCTTAACTGAAACCTGATTGTGTACATTATTTAGATTCTCTATAGCCACGGAATGTCTCTGGAGAGATGAAGGTTACCACTGCGGCTGTTTTACATGTTAAAATGAGATACTAGTATTTTTATACTGGAAGTGATGGCCATGCTGACATACCATACTTAAATGTATATGAACAAAAGCATTCTTTGTTTACCTAATTCATCAACATATAAAATTCCCAATGTGTGAAAATTCTTTTCTAAAGAAACATTCTATGGCAATCCAGGATGTGCATAGGGGTTTTCAGTTCAGCTCACGTAAACGAATGAACAAAAGCTCATTTAAATTTTAATAATTGCATGCAAATTATTTGCATATTATTTCATGGTCACAGACACAGTGACACAAGCACCTTTTTTTAAGAACTACATGTATAAATTATCGAAGTGCAGTCATTGAAGAATTGAATTTGTGCATATAAATACAGTAAGTTTAAAACAGCAAAAAAATATCATAATTCCATTATACCTGAATGTAATGAACATATTTTTCACAAGAAAATGTGGCAGTTTTCAGAGCTGGGAGGCTGAAATTTAAAATATATGCATAGATTACAATATACTTGAAATAATGTATAGATTATCTGTAGCCATCACAGGAAATCTAAGAAACTGTCAAATTTAACGATGGAGTCTTACAGTGAAATGGAAAATATTCCGACAGAATCTTTAATGTGCTAATGTACAATTATCAAGTTGAAGTGAATTATCTACCCTGATTAAAACAAAATTTGCAGTCCTTTTGATACATCAACTGTAGAAATTGTTTAAAAAGCATTCATTTCTGATGTTGAGTGCCAACATATAACAACTCATATTTGCATGATGTTCAATAAATTCCAAAGAGTTCAATCCCAAAGTTAGGGAGAAAATTTTTAAAACAGGAGAAGTTTTTGTGCTAAGCAATTCATGACATTGAAATTTCTGTTGTCCTGTCGCAATCATACTTTTATATCTTGTATTTAGACATTGTTACATGTTATTCAGCTGCAATTTTTAAGCTATATGTTGTTAAGAATATTAAACAATTAAATATTTATAAGATATCCAAGTTTAAACCAGTTGTCCTATCTAAGAAAAGACAGAAACCACCTTGTTCAACTTTGACCTGACCAATGAAATACACCAAATTTGTATGTCGGTCAAATGACGGCATTGTAAACAGATCAATCGGTGATGTATGCTTTTATGGAAGTATAGGACGAGGTTTTTTAAAACAGGGTGAGGTTATCACCCAACTTCGCCATTATTTTGAGCCCTGTACTTAAAGATACATACCGGCGAAATGTTGATATACCACAATAAATTGTAGCCAAACCACCTAGTACACTGAAACCAAAAAATTGAAATCATAACCAATGGTGCAGAAATTGAAATTTGTTTCTTACAGTTGAACCACTTTAATTCAAATATCAGTCAAATAATTGGTTCATAGAATGAAATACTAAATCAAAATACATTCTTAGAATTGTGCAATAACTGTGCTTCTGCAGATGCAAATTTTCTCAATTTTTTTAACCAATAAAACATATAATGTCATCGTTATCAGGAACAAGTTGATGCTTTCAACTGTATTTGCATTGGCATTACACTGTATCAATCGTTTTTTTGTTTTTTTTCTTTATTTTTTTTGCAGGAGACAATACTTACTTTTTAGAAATGGTATACTTTACTATGTGCTATAAACATAATAAACTAAGTTTACCTTAAACCATAACATTCTGGATTTCAGTTATTACTGAGAATTTTTAAACAATTTTTCATTCACTCTGATTTAATTAGGATATAGCATGTCAGATAACAGATCAGAAATTTAGTAAAAACTTCACAGTGTAGTAAAGATTGAAAATTCAAGAAGATTCCACAGAATTGCATGCAATTCCTTCATAAAATACCATTGAAAAACAGTTTTTGTAAGTGACCACAGATAGTAAAAATATCAACAAGAATTCCACAGATTTAAATGTTTTGTGTGGTTAGTTTTTTACTGAGTAAAAAAAACATAAACTTTCACATTTTGACATGCTGCCGCCGCTTAATATGACACCGGAAAAGTAAGACCTAAGTCTCGCCTTATGGCAATGCCAGGCTCAACAAAAATTACTGCTATAATTATCAGCAATGTTAAGTACTTACACTAAGTTATAATTTGTTTCTCGTCCAACAACTGGTAATAATGGAAACACTGCTAATAAAACACAGGAAATAAACCAACCCAATACAGTAACCTATTTAAAATAGTATAAAGAAAAATGATACACAAGAATTCCACAGATTTAAATCTCTCGCCTGGTTAGTTTTTTAAGGAGTAGAAAATATATACATGTACTTCAACATAAACTTTCAAATTTTGACACACCGCTTCCGCCACTGCCACTACCGCCATCGCCTACGACGACACTGGAAAAATAACACCTAAGTCTCACCTTATGGCAATGCCAGGCTCGACAAAAATGATAAATTTTATTGTACCCACATAAACACCAGTTTTCAACAATTATCCCATTTATTTATAACGTCGGGAAATGTGTGGAAGTGAAGTACAGTTGTTTTACACTCATGTCAAGGTTCTTTCACTTACATTTATATCAAGACAATCAGTTCTAGAATGTTTGGGTAAACCAAAGTATCAGTACCATGGAAAAACACTTACATTCTGTAAGTGAACTGACAAACTTTCTCACATATGAATCTACATGTACCTAAGTAGGATTTGAACCTAGAGATGAGAGACAGCGTTATTCATTAGTGTTTTAGACTATTTGGCCACTAAGGCCCTAATAATATAAAAAACTAACACATTATGTACTATTGTTTTAATGCTTTAATCTGCACATATATATAAACCCACAAAATAGGGTCCTCTACAATTTAAAAGGTCCAAGTTTTTTAGTCCTGTGTTGGTAATTGCATTTTTACCTGTCCTTCTGAAACTTCTGAAAATCTCAAAACATACTTTAATTGTAAAAGTTGTCTCTTTTTTCATTCTATTTCAGCAGGTAGTAAGAAATAATGTCATACCTTGTCTTTTTTAGCTCTACAATGCTGTCTGCATGATATCACTCCCCAAATAGCCATACTTATCAAACCAATAGATAATAATTCTCTTTTGAAGAAACCAGCTACCTAAAAAATACCAACATAGATCAATCAAACCAGAATGCAAACTTCTGAATATTACCAGAGTCATATGATAGAAGCTTTTATTTTGGATAACCAAGAATCATTGGTTAAAGTTTTAAGGAAGAGTTTTATTGTCTTGATTTCAGACTAGCAGGCCATTATTATATGTGTGCATGTAAACACAAAAATCAGAGTGGTTAAGGTCACATACTGGATTCAAAATCACAAGTTAAAAATTCTAAGCCTTGAGCGTGGTATGTCTTTAATCAAGACATTTTATTTAAAATATATAGTCCACCAAACTGATGAATTGGTGAATGAATGGAAGCCTGAAACTCTCGGATGTTTTAGGTCACTGCAACTGTGATATGCCCAAGCCCGAAGGACTTATATACATGTAGTTTCTTGATAGATAACTTTTTTTATTATGTTAACACCTGAAAAATTTCGCTTTAAAAACTAGGTGACAGAAAATATCATTAGATAGTTCACCTGTATAGACATTTTTTTATAGAAGGTGCCCCATAAATTTGGCAGTTGAGGCTGATGTAGGCAATAAGCATTTCACAATTGCTTTATTGCACTTTGTGCAGCCATGCTAAAACCAGATATTGTACTTCCATATTGTTCAATCAAATTCAGTATTTTTATGAACTATATCAAAATAATTATGACAGTAAACAACTGGATATGAACATTACTTAATTGATATTATGCTGGAAACCCATCAAAGATTACCCATTAAATTCATTTTTGGTGTTACATAGTAAACTGAAAACTCTTCCCACTCTCTCTCTCTCTCTCTCTCTCTCTCTCTCTCTCTCTCTCTCTCTCTCTCTCTCTCATTTGACCAATGAAGAATAAAAGAGACAAATTTTATAATTACTAATATTTCCAGTCCAAAACAACATAAAATAACTGCTATTATTGGGCTGTACAGATCCTGTAGAGTTGTTATTTTCTGCCATAACTGAATTAATATATCAAATCTACAACAAAAAAAGAAAAAACTTAAACTCATTAATTTTAAGATAGATTTCCAATCACATGAATATTAAAATTCAAAAATGTCCTTATAAATTTTTTTCTATAAATACAATTCACTTTTAGCAGCGAGACTAGTAGAAGTGAATCAAATGTTTTAAATATAGTTCTGTAGAGTAATATAATATGTACTATTTTAAATATTGTATAGTGTACAGTTCAATCTTGTCTTTACAAAAAAAATTATAGACTCTTAGGTTTTGTTCAGATTAGACAGGTATTTGGGTTATGTAATGTAATTAACAATATTATTGGTATGTAGTTAAAATGAGACAAATTCTCAGAATACTTAGAGGTACCAATATATCGGTTAATATACATGTATAAATTAAAAAGTTACATGTATATTCTGACAAACTGGAAATTTCAGGAGAACTGAGTAGTTTGTCTGTTTGCATTATAGATTAAAACATCAAACATATAAGTCAAAAAAATTATCAAGGAATTTTTTAAGACCATATTCAACCTTATTCAACATATATATCATTTGACAAAGTTAACATGGTGGTTCATGTATTTTCCATACCCATACCATAAAGTTTACCAAAAACAAAAACTTAGACATGGGACATAGAAACTGGCACTCTTTATCAAAATTACACTAGTAAGCAGTAAAAAATTATTGTAACAAGAAGGAGAGAGAAAAAGAAGGGTCAGAACAGGGATCAAACCCACACTATAAGTGAGTGCTCTACCAACTGAGATACCCAGACTGCTACATTCCTCCCCTGTTGTTCTCAAGTTTCCCATGGTCCAATCTCACCCTAAATTCTCTTGGATGGACTTTACATGGCCCGCAATTACCAGTCCACCACTTCCAAGGACCACACTTGCCACCAAACTGTAACAGGAAGGAGAGATAAAAGCAGGGTTAGACTGGGAATCAACCTGGGAACTCCTACACTATAGACGAGGGCTCTACCAACTGAGCTACCCAGACTGCTACACTATTAATCAATTGAATATAACAAGAAACAGGAACTTGTCAAGTAAACATAGCCTAGAGGTGTATACTACAGTAGTGTTAGTTTATTTAGCTAGAGGTTATAAAATAAAATTACCTGAGAAATACTAACATCCACAGTAAAACTGGTATCAAGCAGTATAAATAGTTTGTCCATGGTAATGACTGAACTGTAAAGATAACCAAATAAATAAAACATAAGCAGTTTATATAAAATCTTATTCCAAAGTAGTGAAACAAAATCAAATGTGAAAATTAAGGTTTATTATTAAATTTCTGATAACATATACAACATTAAAGTGTTATTTTCTACAAATTTAATCATTACAATAAACATCAAATCAAGGACAACTGTATACTAATAAACCTACATCACCAACATTCATGCAAATGTCAGTATAACAGCATCATACTTGATAATGTCATAATCCATGTACATCATGGCCACACAAAAGGGCATGGCTATTCTGTGTTGAAGTAATTGAGAAATATCCCAAACATTTTACCACTTTTCAACCAATTGAATCAGTAGAATTTTTTCAAATTTATTTCTAAAACCTTGATAAAGAAGTCAGTCACAGAGATTTTACAAAACGTAGCCAATCCAATCAAAAGATTATCGCACTTACAAATAAAACTTCTCGTGATATCTTTTTTTTAAAAAATCCTTAACACAGATTGTAAAATTGTTGAATTTATCAAGTCATTAATATGATAGATTATAGAATACAGTATATGTATTTGTTAATCGTGCAATGTTTTAGTTTAGAAAATTGTCACTTTAATTTGTATACATGTATATGACTCGCATATTGTTAATATACCATAAGCTTTAAAGTACATATACATGTTGTATATATACTTACTAAATAACAAAAATATAATAATGAATGCTATAGATAAGAAAACCATTTTAATTCCTCTGTCA
This sequence comes from Tegillarca granosa, assembly GCA_029721355.1. Classification (NCBI taxonomy): domain Eukaryota; kingdom Metazoa; phylum Mollusca; class Bivalvia; order Arcoida; family Arcidae; genus Tegillarca; species Tegillarca granosa. The sequence goes on from CM056603.1 coordinate 11,101,246, forward strand.
GTTAATAAGTATGGTCTGTGTAAGTTATCTAACTTGACCCTGGTTCTGCTGATACCAGTATGATCCTCTATAATTAAGGTCATCACATAGGTCATCCATCCAAGAAATCCACATGTTATACTAAAACTGAAAAGTAGAGAAAACACATACAAACATACTTAAACAACACTACAGTAAACAATTATCTCATTATGACCTGCAAAATGCTGTACGGTCATTCATGTAACATAAATACTGCTTTATTACAATGAGAATGATGAGTATGAAGTAAAAAGCTGTCATTTAATACCTAAAAAATAATATTCTGTTTCAATAAAGGTAGTCAATTTTGGAATGGTGGAGAAAACTGGACTGACCTTTCAGTAAGCAAACTAACAAGATTTCTATGCTATTTGAATTTCAATATAGAGTGTTCAACTTACCCTAAAAAGAATCTATCATACTTTTGGTAATAATGTAAACCATCTAATGCTAACTTAATGAGTGTCTGAGATTCTTTTATCTGAAAGGTAAGAAAAGTAAACATGGTAAATGTGTGATTTAAGATCAAACAAGTTTTGGTTCTACTTTGGTATGGTAGGTGTTCTGTTTAGACAGGTTCCCCTATATAACAATGACTATCAGAGGTTTTAACTTCAAGAGATATAGTAAGTACATGCATTTTTCAAATTCAGACATATTTTTTATACAAAATTGCAATAAATATAACAGAATAAATAGAAACTTCAAAAACAGTTACACAACTTACAGTAATCTAGCTGATTGGTCTTGGTTTTAGTTTGTGAGGTCTTACTGTTTGGGGAAAACTGGAAAATCTAATGAAAAATACATGTGTTAGACTAGGTGGTGCCATACCTTCTCTTACTGAACCTGGACTGTATTGTTGATTAGCATGTGCCACTTAACCACCTTAATGTTAGGTGTAAAATTGTAAATAGAAAATGCACGGAATTCTTTGAGGAAAAAGGTGTTCACATCTTTGTAAGAAAAAGGTTGTAAACAAAAATATCCTATTTCACAGTACCTTTTAATTTCTTATAAATACAAGTACAGTAGTTTAATACTTACTGATTCAGTGTATAGTTTTTTCTGTATAAGTGACTGTATATGTCTAGTCTTATTAACCTGTAAATATATAACAAGGATAGAAAAAAAACATGTCTGTTTGTTCATTTTTCAGCTTCTTCTTGGATTTCATGTCAGTGCTATAAATTTTTCTTCTTTCTGGCAAGAACAATTTATAAAAAATATAAAAAATTGGAAGAAAATGGTAATACATGTACTTTTTACATTTACTTACGTATTTTTCAAAAATATTTACATAAACAAAAAGTATTAAAATCAAAGATTTTTGACTTAGAAAAACTTTACTTATCCCATATCTAAGACAATCAGTGTTTTTAGTGAAACTTCACTGTTATTTGTTCAGGTAACAAAACCGATGTGAACACCTCAAAATAAGTTAATACCATTAACTGGGGCATTAAACACCAAATAATAAATACTCCACATTATAGTACACAATGTACAATGAGACAGAGTTGGTTATTGTGATTGACTGGAATGTTACTTTGGACCAGTAAGTTATAAGAATTACTGGTAATTTTTAAAAATTATTGGTAAAAAAATTAAGCTATGGAAATTAAATATGAATTATAGACAATTTGAAAATAAAATTTAGTTTTATGTAACCTTACTTGTTTTCCTGGTGTGAGCTCACTGAAAGAATATTGATATGAAAAACATTAGTAAACCAATTAATATTAGTTACACACTAATTATTATTATTGTTACATGAGAGAGAGAGAGAGAGAGAGAGAGAGAGAGAGAGAGAGAGAGCGAGAGCAAGATAGAGAGAGAGAGAGAGAGAGAGAGAGAAAGTTTGAAATTTGCATACACAAATTTGCATTCACAAAATAAAAAGATGTAAAAGCATCCATTCATGACCTAAATGAAAATCAGCTTTGATGACAACAATACAAACTATTTACACCAATAGGTACACAAGTGGAAATGGCTAAATAGTTGGTCAATAAAATACAATTTTAACCTTTAGATCAGTAAAAACATTAGAAATTTATTAAAGTTAAAATTTTTATATTCATGTTATTAACATGAATAAACCTCACCTATAGGGTCTAAATACAAAGGTTAATGTTGTTGACTTCTTTTCCTCCATTTTCATCTAAAAAAAATAGAAAACTGTTGTTTTTTTTAATTTTTGATAATCCAGTTTTGTGGAAGTTTTAGTGTTTTATCCCCTAGTCAAGATTAATTTGCAGATGTTAAGGTAAGAAGTTCTTTGTTGTTTGTGACAACCATAATACCCAGAGTAAACCACCCATCTTCAACAAGCGAACCGATTCTTTTTCTTAGAATCTACCAAAGTGGGACTCAAACCTTAGTAGGGGTTTACAATTCCCAATTCAGCACTACAGTTATTATGGACTACTTGATAATTAAGCAGACTGGAAGAGCATAACAAAGTATAACCTACAAAAATTAAGCAATGGCTTTCAAGAACTGCCAGAAGAACAATAAAGCATTGCTTTATTTTTAGTCTTTCAAAACAAGTCGTGCTCATGTTATGGCAAGTGAATGATATACATTTTGTGTAAGGAATCTTATAAAAACTACTTATTACAGAAACACAAGAAAATGAGCTGCCCAGGTGATTTACTTACTTGATATTGTGCTAGCATTTGTAGCGCATTGGCAAACATGTGTTCAGCCTTCTCATCATCATTGGCATCCAGATAATCAACTGGTAATGATCCCTAAAATGTTTAAAGTTATAAATGAAAAAAAGCTTAATTCAGTATATTACTGTGAGATCTGTTCTGTTCAAAGTAAAAAATGAAATCACTTTAGGCTTTATATCTTCACTTAATTCAATACTTGTATTGAACTTTATTTATCATTTTGACAGGTCAAATCATTTACTGCACCATCCACCACCCATAACAGCCAAGCTGATTGCTACATTATTCTATATAATATTAAATGAATTTCATAAAATTTTTCACATCAGTGTGCATGGCTCATTAGAACTAAACAAAAGTTCCTCATTTGAATGCTGAATGGAATACTAGTAGTTGGAAATTTATAAAAGTATGTCTAACCCATATTTGATTATTTAGCAAATAAAATGTATATACATGTAAATACATATGTATTCATATCATAACCACTTGGCCTTGAAAACCTCCAACAGAATCCAAGTTATTATTTAACTGTTCATATATTGCAATTTCAACTTTTTTCATTTGATAGTAAAGTTTTTAAATTATGTAGCCATGAGAATACATACCACAGAGTTCAATGGGTACGGTATACCTATCAATGAAGCCATCAATGCTGCAACATCAGCCTGAAATAAAAGGTCACAGTAAATCTTTTATTTTTCTAACTTTGAGGAATTTTAATTCATGTAATAAATGTGTTCATATCACAATCTCTTTGCTACTTCACATTAATTTCTTTGCCATTAAATAACTAATTAGTAAAGAATGTTTTCATGTATGGAATATCTTCTGACATAGTACATGTAAATTTTTCCAAAGGAAAGTAATTATCTCCCTTTAACATTTTTTCCATATAAATAAACTGGTGCACAAAGATAAATATTTTATGAAAAATGCATGCTTATTAAAAAAAAATTTTCTTTATAATTTACACCTTCCAAGTTGGTTAAAATTGGACTTTCTATCTCAATCACCATTTACAATGTATATGGATAAGGACGATCAAAGGAATTACCTGTTCTACGTCTGATCTTTTTATGTTATCTAAACTCCAATCTGAAAAAAAAAACCAATGTTAAATTAAATTGATAAGTTAATGGTCACATAGTGTCAATATAAGAATTTGAACTTTCTTTAGCTAAAGAACATTTTATATTTAATTTCAATTATAGTAAAACCTACAGAAACTACAGTACAAAAACTTAAACTCAAGAACTCATAGCAAATAACAAAATACTTTGCCTGCAAAATTAATCACATGACACATTTCATAAATATCTTATCATAAACCTAAATCAAACAAATCTTATATCAGATGTATCAAACAAGCTAGAATGACTTTAGGATCATGAACTTTTAAAACTTAGTCAACCAGGTATAAATTTGACCACAGAAACTTGTATTTTCTGGATTGAGATAAACTGTATATAAAAATGTTTTGAATATTCAAAATATGTATCATCATAAATTATATTACACTTCGTATGTTATGAAACTACATGTAAATCCATCTTAAAAACAGATGTTGATTAATAAATTTAAGGAAACTTTCTGTTAATTTCGGGTATACAACATGTATACAACATTTCATGCAAGAAAAGTTGAAAAAATCAACTAGACTTTCAAGTTACAGATTTAATTGGCCAGATAAAAATTCAAATGCCAATGACATCTTGTTATTAACATGTTGCTTATATTAATTATCACATTGCATTCAAAATAAAATAATAGGCAAAACATCTTAAATAGTTAATATTGTTCCAAGTATATGTACAACTAAACTAACCTGTAGATAATCTGTCTTTAAAGTCTTCTTCATTTTTTGACAGATAAACTGGTTTTCTAACACCAGCTCCCCAAGCAACTAAAGGAGTCAGTGTCTCATGTGGATGACCTGCTCCATGTGATCCTATGAAACAGAAAACCAGTGAATTATTATTTCAGTGTGTGCCAATTACATAAACTTAGGGTGAGATTAAAAAGTGAAGCCACAAAAATAGCAGAACACTGGTAGATAAGTAAACAAAACAACACCTGAAAAGGAACACTTATATGTATGTCTCAACTCTATCAGAGACAGTGAAAAGCTAAGTAAAGACTTTAGGCACAATACGATAGGAAGATATCATTACTATATTAATGATCCTTTAAAATTCTCAATGAATTCATGCAGAAACAACAGAAATATGTGCTTAATATGTTATCAAATTTTGAATTAGTTATGGTTTCAAATTTAACGTTTTCAGATATTGAAGTGGCATGTAAATATACATGTATAAATTTGAAATTATTTTTACAGTAACTTTTAATTTTGTACTTAATCTAATTTTTAATTTTTATTTTAATTATAACCATTTAAACATTGTGTAACTGGTAACTTTTTGGCATCATACATGTAGATATTGACCTCATTTTCTCATGTTTAGTGCACATAAATTGGAAAATTATTCAAACATTTCTGCTATATATGATATTAAATTTGCAGTGACAAAGTCCATCCAATTTGTAAAACCAATGTTTAAAAATTTCCATATTCTGTTATATTGCTATGCAATTTTATATGAGGTGTAATCTGATATCTAAAATGGCTACATACATATTCCAATAAAAGAACACACAATGAAAACTAACACTGTTGACAAAATTAGGGAAGTAATTTGATACATGCATATTCCATTAAAAGAACACACAATGAAAACTAACACTGTTGAAAAAGTTAGTGAAGTAATTCGATACATACATATTCCAATAAAAGAATACACAATGAAAACTAACACTGTTGACAAAGTTAGTGAAGTAATTTGAAAACTATGAATCCAACTTTATTTGAAAGAATGCATTTTCATGCTAAATTACTACTTTTTTAATATCACACAGTAAAACCTGTCTAAAATAAACCAATTCTATACAAAACCATTTATTCAGTTTAGATAAGTATTTGGTTAACACAAGTTGTTAATTCCAAAATGAATAAGATTTAGTAAAAGACACATATTTATCCAATTACATTCTATTGTTATAGTACAATAATTCTAGGTGAACAATTATTAAGTTATAAATTCACATACCCCAGTTTGTCATTCCGTGATCAGAAGACATAATGTAAGCTGTTTTATCGTCTTTATAAAAATCTTCAATGGCTGACACAATACTCTCAATACCAGCATCCATCAGTCTTATGTTATTCAAGTATTCTCTGCAATACAATTACATATATAAATAAATTCCTTTTAATAATACAATTTAAATCCACATGGACTGATGATCTCCATCATGATGAGTCCTTGATTTGTTACAAGTGAAACCCCAAAAGATTATTTTTTCCATTACACTTTATTTCAATTATCATTGTAGGGTTTTGTAGAACTTATACTAAAGGTAGTTTTTATTTTGAATAAGGAGCTTATCATTTGTGCCACAAGTACAATAGACTTTGTATTGTGGCATGGTACACAAACTTTCAAATTGATCAGTTTGCTAAGACATTTGATTATCATGCATGTATATGCTTAGATATTTTATGATCAAGCTCTACTACACCTAGACAATAACTGATGTACACAGTGTTTAATCAAGTGCTGTTAATGTTAAGGGTGGAGTTATCCTGGCCCAGACCTTCCTTGAAAAATAGGGACCATGAATAAAAAAAGAGGGGGTGTTAATTTAATAACAAAACTTGAAGTGTAAAGTTCAGAGACAATATATAAACAAGAAAGAAGTATATCTCATTCAAAACTCACCTAAGATAAACAAGAAGGCTGCAGTTTGCCTATAGATGATATTTTGTGGGACAAAATCAATAAATGTAACAGTATTTTTGGGCAAATGAACACAAGGGTTCTTTCTAAATTAAAAACTGTGTACATTTATATTGGTTAACAATGTGAAAATAATTAAGACGGACAGATGAAAAAACCAAAAATCAAAACCTTTCAAATATAAATTTAGGGTCACATGCATGTAGATTCAATGTTTCAAAAGTCAAAAATACTGTTATTAAAACAAAAAATGGAGATAATAAGACTTACTGAGAATGTGGTTTATGAGAGTGACCATTTGTATCTATTCCTAACAAGTGAAGAAAAAACACAATCTTATCTTTATTCAGCATTCTTTGTAAGGTTGTATTCGTTTTACCTTCAGCTAAGAATTCCTGTAATATTAATAATATCAGATCAAACATGAAGTTACAATATCATATCAAAATTATATTGTTAAATAATCAGTACATAAATCATCTAAATAATATAAAACATGCCATTCTTACACTAATAATAAGTCTTTTTGAATTGACAACCTGGCTTGTTTCAAAATTTTTAGAGTCAAACAAGGTAATACATGTACACTAAGAATTCTTTCTGAATGTTGGTCATTAATTTTCAATAGTCAAAAATGTAGTACTAAAGAGTAAAATTAAAAGTCTGTTAGACATTCGTTGTAGAGATATTGAGGAAGTCTGTCAGAGCACCACTTGGCGAAAGGATGGGTATCATATTAAGAGGAATCTGAACTGAAAAAGTCTTCTCTGTCTCTATGGTAACAGTAGCATCTACAAAATTACCTTAACTCTATCAAACACCCAGGTGTCCAATTTAGAAGAATCAGAACCTGCAAAATCTTCTTGATCTCCATGGTAACAGTGTGTAAACACATGGCCTCCAGTAGCACCTACATTTAAGACATATATATATGTAAAGTGTTTAACATTAATCAAAAAATTGTTAAGCTTCCTTATTTCTGAATTATAGATGACCTGATATTCTCACTGTCTTGTTTTCAAATCTCACATAATGATACTAGTTTAAGAATGATGTCAATTCACTTTGAGAAGGTCAGAGTAATTTTTACTGGTTAGTCTGATAAAATGTTATTTAATAATAGAAATGGAATTTAGCTCTCACAAAGTAAATGAAATACTTTTTGTACAATCTTTTTACCCCTCTTTAATCAGAGTGTGGTATCCTAGCTTCAAATAACAATAGTCCATTACCCATATCTGGTTTTACCTTTAGCAAACATTGGCAGTATGTCTGGACTTCCCCAAGACCAGGTGTATTTACTCTCATTAAACACTGAATCAAATTCTACAGGATTCTCTTTCCAACCTGAAAATAAATTGATGAAACATAAAACAATTTGGCTCACTTTTTGGCTCAACTTTTACACTTGGGATACTTAAGTCCTGTACTTAATATCATGAGTAGAAAGTCTTGTTAAAATCTGACATATCGAAGCAGTAACTGACACAACCAATATAGTGGTTTTATGTTATGTTATTTGCTGGTTATTAGAATAAGCTAGATTTTTGCCAAAATAAAATGCTGAACTGCAAAAAATGTCATGAACATTAATTATTGCAATTGGAAAAGGTGGATGGTGGAGTAAACAACCAATTTTTTAGAATCATCATACATGAACATAATCTACAAACAATACATACATGAACATAATCTACAAAACAATACATATATGAAAAATGTATTTTGTATCATGCTTATTCAGATAAAATTAACCAAACCTTTAGCCACAGCACTGACGTCTTCATAAAACCCAGCAATAAGAGCCACATGTCCTGGTCTGGATTCTGTGGGTACATGTGTATGTGATACACCCCATGATCCATGCTTTTCTATTATATTTCTATAATTACATTAAATATAAAATGTTTCCATAACTAACATTAAATATCACATACATAATTATACAAAAATTAATATCTAGTTTGTTTGTTCTTTAGTATGTTAGAAAAAGACATTAATCAAAATAAAGAAACATACTATTTCAGGAGCTTAGTTGGAAAAAGTAATTTACATATTGTATGTCTTGTTTGAAAAGTGCTGCGATTAAAATACCTACACTTTACACAATGTTCATAATGTCAAAGGGCATCCCATATATTACAAGAGAGATACTGATAACAGATCCTGCAAGTCTCATTTTAGACTGTGGTTTTGCACCAGTTATAAAAGTTTCTCTGCAATTTGACATCAGAGGACATTGTCATTTGTTATGGTACATCAAATAATAATTTAGTAGGTAATGTCCCTTGACATGTTTTCTTATCATTCTTATTGTTCTTTTTGCCAAAAATCACAAATTCATGCTGGTCATGTGGCCAGTTTTACAAACCCTTTGTGTGAAGAACAGAGTAAATGATCACATGATTATCTATTTTTATCAAAACAGCCCAATAACTTCAAGATGTCTGTCAAAAATGAATGTCTACATGCATGTGACAATTATACCACAGGTATGAAACAATCATGTTTACTTTATATGATTGATCTTACAACAGTTGTTATGAAAAAGTCATTTTACAAATAATTAAATTTAAATGAATTTTGTAAGCAGAATTTAAAAATTGACCATTAGGAACTTCCAGTAGTGTCATTTAAGGATTTTTGTTACCTGATGTTTGAATTCATGAGTGTAAATAAGTATCCAGATAGTCACCAAAATTACCCCCTCTTTATAAAGTTTATTTAATATAGTTTTTTAAAGACATTCTCAATATCTTTGTCTGTTGGAAAAGTATTAACAGTTATTGTGGTCTTTTCTTTATTATTATTATTATTATTATTACATGTATTTATTTATTGGATAATAAGGAATCTTCTTAAACCTCGACAAATGGAAGTGAAAATGAAAGTGTCTTACTATCAACTATGGGTACTTACCTCAGGTATTTAGCTCTGGAATGACCATTATCATCAATTTCAAAAAACTTATCTGCCCTTAATCCATCTGCTACAAACAGGACCAATCGTTTTGCAGGGGGTGATAATGGTGACCTGATAAGTCTTCATCCCATGTACTAGTGGTGAGGTAAAATATATGTCAAATATGGAGTAAAAGAATACCAAATGTACCAAGGCCCCAAAGACAATGAGGTAAAAAGTATCCATTTTTCTTCTAAACTTTATCTGCAATGTACAACAATCCAACAATAAACTGAATAAAGACACATTTAAATGTTATAAAATCAAAGCATTTGAAGAATTTTAGCAAATGTCAAATAAGCTTTTTTCCCCAAAATTTAGGATTTCTAATTGCTGAAAATAAAGTTTATATTTATCATTTTATTGTTATTTAACTACCGGTATGTGTTGTAAGAAAACCACAATAATAAATAATCACACAATTATAATTTTTTACCCCTCTCCCAATAACAAGAATTATACAGGAATACAGTTCCTCTGCTTAAATTAGATTTGATATTTTAGTGTCCTGATGGATATTTTTATAATAATTTGTCAGATATTGCTATTGCTATTCGACATAAAATAAATTACACTATCTGACATATAATAAATTATCAAATTACTACCTTCACTATCATATATATATATATAGATATATTTCCTTTAAGTTTCTTTATGCTGGCTACTGAAATATGTGGTATTTTATCTGAGGATAAGATCAAAACTTTTTTAAATAATCAAATTTCAAATTTGACAAAAGGCTGTGATAATCTATTTCAAACATAACCAGGTTTTGGTATCATTATGTATCTATTAGTATGTGATCTACTAAAACAAATATATATTTATTTTTGACAATTTTCGTTCAAATAGAAATGACTGTAAATTGAATTTAAAAAGGTCAGTGAAACACAATACCAATAATTAAAACATTTTGTATAGAAACCTCGTTTACTTACCGGTGTTTACTATGAAGCCAAAAGCATGTGTAGTTTGTTTACCCGGAAGTAAATAGCGGGAAGGCAAAATGTAACGCGTTCTACCATTCGTTGCAAGTTTAAACGTTCACTAATGAAACGAGGGTTTACATTTCATGGTTTGGTATAAGTGTAAACAAAAGCCATTTGCTTCCTGGTTCAGTGGCTGCACAAGATGGGACAGATAGAATGGGCAATGTGGGCTAATGAACAAGCCATAGTTACTTCATTTAGTAAGTAAGCAAAAATATCAAGATACAAATACATACATTATTATAAGCAGACACTAATTTCAGTAATTCTCGCGTTCAAACAAGTTAAATGATGCTTATGTCAAGAATGACCGTATCAAGAACATGTTAACTTTGTTGAAGTCTTTGTTTTAAAAAAAAATTAGTATTCAGTTGTTTTTAGTAGACTTTTATTAAATATAAAATTAGTCTGTCAAAATTAGTGTTAAAGGTACAGCCTATATTGATGGTCTTTGATAAAAACAGATTTGACAGTATAAAATTTTCTATATTTGGTATTTATTAAGTTAATAAGTTAAATTCAAATAATAAATAATTTAATAAATTAATTATTTAATTTTAAAAAAGACCATATTTATGCAGTTTTTTTCAGCTTTTAGTATAAAGAAGGAAGATAAAGGTGTGTGCTGTTGCATTTCATCTCTGTCTTGAACAGGAGTCATTGATATATGCTAGGAACAGTAGGTGTCTTAGCACTGAGCTTTTAATGTGGCTCCTCCTGGACTATTTTCCCTTATTCTAGGAATGACTTCACACAGTTTTATCAACAAATTTCTATAAGTTTCCATATACATACTCTATGAACCAGCTTTATCAAAAAAAAAAAATATATATATCAAAGAAAAAATTGTCATCATGGAATGTTATTTATTTTCAGTAACAGTGTCAGGAGGAATCATAGGAATAACTGGATTCTTTAAAGGATGGGAGTTTGGTATATATGGAGTGTATCCTTTATGTCTGTCTACTGTATGTACTAGTAGTACACTAATTATAACTCATGTCAGGACAGATCAGTCATCTAGCTCAGAAGATTTTGATTGAGGGATAGAGATGGGTTCAAAATTACTGTGACATAGCTGCAAACCTGCCTGTCATATTTCTTTTATTCAGATCATGAAAACACTTTTGAGATTTCTCCATTCAGTCACAAAGGTGTCTTGTTAAAAATTATTATGAAGTTAATTGGTACTTATGTAAACAACATTCCATCAGGGAAAGAGATTCATTCACATGTGTGAGAGAAACATTCTTGTCTGTGATGAGTTATGAACTTGACATCTCTAGTATGTTGGCCAAGTATTCTAGTTCATGTTTAAGTAAAATTTTTTCATGTTCCGTTGTGAAAAAGTACCATATAGCTAGCACTACCACACACAAATAAACTGAAAAAAAGTCATTACCAAATCTAAAAGGTTCATTAGGATTGTACATTTCCATGATCACATTGCTAAATTAAATTAGGTGACTGGTATACTAATCCATGATTTCTGTGATTACATTTTTAAGCTGCTAATTTGATTGAAGCTTTATTGAAATTAAATGTCATCCCCAAAGAAATAAAATGTATCTTGGCTGTGGCTTGAACTCAGCAAATCTTTATCCTTAAACCTACTTTGCCATAAAGCTTCATCTATGATTAAAATCAAGATAAAAAAATCAATTTTCTAATAAAATGTGTGCTACTTGAAATATATATACATGTATCTAGATTGTTCTTAACAATTAAGTGTTGCTGGTCTCCTGATATTGCTGTTTGAGTATCCCAGGGGAATGAGAAAGAAAGGTACAACCATGGAAAGAAAGTAAGTTACAACATACACAATATATGTTTATCTATGTATAGGTACATTTGTACATGTTGTATTTGATGGAAAATAACTTAAAAATCTTTGTCATGAAAATGTAATGTTTTATAGAAAATATTTGACTGGAGGAATTGTAAAATTTATTTTCATAATGGGACTGAAAAAATTGATATGAAAACCTATATGCTTCATGCATAATAAAACTATTTTTGTGAAACATTATTATAAATGATTTTGTTATTGATTTGCTTTCAGATTTCAGAGACCTATTGCCAGATTACTAAGTTGTTGTGGACCAGTGACCAGGAATTACTTTGTTAGATTTGTGATGTATTTATTGTAAGTTAACTGATACAATTTCATTGATTTGAAAAAAGACTTTAAAAATGCTGGATAGAAAATTTCAATAATTTTGCACTGTTTATGATAAATACTTCTACCAGGCACATGTCTCTGTTATTGGGATTTCATACCTTTTTTGCAGAAATGTGTTTGGCAACAGACTAAGCATTGAGTTTGCCTTGAACATTTGGTATGCTTTCATTTCTATCACATTTCTGTATATACCAGCAGATGAATGTGCCTCTTGATTCTCAGTGTATTGGTGAAATGATGGGTAGAAATTTTTTCAGTCAAATGAAATTGTAGATAGAATTATGTTTTAATCCCAGTCAAGATTATTTCACATATTTTGAGGTGTTAGGTTTTGGCATTGTGGAGAAAACAAGAGCACCTAAAGAAAACCATTTGCCCTTGGCAAGCAAACAGACTAAAGTAGCTTTCTTACACTAGGATCTTCCTGTAAGTGGTATTCATACATAAGCTGTAAGAGACTCAATTGTGAACAGGAGCTTTAGGACACTTTGACATAGATGTCCCTGACTCACCAACTGTCTAATAGAAAAAACATATAAATTTTATGGCATAATGTTCTAAATTTTTTTTTTTAGTTTTTGCATGTTTTACTATACCAGTTCTAAATCATCAAGAGTGTTTCTTAGTAATTTTCACTTATGCATTCTTTATCTAGCACATTGTGTTGGTTAAATATTCAGTTCATATTACCATGGTACCTGACATACTTGCTATGTATAAAGATCACATGCTCATTATAACTAGGGAAGTTAGACTTCACTGTTTCAACTCATTTATTTGAACTTGTATATCAGGTCCCATTTCATGGTTTTTATAGACAGGATTGTACATGTACTATAATACATGTATTAATCCTTTTGTAATTAAGGAAGGATTATCTTTATTGTTAATTCTTATTATAAGTGATTTGATTAAATGATGCATCATTGAGGAAGTAGCACTTAATACAGTCTCATATTTAGTACATGTATACACACTTAAATTAATATGTTATGACTTATAAATTAACTCTTTGGTTACATGTGGGTGGATGTGTACTTACATGCACGTGTGCATGTGTTTTACCAATCTGAAATATAATTTTTTCACTGTCAAATAAGAATTTATACTGTTAAGTGTATGTCCATACGATAAAGATATTTGATTTAAAATAATTTTTATCCCTTACACTACAGTGTAGTATTTTTCTCCTCAATAATTTAAGAATTAAAGGTTTGTTCAAAGGAAATAGGTATTGGATTATGGAAGCTTTTTAATTAATATTATTAATAAGCTGGTTTTGTTTTTATTTTTCTGTCTTCTTTTGGTTTAACTGGGATTTGATTTAGTCATGGGTTCAGTTATGTAAATAGAGTGTATGTAAATTACTGTTGATAATTATGCACAATTAAATTTAAAAACTATAGGTCTGCATTTATCAGTTTTTGGATTTAGATATGGTTAATATGGTCATATTTCCACAATATTAAATAGAAATCTATTTGACAGAATTTTGACATCTCCAGATTGTCGTTTATCCAGAAATTGCTAAATCATTTTGTTTGGCAAATGATATACATACTGTGTATATTGTGACAATCTGTTAAGTTTTTTCATTAGCATCAAGATCTCTTATGAGTATAGATTATTAACATTAACTCTTATAAAACTTGTCCATGGAATTTTCTGTATGTTACTAATACATTTTATTGTTTGTAGATTATTTTAGAGGAGTGACCTCCCTTTGTATTACTAGTACACTGTACATGTACTCTTGCCCTTGTTCCTGATTGTTATAAAGTTATAATGGTTATTATTTCATTTCAGACTGTGTGTACCATTATGTTTCATTCTAGCCACTTTATTAGGAGGAGTTTGTTTATTTATAACAAGTGTTATATATCTAGTTGTAAGTATTGAGAGTACTCAAGTACTGTACTTGCAGGTCTTTATCATGACAATTTTGCAATGTCACATGTACTTTAACAAGCAACAAGCAATAGTGTTATGGTACGATGCAAATAAAGAGTTCAGTGGTATTAACAATACAAATTACAATCAAATATTACCAAAAATAAAGCCGGGATAATACTAAGACATAGTAAATTGAGTCAAAATTATAAGTTACCTTCCTAGACGTGCAGCCTGCTTGATGGTCATACACCAGTATGAGAATTATCTAAATTAGAATGACAGAAATTTAAAAGTCATCATATACAATGCACATACTGTACCTATATCTAATTTGTTTTTCATCACCTACATTATACACTGCAGTAGGTCAGTTGGTAGAGTGCTCGCTTTGTAAGTGGGAGGTCGTGGGTTCAAACCCCAACTGGGTCTGACTCAAGACTTGAAAGTGGGCAGTGACTGTTCTTTTGCCAAGCACTCGGCATTGCGAAATGAAAGTCACAGTTCTTTCAAATGGGAACTTAAAATATACGAGGTCCCGTGTCAAGGTAGGTGTGACACAATAAAGAACCCTGATGTATAATGCCATCAGTGCAATGCACAGGCAAAATTTCTGCATTTTCGCCTATAGCTGGCAACGTCTTAATATAAGTGCTCCTACATGATACAGGCGTGTTTCAAATCTGTATTATAATTTCTATTCAATTTTTAGGCTGCAATGAAAGGTGAGCAATGGATAGCATTTAGTGAAGATGAAAAACCAAAAGAAAATGTAAAAGATCTGAAATCATTCCGACAGCCTAAAAGACCACCACCCAGAGCACCAAGACAAGAAGCTGCAAACAGAATATAATTGTAACCACATTTTGCTTCATGAGATTTATAAATGGTTTATTCTGAAGGCACAGAAGGCTACCATTTCTATGCAATTTATTTTGAACTTTATAAATGGTTAAAAACAATAATCTAGCTTTAAGTGAGTGTTTTAATGAAAAAAATTATAAGTAAATATATTACACTCTGTAGTGACTTACACATATTTGTAACTGTTGATAATGAGATGTTAGAAGTAACTTGACAGCAGTTTAAAGATATTTACAAAAGCATTTCAGAGAGATAAAGCACATTTATTATAGACTAATCAAAGTCAATAATTTTTTAAAGGAATATGAAGGCATTAATTAATTCCAGAAAATTGTATTTTGAAAACATGTACATATATACTTAATTTCACTTGTTGTCAGAAATTTTTGACAAATGACTTTTATCTGTGTTTAATTTAATGCCATTATATCACATGTCATTTACATTAAGCATTATTAGAATTAAGCTTTGCTAACAGAAAATCTTTAAATGAGCATTTTGTGTCTTAAAGATTTAAGATAGAAAGAGAAAAAGAGAGTAGGAAAGAGTGATTAAATGAATATTGATAGTAATAATGAGGATGGAATTTAAAAATAAATATGTTGGTGGAATTTAAAAATAAAAATGTCTTATGTACATGTATATGCATCTAGTCTGAAATCATGTTTGACCACAAATTGTATTGTGTTTATATAAATGTTTTGTGTGCATTTGACTCATCTTGTACTACAAATACTCATAAAGTTACCTAACTGTGTTCAAAAATTCAAGAAACAGTGTTTATTTATTATTATTGTCTGATTGCCATTTTCAGTGCAAGAAGTGGAGTAGTCTCCAGTTATCAAAGACATTGCAGTAAAAATGGCTCTTTGTTATACAGTATAATGGAGTTACTCCACTAAGGCTGTAAGGACAGAAAATATGTGCTATGAGAGGGGTCAGGGGACTTGGGCTTTCCCAAGAAAAACGATTTTTTTTTGGTATGAATGGTACTCTTTTATGCCATCTTAAAACTTTAGCATCTAATTTCATATTCACTTTTTATATTGCTTATAGATTAAAGAGATGAAACATAACTTATACCCTATCTGAATCATCATCTAAACAATAATATTCATTGTTTAATATATGGTTAAAAGAGATCCACAGATTGCAAATCTTCATTTTTCAATAGTTATAAATACAAATTTCAACCAAATCAAGAAAATTGGTCACATGGATGACAATGTACTGCTTTTCATTGGAAATATCAAGTGATACAAATTTAACACTTTCATCATCAGATCATACAATAAAACCATGTTCTGTTTCCTTTTATTTACTTATAAAGATATTTGTATTATTTCTGCATTATATTTTTGTAACTCATGAATACATGTATATATCAAATGCATATACATGTATATATTTATAAAAAGATTTATTTTATGTTAAAATTGCATGCTTGTTATTGTTTCTGTTATATAAAAAAGTTTCACATTTTTCTTCTCATTATAATTAATCTGCTGTTATTTTACTTTATAAAATAAAACATTTTTTAACAAAAACAGGAGTGTTTTTTTTTCATTAACAATTTTTTTAATAAATCTTATGGTTTACAACAAGTAGGCAAATTTCATGATTTACAACAAGTAGGCAAATTTCATGATTTACAACAAGTCGACAAATTTCATCCTCAGCTATACATATGACACACTATTTATGTTTTCCTATCTATTATTTGTCTTCCCTCTCTGGACCAAGTTACTTAAACTTTAATTAACTTAACAAAGTGGTTAGTGAAAAATAAAAACTTGAATATTTTATTGTTGTGAATTACTATAAGGATAAATTATTACTAATGATGCTTTAAATTGGATATGCAAACATTACAACATCAATTTCCAAATTGTATAAAAATGATAATGTTTAAGATCTACAAACTGTTAGGCTAACAGAGCTTTAAACAACTGTATAACACTTGCTATCTCATTTAATGATATTTGAATACATTTTGTACTGATATATATATATATACTGAACATGGGCCAATTTCAAATTTTGAGCTGTGATGGCTGAGTGGTTAAGGCATAAGCCTTTAAACTCAAGTTATCTCGCCACTGTTCTACCTCAGACAGGCAAAAGGTATCACCATTGTTCTACTTCGGACAACTGTCGGGTATCGCACCACTGTCCTTTCTCAGACAGCCACAGTGGTATCTCGCCATCGTTCTGCCTCAGACAGCTCTAAGTTATCTCACCACTGTCCTACCTTGGATAGTCACAAGGTATCTCACCAATGTTCTACACTGGACAGTCGCAAGGTATCACACCACTGTTCTAACTTGGACAACCACAAGGTATCTCGCCACTCTTCTAACTGGGACAACAGCAAGGTATCTCACCACTATTCTAACTGGGACAGCCACAAGGTAACTCAACACTGTTCTACCCTGCACAGACGTAAGGTATCTCACCACTGTTCTACATTGGACAGCTGCAAGGTATCTCACCACTAGTCTTAACTGCAAAAGCCGCAAGATATCTCACCACTGTTCTAACTGCAACAACCACAAAGTATATCACCACTGTTCTAACTGGGACAAATGAAAGGCATCTCGCCACTGTTTTACCTTGGACAGCCGCAAGGTATTTCACCACTGTTCTACCCAAGACAGCTGCAAGAAAGGTTTTACTGGTCATATGACTTTACTGGTTGGCTCAATATTAGTATAATGGAATGAAAGGTCTGTGCGTTTATTTGGTGACAACTGCATACTAAAAATCTAAAGATCACCATAAGTGTGCACTAGCACATTGCAGACCAAAGACATCATGTACCACATTAATTTATCTGAAATATTGCTGATCTGATGTGACATAAAAAAATTCTACGATACAACTAATTTTAAATTTAAACTATTGCGGTCAATCAGTTTCAGTAAATAATCATAAATGTCAATTTTCTGTTGTAGGGTATTTTGCATCCTCGGTAATTCAAGTTTTTGTGAAATCACTATAATTTGAAGATGATAGTATCCCCATATCATGCTTTCTTCTTAAATAAGCTCAATCCTATCCTGAATAGTGTTTTTTTATGGATTTGTTTCCTTAGTATGCAGTTTTGTAGATCCGTTGACTGGTTAGTTGTAGTGGTGTTTAAAAGTGCAGCAACAATTTTTCAGCTATATGCATCAACAGTAACTATATTAATCTAAGAACAAATTCTTGTTTGTGTGTAATGTGCAAGTGTGTTTTATGGTCTGCCTTGTAACAGTATTCACTTAGGGTGACTTTATCATGCTAGTTCACAGAGTCTATATGCCGTGGAAAAACAAATCACCACCCCTAGTTACATTGACCTGACAATGTGTGAACTAGTCAATACTTTGTCCTCTTAATGTTTAGCACCAGAGACGAAAGGGGTAACTCAAATTTTAAAGTCCTATGTATGGCCAGACCTGGGTTCAAACCCATGACCTTCCCTCTCAAGATGGATGCTCTATCTATGAGCCACCTTATGAAGTAGATTTGTAGATCTTAAATTTGAATTGCAAGAGCTGTAAATATTTAACTTATTCAATGATTCATTGAAAAAATAAATAAAATTTATAGAATAAATAAATAAAGTTTTAAGTTGATTTTGCCAATATCGTCCCCTATTTAGATTATTACATCTCAAGTTTTGTCTTAAAATTAATACATTCTTTTCTTTTCTCTAACTCATCGAAACCTAACACTTCCAATTTATCGTTTATATAAAAAATGCTAAGGTTAGGATGTTGGAATATAGAAGGTATAAATGAGGATAAGATAATCACCCATATTTTCAAAATCTTATTTCAAACAGACATTCTATCTTTTGTTGAAACCTGGTGGGAAGACCATCAAGTAAACAATATTCCAGGGTATGATCTTTTTCCATTTCTCTTGTAGAAGAAAGCATAAAAATGCATGGCGAAACTCTAGTGGTATTGCCATATTTGTTAAGCACAAAATATATAAAGGAATAAGAAAGATGAAATGCAAAAATCCCGAAATACTATGGATAAAATTAGGAAAAAAAACTTCTTTAAACTTACACGTGACTTATATATCGCCACCGTATATATATTTCACCTAGTAATTCAAGGGAATGTACCAGAAATGGAAACCCTGTATACCCAGCTAGCTAGAGATATCGTGTTTTATTCCAACCAAGGTCATGTAATATTGCAAGGTGACTTCAATGCTTATACAAAAAACATAGATGATTTCATTACATCTGATGACACATCATTCCCCAAAACTGTTGATATGCATTACAAACACGACACTATTAGAACACGGAATAACATGGACTGTAAAAATTTAAATTCAAGTGGGAAATATTTATTTAACCTTTGTAGAGAATGTGACACTAGAATCTTAAATGGTAGATCTACTGGAGATTTATTTGGAAAATTTACTAGCTATAACTATAATGGATGTAGCACCATTGATTATGTGATATCATCTTCAGAATTTCTTGAAAACATAACTAAATTTAAAATACATGACTTTTCAGCTTTATCTAATCACTGTTTATTATCCTATAATATTAAAGTTGATATTTCTTTTCCCGAAGAACCTCTATCTGTTCTTAATCCACTGTTACCAAAATTTATTTGGTCAAATGAGTCTATAATCCCCTTTCAAGATGGCTTTCTTCAAGATAATATAAAACGAAAACTACAATGTTTTAATAACCAACACTTACTTCAACTGAGGAAGCAGTAAAAGATCTTCAAAATATTATAGTAGAGGTTGCTAGAAAATCATTAAAACTGACACAACCCAATAAAAAATGAAACAAAAACGCAAACAAATTAATAAACCATGGTTCTCGCAAAATGCAAACATTTAAGAGATAGTATAAAGAAATATGAAAAACTTGTTAACGAAAATCCATTCGACGAAAACAACCGAAAACTATTTTTATATACAGAGCCAAATATAAAAAATCATGTAAAATTGAGAAAAAGAATTACAAAACTAAATTGCTACTTGAGTTAAACAATACTAACAACAAAGATACAAAGTTTTTCTGGAATACAATAAACAAACTAAGTTCCATAGAAGTAAATAAACAAGAACATTTACCTTCTGATAGTTTTATTAAATACTTTAATAAACTTGTTGATGAATAATAAACGGGATAATGTAGGAGACGGATATATACTGAATAAAAAACATAAACTTGAATCAATAACTCAAAATATAAATTACTCCTCAACCATAAATTCACCTTTCACAGAAGGAGGAATAATAAGAAGTGTCAAGAACATGAAAAATAATAAAAGTCCAGCAGCTGATATGATAACTAATGAAATGATTAAATGTGGCATCACTCATCTCATCAAACCAATTACAAAACTTTTTAATTTTATATTCAATGCTGGATCTTTCCCATCAACATGGAATGAAAGTATCATTACATTGATTCATAAAAAAGGAAGTAAACTAGGATCCAGCAAACTATAGAGGCATATCTTTGACGAGTTGTTTAGGAAAACTGTTTAACAAACTTCTATCTATCCGCTTATCCTAAATTTTGTTCTGATAATAATATAATTGTTGACAATCAAATAGGATTCAAAAATAACTGTAGAACATCAGACCATATTTTTGTTCTGAATAGTCTTATTGAAAATCAAAAGTCCAAGAAACAAAAACTATATTGCGCATTTATTGATCTACATAAAGCATTCGACACTGTCTGGCGAGATGGACTAATGTATAAATTACAATCCAACAATATAAATGGAAAAATTTATAACATTATCAAAGATATGTACTCCCACACCTCTTGCAAGTTGAAAACTTTCAAATGGACTGAGTAACAGCTTTATGTCATCCTTAGGAGTCAAACAAGGAGATAATTTAAGTTCCTTTACTATTTAACCTGTATATAAATGATATTGCACATCGACTTAACGATGAAAAGTTTGACCCTATAAATTAGGAAATACTAACAGTAATATTCTTATGTATGCTGATGATATTGTTTTGATTTCAAAGACACCTCAAGGATTACAAAACTGTTTAGATGCACTATACAATTATTGTGAAACATGGAAATTAAAAATAACAACGTAAAGTCGAATGTACATAATCTTTAATTCAAATGGTAAAAGTGGTTCACACCACTTTGAAATTAATAACACATCACTTAAAATCACTAATTCCGTAACTTGTCTTGGTATAAACCTAAAATCCAATGGATCATTCCTACAAGCAAAACTTGATCTGAAAGACAAAGCACAAAAAGCATTCTTCAAAATTAAAAAAACGTTAGGAAGTAAATAACTCATTTAATATCTATGAAAAACTTTTTCGATACGTTAATTTCACCTATTCTATTATATTGTAGTGAATTATGGGGAGCATACATCTCAGACAAGGACTCCGAACCATTCGAATTACTACATTCTAAATTTTTAAAAGAAATTCTAGGAGTCCATTCAAAAACTAGTAATAATGCAGTAAGACACGAACTTAATACGACTACCTTTAAAAACAAAAATCATAAGTTACTATGATAAAATATCTGTACCATGTAACAGAAAATAAATCAAGTTTACTCTACAAAGTCTTCGAACATACAATGGCTACTAATAGTTGGAACCAAAAAACTTAAATTAATATTAGATCATCTAGGATACTCCTATCTATTTACCAATCCCTCTTTAATGTCAACAACATTTACCATATATCAAACAAAGAATAAATGATATAGCTGAAATAGAGCAAATCAATCAGATAAAATCGTCAAGTAAATTAAAAATACTAAATGAAATTCTCGGTTCAAAAACTTATTCAGAATACATGAATATATTATTTAATTTCTCTGATAGATCTACCATTGCTAAATTCAGAACAAGTGCCCACAAACTTATGATTGAAACTGGGAGATACACTAAAATAGGATATGCACTTGTTGCAATATGAATTGCGTAGAAGATGAAATACATTTTTTATTTCACTGCCCTCTTTATACACAAAATAGACTCATCTTCCTTTCTAAAATCAGGAACTTTCACCCTTCTTTCCATCAACTAAATTCAAAAATAAAAATTCAATTGCTTCTCAACAGTGATAAAAGAGAAATACTAAAAATAACATCAAATTTTATAAACGACTGTCTAGAAATACGAAAGACCAACATCACATAACATGCACCTTGCAATATTACTATGGAGGGTAAAAAGGGTCATAATTCTATGTATGTAGGCGAGGTGTTAATTCGTCTAACTTGTATGTTAATGCTATCGAGTATTATTAATTCGTCTATATCGCATCATGACAATTTCATTTGTCCATGTCTGTAATTCTATGTGTCTAAATTGCATTCTAAATAATATTACATCCCTTTTTGCTAAACGTTGACTTAGTAATATTTGTAATTGTATCATTTAATTTTGATTCGTGTTCATTATGTTTGTTGTTTTAATTTTATTTTATATCTGCCATAACCAATTAATGTAATTGAGTTTGTGCAATAAAGTTTATTATTATTAAAGGGAAATAATACATTTGATTTCCACCTTAGTATATCAAGTGAGAAGCAAGATTTGGGGACATTTAAATATATATATATATATGTATAAATCTTATTTAATATCTAGGTTTTAATCGGTCAAAAAGTCCGGAAAACGGAAAAATCGCAGTTCGTGTACGGTTTGTAGTTTCTACAAGAAATCGTTGTTACGACTATGTTTTGTAGATACAGTAAATCACGATCTTTTTAAAGCTTTGGTTCTACCACGAAACTAAAGATGCGGCAACTGTCAAAAATCGATAAGTTCATCTAATGGACATATTTCTACAGATTGTTTACAGAGGAAAGTAATATGACGTCTTTCCGTTTTTCCGAAGAAGAATTTGAACGTTTAGAATCAAAATTAGAGGCGTTGCGAAGCGAGGTTTGTATTTTGTTTGAGCTAATGTCTCATTTCCTCTCCAATAAATTCCAATAAATTGCACAGGCGCTTGTTCGATATTTTTTTAAAAAAATAAAATCCCCGGACCCTAACATAAGTCTTATGTTAGGGTCCAGGGATTTTATTTTTTAAAAAATATCGAAACAAGTGCTTGTGGTCCGTTGATCATTGTGTTACATAGTCATTGGTATCTGGTCATGGTTTAAATCTATCCAGTGAGCAGAAGTTCTTGGGATAGGTAATTTAAATCGTTCGCGTTGTGTGGAAAAATCAGTTTCCTTACTCATAGAGGTCCGGCCAACACAAAACTTTTTTCCATATTAGACAAACTGCAAGCGTGTTTTTTTTTTTTTTTTTTTTTTTTTTTTTTTTTTGTAAATCCACTTTACAGGCTGGTAACACCTGGATAAAAGTAAACTTATCTTCAAGCACATAAAAGCCCTTTCCACCTACTCAGCTTTAGATGAAGTTAATATTCAATAATGGTGTTTCAAGCCTAAGTAAAATTTCTTCACTGTATTGTGGCTGTTAGTTCTTGAATGTTGGGAAAAACTGGAGTACCCAGAAAAAACTCTGGACATTTGGCAAGTGAAAACAAAACAAACAAGTACAGGGTGAAACAAAAACAAGTACAGTACAGCACAAAATAATAAGTCAAGACATTTAAAATATATTTTTATTTAAAATTCTATATATACAATAAAATTCACTATTTTTGACTGCCACATTGCCAATTGATAAAATGAAGGGTATGCACATTCAAACATATTTATGTTACTATTAATACTCTTTCATATGAAAAGAGTTCTACAACTGTGTAATATTTATGGGTAAAATACAAAAATAATGTGTTCCATTATCCAAAAGAAAAAATATTATGCCTTTGGGATTTTGAAATATTCATTGTTATTTAACTTTGATCAAAAAGTGTATAACTAGGAAAAAAGTTAATATAATGTTTATGACTATTGAAAAATTATATTTTTTCACTTTATTTCAGTATCAAATATGTAAAAGAAAGCTAGATAGTAAATGTCAAGCCTTGTTAATTTTAAGTAAAGAACTTGACCAATGTCGCAGCGAAAGAGATCAGTTCAAGTTGATGGCAGAGCAGCTGAGAGAGCGTTATCAGGCCTTCAAGAAACAACTTCTTGGAGATGTAATAATAATTTCTTTATTTGTGTTTTAAAACATGTCAACATTTGTAAAGTATAGGACACATAAAACTGTTATATGCTTCTAGGACACTTGTGCTTAAATGCCAGTTCTTAAAGTGTTAACTAGTAATGAGTGATTGTCCCTGCAGAAGTTTCAAGAAAAATTAAACAGATTATCATAGTATTTCAACAGTAACTTTCTTTAAAATTGTAGCTAAATGTAATGACAGATCCACTTGGCACATTTAGTTTACTGGTAAAAAAACCAGAGAAATATGATACATAAGACTGGTAGATTAATTTTGTTTTAAAAGATAGTGATTTATATGCAAAATGCTTATATATATATATATATATATATATATATATATATATATATATATATATATATATATATATATATATATATATATGGATAATGTAATAACTTTTAAATAACCTTAATTTTTTTTTATTTGTAGAATGATTATTTATTCCTACATTATTTTTATTTATAGGGTGTAATGTTACAAAGCAGTGGTAACCATAATCCTGGTCAAGCACATAATCAGGTATAAATACATCTGTAATTCCTGGTCTTAATAACTTATTGTGACATAAAACATAACTTTGAATTCAGAACCTAATGACAGTGCCATTCTGCTTTACCTGCCTCTATTCATCATGTCTGTTAAACTTCTAGTTGTTACTGCTTTTACAGTAAATTGGGATTCATGCTATACTCTTTTTTATTGCCAGTTTCCTTTTTACAACTAAAAAAAAACAAATATTTAAAATATGAAACCATGGATTATTATGTTCTCACAAAACAAACCTTATTAGGCAGATTCTTTAAAAATTGGAAAAACAAGTTATTTTAAAGGTATTTGTAAAAAACCTACATTTAAAAATTTTTTAAAAAAGATTAAGATTAATTGCCAAAGGAAATTTTGCTTCCAAGAAAGAAATCTAATTTTTGGTTCTTTAATCAAGTCAAAATTAACACTTTTAAAAAATGATGTTATTCCTACTGGTAACAGTCAATGGATTTAATATTAAATTTCAAAACATTTCTTGTCTGTTTGAGGGAATCCTAAAGACAAGGAAATCATAATGTACAATTGTAGACAATAACAACATAGAAACCCTTACTTTATTTTCACCAGGGAAAAACAAAATGAGGCATGTATGTCTAAATCACATAGACTCGATTGATCATTTCACTTTTATTTCTATTTTATTTTATGATATCATCCTGAAAAAGTTTTGTCTTTTTGTCCTGAACATGTTCAAGATTTGAAATATTTTGTCTTCTTTCATAAAATGTACATGATTTTTTTTTTGAAACTTAATATTTTATTTTTCCTTCTAGGATTTGGGTGCTATTTTGTATGAGACCAGGGAACAGAATAAATCACTACAATTTGAGGTTGAAGATCTGAAACAAAAACTTCATGATGCACAAGGAGATATTAAAGTTAGTTCTTACATTTGTTTATTTTTTCAAGCTTGCTTGTATTAAATACAAAAGAGATTATTTAATACCCCTGATGTGAGAATTAGAGTTAGAATGAACATCCATTGTTAATTAAAACTTTTTGGATGAACAAATGTTCAAGATTTTGATTAATGTTTCTTTTGATGAACTAGATTTTAAGCAAGTTTTGTTTTCTTTTGAAGATGCTGTAATTATTTTTTGTTTCCTTCAGAATAATGCTTTAATGCACATGCAGATGAAAAAAAATAGTGAAATCAAGTTAGATAAAAAAGTTGACAAAAAACACCTAGCTAGAAAAACCTGAAGCCAGCAGTATATTCAAATATGTTTTTCCATTTACATTTTATATTATTGAGTGCAAGCTTGAAAAATCTTAGATTTATACATTTAGTTACTGAGAGAGCAGATAGCTAGACATCGTGTTGGAGCATCTGATGAGGGAATGAATATTAGACATTTTCCTGCTCATGAAAGAGAAGATCTTGTACAACAGTTGGAGTCTTCCAGAAACCAGGTATGTAGCAATGTTATTAGAACATTTACATGACCATATTTCCTAAACCACATATTTAGCCATTACAACATTAGAACATTAGCATAACAATATTGCCAGAAACCAGGTATGTAGCATTTTCATTAGAACATTACCATGATCACATTTCCAGACATCTGTGATTAGAACATTAACATGATCATTATTGTTTGAAACTAAGTATATAGCCATGTTTAGAACATTAGCATGATCATATTGCCAGAAACCACATATTTAACCATGTGATTAGACTATTAACATGATCACATTGCCAGAAACCACATATTTAACCATGTGATTAGACCATTAACATGATCGTATTGCCAGAATTCAGATATTTAACCATGTGATTAGACCATTAACATGATCATATTGCAGGAACCAGATATTTAACCATGTGATTAGACCATTAACATGATTATATTGCCAGAATTCAGATATTAAACCATGTGATTAGACCATTAACATGATTATTATACCTAAAACCCAGAAACGTTGAGTAGAGTAATGAATGGTGTTTAACATCCCAGTCAAGAATATTTCACTTATATTGAGATGTCACCAGCTATAGACGAAAGTGCAGAAATTTTGTCTGTGCATTGCTCTGATGGCATTATACAGCAGGGTTATTTATCATGCCATGCATACCATGACACATGACCTCGTTTATTTTAAGTTCCCATCCGAAAGAACCATGACTTTTATTTTGTCAGAAACCGGGTATATAGCTATGTCAGATGAACATTATCATGGTCAATATATCTTAATCCAAGTAAGTAGCCTTGTCATTGCAATATAGTTCCAATAGAACTAATTTCCACCATGAAATTAGTCAACAGTATAAATATAACATAATTACACATACAAATCATATATGTAAGTGGTGTTCTTCTAATAAAAGTAAAATATTTTGTCACTCTAATGCATACTTCCATCAATCCATAATCATTAAAATATGATTTATTTTTAAAATTTTTGTTTCATCAATACACAGTATTGCCAATTAGAACGGGACCTGCAGCAGGTGCTTGATGAGAAGGAAGAACTTGTTACAGAGAGGGATGTTTATAAAACAAAGTATGCTAGACTTAATCAGGAACTCAACTATATACTTAAAGGAGATGAGAAACGTGTGGTGGATATTGATGCCTTAGTCATGGAAAACAAGTGAGTTAAAAGTTAATATTGTACTGCTATCTAACTTGTGAAAATATAGTCATTTCTGGGAATGTAGAGGAAACCAGAGTACCGAAGAGAAATCCACTAATTTTTTTGCAAACCAACTGACAAAGAATCTCAATTAAGGTATGTCTGATTCGGATTCATACCTACTGTCTGATTCACTTCTGCCGTAACACTAGTTTTTCAATGTTTTAGAAGAGATATCAAAAAATTATGTAGGTGATAAGAGACACTATGAGCTGAAAGTTGTAACCTTTAATTCCAAAAAGGAAAGTTGATAATCACCTCAAGTGAGTATTTAATTACTAGTTTAAAATCATAGTAATAACTGAGTTTACAGATCATTTCTACAAGTATAGGGTTTTCTATTACCATTATTATATTGTAATAATTTAGGGTTGGTAGAGTGATCATAGATATTGTAAATAGGAATCTTAGTTAGGGGTTCAATTCCTGACTAAGTACATAATTGAGACTGAAAATGGATATTGACAATTTTTTTGCCAAGCAGTCTTCATAAAAAATAAGTCATATGGTCTTGCCAATGAGACCATAGTCTACTACATTTTCTGTATCTATAGCTGGGGATGTCTCAATATAAAAAAAATACAGTCAAACTTCGGTTATTCGAACTTCTATTATTCGAATACCTTAGGTTATTCACCTTAGGTTATTCAAAGTTCTCCGTAGGTCCTGACCGCCCTGCACTATAACTTCTTATTAAAAAACTTCGCTTATTTGAACTTAGTAATTCGAATATCCGCAAATATTCAACCTAATTTGAGTCCTAAGTTAGACTTTTCAGTAGAAATATACCCCCAAAGATTCTAAGTTGACATTTTTATTCATTTCGAAAATGAAGCAACTCTCACCTGTGCTAATTTAATACAAACGAGTATGGTTTCACCTTTACCCGTTTATGTTACCAAAGCGTAACTGATAGTCATTTTGTAGACATGCATACAGCCATGTATTGTCCATTGTAAGCCATGCTGATCATCGCAAAAATTAATTGTAATTATTCAGTCAAACAGTAATTATAATCCCAGGTAATAGAAAATGAGCTGCACTTGTGTAGCGATACTCAAGTAAACAATAAAAAGAATTCTGTTGACCACGGTTACTATAATAAAATTTAAAAACAAAAACAAAAAAAAACGCATCTGAATATTAATTTGATATTTTATATAGCCTAGTCTGGGAATTTAAGAAAAAAATCATTATTTTGTAATAAAGTTGACAGAGACAGTTTTCCGCCTTACTCACATTTCAATTCTAGAAATTTTATAGACCTGTTCCGTTTTGTTTCGTTTAAAATTCTGTAAAATCATAAAAATGTGTATTGTGTGCATAAAAAAGAAGGTGTACTTTCTCTGGATGGCTGTTCTTACTGTGTTGTATGTATTACCACGCGTATTTGATTTTGTACCAGATGGTATTAATTTTTTATTTTTATAGAAATAAAATTAATATTTCTGTTTTTATTAAATTAATCATGATAGGTCATGACATTATTCTTTATAGACTGACACCGATAAAACACTTTCAATGTGCAATAGAATACTGGCCCCAGTTTCACAATCATTCACTCAGCAGAGTGTACACTCAACTCAAATATTCTTATTTTCTCTCATCAATATTTTGAAAATTTTAAGTTTTAAGAGACAATGGTTTGCTTTGTTCAACAAACCTACACTCAACAATTTAAATATAACATTTGATATTCAATTTTAACTGTGTAATGTTTTAGAAATTGACATTGAAATATTCCCGAATTTGAGTTGAGTGTACACTCAGTTGAGTGAATGATTGTGAAACTGAGGCCTGTTGTATCTTAAGATAAAGTACAGTGGATCGAGGTTTGAAGTTTATTAACTTATTCGATTATTCGAACCCCCGATTATTCGAACCTAAAATGAAGACCCTTAAACTTGGAATAATCGAAGTTTGACTGTATCTTGACTGGTAAGTAAATAAGTAAAACAACAATGATCCTTTTTTTAAAAGAAACTGGTGAAATCAGACACAACATGTTTGATTTGATTTATTATTTAAATCATATTGAATAAAATTGGACATAAATGATAATTTTCTGATATTTTTCGAAAACAACTTACAACATATGTGGATCTGCTAAACAAAGTAAGAATTATACAAACAATTCTGTCGTTGCTAACAAACATTGATTGTCAGTTTTTACAAACATGACAATTGAAATGATAAACCTCAGTAAACATCAATTCTAAATTAATTGTTTTTATAATGTACTTTAATCATAATTATCATTGAACCCCCTCCCCCCTTTCCCCCCATATGACAAGAGAATGTAACTTATATACTCCCATATCAAAACACTTGACATATCCATTGACTATCTTTTCATTGAATTGAATCAAGGTTATGTATGGAATACACATGGATTATCCTGGCATGTCTTACAATGTGTTTATTTTTATACTTGCACTCAGTGTTTTACCCTTTACAGCATAGTAAAAATTTTCTATAGAATTTGCTAAAGGTATTCTAATTTACTTTATATGAAAAATTATTCTCGGCCTGTTTCAGCTTAGTTGAGCTTTGTACAGTATTATTCTTTGTCTTCATCTGCATATTCATCATAGAACACAATGAAGATCTTGTTGTTAGAACATTGGATCCAGAAATTTCCTTCATTATCCTTAGCAATGGTAGTTGGATGTGTAAGTACTTGGTCATTTAGAGAAACAAACTGCAAAAACTGGCCTGAAGAGCTAACAAGCTGTATGGAGTGGTTTTTACTGTCTGACACTAAAATTCTATCATTGTTGTCACATAAAATATTGTAGGGATAAAAACCTCTGTCCACATCACTTCCTGCTGGACCATTATATGTGAACTTGTATTTTCCTTGTCGAGTGATAACTTTAATTGGAGAGGATTCCTCCAAGTTGTCATCTGCTATCCAGATATCTTGAGTGGAAGTCTGGGTAATGCTGTATGGCTCAGTAAATAATGGCTTCCCATTTTGTTGCAGTTTATAAGTGTTCATTGTTTCTCCTTTTGATGTTAGTCTTAAAACTTTGGAATTTTTTTGCCCATTTTTGTTTATGTGAACTAAACCACATAGAATTTCATTTGTATCTGTGACACACATACAGTTTACTTTGAAAGGTGAGAGGTCGACTATGATCTCAAATTCATCACTTTCAGTAATTTTCTTTAACATACAACTATCATAGTCAGCTACTATCAGTTCTCCTGACTGTGTTATACTCATTGTTTCGAACATGAAATCAGTTTTGATACATTCTTTGTATTCACCTTCATCATTTATGAGTCCAATCTCTTTCCTACTTCCATTGCCCAACCAAACATTTTCATGATCTAAGGGAGTTAAACATTTGGTGGCTACACTACCAAAAGTTCTTGTTGTATCAATCACACCTAACACTTCAAATTGTAAATTGCCATGGTAACCATTCTGATTATTATCACTATACCCTTTTTGTGTTGTAATTATTTCTTCAGTTTTATGGTCGTTTGTTTCTTGCCATGTAACAGATTTCTTGTCACCAAGTGTAAAACTGTCATTTATCACTTTACGGTTTTTGTCTTTCATTTGAGGATTTTCCATTTGTCTTCTTCGTAAAAATGCTGTTTGTGTATTATCTTCTAGAAGAGGTTGTTCTGGCTCCTTTGATCTAGAATCCTCACCATTTCTTGCTGCTGTCTTGCTAATACTTTCTTCAGATAGAGCTTTACTTTTATGTGGGACTTTTGGAATTCTCCTTTCCATACTGCAAGCATTGTTAAAGATGTCATCCAACATAGATTCATTTTCATCTACATTTGTAGATTTATTTTCTGTTATCTCTTTGGAATTGTTATAATTTGTCTTTTCTGTTTCTGATGTCCAGCTTACCACCAGTATTTACATCTGTTGTTTCAGAATTTATATTTTCATCATGTTTACTATTTTTCTGCCCATTTTCACTGTCAACCAGTCCATTTTCACCGTTTGCCTGTTCCTGACTATTTAAATTTTCAGGGCTAGTTCCATTATTTTCACCTTCATTACCAAGTTGACCAATCATAGTCCTCAACATATTTTGATCTATGTTGGCACTGGGAGTAAAGGTTGGTGGCATAATGGGTACATGTTCAGGACACATTTCATAATTTGAAAGTTTATTTTTCGTATCCATTATAAAATTCAGATTTGCTGATCCACGTTTTGTTTCCATCTTCTGAGTTCTTATTTCACACTCTTTCACAGATTTTTTTAGGTCTGTAAGTCTTGTTTCAAGATCTAACTTTTTCTTCTTCAAGCTATCAATGTCTTCTTTTGCCTTCTGTTTCAGTTCTGTAACCATGCTATTGTATACCGTATCTACCTCTGATTTTAATGTATCTGTTCTTTCTTTCATCTGCTGTAATATAAGATCTGTCTGGCGTACATAGTCTTGTTGATTTTCTGTGATGTCTTCCAATACTTCTTTCAGAGTAAACAGTTTTTCCTCCCTGGTTTTAGACATACATTTGATTAGTTCTTGCTTTTTGACATCCAAGGCTATATTAGCAATTTTATTGAAGACATGTTGCTTGTGTGGACCGATGATGCAATCTTCACATACAAGACAGTCACAGTCCTCACAATGCATACGATATATTTCACTAGGATGTGATTTACAGTTACCATGGTTTTTCTTCCGAGTTGCTTGTTTATTATCATTTGTCAGTGAATTTTCTCTTTCCCTGTTTATAATATTTTCATCAGTCTTATCAGCATCAGTGTTATCATCACCTATTATATCATTATCAACCATTGGATTCTCTGGTTCCATTTTGTTTCTTGTGAAAGTTTCTCTATTTTCTTTCCAAAAATTTTTATTCATTTCATCATAATGCAAACAACCTGTAAATAAAATAGAGAATTTAGTCATTTATTTAACTGTTATATACAGAAATTATTTTGTGAGAAGTTTTCTAATTACTAATGAACCTACTTGTTATGAAAAACAATTTACTAATCACCAAGGTCAAATGTACCACTTATGTTAGGTCAGTTTGTAGTTCCCTATCAGTAAGAGGGAGATAATACAGATTCAATCAGTACATACCAGTATGTCTCATCAAGGCCTTGAAATAAGAAGTGAACATTATTATAAGTTAAACACTTAGTTTAAATATCTTAAAGTTACAGGACTTTTGGTCAAGAAAATAAGAATAGGGCATCATGCCATGCTAAATTATGCCCATGGTACAACTAGCATAATACATGTACAACTAGTAGGTCTAACCTTCAATGGAATGTAGTATGTTATATCAGTTTTCATTTCTACAACATCACTTATAGTTGATAACATCTTACTAAAAGTGAAAAATGACGAAATTTATTCGTTTTTAGTGATCATTTCGCCATTGAAATACACAAAACCAAAAAAATTTGATCTTAACTTTAAAGTAAAGCCCTGTCCTACCAGGCTGGAAGATCAGAATTATCCTAATGTGAGAATGTTTGTCAGTTTGCCTGTATCCTTCACTCTACACAAAGCTACTTCTTAATCTTTACATACCGGTACCAATAAATCTAGTTTTGGTTTTGTGACATAATGAGATTAATTTTTGTCTGATTTTCATGTTACTATTATAAAATAAAATTTAAAGTTTATATAAAGTATTTCTGTAAATGAAAAGACTTTTTAGTTTGTGTATATTTACTACAGCTGTTGCTGTGTCATCATAAATTTGTGTAATACATAAATTTTAAAATAAACATTTAGTTTATAACTTTTTAGAACCATCTGTTCCGAGGTCAGTAAAACATTTTGTGACATATCAATATAAATAAAATATACTTACTTGTCTACCTAATAGTGATCAAATAAACTTGACTGAGGTTTACGATAAACAGCTGATTGTTTGAAGTTTTGGTTCATAATAAGTTTTAGTGTATTGTCATACTAGCATGAAAGAAATTTTCTAAACACATTTCATATACACATACATAAATTTCTGTTAAATTACCTTAACTTGTTACATCTAGACTCAAGGGAAATAATTTTGACTGGGATTTCAATCAATCAGTATAATGTTTTTATGGTATATATAAATTATGCATTTTTACCTGACAAAAAGACACATTGTTGATATATATTTTAGAGACAATTAAATGTAAAACCTTACCTTATAATTAGAATTGATAATTATGGAACTAACAGTCTATTTTAGATTAACATATTATTCACGTGTTGATTTTTTAAAGTTCTGTGACAATTTTCAAGGTTGATTAACTCCTTCAGGTAGAGGATTATAATTGATCAGATACCTACAGTGCCTGTGTGTATATGTACATGTATGGGTATTCTATATTTAAGTGAACTTTTGTGTATTTAGTCTATGGGGCCTGATTCTTTTGTCCAATTGTAGGACATGTTACACGTAAACTACTTAATTACATTGTTACTATGACATAAAATCTAAAACAAATGTTATGTAATATTAAATCTATGATAATAGAAGCTATTTATTGAAGGTTTATTGTGCAACTTTGATTATTACCATGTTGTTTAAAATTTGAAATGTTGATTTTCAGCATAACTTAAGTAAAAATCAAAGACATGTTGATTATAAGTTGTCAGACTTTAACTGTATTTTAAAAAGTCTGAATTTAATGGTAATACCAGAACTTTTGAAACTAATTGACTTAACCTAGATAATTATAATGTTATATCTAAGTGTTAAAAATAAGGCAAACATTTGAACACCTGTCTGTGAGCAAATTCCCAGACATAACTGCCAAACAGATCATAGAATATGGTTTGTTGATTAATTTGTAAATAAAATTTCAGTATCCAAGCTTCATAATAACTTTTGATATACCAGTGAACCATTTTTCCCCATTTTATGTGGCCTTCTCTGCCTGCTTAGTTTTAATTACTATGAAACTTCAATAACTCAAAGTAAATAGGACCTAGTTTTTCACTTTGAGTTTTCCAAGAGTTCAAATTTTTTGTAGACCGTACAAACTTGTTCTTAGATGAATTCATGAAGATTTATAACCTTGCTCTCATTGCATATAGCTGATACAATTGCTGATGTAACATTAAAAAACATTATAATCAACTCTCTACAAGGAACCATGTATGTATTGCCATAAGTGTATTACATGACATAAGTATATATTTTCTTAACTTCACTATTACCTTGTCAGTATAATTAAAAAGCATCTTAGTAGTTTTTGCTATTTCCAATTCTTTTGTTTAAGCTATAACTTTACATTTTCTATGTTAAGGAATATTTGTTAACTTCATGTACTATAATATAGTGTTTAAAAAAACTTGACATAATCTGAATCAAACCATTTACTGTAATGATAAAGTAAATACACAGACAGTAAGGACTATTGCCATGTATTGTAAAGACAAGATTTTCAATTGAAAAAAAAAACAACTTTTGTTAACATGAAGAGGATGGACTTCTGCAACTTTTCGGAACATGAAGAGTATGATCCTCAACTTTGACTTTCAGTTTCAGGGATTTTTTGAGCTGATATTTATAAAAAAAAAATTGGGACAAAATAATGATTTTGTATCAACTATGGTTTTCCTGTAAACGATATTCCAGATATCCAAGGTGTAATGTGTAATGTGTATTAAATCTGTATACAGTATTTTAGTGCCATTTGACTTTTAAACATATACATGTACCAGTACAATACAAAACATGTATTGATAAAACAGAAAATTAACTCAAAATGATTATCTTGCTTTATTTTAACATGGTTTAAATATTTGGCAAATTTCCACTTCTAACTAGCAAAAGATTATGAATTTTTTTAAAAATATGACAGTTTTGATTGATTTTGTTTACTGCTATTTATAGTTAAATTATCATATACATGTACTTAATGTACAATGTTAGATTTTTTTATAAGTTAACTGATAAGTTTCATTTATGGATGCAATTTTGTTTTATTGTGGTTTAATTTCTTTTTAGTATAATGAAACAACATTAATTTTGTTGTCAGCACATCTTATCCAAATGTTCCCATCAGAGTCTTTGTCTAAAGATGATGGATTACGGATTTGTTCATCTTTGAAGATAACGAAACACAAGAACTGTCCCTCTTGATCCACCAGATGCACTAAATGATTGTTGTCATCAGAAATTAACACATTTAAATTCACACCAAGAACATGACATGGACTGAATTTACCAAATGTTGATGTGTCTTTAAGACCTGTATATGTAAATTTAAATTTACCATTTTTGTCAATGACCTTGACTGGAGAGCACAGTGAATCCTCGACAACCCAGATGTCACGATTCTTATTTTGCGTAATACTGAATGGTTTCTGGAATAATTGTTTTCTATTTCTTTCATCATATTGAAATGTCAGTGCAATACGTCCCCTGGCAGACATTTTTATTACTTTAGCTTCCCCGTCTTGTTTCATAAGACCACATAGTAGATTGTTACTCTCAGTCACGTAAATGCAGCTTGCTCGGAATGGCGAAATGTCTGCAAAAGTCTCTACATTATTTTGTTTAGTAATTTTCATAATCAGACCATTGCTTTTTTCTGTAACAAGTAATTCTCCAGTCTGAGTTGTTGCAATAGCTTCAAATGTGAAGTCAGTTTTTACACTTTGAAGAATTTCAGAATTGTATCCAATTAATGCTAGTTTATTCTTTGAGCTGTTGCCAATCCAAACCTCATTGTCTGATAGGACAGACATGCATTTAGAATCAAAATGACCAAACACTTTTGCAATATCAATTTTACCAATGAAAGAGGTTTTTGTTTTAGAAATGTTAATCACTTTTTCTGATTTATTTGATAATTCCCTGACATTTCGAACGCGAGACATTTCTGGTTGAACACTAGTCTGATGAACCTTATTTCTTGACATTTCTGGTTGAACCTGAGTTTGGTGAACATTTTCCACTGGCATTTCAAGTTGAACCTGAGTTTGGTGAACTTTATGTTCTTGCATTGTTTTCCTCTGTTGATAAATTTCTACTTTTTCTCCATTTCTAGAATCAGCATGTTTTAATTGCTCTGCAGTTTTCCTGTCAGTTTTATCCCCTTTTCTCCCATCAATATTTTCATCTTTTCTTTGATTATTTTCCATGTTTTCACTATCGTCATCTTTGTGTTTTTGATTGAGCTTTTCTTTCATGTTTTTGTGTTTTAATTTGTGATCTTTCCCCTTTTTCTTCTTCTTTATTTTATAGTCATATTCATCATCTCCATCCTCTTCATCATATTGAATGCTGGAATCTTCAACTTCTTCATTTAAGATATCTAATGCTTCTTGTAGGATGTCTTCATTGTTGGGATTTGTTTCAATATTTCTCGAGTAATTGGAATTTGTGATTCCTTTATACATTCTATTTTCATCCATATTGTGTGATTGTAATGATTGAGAGTTTAAATCATCCATGTCCATATTCATATCATTTGATTGATCAGAATCATACCTGCTTTCCCCTAATCTTCTACTTAAACTTTTAAATTGACGATTGTTATCAGTTGGGTCATCATTGTCATGATCCTGATCGGGATATTCCTCGGCAGAATCGATATCCTCTTTTGTTATTCTATCAAACTCCTCTGTTTTATTATTTAAATAATTTCTTTTGTTTCTGACTGGAATGTTTGTGACAGTGGGGTGTTTACTTGGTTCTAGTTCATCTTCCTGAGTATCTTCTTCCTGTTCATCATCATACTGCATGGATCTTTGCACTGGTTTAAACGCCTTGTCGTGTGATAAGTTGCTGAAAATTTTGTTTGTTTCTTCATTCTCTAGGTCATCAGGATTTAGATCTTCAGAGGATATTTCTGGTTTCGATGGAGTCATATCTTTTTCATCCTCAGGATTATCATCATTTTCATCCAGGTTGTCATCATTATTTTTGATATCATCATTTTCATCATCACCATCACCATCGACAGCAGTGCGAGGAGTTTCATTAAAATGTTCCTTTACTGCCTCACTATCTATATAATTGTTTATTTTTATTTTCATGCTTTCGTCAAGGCCCAGAGATAAAAATGTTGGAAGAGGAACTGATTCAACCTCAGTTTGAGATTCAAATGTCTCTAGATCTTGTTTTGTCTCCATAATCATCAATAAAGTCTCTCTGTCTGGTTTAGAATCTAATTGTGGCAATTTATCTTCACATTTTTTAATTGTATTTTCTACTTCATTGAGGTTTTGTTTTACTTTCAGTTTTGAGGATTCTAGTTTTTCAAGGCCATTTTGAAGTTTCTGTCGTACCTCCTCATTCAAACCATCTCTTATATTATCCAGTTCATTCTTTAAATTTTCAATTCTGTCAGTTAATTTCTTCCCGAATGAGCTCATCACATCTGAAATATTCCTGATATTCTGTTTCTATCTTTTCTGCACTTTGAAGTAGCTCTGGTTGTATTTGGTTCTTTAATTTTTCCAAAAAATCTTGTAACTCCTGTAGTTTGTTTTTTGTTGCTAAAGATATTTTGTTGAAACTATGTTGTTGATGTGGACCAACAATACAGTCCCCACATACAAGACTATTACAATCAGTACAGTACATTCGATTTATTTCCTTAGGATGTTCAGTACAGTATTTATTGGTGCTCATCTTCCTTTTAATTGGTTGGTCGATATCAGAGTTTTCCTCCTCTCCCTGTTGTGACATTTTGACAGTTTTTTTAATCTCTGTATGACTTTCAGTTTATTTATATAGACATCTTGTTTATCTACAAGACATAATAACGGAGACTTGATTTACTGCAATGCATCAGGTTTATATATATATGTGTATATATATATATATATATATATATATATATATATATATATATATATATATATATATATATATTCTTTATTTATGATATTACCTTCTGTATATGAGAGAGAGAGAGAGAGTATGACTTTCTGTATACAAGAGAGAAAGAGAGAGAGAATATGATCCTCTGTATACCAGAGAGAGAGAGAGAGAGAGAGAGAGAGAGGGAGAGAGAGAGAGAGAGAGAGAGAGAGAGAGAGGTGTCACATCAATTTCACACACTTTAATTTACCACTAGGCCTAAACATAGCTCTTTACTACTGTGTCACTGAGGCACCTTAAAAAATTTAGTTTTCACATTTATGATAATTTTTTTTATTTTAGAAATTTCATTAATTTGTTAGTCATATCTATGAACACTCTTCTTATAAGTGTAACAGGATTGGGTTTTTTAAAACGAGGTTTTAACATTAATGCATTTTTCCTTATTCTTTTGATGTTAGATTCTTTCAGTCAAAGAAAATTTTCACATAAAGTAAAGAATATAAAACTCACCTCAGATACTTGTAATGTCACTACAATCTTACGCCATATGTATTTTCTTTTTGATTTTGACATAACAATAAAAGCATTTAAATATCTTCATTGATTTCGTATATGTATTTTAATTATATCTTACCTCTCATGCTTATACTTGTTTGATGATATGTTATGAATTTTAAAGATAGATCGAGTCACCCCTATTTTTTTATACCTCATGGCCTTGGTCTGTCTTGCATGACATTATACAATATTTATAATTGGGTATACTTTTAACATATACCCGTACTAATCAATACAACTACTTAAGGTATTTTATTTTTAGAAATGTACACAATTTCTTAATTGTAATGAAAAAAAACAGGGTAGATGACATGTTTAAAATAAAAACATTGTCCATATTTTAAACCCATATTTGATTTGTTATATGATTTAATGAATGCATTTTAATTTTTTTTTTTTTCGAATAGAAAGAACAAATTCTGTAAAGAAACCCTAGATAGTTTACATTTTAAATAAAAAGATCTTTTTTCTATTTTGAAATTACATGAAATTTCATTAAGTCATTTCTTTTAAAATATTTATGAAACTAAAGAAAAGAAAAATTAAATTTTTTCACTCTTTTTTTTCCATCAAGATATTTTGAATTAGTGAAAACTTGATGTCCTTAGACCTTTTGTTGTACGATTTCTGGACAAGGTGTGCCTTAGATTTTCTATATACTGGAGTCTATTCATTGATTCTACTGTTAATAATTTTGTGCAAACAACATTTGAAAGACAGGAACAACTGGTAGTTATATAATCGCTTGTATTGGAAATTTTCCATACAGTTATTTTAAATAAGACAAATGCAAAATTTTTGTTTGATGCAAATGCATTTATATGTGTATAAGAAATTCTTTTTGGGGGAGGGGAACTATTTGATTTGCAGCTTTTCTTTTCCACTTCAACCCTTGTTCAGAGCATGTCTTAGAGTTGGCTTGTCCATTCTTTTGAAATTTCAGTAATAAGAGTAATAAGAAGTGTGTTCCATGGGGCTTTTTGCTATTTGTGTTTTCAAAATGGCAACAAAAGCTACATTATCAGAGATTAATGCCCCTTCTGAAAACATATTTTATTAAACAGTTATTTTCCCTCTAATACTGGACAGGTAATGTTTTAACTTTGTAGGTACATCGTAACATGATAGAAAAGCCCTCTCCAAAAACAAATTATATAGTGTTTTGAATAACAAGAGCTATATAAGTTTTATGCCCTTCCAAAAACATATTTTTTGTTAAACAGTTATTTCTCAGTGATTACTTGACAGATAATGTTGATTCATTTTCATTAGCTTTGTTTGAAACCAAATGTATTTATATGAGCTATAATTACATAATTACAATTGATCACATGCATGACTAGCATTTTTTTTGGCTGGTGTACATATGCATGGCATCATATACTGGCTGTTCCAGCAGTTGGACATGTTTTTTTTAATTTCATAAAGGATTAAAAGACCAAAATTTATATTTTTTAAAACTTCATAGTAGTGCTATAACTTCCATTGCCATGCCAAGCAAACTAATTTTAACAGCTAGTTTAATGGTTATTTAAACACAATTTACAACTGAGATTATGGGATGAACTGCAGGTTGGTTAAAATACCAAACTGAGTAGGTTTAATTACTATTTCTCAGATCACTTATTTATTTATGGGGTTTGGTCATCAGTGGCCTAGTGGTCTAAGTCTCAGGCTTAAGGATCACAGTGCCTCTCAATGCCAATGTTCAAATCAAGCTCTGGCAGATCCTAATGTGAGAAAAGTTGAAAGTTCACTTGTCAAAGCTAGTTATCTCCTGATGCTCCTGTTTTCTCTCCAATATCCAAATCTCTGGGTACTCATGTTTCCTTAACTGCCCAAGAACTGACTGCCTGGATATAAGTGAAATAATCTTGAATGGGGTGTTAAACACCATTAATCCACCTATTTTTTTCATAGTCAGTATGGAAAATCTATTGATGGGTGTATAAGTGTACATTTCTGTTACTGTGTAAAATAAAGAACCAGGATGAACTCCCAACACCTGAACATAAAATGTTCTTTTTCCTTCTGCATCTGGATGAAATTTTAATGACAGATGCTATGTGATTGTATAGGCTTGGTATAAAAAAGAAATCTAAGCTGCTTATTGTCTTGAGTGCAGTTTGTACTTTGTAGGTATATATTTCTGCCACTTGTTCTTCCACTGCTGGTGGAATAATATAGATAATATAAGCAAATTAAGCTAACACACAAATTTATGAAAATGGCTTAAATATTTCTATTATAGAAGATTTCCACATCTTCCTATCACTTATAAGCTGTGTTATGTATATGACATTAGTTATATTTACCAAAATCTCATATTTTGACATATATCTAAAAATCTTGTTGATAAATAAAAAATAAATAAATACATATATACTAAGTGACCTGCTTTATTTTCATCTTGATTAGGGTTTAAATCTCATCACTCGCTTTTCTAGTTTAATAATTGATTGTTAAGTTAATCTGTACTTTCTCATTGATGGCATTTGTTTACATGAGAGAGAGAGAGAGAGAGAGAGAGAGAGAGAGAGAGAGAGAGAGAGAGAGAGAGAAAATCTGAGATAATTGAAATTTTTCATCCATTTTAATTAAGTACACTGAATTATATGATCAATCTTTAGATAAACTATTATATCAAAAATAAATTATTGGGATGCCATTTCAATTTTTTAAAAAAAATTTTTATGTAATACCATTCTGTGATTTCTCATACATGTGTTTTACAAACTGCCATGTAACAACTGATACCTAAAATTAATATATTTTATTTGTTAAGAAGATGGAATATAATGAATAAATTTGCATATAATACACAAATATATTCTTATCAAAAACAATATCCACTTTAAAGTAAACAAAATGATATTATAACAGCAAGTCTTTTACATTTATAGTAGAACCTAACATCAGTTGATAGTGGTAGCTTCATTTAGGGTGATGAGATATGGGTTCTTCTAATTCACATGATTAACTCTCACTCTATAATCACAGCAATAAATTTCTTAAATTTTACCTAAAATGATGAATTGATACAAGTGAAATCATCCTGACATAGCATTAATTGAGATTGTCTAGCTCTTAGCCACAATGTTTTTATGTTTCTTCATAAATCACTTTATCACTATAATAAACAAAACTAAAGATTTCAAACCATATTTAGAACAGTTAAGATATTTCTTCATATTTATCATCATCTTTTTCAAACACTTTGTCAACTTTCATTGAGCCTTGTAAATGTGCCTGCAGTGTTTTTGACAGTATTTTTTTGAATTTTGAAGTAGAAAATGATGGAGGATGGATTTTTGGGATTTGTATTGGATCTGTTTTATATTTTGTCAGTTTTCGCTTAGTTTCCATTATAAATGTCAGATCTTCAGAATTTGATCCAGTTTGTAAATTGTTGAACTTCTTTTCACAATCTTGAAT
Source organism: Tegillarca granosa (assembly GCA_029721355.1). Taxonomy (NCBI): domain Eukaryota; kingdom Metazoa; phylum Mollusca; class Bivalvia; order Arcoida; family Arcidae; genus Tegillarca; species Tegillarca granosa. The sequence continues at coordinate 11,143,724 of CM056603.1, forward strand.
CACTCGTTTTAGTTCTCGTAATTCTTTCTCCATATCTCTTTTGGCATCTCGTAGTTTGTCTTTATCATTGTCGCCATGGTTTTTTACTTGTTTTAATACATTGTCTCTTACTTTATCAATTTCCTTTTTCAGTCTATTAGAACTGTCTTCAATGTCATCTATTATTTCATCAAGCTGTTCGGTATAATCTTTTATATTTTCTTGTAAGGTTTCTACAGCCTCCGTAAGATCGGCAACTGGCTTGTCCTTCACCATGTCCAAACAGTTGATAAGTTCTTCACGTTTTTCTTGGACTGAAACATTGGTCATTTTGTCAAAAGAATGTTTTTTGTGTTCACTGATGATGCAATCTTCACACACCAAACAGTCACACTTTTTACAGTACAGATAATATGGTTCATTTTGATGAGTGCTACAATAGCCATGACTGGTAGATTTTTCTACTTCTTCCACTACTGCAACTTCTTCCTCTTCCACATGGAGCACCTTATGTTCATTAAATTGTTCATTTGTCTGATGTATATTTTTACATGATGTACACAGATATTCCTCACAATCATCACATTTCCATTTAACATCTACATAAGTACTACACTGGTCACATTCCTCGCTGCCTGCTGGTCCCTCCCCACCTGGTGGAGATTGCATGGTGTGTGCTGGGTGTTTCCTGATATATCTCTGAAAAAAGATAATGTAATCATTGATTTCTTTTTTTCATTTTTTAACTTCTGACCTATGTCCTGCAATTTCAGATTTTAAACTTGGTGCTGTTCTAACTTGAGTTTCTTCTATAAACCCTTGTTATTTGTTATTCTCTTTTTAACAGAAAAGAACTTAAAAGTAACATCTGTTAAAGCATCATCATAGGAGCTTTCACATTTATGTACATTTGTGTAAAGTAATAGGATTTAGGGACTTCATCAATCTCTGGTGACAGGAAGTGCACTGGTGACAGGAAGTGCACAAATATTAGCCAAGGTGTGTGTGGAATGACAGAGGTATGAGACTAATAGATAGAAGTATGAGACTAATAGATAGAAGTATGAGACTAATAGATAGAAGTATGAGACTAAAGTATGAGACTAAAGTATGAGACTAATAGATAGAAGTATGAGACTAAGCTACCCAAATTGTTGCACTCAACCCATCAAATTTTCACTTCAACTACATTTAATCACTCAAATTTCAACTTTGATCTAAATATGTGTGGATGCCACTTTAATGTCAGACCTGAAACTCCCCTTTCCCATCCCATCCCAACCCAACCAACCCCCACCCCCTCAGCTGTAAGGAAAAGAAGAAGATTATATTTTTTTAGTTTGGGAATAAAATCATTGACCTCCTACTGTAGTTGCATGTTTTACCAAATATAACTAATACAACAATCACAAATTATTTCAATAAAAAAAAGATCAACACAATTGGATTCTTGCTTTTTCCATGCTGTAAAAAAAAAAAAATGATGTTTATCACAATTAATATAAAGTTATGTAATTAAATCCTTAAAATGTCTGCCCAGTTTAACATGTTTCACAAAGTAGCAAGTAATGATAAAAACTGTATACTTACATTGTTACTCAAATCCTTTCAGACCAGTATATCTCAAAAATATGGAAATCAGCTGTAATATAATTATAGATTATTTACACCTTTGTCTGTCACACTACAGTCAATCTTCAGTCTGTTCAATAAACAGCATTTTTTTATGACAGATATTTTTGACAATCTGTCTTTAATTCAATATAAGATAAAGGCATTCTTCATTGTTGTACATACATGTATAAGGAAATTCTAAGGACGTCATTGTGTAATTTAAATGAACTATATAGCTCTACCAGAGAGTCATAGAAATATAGGACAGTTATATTGTATCAAACCTTTTCAGAATTTTTTTTCTTTGCTGTATGTAATATGTTATTAAATAAGTAAAACTTTCAAAATTTTATGTGTTTCTACTTGCATAAATTTTCTTTTAACAATAGTGTAATTGGTACACATGTACTGGTACTTAAAAAAATTAATGGTCCACAACAAAACTAGAATTTATATGTTTTATTTTGAAATTATATTTAGTGTGTAACGTGTCATCGTTCTCATCTTTGTGAATTTTATATTTTACATTCTGTTTATTATTCAGCATATTTTTCATATTTTATTTAATCAAGTTTTATAAAAATTCATTTAAGATATTAGGTATTTATATGTAACAAGTTTTGAGAACATATGTTATTTAGATTCTATATCTAAATATTCTTACCACTTGTCAAATTAATAGATTAGAGGTATTTTTTATTACAATTAAGACTATTCAAGAAATATTTCCTGTCAAATCAAATCCTTATTAGGGATTATCTCTGGACTGTATTAGCACCTTCATAAGGGGCTTAACTGTGTTTGAACTTTAATTTTTATTACGAAGTCTTTGGTGATATAATTTGACATAATAATTAATTGATAAAGACAGCCAGACTTTTTCCATTTATGGCAATTAAATGTTTGATTGGTCAATTACTTATTTTTGAGACCATGACATCACTTATTTTTGAGACCATGACATCTACTCACTCAATATCTTGGGGTGTGTCTAGAAAGATTTAATTATTAATACATGTATTTTATTATAAAAATAGAGAACTTCTGAATAATAGGGGGGATAAAAAGGGCAACTATATTAGTATTCAGTTTTGATTTACTAAGTTAAGAATTTTTCAGTAATTTAGTTATGAGTTAATCATATTTTTAGTTAATATCTAGTCAACATTAATCAACACAACTTAATCTCTGTGTGTGTTGAAAATAATGCAATATTTATATTAGAAGACAGTAATATTTCAATTTATAATCATGGTGACTTAACTATTGCATTGGAATTACATGTACTTAATATATATAAACAATGTATGACAAATTTGAATTTTGACTCCATATTATTATTTGATAAAAATACAGCTAATTCCCAAACTACAAACTTAGCTGAACATGTCATACAAGGTCGCCAGTACTGAAACCATGTCCCAAACCCAGAGGACCTGATGACCTGTACACAAGTGTAGGCTTTTGTAAAATTGCAGTGCTGTTATGATATGACTGTTTGATGATATAGACATATTATTTCATATACATGTAATTGATTTTGCCTGTAACGTTTCTTTTATTTGCTGTAAAATAGTTTCTTTCAATTTCCTGGTCCAGTTTTTCTTTAAAAAGAATTGTTAAAGTAAATATTGGAACAATTAAACTCTTCTTTCTCATGTTTCTGTTTTCATGATTTTAAAGGATATTTAAAATCATACCCACTGCTTTTTCAATCACTAATATTTCACAATTCTTTTAACAGTTTTAAACTATGCAGTTTTAAATTACAATACATGTGTATTAGCTAACTTACAGTAGAGTATAGGCTAGTTGTATTTATAATGGTTGTTTTAAGAATTCAATATTTAAAATTTGAAGACTGAGATAATATACAAGATACTGGTACAATGTATTGAATTGTGTTAAAACAAACATGTAAAATATCTATGTATTCAAATAAAACACAGTTTCAAAACAAGATATGTAATGTTAGGATATTTAGATAAATATACATGATGATATTGATTTTAATTCTGATTGTACTCGTTAAAACTCATTCTGCTCATTAATTTTAAACATTGGTTAAAAAAATTTTCTTGCTGTTCTTTGTTCTTCTATCTTGGCTTTAGAACACCTTAATTCCAACCTACACAGGCAGCTTATCTCATCCTGTTCATGGTAATGTCCTGCCCTGCTTGAGATTAGCACATACAATGTTGCAGAAAATTACAATGATGCCAAATTGCTATCACAGAGGGTGTCCCTTGCCTTGGTACAAACATGACTTGTAAATTTATTTCAATTCAGTAAAGCAATGTTAAATAATAAAATGATTTAGTTTTTTAAAATAGATTTGCATCAAGAAATATTCTTGATCTGGATTATATACATGTATTAACATACACTCACTTTTATACTATGGAAAATATGGCAATAACAAGAGAGTCTGGAGTAGAGAGCTTTTTTAACCATGCTAATGTGCAGAGAATATACATTCAAATTTTAACATACACTTGTAATGATATAAAGTACATGGAGTTTCTATCTAGAGCATTATACGTGAGTCCTTGTAACTAAGTACATTAACTGATATGTCAATTTATCCCACTCCCATGACCAAACATAGAGACAGCTGAATATTATCGGAATTAGGCAAGTCTAAATCTTTTTCATTTTTATTTTTATAAGTCATATTTAATGATTTTCATGCATTTGTAAACCAACTATCACATCTCAAATCTCTGTCATTTATCATAAAATTATTTTGTTTGTCTTTTTGTAGGTATTTACAAGAACGGTTAAAACAAATGGAAGAAGAGAAAAGCATGGCAATGGCCACAGTGTCTAAATACAAGGTTAGTATGTTTGTATTTAAATGTGAATCATTGATCATGAATATGGAATCCCACATACAGTTGTGTAACATTAATATGTGGTGCTGACTTCAGAAATTAATTACGTGTGTGTGTGTAAGTACATGTAGAAACAAAATAAAAATGTTATTTCTTAGAAATTGATGCAGAAAGTTTATTGCAAAGTGTTTGATAAAAGTATTGATGTAATTAAAAAAAAAAAAAAAAAAAAAAAAAAAAAAAAAAAAAAATATTTCTGCAAAGGAATCCTTTTTTTTATTTAAGATTTTTATGAACTTCTTTTTTTATAGTACATGCTTAGTAACTTTTTTATGTTTTTATTCATTAAAAAACAAAATAAGACCAGTGTATGGATCACTTTTAGGATTTGCCTATTAAAAGTATTAATGTAACAGAATCTATGTTTTTTACATTTGTACACAATATTATTTTATACATGGTACAGAATTTATTGGAGAGAAAGAAAACTAAGAGTTCACTAAAGTTAGGTCAGAGCAGAAGTGGGAGTTTAGTTATTACACAGAAACAAGGTAAATTTATAAAGAAAATTATGATTTACTTCAAAGAAATGTATAACCCCATCATTCAAGCAAGAACATAATTCTGTAAAACAACAGCTGTGATAGCTTGTCAGCCCATCAAACAATTTAAAAAAATACTTAAACTCTTGTATATCATAAATTATCACCAAAAGAATTGGGCACAAATGTTAAAAACTGTGCTTCAGAATTTCTATACTTTTTACAGGCAAGCTTGAAGATTACTGAGTAGATTTTTATGGTGTAAAAGTTTAATAATAATAATAATATATAATAATAAATCTTTATTTAAAGTCGAAAAAATTTAAATAACAAATAACATAAGCTCTAAGGAGCTTTTGTTCGACTGAAGTTTCTTCAGGGATTCAGCATATTTGTGTTGCAAAAAGAATTTTATGATTTGGGACTCTTAGATGATTTGCAATGGGGCTAAAGAAAATTTAATGCCCAGTGTTGAATTCCCTTTTTAAAAATAATAAATGACTTCTGCATGACTCCTGTATGTATAGCTAACAAATAAAGAGTTCAAATGATAGCCATCTTTGTCTTAAATGTTTTGTATCTTCCTCCTATCATCAAGAGTACCTGCTACTTCTAACAACACCATAATATGGTACTCTTGATCATTATTGCATTTGATATTTTTTATTTCAAACCAAGTGTAGATGATAAAGCCAGAATAAAAGCCAATAAATTGAATTATTATGCCTTTTTTTCCAGCAATACAGGAATGTGATGCATATTTACCCAGTTAGATAGAAAACCTATTAATAGCATCATACTTAAACTTGATATCTTTAACAACATTTTTAAGATATTGTAATAATTGGTTCGTTTGCAGATTCAAAGGCAAGTAGATACTAGTGTACATTGAGACTTTTATTTTGACTTAGGGACTTTTTTAGGTGTTCCATTAATTCAATTTGAAAGTATGTCTGGTTTGAAATATTGGCTTTTGTTAATCCACTGTAATGTCAGAGTTGTCAAAGATATATACTTCATTAGATGAAGATTTACATTCACATTACCATACTTAAAGGGATTTTTTTATTGTAATAGTTTTGCAGGTATTAGAAGAGAAAGCTGGTATGACACCTCCCTCTACACAAGCCATGGCAGATTTGCAGTCCCTCGCTGGAGCACTTCTTGAAACTGTGAATGATAAAAACTTAGCATTGTCACATCAAAGAAAAACTAACAAGTAAGTTTTAGTACTGAAATTAATCTAATAACATTTTAAACCAGTGTCATTTATCAGCATACTATGTGACTAGTACCTCATGATGTTAATTTCTAACACTTTGGAAAACATATATTACAAAAAATATGCCAGAATGTAATTTTTACTATAAAAATGTTGTTTCCATAATAATAATATTGCACAAACCCGTATGATACCACACATGGTATACTAGTGAACCTCATTAAAGATAAAATCACTACATGTAACATTATATCACATTGTATACAGATACATGTAAAAATCAATGTAGTTTGATTTTTTAATGATGGAAGAAACACTTCTAGTTTAGAGAAATCCACTTTAAATTGTTGCACTATATAAACTCTCACCATGCAGGAAAATTTAATACTTCAGTTTTTGAAGTCTAAAAATGATGAAATATAAAATCTTGAACAAATTAAACTTATAAATCTAAAAGTTTTTATTAATTAATGAAATCAGTCATGAAAATATCAACTTGTGTCAACTTTTGATTTAATTTATATACTTGTAGAGTTATCTCCCTTATGTCAGAACTGATTTTGCTTTTTTTTCTCTCTCTACAATTTTAAGAATTTTAGGTAACAGAATATCTGAATTAGAGAAAAAGATCAAAACTTTAGAAGTATCAGGATTATGGAACATTCCATGTAAGTTGAATTTTATAATCTAAATTAGAAGTAGTCTTATTTTATTTTTCACGGATTTAGCAAGTATGCAAGGGATATACTGAGAATGATTATTGATTCTTTATTGTGTTAAATTGGAAACTAATGTCTAAAGTATTTAATATTTGGTCAAAGTATTTTGACAGATACTTTTTATTAAACTCTGCATGCAATGTGCATCAGAATAGAGCAACTAGTGTAGATATTTTAGTAGCAGAAATACTTACTATCAGACAAAGTTAGCTCTTTATTCTCAGCTGTTGTCAGTTGGTGGTTAAATTGTTGATCTCACATTGTGTTCTATTTATTTCACAGAGTTCGATTTTATTTTACATCAAATTATTTCAAGATGTAAAAAAGCAGACTTTTTCACTCAAAAAAAGGAAATTTATCTTATATGGGCACGGCTTTGCATTGAAATGAACATCATTTGCATAAGTAGTTTCTCTTTCGATGTACAGTATAATGTGAATCAGCCATGTTCATAAATTTTTTTTCTGTGAGAAAAAAAGTAATAAACACTGATATTCATGAGAGAATGATTTTTTATAAACAATCCTGTGGACAAAATGATCACAGATTTTACAAGCCTCATCATGGGTTGTTATTTGTCAATACTCTTGTTCAGAAAAATTAATTCTCACAGTCATAATGGAGTAAGATCATTTTAATCTCCTTTGGATATGGAAGCACTTATATTCTAACGATTTCCCATAAATATGTTGTTATTCTGTGAAAATGCATTGTTCAAATTTACATTTCAAATAGAGGTAAAGTAATTAATAATCTGATTGAAATTCCATTAAGGTATGACATGTTTATAGTAAGTTATAGTAACTTACACATTTATCTGTTGTCTTAATTATTTAGCAGCAAATGCATCAAACTTACAAAAGCTGAAAGAGGAATGTGAAGAAGTAAAAACACTCATCCCACAGTCAAGTGAAGAAGATTCAGTATTAGATATGGACAAATCCAACAGTTACCATGACAACCTAACTAACTCTGGTGTATACAGTAGTAACTCTAGTAGTATAAACAGTAGCCCAGTACATACTAGCTCTGTATCTAGTCCAGTTCACAATCGGAACAGTCCCAGTCATAGGAGTTATAATAATGGTACACATCAGCAGAGTGAAGATGAACAGGAAACCTTACTGTCACAAGATTATCACACACTAGTTATGGACGATTTAGATTTGTTACCAACCAAAGAGAACATTGTGAAGTGTGTGGATAATGATGATGATGGATTAGCACTTCAAAATTACAAAAGTAAGATTATCGGTACCTTTTGTGACTTATCTCTGTTTTATTATTATGATTAAATAGGGGTCTGGTATTTTAATGGACTAAAGTGAAAGCTGATGGATGACAGTATTTGCACTATTTAGGTTTCTTACTTCTCAGGCTGGGAGCTAATTTTACAAAAATTGTCATTTCACTTTTCTAAAAAATAAAAACTTTGTAACATAAGTTTCACCATTCAAATACTGACTTCCTTGATATAATTAAAATAATTAATTATACTGTGGTATAAACCACCATTTTAACCAACCAATCTTATAAGTTAATGGCTTGTATAATCTAAGATTTACATTGATTTTCTGACCTTCATCATGAGGTAATCAATGCTTAGTTTTTGAGTATTTCAGGAATTTTCAAGAATTTGGAAATTGAAATCTTTTTCAACCTTATTTCTTTATTATGAAAAATTATTTGTTTTCTCTTTTCCCATTTGTCATTCATGTAATGGACAAAACAAGTTAATACAAAAGAAATAAAAATTTATATTGGTTATCATATGGTTGTGTATTATAAATTCTTCATATCAGGTCTACTGTATTTAAAAACTGTTTAAATCCTAATGGAAAGAGGTACTTTTAAGATTACCCTATGTGATTGAAAATGTAGCTCAAAAATATCATCCAAGATGTTTTTATCTTTTCTTCAGTTTCCACAACAATGGGAGAAGCTGGTTTGGATTCCAAATATCAGCAGGAACTTTCATATTGTATGAATGAGATAGAGTCAGAAACTGAGGACACAAATACTACTGAAGAACATTTGAAATCTCTGCTAGAGGACATGACAGCTAAAATGGTTAACTCTCAAAGGTCAAGGTCAAAAAAGCAATATGACCCTAAATCAGTGAATGAAGACAACCAAGCAGAATCTGATGTTTTCATCCAATCAGATCACAGAGACAAGGACAGTAGATCTTCTACACCTACTTGTGATAAGCCATTATTATCTGAATCTGCTGATGAAAAACAGGGAAATTTATCTGAAGATACCAGAAATATTGAATGTTAGGAAAATCCATGTGTAAAACAACTTATCTCTGTACTCAGAGACCATCCTTTAGTTTGATTGGACAGGGATTGGGTTTACTCAGGTTAAATAACCAATTAATATATTCCTGTAAATTAAAAATAAAAACTTCTCAGTTCAAAGGTGTTTTGTTTAAAAGATGCCATTGTGTAATAAATAAATGGTTAACAAGTTTAATTAGGTTTTTCTTACAGTTCTATGGCTAAGATTTAGTGACACTAAGTATCAAGATTAAATAATTATGTCCTTTTATGATCTATCTGCTGATCTGTTTTAGAATCTCAATCTTATTGTTAAATTTTAGAATGGAATTTCCAAGAGTGAATTTTATTTCAACCATTTTAAACATGTGCTATATCAAGTTAATTAAAACTGAATTTTATTGAAATTCTGTTTAAATCAGAGTTAAATCTTAGGATAAGGCTGCAGATGTTTAAAATTTCTGACATTGCTGTTCATGGCATTAGGTCCCTGAATGTATAGATCTGTTGATAAATCTCAAGATATATTTGATCAGGTTTTTATTTGATGTAATATATATTTATTTGAATTTCATGTTGATAAATTACCTTAATAAATGTTTTTCATTGAGATATCCTTCATATAAAGGTGACTATATAGCGAGTATAACTGCATGCACTTTTAACTACACACCAAAGAATATATTTCATATATACTAATATAGGTATTAGCAAATTTAAAATGTAAATTGTACATTGTATTACTGATTTCTTTACATGTAGATAAAATCTTTTTATTATTATTCATTATGTTCATCACTCATTGTGAAATCATAAAATTTCGATATTTTAAAAGATATTTTAGACCCACATTTAAATAAATATAAATCAAATCTTTAGCTAATTTTTCTTGTTTCACTCTTACAACTTGGCTACATTGGCATTTGATTTGCTGAAACTTTTTCAAATTAGTCATCATACATTGTTGTTACTAAGAAGTTCTCAGATTCATTCTTAAATAATTAAATTTGACAAATTTCTAACGATTTCAATGGCTGAATACTGAAAATAGGTTTAGGTCATTTCTCAATGACACGAACGTAAATTAGCAATGCCTACTCACGTGCCAATGTGTTTGTGACGTAATCTAGAATGAACTACTTTTAATGCACATCCTTTTACCATGTTTTTGAAGTTAGTTATTAAAAGCAAAAATTGCATAAAGTTATTTTTTCATTTGATTAAGTTGTCTAAAATTTAATTATTAGCATTGAATCTTGAATTTTTTATTCAGGTCATTGAGTTTTGCGTAATTTGCTTTGCGAATTAAACAGTTTCTCAATAACCTAAACGAAAATCAGATTCAGTGCTGAATTACTAATGTAATCATAGGCAAAACTTTAAATTTGAATTGATTTTTAAAAAAAAATTGATTAGTATAAAGTGAACCAAATTTATAATTAAATTCTCTTTTGACATGTTTCTGCAATGTTTTTATGTCCTCACCATGAATTTGGTTGACATATAGTGTTGCTTATCTCTGTATGTACAAATGGAAATTTTGATCTGTTGCTCCAGATTTTATATTGTGAAGGCATGTCATAGTGATACTTATTTGTCCACAGAGAAAGTGTAGGATGATAATATACATTACTTTGTGTGCTAAGTCAGGTTCATCAAACTCCAGATATAAATTACAGGCACATAAATACTTTTAAAATGACACTTTTTCATATTGACATACATGTCTTCTACATATATAAAATTCATTTGGGATAGTAGCTTATATTTTAACAACATGCTGTTTGTTAAGTTGATGAGTCATGTATCAAATCTAGGTCATGAAGGTGAAGGTCATGATTTATTTCATGCTGACATCTTTGTAATTTCTAAAATGGAAAAGATATTAATATGAAATTGTATGACATTGTGTTACTTGTATTTATACACAGATGCAGTCTGGGATGATGGTGTGCCAAAAACCAAAAACATTGTATTTAACATCAGTTAAGGGCAAGGTTACAAAAGCAAAAATAGAGACACACATGTTCTGTTGACACATTTCTCTTGTTTAACTAACTCTTTGCTTAAATTGGTCACAACTGTCTCCAGTGATACTGTATAAGAAACTAACTCTAGCTCACAGCATATTGCAACATCTGCATGCATTCAGATACTTTAATGTTCTTCCTCCACACTTTAAATAATGGCCCTTCTTCACACTCATTAGACCGATTTGAACCAAATTTGATTTGTATGGTCTTTGTTTTAAATTTTTGGACCCAAATTGTTATTATCTTTTTCTACCTCATGCTTTTCTGTAGCCTTTTATTGTTATTTATACAATTTACAATGTATTTAAGTTGTAACAAAGCCATTCCATGCAAATATGCCTTATGGAGATATGTATAAATGTATGTCATTCTACTTTTTGACACTGTTTATTTTCAGTATTTATCTTTACTTTCAATGATCATCAGTATAAAATTAGAGGTTTTGGAATATGCAGTACAGTGTATCAGATCTAATTGATTACATCTTAGGGAATACCCTGTACATTCCACTTGTTACAGTATTATTTAAGAGTTGTGTAAAAGAATCATGTACAAATGTATATATATTTTACAATTCTGTTGTTATGATGATTATTATTATTATTATTATAAATATTATTATTATTATTATTATTATTATTATTATAAATATTGTACTTTAAATGTGATGAACGAAGTACCTATTAAGGTTTATTGATGAAATCCGTAACAGTTACAACTGATTATTCAATTTTTGAAGTGTTATAAATCGAGACAATAGTTTTTTTTATTTTATAGAATCGAAAATTTAAAAAAAAAAATCAATCTTCAAGTATATTTAATTCATTATGAAGGAATGATAATACTGTTGCTTGAAAAGGAAATGATACATCACAGATAGATGGTGATGTGTTTTCCTGATAAGAAAATGGCATTGGAGGGAGAATTTAAGAATGGGGATAGGTTGTAGATACCTTATTACTGGTCTGTACAGTGTTCATATATACATGTACTTGTATGTTAAACTTATCATTTGTACTGCAAATATTTCTCAAAAATTACCATATTGGTAGAATTTTCTTATTTCAGCAAATTGTAGAATTATCATTTTTCTGATTCAGGGGTTGCTCTGCCTTTTGCCAATTTAGCCAATTGCTAACTTTTATAATTTCTGGTTCCAAAACTTTGATTTTGGCCAATATTTTTGCTTCAAAAATTTCATTATTTTCATTATGAGCTTTTAATTGATTTTGGCTAATATTTTTGCTTCAAAAATTTCATTATTTTCATTATGAGCTTTTAATTTCTGCAATTTGCTTTTGTTTCAAATTTTTAAAGTTGACTAATTTATTGGCTCTTGCTATTCAGGAGCCAGAGCTAACTCTGTGGTTATTGGAAATGCGTAGAATAATCATATATGTTTTGTTGCAGATTCTCAGAATTACACCTATAGAAAAATATACATTCTATGATTCCATATCCAGTGCAATTAATAGAACTTAACATACTATATGGTGCACCACATGGTAAATGTTGTTTATTACATGGTTGTATATAAAATGAAATCCATTATATTTTTACTAATGGCCATACAATTCCTATTCCACTTTTTGTAGAGTGAAGTAGATGTGGAAATGACATTTAATTATTGTGGTTTCTTAAGAAAGACATTTTTGTTGGTTGTTATAATGATTTACACTGATTATTGTTTCGTTTCTTTTTTTGTTGTTGTTTTAATCATTTGTTAATAAAAAGGTTATATAAATTTGTTTTATTTTTCAATGCAGTTTTTGTTGAGCCTGGCATTGCCATAAGGCAAGACTTAGGTGTTACTTTTCCAGTGTCGTTGTAGGCGATGGCACATGTCAAAATGGGGAAGTTTATTTTTAAGTAATGTAACTAACCAGGGAAGACATTGAAATCCGTGGAATTCTTGTTTATTATAGGAGTCTTTAAATGCTGACATGGATACCAGAGTTAAGAAAATAGCTTTTTTCCATTCTGTGCAGACAAGCTAGCAAAACACATCAAGATTAATTAAAAAAAATTTGCTAAGTCAAAGCACAAAGTAGAATCGTGGTGTTTGTGTCCCTGCCAAGATTGTTTCACTTATCTTAAGACAGTCAGTTCTGGTATGGTGAAGAAAACTGGAATGTCACAAAAACTAAAGGGAAAAATATAAAGATGCATGATTTTAAAGAAGTCCCATTTAACATTTGACAGTGATGCAGACACTGGGGTATAACATTAGGTCTATGTCACTAAATGCAGATGAGCTGAAACAGACCTACCTAAATAAATAAGTGTAGAACTTGTACTTTAAACCACTCAGTGACAAAGGTCCTTGATTAACTGAGGAAAATCTTAAGGGTAAGACACAAATGTGAAATTGATCTTAGTGAAAAAACAGTGCACAAGACTTATTAGATTGGAAATTTTAACAGGAAGTGACAGCACACACACAAAAAAGAATTATTTTAAAATATTTATTTAATTAACAAATATCTTTGCATCTGTTTATGTTAACCTGATATTGCAGAAATTTCAGTACAGTCAACTTACAAATTAAACTTCACATTATTATAATCTAATCAACAGAAATATAGAATTTACACAAACTGTAAAATCACAAATATTCATGGGGGATTAAATTTTGCTATTTCCATGGGTTATCAAAACCATTGAAAATTTTTAATTATTTTTGTCAAATTATTTGACAATTTCATCAAAACCACGAAATCTCAACCCAATGAATATTAATGATTCTACTGTAAATTCTTTCAAAGATAAACAATCTGTACATGAAATATTTCTCAAGTTTAGTAAAATATTTTATTTTTGTTAATCTGGCTCAATAAACATTATAAGGTAACATAAAATTATAATTTATAATGAAATAATTGCAAAATTAATCAAATGCTGTTAGAAAGACGTCAAGCTGGCCTGTACATCTTAACTATCAGAACATGTTTACATTATTCTAAGAAGAAGAAACGCGCAAAATTTTAGTACGAAAATTGACAAAAATTTACATAAGGCCTTAATGGGATGCATTTGGTGTTAAAAGGCACTTTGATCTGTCATCATCTATTTTATCACCAAGGCTCCCTCTAGTATTATATAAGCTGTTCAGTTTCTTGCACAGGCTTGCTTAAATCATACTCTAAAGATTTTTATTAAATATTGAAATTGTATGTGTAATAGAAGTGTCATTTCCTATAGCTATAGTAATCAACAAAAATACTGAAAACATTTTAACCCTTAATTACAAGGAATCTGGTGTCTTGTTTTTCCTATGATTATGGTAAATCTAGTATCTGTTTTTTCCGATTATGGTTAATCTGGTTTCTGGTCTTTTCTTTTCCACATTAAGTTCTTTTCCTGTAAAACTTATAGCAACACAACAATAACTATTGAAAGTTTTTATCCAATGAGGGGGTCTGCCATTGAAGTTTTTATCCAATGAGGGGGTCTGCCATTGTATGTTATTACCAATAATGTTTGTGTGTATCATTAGTTTCCACTGGATATAAAAACCCAATCAATCAACTTTTTCTAGTAAAAAACTTGTTTCTTGGGAGTAAATGTTTTCCAAATATTATGGAGTTAAGGTTTATGTGATCATGTAGTACATAGGTAAACTCCATTTTAAGACACTGAGTGAAAAGATTGTCAATGGTAAACTTTTGGTAAACTGTATATGTACATGTATAATTAAGTTTTATACGTTAGTGGAATCTGGTTCCACTAACGTATAAAACTTAATTATACATGTACATAGAAATATTGCTGTTGCTTAATTTCGAAAAGAAAAAAAAAATCTCACATACTCTTTTCTTTCTAAGAGTTTCAATATCAATATTTCCTTATTATTGTATAATCAGTATACTGAACTATAATACATGTATCTCTTTTATGAAAGCATGAAAAATTTTAAAGAGGAAATCTGCAAAATATAGTTTTTGTTACAGAGCTGATCCAATATCAGACATACTTTACAAAATGAAAATATACAATGATGTAAAAATGTATTACATCAATTTGAGAGAATAATTCTGTTCATATTTTTACAGAGTTAAGGGCCTTGTTATGTGGAAACGCAAACAGTTTTGTAGAAAAGTTTTATTTTGGCAATATGACCAAAATATAAAAATATAACCTTGGTTATCATATTCAAGTTTTATTTTTAAGGTAAAAATGTGGTTAAAGTACAACACTGATTAAATTCAATTACACCTGTAGCTAAGGAGAAAAAACTTAAACAACTTTTACTGCATTATGTTTTTTTAAAAGACATGTATTTATTAATGTTTTAATTTAAATTTCTAAAATTCAGCTCTTTAACTGTTCACTTTTTTGGGTAATATTGTATATTCTCTTTTTGCAGAAAAAAAGCAAATTTTGCAGATAAACACATAACTTAAAGAAAAAACCATTTTTAAAATGTTAACAACACACTAAATCTAATACATGATTTTATCATCAAACATATTGCACATGAAAGTATTGAGCCATCACTCATTTATCCTTTGTCTTAAACATACATGATATAAGGCATAAATAAATGTCAATTTACACAACTGTATCACATAGAACAATTAATTCAATGAATTTATACTCATTTGCACACAGCCATGTATTATTTATCTAAGAATGACCACACACCAACTTTATACTTCTAAAAAGTCTCATTAACATGCTGCTTTTCACAATTCATACTGTAATATTTATACAGAAATGTACATGTAATTCCTTCACTAAACCCTGTTTGAAAACTCTGGGTCAATTCTGAATGAACTTGATTTTAACAATGCATTAGAATACGAATTCTGGATTTCAACCATTCTATTTTTAGCTGTCAGCACTGTAATAAAAGACCACAAGTCTATAAAGACAATACATTATGTTTTGGGTCCCTTTGGGTCTTAATATACAGATTCTACTGTGCATCAAGCAGAAGCCAATATAACCAAGAACACAATAAAAATGAAACAAGAAGAAACAAGACAAGATAGACATATTGAGACCAATATTTATAAAAACCAATTAAAAAATTATTAGAAAAAAAACACCTTGCAAAACTAAATGGATACTTTTAATTAAAAAAAGGAAAAGGTAAAAAAGCAATCAATTATCACACACACACATATAATCTGAAATAAAACTAACTAGCAAAACTGCAAAAAAAAATTGTCGGTTATAATGGAATTCACAAAGAAATAAAAGAGACACTAATATGTCATTGTACTGAATAAATGGGACACTATGGAATTAACAAAATGAATGAGAAACATTAGCATTGTTTAAATTATTGGGACAATTTTTTCATTAAACAAAAGTTTTTTTTATTAAACAGAAGTATATGAACACTGACATTTAAAAAAACATATTATCATCATGGCACCATGACAAACAGTTGCTATTTAAAATATATTAAATACTATGCAGAATACCTCAAAGTTGTTTGCTAAACTCTAACAATTTTCATAATTATTAGATTCTACATCAGCATAAATCAATTATAAATTTAGTCACTAAAAAGTGAGAACCTGTACTATTTACTGATAAAACAGATTAATTAAAAACTTTGTTAGAGTTTTCAATTGAATCCAATTTCTTTTGTTAATGATCAACACTTTTTGTAGATAATGAATGTTCATGGCACAAAATACACGTATGTGATTCATTCAAAGTTTTTTGTATATATATAACACATATACCAGTTAAATTTTGATGTGCCAGATGTGCACATTCCGGAAAATCATTCTTCATCAGTGACACTAAGATCGAAAAGTGTGATAGATAAAAACATAAGACAAACAGTTGAAAATAATGAATCTAATACAAAATTTTTAGCATTATTAGACAGGAATTAAAAATGATTTCAAAGTTCACTCCTTTATTTATTTTGTTGGAGTTAAATCATTTATCATTTATAATTTACAAGCATCATTAAAATGATGCATCATCATTATCTGTTTATAATGATTTTGTTATAAAGTGTTGAAAAAAGTCTAATGTTTGAATTTTGAAGTTGTTGAAATGCCAAAAAATAAAGATAACTGAAAATTGATGAAATTGAGTATAATGTTGCTAAAATAGATGTTTTTAAATTTTGTAAAAATCAGTCTTATACCAATAAGTAATATGTATCCAATATCCATTAAGTCTTAAACTGCAAAACTGATTCCAGGAACATAACAATGATTCATGACTTGACTATGAGGGCCAACAACTTTGGCAACTGTATTTTAATTTTGGTAAAAGCGTTTTACACCTAAATTCTCTATTTCTGAAATGCCCTTGTGATCCAAAAAATGACACACATCTAGTAGATTAGTATATGCCTTATTCTACAGGTCAAGAAAGCACCAATCAAAACATAACAAAATTAAAATAATACTTTTAAAATCCAACATTAAACAATATGATATAAAACAAAAACAAAATATCTCGTAAGTGACCCTGTATTTCCAAGAGGTCAAGTGAAATAATTTGTAATTAAAATTGTTTACATGTATTAATGAAAGACATGAAGTCATGTAAAAAGATTAGACATAACAATGTACTACATTTCAACACAAAGGTAAATCTTCATCTACAATATGTATATTAAAAATCAATATAATACATTATATTATGACTGAAAATTACTTTTTAAAGCAAGTTTGTAAAATTTGGCGACTTGGACCAGTGAATCTTCCTTATAAGCATGATTTAATTACTTAGTAAATCAATCATCTTTAAAACTAAAGTTTAAAGCATCAGATGTCTTGGATTATCACAAATACAGAAAAACACATGAAAAATACATTTACAAAAAGCATAACTTTATACTACATGTATACAGTCTCTAGCTCAAGTAAAATAACCACATACATCTTTAATTTTAAAAACATTCAAACAATCTGTGTAAAAATAATGTGTTAATTAAAATGAGATCATGAATTATAAAAACAAGTGCTGTCAGAGGAACAGCTTACAGAGCTCACTGTACATATATACCATATAAAAACTTGTATCACTAGACACTGACATTCATACTAGGAGTATGACATTCATGATACAAGCCTGTCCAAATGGGCGAGCTTGAAAGATAAATAAAACAAAGATTGTAATCTCACACTGAATAACAGAAACAATATATAATGTAAATAATTTAAATTTATATCTATATCAATAAATGTTCCTCGGAATAGTAGTCTCTTTGACTCAAAGGCAACTTTGGCAAGAACTTCATAGAAGACAAAAGCAACAAGCAAAGCAAGTACAAAAGTTTAAAAAATTGCTTCTCTTTTTACATGTATAAAATCTTATTTCTTACAACCTATCAGAAATATATCTCAAAGTTTTAACACAAAATCCTGATTTTAATTCATTGCTGAACACATTAAAAATGTTCTTTTAAGACTGTATCATTTATGGCTAGCTACAGGTAAATCTTTATTTGATGGACTTTGTATCATTAACGGCTAGCTACAGGTAAATCTTTATTTGATGGACTTTGTATTATTAAAGGCTTGCTACAGGTACCGGCAAATCTTTATTTGATGTAGATTTCATTGCACAATTCTTTAATTTTTCATCCTGTTTATTATTTCTATAATAAAGAAATCACATATTAATGTCGTTAAAATGTGTCCTGGATCGTTAAAGGGGACCTTGATGGCCAAGTGGTCTAAGAGACTGTCTTAAGGATCAAAGCAGTCTCACACACCCTACTGGAATCTTACTAGGGCAAATCCTAGATAAAGACTGTCTGTAAGTTGACTTGATGAAGATCAGTGATTTTTCTAAGTACTCAGGTTTTTTTTCAATTCAGTTCAATATTTTGAAGTTTTTTTCACCATTGCAAAACTGTCCCACTCAATAGAAGTAAAAGAATCATGATTGGGGTGTACAAGACCATCAATACACTCAGTTCTTGGTTGATATAATTACATATACAAAATAACAGTGTATAACATCAGAATTAATTCTGATTTGATTTAACAGTTTTGATCACAAGAAAAATTAATAAGTAATGGCTTAGATAAATGTAAATTTATATTTTTTGATGCTAGCTTACAGTTCATGATAGCTTATCATCTATTAATTATGAGACTTCTAATATTAGATGTTTTATTACTGGTATAAAACAACAAGTATGACAGAACTGGGTAGACATTTACATCAGACACAGATCTGTTTTGTATGTACTGAAGTTTTATAGTTGTTTATGGTTTAACTTACTGCTTGTCTTTATCCACTTCTATCTGTTTCTGATCCACTTCTGGACAATTTAAAATATCACATTCAGCCAGAGATGTGGAGGAACTTGATTCTGGCACTTTTGTACTTATGTTTGCTTCCCTATAAAATAGATATGATAATCAAACATTCAATCAAAATGAGAGAGCTAGAGAGAGATACATCTCATTCAAGTGTACTTAACTTACATTAAGACGTACAATTAAGGGATGTGGAGAGTACCCACAGAAAGATGCTAATCTTAAGCAAGCTATATGATAATCCAATACATGTATTAGAAAAAGAGGAGTGGAGTAGAGTAGTGGTGTTTTACACCCCGGTCAAGATTCTTTCACTTATTTTGAGGCAGTCAGTTCTGGGTTGGTGGAGAAAATTGGAGTGCCCAGAGAAAACCACCGACCTTAAGCAAGCGAACTGAGAAACTTTCTCACACTACGATCTGTCCTTGAGAGGGATTCAAACCCAGAGGCTGTGATCTGTAAGTCTGTGCTTTAGACCACTCGGCCACAGAGGACCCTATAGAAAAAGAAGGATATGAAAATATCTGATGAACTATTACCATACAAGTAATAATATTTATATAATGTTTTGTAGTCCTGTGAAATATACTACATTTAAATCACATTTAAATCTTCAATGCATTTTCATGTAAGTGCATTTCCTGGCTAGCATTTAGAAACTCCTATATAATTACAAGTGAAATTGAAATAAAAAAATAAATATATAAAAATAACTTTTCAATATAAATCATAACTAAAATATGTTTGCTTTATCATGTTTCAGCTTATTTCCATGCAAAAAAAATTATTTTAAACATCTATATTTGTCACAGACTCTCAGTGTATGTATGCTTCTTTTTAATTCAAAAGAGATATTGGAAGTGAATAAATTTACCTTAAAGCTTTTGACAACATCTCTACTTGGTTTTTGTACAAATTTAATTCATCATTTAAAAGATCAATTTCTCTCTCTTTATCACTTAAATCTCTCCTTAACTGATAAACTGTATCTTCCAGTCCTTCACAAAGAGCCTGTAAAATAATCATTTGAGATACATTGTATATATCAATTAGGATATACAATGAACTTCTTAATTATAAAGTTTGAAGTCTTCTACTTTTGAAATGTAAAACTTTTACATGTATTACCTTTTTAACAAAATGTCACAACTTTATAATAAAACCTCAGTTTGGGAATAAAGTAGGAATATGGAACATTTCTGTTTCACAAATTATTTTGACGATCTTAATATACCAGCAAAGTGATATGTTTTTATATTTTCATACAGGAAAGAAAGCCTATCAGTTCACGTTTTGTAAAAACAAAATTTAAACTTATGTATTCTAAACAGATATATTTACAGGGCAGAGGAAACAAAAGTGTAGAGTCATAGCCTAGGTTTGACTTCTACCTGGGACAAACCCTAATACAGGAAACCTTGTAAGTTGACTTGCTGAAAGTTGATGGTTTTACCAGTTTGACCATTTTTCATTCAATTAAAATCATGTTGACCAATCAACCATACTTTAAGTTAGTATTTAAATATTTTTAAAAATACTTTAATTTCCTCTATCTGATTATTGAAGTATTATTTGCCTTAAATATGAGAATGTAAGACCATTTTAACAGTAAATAAAACCAACACAGAAGTCAGAACTGTCATGAATGACAGAAAAAAAAACACCTGTAATAACAGAATTGTAATTACTCATCTCGACAAGTTGACAAATTCAAAATAAATTTCTTATTTGTACATACCCTGCTCTCTTCTAAACTGTCATGGGGACCTGGTGGATCATCGAAACAGAAGAATTCTCTAACTGGCTTGCTAAAATTGATAAAACAAATTGATAAAAATAGTTAAGTTGCACATAAAAAGAATCTATGTTAAGTTTGTGTTATTACTGATAATCAATATCTTTATAACCATTTTCAAGTTTAAACTATATTCTGTATATTATCAATATACATTGGTATTCTATACTGAGCGGATGACCTCTTATACAAAAACATTCTTTAGTTATCATTGTCTTTAAAATTAATTTGACTGTAAATATCTTAAAAATGTAAAACTTGAACTCTAAATTTTCACATCATTTGGTTAATGTTTTATTTTATTTACTTTGTTTTTCAGTTTTTTATTTTTCAAACTTTAGTTTTTCATAACTAGGTGAAATTCAGAACAGTGCAATTTAATGCAATTAAATTATGTACTTTATTTATTTATTTATCTTTTAAATTTTTTGTGTATTATTATTATTATTTTTTTATTTTTTGTGTATTATTATTATTATTTTTTTTTATTTTTTGTGTATTATTATTATTTTTTTTTATTTTTTGTGTATTATTATTATTTTTTTATTTTTTGTGTATCATTATTATTATTATTTATATTTTTTGTGTATTATATTATTATTTTTTAATTTTTTGTGTATTATTATTATTATTTTTTTTTTATTTTTTGTGTATTATTATTATTATTATTTTTTTATTTTTTGTGTATTATTATTTTTTTTAATTTTTTGTGTTATTATTATTATTTTTTTTATTTTTTGTGTATTATTATTATTATTTTTTTTTTTTGTGTATTATTTTTTTTTTTTTTTTTTTGTGTATTATTATTATTATTTTTTTTATTTTTTGTGTATTATTATTATTTTTTTTTATTTTTTGTGTATTATTATTATTTTTTATTTTTTGTGTATTATTATTATTTTTTTTTATTTTTTGTGTATTATTATTTTTATTTTTTTATTTTTTGTGTATTATTATTATTATTTTTTTATTTTTTGTGTATTATTATTATTATTTTTTATATTTTTTTTACCTCTTATTACTCTTTTAATACTCACATCAAAATACATGTATGTATACATGAGTGTATAGTAATGCAACTAACCTATTGCATATATCTTTGTGTGTTGTAACATTATTTGCAAAGGCCTGTAAGCCTAAAATTCTGTCCTCTATGAAATTCCTGTCAAAGTTGTCCTTGAACCAACGCTTAGGAGGAAGAGCTAGCCTAAAACCTGGAAACTTCCTTTTTAACTGGAAAACAACAAAGAATATCAAAGATTTTCATTTTTTATTATCAATCAGTGTTTATAGTCATCACTACACTTATAAATGAATTTGATATTACACAAAATATTATACATGTAACAACAAGAATTCCATGAATTTAAATGTCTTGCCTGGTTAGTTTCTGATCGAGTAGAAAATCCATTACTCTAACATAAACTTTCGCATTTTGATTCGTCGCCGCCGACACCAGAAAGGTAACACCTAAGTCTTGCCTTATGGCGATGCCAGGCTGGACCCAGTAGCAGCCAGCCTCACTTCCTTGATGGAAGTTCATGTGTATAGCTAAATTTACCAGTTTTCAATGTTTTTACTTTTTTTTTTTTTTTTTTTTTTTTTTTTTGGGGGGGGGGGGGGGGATTGTGATTTGGACAAGGAATAGTATGTTTGTGTTTTATTTTATCAAATGTTTCAATGTACTTGACTATAATGTCCTTACTCTTTCATTAAGATGGATGAAGTCTGTATATCTCCTAAACACAAACCAACTGTCTTCTCTGTTCTTCTCTACTTTGATTTTAAATACCTAAAATAAATAAATAAATAAACAAATATATTTCTAAAACAATAAATCTGTTTGGTAAAACTTCAGAGGGGCCTTAAGAGTCGAGTGGTACTTATGGATCACAATGCCATTCATGTTCTACATGTAGGTTCCAACTTGGATAGATCCTAGCAAGAAAGTTTGTCAGTTTGCTGGACAAAAGTAAGGGGATTTCTTCAGGCACTCAGGTTTTCTCCACCATCACAGAACTGAGCACTTCAATATAAGTGAAAGAATCTAGTCTAGAGCATAAAATACCATTCCAATCCTTAAGATTTCATCCTTATTTCTGACACTGACCTCAAAGCTTCAAGCACAACATAACATTAATAGTATACAAGACGATACTAAAAACTACAATAGTATACATTACACTAGCATGGCCTTATGTAGTCTGGATCTGACTTCAATTTCTAGTAAACTATGATAACTTGTAACCAAAAATGGCTTAAGTTGTCAATAGTATTTGAGAAAATAATGCTGGTATTCCAATTATAAAAAGTTCCTCTACAGACTGAATTTTACATAAAAGAGAGACTGTTGATACTTATGGTTTTTGGGAAATTCACGACTGTATTTTGAAGAAAATGTCTGAGAATTTTTAATTATTAGTGATTTCTATTTAATTAACTTTACATTAGCATTTTGGCTATTTGGTATTTTTCAATAGACTACACAGGAAATGGTTTTGGATTTGTGATTAAGTGTGTTTGACAAATAAGGATTTTGATTGTTCAAATGTCCACTTGAAAGGACAAGAAAAGTAGTTTTTCAAGTCCCTCATCACAAAGTAAAATTAATCTTACCTTAATACATGTAAATTGTCCTACACTCCTGTATTTTAGGGAAATATTAGGTTAAAGGATGTGTGTGACATGTAAAATTTTGAAGAATGTTGTTTTTAATATTTCAAAAGACTCTTGGATGCATTGTTTCAACAATTTTATCTTAGGCCTTCATATACAATTATAAATCATATTGTAAATTTAGCTTATAAATCATACTATAAATTTAGCTTATAAATCATACTATAAATTTAGCTTATAAATCATACCCTAAATTTAGCTTATAAATCATACCCTAAATTTAGCTTATAAATCATACCCGTAAATTTAGCTTATAAATCATACCGTAAATTTAGATCTTTCCTCCATAACTTCATACCCAATGATGGGTACCTTAACATCTTCTGGTAGTATAATTTCAGATGGTTCCTCATTTATCCCTTCCACACTAGTGTGGGAAGATTCAATGGAAATTTCCTCGAATCTAACACTACTCTTTCTGATACCATTATTAACATCATTCCTCAAAGGGGTACTTGTACTAGGCTGTGAGCTGAATTCAGAAATCAATTCTATGTCTGATTGAATTTCGTCACTTGTTCCATCCTGTGAAATGTTGGAAGCATTAGAATTTCCATCTTGCAGACTTGAAGTTGATCCTTTGAATCCAGTTACTGATGTATTATCACTTTTTGTGGATTTCACATTATCAGCATCAGTCACTGTTTCAGTTGGACATTCTTCCACTACAGATGGAAGGTTGCTGTTATTGTCATTTTTGTCAACCTCTTCCATGGCTGACAATGATCATTGTTTTTTACATCTTAACCCTAGAAAAGCAAGACAAATAACATATGAACTGTATTAGCATTTGAAAATGTTTGAAACATTGACTTAGGATGAACAACTTTTGAAATTCACCAGTGCACAATGAAAATTAAGTGACCCAGAATATAAGTTTACCTTCCCAGATAATTAAAAACTTGCACTAATATTTAAATATAACCAGCACCATCAAATCTTTACTAAGACCAAGACAAGTTTCTTACCTACAACCTGAATGGATTATTTGGCTTTACTTGCATATTTTAAAAAATGAAACTCCGAAATAATTGATGTTGTAAATGGACAAAATAACAGGGCCAAGATCTTATTGGTTAAAATACTTCTGAACTTATCTTCAGGGATTAAAAAATACAATTTCATGAGATTAAATACTTTTTGGGAAGAATATCTGCTATTTAATTTTTTTTACATTTAACATAACCATAATCACACCTGTACTTCTCTTTTGTCTTCATTCAGTCCATGGCATTACAAAATGAGTCTTGAGAAAGGTTCTGGTATCCTAGTCATTCATGTGTGACCACTTATATATCAATAAATTTACTTATTAAAATCACATCTACTAAATAACAGGAAGAGGATGTATACACAATCAAATAGGTGTCCAATAGATAGTAATCACCTTTCAGCTTTTTTGTAACAACTTATTATCACTCAGTCCTGATATCTTCATAAGATTTTAAGTGCTCGGGGCTATCACTATACACATATCCAAATCTATGTTGTTTTTAAATAAATATCAATTAAATCAGGAAACAGAACGGTTGGAAAGGAAAAATGATTTTTAATATCCTATTGTTTAAAATCAATGTTGTTAATTTTTTACCTTACACAATCGTAAGCTTTCTAGTCTTAAGAAATTCTGAAAAACCAAATTATAATTTAAGTAATAAATCATTATGATGCATTAATGTACCTGGTACCCCATAATTCTATTTTTACTCAAACCTACAGTATTTACCTTACCTGCTTACTGGTTAATCTTGGGTATATAAATAACTCTGTCACACAAATTTAAAGGTAATTCATTGACTAAAACAATAATTTACGTTCATAACTACAATTACAATTCCTTCTGTATAGATTGTATTTAATTTTTGTCTTTTCAATCCTACGGAACTCGGAATAGATGCTGAAACAAAATAAAAACAACACAGGTGAAATCGATCACCTGTAATATCTGACTCTATAACATGTGACAATGAAGAAGAGTTCGTATCTTTTTTTACTGGCATACCCTCCTATTATTGGAGCATCGTCCTGTCGATCGGATAATTTTAAAGCGTTTCTTTTTAAGAACGGGCAGTATAACATTATAATATGTTGTAACTTCTACTTTCTTGCCCACGAAAGTAGTTAAATCCATAAATATATAGACGTAAGCTACTTTTTATATTGTCTTTTTCAACAAAGGGAACTTAAGAATGTGATGTCACGAGTATTTATGACTTGTGCATCTATATTCAGTAGGCTATTCTTCCGAGAAACCAAATGCATTATTGAAAAAATCCTTTAAAAAAATCGTACAGCCGAATGACAATTTTAATTGTGCAACTTCATGCGATCATTTACTGCAGCGTCGGCATTAACACGTATGATATCTTGAGGGAACATTACAAGATGTTAAGGAATAAGCTTATTAGTACATACATAATAAAATCCCAGATGTATCTATTTTGTAGCTTTGCGTGGCTTTGTTCGACATTTTCGGGATCTGATTGCTGACCCTCGCCACCCTTTGAAGCATATTTTTCGAAAGGGGGAGGGGTATAGTAATCAACGTGCATATGGATGAAAAAAATAAGTAAGAACCAGTTTATAAAGGTGCCATGTGCTGATTTTGAATGCATTATTTCAATAGAAAAGGCAATCAAAGGACCTAAATATAATGATTTTCAAAACAGGTGGTCTTGATATGTAGGATCTTTCTTGTTCAAAGTATGAAACATGGACACTTAAAAAATCTCTCCTTAATGGACAGGCTGTCTTTATTTTTTTTTGTGTGTGTGTGTGTGTGTGTGTGTGTGTGTGTGTGTGTGTGTGTGTGGTCATTTCAACAGGTTTTACTGTAAATATATTACTTTTCCTGACTATTAATTAAACAACTCGAATAGTGGCTTTAGATTTTAAATAAAATATTTTGATTAGCGTTCCTTATTGCTTGTATCATATTCAAATTTTTTAAAAAAATTACTAAATAATAAGTTCCAAAACTGTAATTCTTGAACCAGGCACACAAAAGCTACAGT
Organism: Tegillarca granosa; assembly: GCA_029721355.1. Taxonomy (NCBI): domain Eukaryota; kingdom Metazoa; phylum Mollusca; class Bivalvia; order Arcoida; family Arcidae; genus Tegillarca; species Tegillarca granosa. The sequence goes on from CM056603.1 coordinate 11,170,683, forward strand.
ACCAACGCAATATTATGAGTAATTTGTTGTATTATCTTATTAAAAACCATTGAGTTACTTGCGATGGAATTCACTCTGCAAACCACGGGTGAGATCATTTCATACAAAAACAACCGTGTCCGAGATCCTTACTTAGTGTCTGATTTCATAGCTTCAACATTCTTACCCACCTCGAGCAGTTGCGAGGTTTAAAACACTGTACGATCATAAATCTCAATTCTTATCGTTTTCGTGCAAATTTTGTATGATGTTATTACGTTGAAGCAGCGACATATGATATAGATTATATGTCGCTGGTTGAATCATTCTTATCAAACTTGTTTTTTTAACATATATGTTTTTAAGGGGTGTCAAATTAATCCTTCCTTTCGATTGGCTAATGAAGTAAGACACACATGACAAAAACCTGATTCCTCCTTAAGCTGTAATCAGTCCAATTAATGCATTTTAAAACAATTATAATAACGTGATAAATAAGTTTCGGTATTTAAGATAAAACTTGTTTGTATATATTATTTGTGGGTATTTATATTTCATTTCTTATCTAAATATATGCGTTTTGTTTTCTATCAAGTCACCCTTCTTATCGGACTTCAGCGGTACTAAATAACACGGAAAATGTTGCTGGGACCAAATAAGGAGAAACTCGTTAACAAACTATTTTTTTTTATATTTTACGTTTAAACGTATTTTCCTGACGCCTTGTTGTTGTTTAATTTTTTAAACATAATCCAGTTGGTTTTGAAATAAGACATAAAATATGATAGTTTTTGTCTGGAATTTTTTTTAAATTTGAATTTCCCCAAAATTCACTTTTTGATAATATTCATTTGTAAGACACAGATTGTGCCGGATTACACAAACAAAATTTCCACTTGTATCCTTCAGGAGAAGTAGATAAAATCCAGCTTCCTAAGGTAGGTAAGGCATTCTGTTAATTCTAAAAACTTTGTAGATTTTAAGTTTTCTAAAAATTAAACTTTTCAAATATTGTTTTCACTTCAACTAAATAAATAAATAAATAAATAAATAAATAAATAAATAAATAAATAAATAAATAAATAAATAAATAAATAAATGATATCTTTTAACGTTATTGCCAATGATTAGATTTAATGAAATAATAATAATAAAATAATAATAGCTATTATTATTATTATTATTATTATTATTATTATAAAGTTGAAGCTATCATAAATGACATTTTCTGATGGTGTTTTTAAATTAATTATAAGGATTACATTATCTAAACGTCTAAAGGCAAAAAGTAAAAACTAGAAAAATATTTCATAGAGCCTTAGCGCGAAATCTAAATTTGAACATTTTCTATTTTTGAGAATCCTCGATTAAATATAAAAAGTTGGAAAAAAGTCTGCCAAATTAGATAAAAATCTCACTCATAAGACTATATTAAAAATTATACGCCCGATTATCACGCATTTACACAAATTTTTTAACCCGAGCTTCACTTCTTGATTTTATCATTGACAGTTAAATGTTATTTTTGCCGCATCATAATTTAATATATTTTTTAGAAACGTGAAGGTGTTGGAATGTATAAATCTGCCTCCCTGTTTTTTTCTTCCACAGACAAATTTCATACTTCTCAGATCTCCGCTTTATCAAGGACAGATTATGAAGGCAGCACTTTTTTCTATTTGTATTTTATCATTATGAGTTTACATCCGAATGGTTCTTGCGCGGCACATGTAACTTTAATTTAACGGTTAACCTGCCTTCAAACACTATAGTATTTCTAGTTCAACGGTTAGTAACACTCAAGAGCATACTTTTACTAAATTATCGAAAATAATAAGTCTCCTTGGGTTAACTGTTCTACAATTCGTACCATTGGCTGTACATGCGGACTAAATTCCAACATGGTCTGAATATTTCGGACAAAATCTACTGTGATGTACGTGAAAACGATGTCGGACATTGGCATGTCAATTTATGCTGCCAGCGATATTTAAAATCCACTACACATTTCAAATATTATAAAATATAAAATCGACATTTAAAATGTTACAATTTCTTAATATAAATATCCCCAAAGCTATTTATGGTGGTTAATTAATGAAACATCTACAGTCCAACTAGAAACGCCTTTAGAAACGTAGGTTCTTATCTGAGTTGATAATTATAGTTTTGGTTTAGCCCAACAATATTGACTACACAAAATATACCAGTAAATATATATCCAAATAGAACTATGAGTATAACCCTGTCAGACTGCCGGTAATAAAAAAAAAAAAAAGTAAAAAAAAAAAAAATAAATAAATAAATAGAATTAATAATAATAATAAATCCCGAAAATTCCGTTATAATCAACTGAACAACCTAGAAATGTTTTTAAGAAGGAGTAAAGTATGATAAACTGAATTAAATCATTCAGAATAAATATAATTTTATAACACAATGGGTGTTAATAGAAGAAACACTACATCACTTTGACAGAATTCAACTTTCATATCCCCTAAACATAATGCACACCAGCTGATTTAGGAATATAATATTTGACAAAGGATGAGAGAGAGCAGTGAAATGGGTAGAGTGAAGGATATAGAAAACAATACTATGTCTGTTTAATGTTTTATGATTTAACAGTGAGGTATGTCAAGTGATTGGGGCATTTACATACTTCCTACTTATATCAACGCAAATCATAACTTAATATTGTATAATCAATTTTGTTTGTTTTAAGTTACTAATTTTAACATGAGGTTATTGAAAGTAAAAAATTTAAGGCTTGCTTAGATGAATTGAGATCAGGTGTTTTCTAATGCAGTTATATTAAATTTTATCTAGCACCTGTTAAGAAGTACTGATAGTTTTAATGAAGTTTTAAATTTGACATAATGTGGAATAGATAATAATGAGTGTAGTGTGTTGTAAATAAGGATATTTTATACTTAAAAGGTTGGTGAACTTTAAATTTTATGTTTTTATGTCATTTAAAAGAAAGTATTTTTCTAAACAAATGGATTTAATTGAGGAAATAAAAATGCTAAGGGCTTTTTTTTTATAATCGCTAATAGAATGTTTATCTTAGCATCAATATATTCTGAACTTACAGAAATCATAAAATTGTTCAGAAAATCATTTAACAATCTTATTCCATGAAAGCAAGTTAAAGCATAATTGCAATACATGCATTTTCCTTTTCAGGAATACAGGTATTCATCATCTTTTACACCCTGACAATGACACATGTGCCCTCCTTATGTAAAATATTCAATTAATTAAATTTTTCAGTAATGATTGGTCATCTTTTCTTTGAATTTTAATGGCTGTTTGTGCTAATGACTGTATTTTATTTTTTAGAATCTTGGTACCAATTATATTTCCATTGACTGTATGCAGCAAATGTAAATTTGGAAATGAAACAAAGATATCAACTTCTTATAGTCTTTTTCATATGTTTTGCTGTACACTTTTCATATCAAGAAACAAATGTGACTGCTAGACAAGAATTACTAGAGCAGGGAAGAGAAGTAGTGGCCAACTTTTATCAGAGATATTCTACTAAACAAGTAGATTTAATATTTGTGATAGATAGATCAGCAAGTGTAAAACAACTAGGATGGTCATCTATGTTAAATTTTGTTCGCTCACTTCTTGAACATTTTACTGTTGATGGTGAAAATACAAGAGTTGCCATAGTAACATTCAGTACTGTTGCAAGTGTGGATTTAAATGATCTGGCTAAAAATGAGGCCAATAAATGTTCACTCATCAAAAGAATACAAAACCGTTTACAAAATAAACAACTCTCAGGATACACTGCTACCCATGATGCACTGGTAGCAACGAAGAATTTATTGTATAACTCTCGAAGATCTGCTAAAAAAGCTGTGTTTGTTTTAACTGATGGACGGTCAAATATTGGACCTCCACCAGTTCGAGCATCTGTAGACATGAGATCACTACGTTGGAATCCTTCCTGGAATTATACACTGTTTGGACCACAGTTAGAAATTTATGCATTTGGTATTCAGAACACAGACTTATCAGAACTTAGGTCTATTGCATCTCCGTTACCTAATCATACCTATTACATACCTAACTTTGTCATGTTTAAAGAATTGGCCAGATCCTTACATAAAGGTAGAGTAGATATAAATTTGGAACTTTTCTGTTGTATAATATATAAATTTGAAATACCTTGTACATTTATCTTGGATTCCAATGCCTTACACAATTAGAATTTGCAGTTGTTATATAGGACAGGTGTCCCTTTTTAATGATTAAATGACATTTTCTTCACAACATATAAAACTCACAAAATTCTATAACTTAAGTATGAAAACTATATAAATGTCATAGAACTTTTATTTCAATTTATTTTAAAGGTGAATTTGATACATTTAGACTTAATACATGTACTATATACTGTTCATCCATTATCATAATACAACCCAAAAATTCAGATCTAAAGATTTACATCAATTTTCCTTTTACTCCAATTATAATCAAAACTTTCCAGATCTGGTCACTTCATCTAGCCTAAGCTCAAGTTCAAATTAAATATTCAGAATAGAAGGTCATTTGATACATTTTGTGCCTTATGGAACATTTCTGTATTATTTTAAAGTGCAATTAAGGTGCACCTTTTCTGTATCATCATTTATAGTTTATGTGCCTTCTCTCTACCAGTTCTATAGACATAATAACATTCAACTTAAATGAATTTATTATTATTATTTTTAAGATAAATACACTGTGTAAGACTTTTGTGCCTTTTATGACTTTTTAGTGCTTTTTTTTATTAAAGTGTTCTTTTTTGTTTTTTTTTGTACCTATTTTATACTGCATTGGAACCCAGAATGGATTTAAATTCAAAAGTTTCTTTAAGAATGCATACATTTTCTGACTTATTTTTATGGCTTTTTCTTGTATCTCTTATACCTAAATTTAGTGTTGGTTAAGTTCAAGCCTTTTAACCAATATTTACTGGTATGTGTATAGATGATATAATTAGTTGAATTTTATTTACAGACAAACAGACAGAGAAATGGGATATTTTACAAGATGGATCCAGTTGTCCTATCTGTTCTGTACATGCCTACTGTACTTGTGCAACTAAAACTGGAGATTATCAGTGTGTTTGTAAAGAAGGATATGAAGGGAATGGTCAGGAGTGTACAGGTATCCAATCTTACTCATTTTGTATGTTACAACATGTTTAAATTATTTTAATGTACCTGTTTGTTCTCAAAATGCTGTGTACTAATGAGATAAAAATTTGAATAACAGTTGAAATTATGGTTTCAGGTAGGAACGAAGATCAAGTGTACTGATAAAACATGAATGTTTTGTTCATTTTGGGTCTCATTAATTTTTGAAAGAAGAAAACAACATTCAAGAAAGTTAGCAAAATTTGGAAGAAAAAAATTAAAAAAACTTTTATTGTCACATGCTTATTGCTTAACTTTGTCATTGATTGAAAATAACATAAAAATTGAACAGTACTAAGAATCTTTTTTTTTTTGTCAAAATTAATTGGAAAGTTTTTAGCACAGTTTTTTTCCATGGGGAAAGAAGCCTTGTATTTGGTTCTGAGAGATGTCAGAAAAATACAAAGTATTTTGAATGAATGATAATAATTTTAAAAAATACATATGCATAGATTCGTTGTTCCATAGTTTGGCAGGGTATCATGTAACTGTTTCATGAAATGGTCTATTGATACAAATTAATTTTATTTCATTCTTATATGCTCAGTGTGGTTTGTCATTTAAATATTTTGTTTTTACAGAATGTTCTGTTGGTTATTATAAAGATAGGATAACTCCTGAGAGGTGCAGAAAATGTCCTGGAAATACTACAACAGCTAGTTTCTGGTGCAAAGCATGCTGGGTATTGTAAATGTATTCCACCATATCACCAGGGACAAGAAGGACATCCTTGTCAGTGTGAGTCAATTATCAAATAAACTGAAGCAAATTTAAATTTGTGTTATTGATCCCTTTGGTGTCATTAGTGAGAATGTAATTAGAGAATCAAATTCTTATTTCGAAAATTGAAATTTCATCAATACTTTTCCTCTCAGAAATGAAAAAGAAAATTTGCAGGTGAAAATCATCTATTTTATAATTTTCAAGACAAGACAAGACTTTGAACACTGTTCACAGAAAGTGAATTAATGATAAAGTGGTGGTCGTTCAGGTATAGTTAACTTATTATTAAAGGGCTCTAAATATACCACTTATATTAACACAAATGGTCTTCAAACACATCATTAAGATATTTAAGAATAAGCTTTATTTTATATGAAGATCTCTGCAAGATCACACACTTTAGATAAAGGATTGCAGATATTTAAAATAATATATTTCAGAATGCCCAAAGTAACATTTAGGAGTTGAATAAGTTCAGATGAATTCATTATTACAGTTGTATATATATACATAAGAAATATGGGAAAATTTCAGATGTAATATGTAACAATATTGTAGCATGATTCTTTTTGGTAATAATCTCTTTCAACTTTTTTATTCAAATGGCACATATGCATACAAACATCCACATTTAATCATTTAGAAACTAGATGAAAACTAATTTTGTTGCTGTATCGATGGTGCTTTGAAGTAGTCATGTAGGCATTCCATGACCATATAAATGATCTGGCATGTATGATAAGCCAGAGTGACTTTGGAGATATTAGTTAAATTTCTCTTTGCTGATGAGAGTGAACACATGTGATATGATAATTCATTATAAGCTTAATATAGCTATCTTATGTCTGTAATTATTTCAGTGAAACATTGTCCAGCTTTACCAAACATACCTCATGGTAAAACCTTTCACATACCTGGTAGAATAACAGATGAACAGGTAGATGTGAATATACCTTGTGACAACACACCTGGCAATTCCTGTCACTACACTTGTGAAGAGGGATACAGATTAACAGGGCACCCAGCACTTGTTTGTGAAGTTAATGGTACCTGGCTAGGAGATGTACCTGAGTGTCAAGGTAATGATGCCAAAACTTCTTATTGCACACATTAACAACAAAAAAAAAAAAAAAAAAAAAAAATTGACACACACACCCTTAAGTTTAGATAAATCAATGAGGTTAAGTTACGGTAATGATATTTATGTCACAAATAGCTGGAAACCTTTTAACCGACCAATTAATTGTTTGTCTAGTATAACCCTTAACCAGTCAATATTTTAAAAAACGCATTTGGGTAGAGCTAAACATGATAAGTATGTAAAAGGTTATCCATGGAAATTTTCCCATCGTATAAGTATTATTGGTATAGGAATGATGAATAATGTGCTATATTAAAACTAAAGAAAGAGTAATCCTAAGTTTTATGTGATACATATTAGGATAATTCAGTACATAGATAGATAAAATATGCTCATGCAATCACATTAATAAACTGTAAGATGGTGACATATCATAATTTTGTAGACAAGAAGATATTAAGTGTGACATATCATAATTTTGTAGACAAGAAGATATTAAGTGTGACATATCATAATTTTGTAGACAAGAAGATATTAAGTGTGACATATCATAATTTTGTAGACAAGAAGATATAAAATTCATCAGTGTTCTTAATTTTACATATACAAGAAGAATCCGAGTGATTGTAAACCAAATCCAATGATTTGATAAAAAAGTTGATTATTTTTTGTCTACATGTTACATTTTCAGTAATAGACTGTAGGTTTTTGGCCTATCATAACGAAGTAGACACACATAGCAGAATTCACTACGTAAACAGCTCTACAACATATGGATCTATGATTGAGATTAACTGTCAGTCAGGATATAAACCATATGGTGATACAACCAGAGTATGTACTAGGCATGGGTTATGGTCTGGGACGAGAACTTGGTGTATAGGTATAATCATATCATGAAATTACATTATTTTTTTAGTATTTATAAATAAAGATCCAATAATTTATCTTTATGTTAAATACACCCGAACACCCAGTCAAGAGTATTTGACCGGTCAGTTCAGGGATGATTAAGGAAACCAGAATGCCAAGAGGAGCCACTGTCTTTCATCAAGCCAACTATTGAGTAACTATTGTATGTACCCCGGTACTAGATTTTGTCATGCGTTAACATTTTCATATTTATACAAACATATACATCTTTGCATGGCATCAGCACTGTTTAAGTTTGCTGTCATGAAAATGATTCCTTTGACATTATTTGGATGGTTGAAACTTTTTAATGTTCTAATTATAATTTGTCCTCCAAAGCCTGTGAAATCAACAAGCTTGTCAAAGCTTATCAAGTTGAAAGTGATGTGAAAGAACCAAGTGTACAAGACTCCCTTTGGATGGGAAACCAGTTCATAGCAGAATTAATTGACATATCTGCTAGTATCCAGTTATTAGGCATATCTGTTGGTATCCAGTTATTAGGCATATCTGCTGGTATCCAGTTATTAGGCATATCTCCTGGTATCCAGTTATTAAGCATATCTCCTGGTACCCAGTTATTAGGCATATCTCCTGGTACCCAGTTATTAGGCATATCTCCTGGTATCCAGTTATTAGGTATATCTCCTGGTATCCAGTTATTAGGTATATCTCCTGGTATCCAGTTATTAGGTATATCTCCTGGTATCCAGTTATTAGGCATATCTCCTGGTATCCAGTTATTAGGTATATCTCCTGGTATCCAGTTATTAAGCATATCTCCTGGTACCCAGTTATTAGGCATGTCTGCTGGTATCCAGTTATTTGGCAGCTGGATGGACTGGATGAATTTGATGTCAAACATTTAACCCTTGAGTCATGAGTTGAGAGTCTCAAGCACTGGTATATAAGAGACCTTATGTAAGATTGTATAAAGGGGATGTCTTAAGTATTTTGAAATTGTACCATACCAATTAGATAATGCCTTAGTTGTATTTGAATTGAAATTTAGAATCAAGATGTCCAGAATTACCATCAGTTACAAGTGGACAAACTCTGCCTAAATCTTGTACTCAAAAAAGACAGAGAGTAGGTCAAATATGTGAACATCGCTGTAACCATGGATACCAACTGACAGGGCCAATCAGAAAAGTATGCCAAGAAGATGGAAACTGGAATAACATTACTGATGTGACATGCACAGGTATGTTGATACACAAAATTTATCTATATAAGGAGCAGGGAAATCATCATATACACCAAAATTAAAAATGACTAAAGTAGAACATAGATGTGCTTTAACCTATAGATATATTTTAACAGAATAATTTAGGTTTCAAATTAACCTGATTAAAGCTAAGGAAAATCCATAGTTAAGGAATGATTGTGAAATAGATTTTGATATTATAGCACTTGGTGAAAAAAAACTAGTAAAGTTCTAGAAATAGAAGTGATATAGTGGTACAGCATGTCCTGCTGAACATGCTGACTGGAAATTTTGTTTATTCCAAAGACTGCATACATTTTTAATAGCTCAAAACTATTAAAACTTCAAAATATTTAATTTTTTTTTTTTTTTTTTTTTTTTTTTTTTTTTTTTTTTTTTTTTTACAGATGTTGAAACACCACACATAGTGTGTCCAGGTGACATCAGAGCTCCAGTGATGGAAGGGAATTTTTCTGTTGTACACTGGGATATAGAGAAGCCTAAAGTTGAAGATAATTCAGGAGTAGTTTCTGTCAGAGTAATTGGATATGATCAAAGTCCTTACAGGTTGACTAAAGGTTATCATCAGATTACATACATAGCAGAAGATGGAGCTGGTAATCGTGCTTCCTGTACAAGAGGGATTCTTATTGTAGGTAAGTTGTCTTAAAATTGTTAAATACATTTGTTTTTAATTTTTGACTTACCTTGAAATTGGGAGACATAGCAGTTATGCCATTGTCATCCAGAGTTGTCTTATTTTAGCTTTTTCTGAAAAACATCTTGCAAAAAGAATTGATTTTAAATATTTAGAAAGGGGTTCATTTAATGCAAAGCTTATTCTAACTTTGTAAATTAAATGGGAAAGTTTCAACAATTTAAACCACTGTTAAGTACATTTCTAGAAGTTAATATGCAGAGATGATTTCTATTTTCAAAACCATAAATGCAACTTTAAATGGATTGAGAAATTATAATTATTATCCATTTTCAAAACAGTGGTTCAGAAATTAATCCTGTACCTAAACATAATGTACTAGTATGGTTTATTGTTTTACTGTACTGAACACAAAAATCATGTTAGTAATATTCTAGTGGCAAAGGGCATGACACAATCACATTTGCTCTCAAGATCTTATTCTTTTGTACACAGCACTATCATAAATACAAGTACTGCAAGGACATTGTTCATAGCTTAAGTGAAAAGTGTATGACACTATCCCGAATACTGCTAGAGTCATTTTCCAGAATTCTAAAGGCATAGTGCATAACTCTTTCACAAATACGGCTAGAAACCCAATCCAAAATTCTAGTGGCATACATGACACTATCATGAATACAGCCAGGATACTAAAATAAAAATTTAGGTCACAGTACATTACATAAATACCATGCACTTCAAGGATCTCATTCCAAAATTTAGTTGCACAGTGCAAGGTACTTTCACAAATAGTACAATTAGGATAAAACATTTAGTACCACATTGCATGAAGCTATTAAAAATACTGCTATGATACTGTTCTTAGTAATTTTCTTGACAAAGTATGGGATGATTAGAATGTTGTCTTTTGTTTTCCCGCTTATTATAAGTGTTGGAACACCCAAAAACAAAAATTTAACTCATAAAGCTGACAAACTTTTCCACACACGAATATGTCTAAGTAGGATTCAGACAAAAGTTTCTGGAACTTGATCAAACATACTTGTCATTTTTTTTAAATTTCACACAACAGATAATGATAAATTTTATTGATGTTTTAAGTTTTCTGTCTTGTAGATAAAGTTGTGCGAGTTACATACTGCCCAGATGATATAAATATAACAGAAGTCAGTGGATATAGACAGGAAGTCACATGGCCTGACCCAGAATTCCTTGACAACCACAACCAGACATTACCTTACCAGTGTACCAGACAAAGTGGTTCATTGTTTACAATTGGTACATTTACAGTACACTGCAGTACTGTGGAGCCATCTGGTGTCTTCTGTCAGTTTAAAGTAGAATTACACAGTATGTACTATATATGTATTTGAGATTATCATAGATCATTGTTATTAGGTAATAAATTTTATTGGTTGGTTTTGTTATTCCTAAACTTTATGCAACAAAGACATGTGGTATCTTGTATGCCCAAAAAGGTAGATTGCCAGAAAGTTTACATTCATTTTTATACATATAATTTACATTATAAACAATGTATATAGAAGATTTTACCTAAGTTTTCATGTAACATTTAGGTATTTCTTTCACCCTAGCTAAAAAACTCGGATGAACTATTGTAATGGATCTCTATATGTTGTATATTGTCCATCTGTTAACTTTTTACATTTTTATCATCTTGTCCTAATTTTGATGGTATTTAGCAATAACCATTAGGTCAAATTGTCAAAGTTTTGTATGTATGAAAGGGTTATGTACCCTTAGGTAAATGGTTATCAGGCTTTAGAATTCATAATGTTAAAACGTATATATTTTTCATATCTAGCATCATTATTGCTTGAAATTTCTATTTTGCAAAAATCTTGATAATGATCCCAACAGTGTAAAACTGTTGTTGAGCCAATATGAATTTTTAAAGCTAGGCCTCAACTGTTTAAGGTTTATTTACACAAACCTTGGCATTTTGGCCTCATTGTTGAAAACTGCACAAAGGTCACCAAAATTGTTTAATAATCATTTACATTTTTATTTCAGGAAAAATGTGTCGTAAACCAGCCCCACCTATACATGGAAGTTTGTCCTGTATGCCAGCTCCCCCATCCTATCTAGAGATATGTACTGTGCAGTGTAATAATATGTATGATTTTTTTGATTTTCCGCAAACTTTATACAAATGTAAACTTGATGGAGAATGGGAGCTTCAGAATCCTAACACGTTTTGGCCAGACTGTTCTCGTAAGTTTTTAGTTTAAATGATTTGTTTTACATGTATCAATTGAATAGTAATATCCATTAATGGAGTGGAGTATAGTAATATCCATTAATGGAGTGGAGTGAAGTATTGCTACTTTACACCCCAGTCAAGAGTCTTTTACTTCCTTCGTTCAATTTCAGTTCTAGGATGTTTGATGAAAACAGAGTACTGTGAGAAAACCACCAATATTTGGCAAGCAGAATAACAGATTTTCTCACACTAAATCATGTCATAGTAGTGGCTAGGTGGTAACCTCCCATTTTGCAGAAAATTTCAATGTTTTTTTACTTTTATAACACTTATCATATCAATATGGTAGCTGTTAATTGGAACTGTCTTCTTGGTTGATCCACCTACCTCAGTTTATCTTTCCATCCATCTATCCATCCATCAATCTACCATCTATCTATCCATCCATTACATTTTGATATATGTAGATATAAACTGAATAGGATTGAAGATTGTTTGCAAACAAACCGCCAGATCAATACTCTTTAGTGTTTAGTGTTTGTTTAAAATGGTATGTTAGTGAATACATTTAACTTTGTGAATACATTTAACTTTGTGAATACATTCAACTTTGTGAATACATTCAACTTTGTGAATACATTTAACTTTGTGTATACATTTAACTTTCATATTTTTGGATTAAGTTTGTTTTTATGAGAAAACATCAACTCGAGCTATTTCATTTCCAATAGATATAATTGGTGAACATAAGCATAAAATGGTGTATCATGTTGTGCAAATCTTATGGTTTAGTGATGTAATGCATATTCTTGTTATTTGTTTGATTTTACTTTAGTTGAGCATTATCTTGGAATGGCAATAGTAGAAGGAGAATATGAATACTTTTATTACCATGGAGAATGTGAGGCTATTCAACACCAAATTGCTGACATGTTCCGCAGACGGCTGGAGCAATATTCCTGGCAGCTTTGTGGGGCTGCATCATGTTCTGTGGAAGAAATTGAGGTCAATTGTGGATTTGAAGCGAGAAGAAAAAGAAGTGCAGATAATAGTTATGAAAATGCAACAGAGAATGCATTGACTAACTCAACATTTTCAAGTAATTTTGAATTAGAAACAGAAAATACTTCTCCAAACCTGGTTTTAGATTTGGATGAAAATCAAATTCAAAATTTGACAAGTAATACATCACGAGAGGCTTTGATAAAAAAATATTTAAAGATAAATTTTAAAGTCAATATAACAACCAATGGAAACACAGCCTTGAACCAAAGAAGTATTCTGATTATATATAGAAGAATGAGAATAAGACTGCAGAGACACCTACAGGGAGAAAATATGACATTTGAAATTAACAATGGTGGGGTTAGTGTTCCTGTTGTTGTTGCTATGGAAACCAGAGTTCAAAATAATTTACATTTGATGTTTAAAAGATGTCCATCAGGATTTGTTTTAAAGAGTCGTTCAGTTGTTAAATTTTGTGGTAAGTTATCTTTCTTACTTAATTAACACTGAATTGACAAATTCTACACTGAAGAATGGAATAATGGTGTTTTATACCCAATAAAGATTTTTTCACAAATATCTAGACAATGAGTTACCGTATATCGGGAATTTTTCGCGTAGGCTTTTTTTTCGCAATTTCAAAGACAAAATAGCAGGTGACATTTTCGCTGTGTGTAATTTTCACATTATGGGTATGTCAGTGTGAAAAATTCCCGACTATACTGAGCTCATGTATGTAATATGGGAAGTAAATTAAGACAATAAACATTAAACAAATGTATTCAACTTTAATCAGTTAATAAACGGAAGAACTCGTATGCATATGCATATTCACAATTCAATCGTTATGGTGGATACCGGTAATTTATTCCAAAACAGTTATTTACATTTTTCAACAACATCGAGAATTCCACTCACAGTGCTTTTGTTAATCTTCAAACTTAAAATTGGAGAAAACTTTTTAACTGTGGCAGAAGGACTGTGTTCAGCAGCATATTTTCCCATGCCAAATCTCTGTTTTGGACTGTACACTGCATAACTTCCACGTTTTGACGGTTTAGGGCTCTCATTTGAGAGTTTCTCTACTTCAGCATTTGCTTCATTAAATTCATCTGATTGTGGAAGTTTGGACTTTACATTTATATATCAAAGAATGGACATCTTGACAGTTATAAAACTGACAGAATTGAATTACCCGAGGACGAGAGTGAACACTTTTTGGTATAGGTGTATAGAACTGTAGTCAATTAACATGATGTATGGAAGCGTAAAATGGACAAAATACCGGTATTACGACTAATCAAGTGAAATTTTCGCTGGGGGAAATTTTAGCAATTTTTTTTCACTGCGAACATAGTGAAAATTAGACACATGCGAAAAATTCCCTATATATACGGTATTACTTTACAGACAACAAACTGACTTTTTGTATAGGAACTACCAAATAAGATTCATACAAAGATAGAGAGAAATGACTTTATTTGTTAACTAGCATTTAGACCATTTTGCAAAGAGGGCCTCATTTTTTACCCTTACACATTTAACATTCCTATGTTTTTAAATTATAACAAATCATTTAATTGTGAATATACACCATTTTACAATTGTAAATGCAAGTGGTTTTTATGTCGTCAGTGTAGTATACCATTTACTATGCTTACAATGTACCCTTTTTGCATTTTATTGCAAGCTACAATGGAATGATTTAAAAAGTAATACAAATAGGATTAACTAAACAGATGAACAAATCCAATATAGCAGAGGTTGATGTATTATTTATTTTACATTTTATCTTTATTTGGGTTAAAAAACATTTTTCAGATAATTTCTAATTATGTAACAGAAGCATCAAAACAAAATACTCACTAAATGATACATTATAAAAAACATGTTTATATAATAAATAATCATGAATAACATGGTGATAAAGAAAGTAAAGCCGCTGAACTATTTTATTTTGTGATACTATTTAGGGCGTGTAATATTGTTTGGTAAATTAAATTTAAGATGTTGAAATCATAATTTATGAGTAGAATTATTTATGTTAAGCCCTAATCAAGATTCTTTTACTTGTGTTGTGACAGTCAGTGTTCTGTAATGGTGGAGTAAATCTGAGTGCCTGAACTAAAAACCATTGATCTTTGGCAAGCAAACTTTCAAATTTTCTACACTATATTTATGTTAATGGTATTTGAACTTAGGCATAGAGAGGCTCATAGACCTATCTGCCACTGAAGCCTCTCGTTTTAAAATTGTTTAAATGAAATAATTTCTATTTTATGAGTTATGTTTTGTGTTTCAGTTCAGTGTCCAGCAGGTAACGTATTATACCAATCACAATGGTACACAAACATGTATGACATGTCCAGAGGGTTCTTACCAAGACACAGAAGGAAATTTGGACTGTATACCTTGTGCTGATGGATACACAACTACAGGGACTGGACCAAAAAATAGGGTACAATGTAAAGGTAAGTCACACAGTTATAACAGTTTTAACTCTGTTCTGATTTTATTTGGAAAAAACATAAACACATATTAAAATGTTTATACATATTTTTAGTTATTTTATTAGATATGTGAAGTTAAAGAAGAGCTACTGCACCCTTTGAGTCCCAACCCACACGTAAGCTGTCTTGTGTGTACAGTGTTGAAGTTTTAGGGATTCTTTGAGCTATTGATGTCAAAGTGGGCTTTGTCTTTTCACAACAAAACTCATGCTTTATCTGTTTTATCGACTTCTGATACATCTTTTATTTTGTCTTAATAATGCATATATTCTTAATGAAAATACCAGTAATCCATGTTGTTATAACAAAAGATGTGTTTCCTTTCATGAAATCACTTATGAATCTTGCATCATCCATTGACAATAACAGATATAATTATATGTAAATGGGTGCCTTGAGGGCTTAAATGATAGAGTTTGTTTTAAACAAAAAGATGCCTTATATTTTTTAAATTTCTAATACAAGACTTTGTTCTTAAAATTGTATCAATGCAACATTATCAGTTCATGCTAGAATACCCATTTGTGATGAAGTTATGTGATAATAAAAAAAACTGAAGAAAAATAACATACATTGTACAGTCAAAATGCTTAAATTCAGCAAAACAAGATTATTTATGGTAAAATGCCATTTTACAGCACAATATATGAACACGAGAATATTTTTCCACCTCTGATGTTCACCATGCATTGTCTGTTGGGTTTTATCAGAAAGACAAAGGATAAAACGAGGTCATACTTATATTTCTATTTTTCAGCATTATGTTTACCAGGTTATTTTTCATCTACTGGAGTTCAGCCATGTTCACCATGTCCTGTTGGATTTTACCAGAACAATACAGGATCTCTCAGTTGTCTCCCTTGTCCTTCAAATACCAGAAGTATTCCTGGTCATGCTCAAAGTATTGATAATTGTAAAGGTTTGTTTAATAAAAGGTTTAGTTTTTGAGTATTTCAACACAAATGGGTGTTATGTTCACTGCACACACTTTTATGCATTTATCATTATTATCTTTTTTTTTAATCTGAAATTTATGAAATTGAAACATTTAAGTTATCATAGCAGTGCTTTGTTATAAAAACATGTAATATAATACAAGTATATTTTGTTTTAATAATATTACTATTTCATCAAATTATCTCCTATATACAGGTACATGTATATAAGAGGTTTTTAATGGTAGCTAAATTTAAAAAAAGTTTATGATTCATAGATTCATATTAAATGGCTTTATTTTATGGAATTTTGGGTCAGATTATACATTAGAAGAAATACTGTTTATCTATTAAAGAATGTTCTTTTTGTTATAGCACTTTGTTCCCCTGGATCATATAATGAGCAAGGTGGTTTGGAACCTTGTATTACCTGCCCTTTATCGACATATCAACCACTAGATGGAACCACAGAGTGTTTGTTATGCCCAGACAATTCAACAACTTTAACAAATGGATCTGTATCTGTAACAGATTGTATTGGTAAGCTAAAATAGCTCACTTGAACAAATACTTAATATGAATTGTTGTTACCTAACTGTCTTCCCTTCTCATTCATTTGCATCTTGTGTCAACTTTTCTTCTTCGTCTTTAATTTTATTTTTCAATAGCATCAGGTTAGAAATACCAACTTGTGTTGGTGTTAATAGATAAGAAACAAAATGAATGTAACCAACAAATGTATATGTAAGGAAAATATATACAAGTGAAATAATAACCATCTTTTACCCACACAAAGAATTTGCCAATTTTGACTGTCAGTAATGGTCACAGAAACCTTAAAATCTTAAAATACAAAGCATTAATATATAGAAATAAGAAAAAGCTTAAAGTTTGAACATCAAGCTAACAAGCATTTATGTATTAAGCTAGAAGCTTGAACACCAAGCTAACAAGCATTTATATATAAAGTTTCAAGCTCGAACATCGAGCTTTTAAGCTTAAAGCTTGAACATCAAAGTAACAAGCATTGATGTTGAAAGTTACAAGCTTGAAGCTTGAACATCAAGTTAACAAGCATTTATGTATAATGTTTCAAGCTTGAAGCTTGAAAATAAAGCTAATCAGCATTTTTATATATAAAGTTTCAAGCTTGAACATCGAGCTAACAAGCATTTATGTATAAAGTTTCAAGTTTGAAGCTTGAACATCAAGTTAACAAGCATTTATGTATAAACTTTCAAGCTTAAAGCTTGAACATCAAAGTAACAAGCATTGATGTATAAGGTTACAAGCTTGAAGCTTGAAAATCAAGCTAACAAGCATTTATATATAAAGTTTCAAGCTTGAACATCGAGCTAACAGGCATTTATGTATAAAGTTTCAAGTCTGAAGCTTGAACGTCAAGCTAACAAGCATTTATGTATAAACTGCATATGTATTAGCTAGAAGCTGAACATCAAAGTAACAAGCATTGATGTATAAAGTTACAAGCTTGAAGCTTAAACATCAAGTTAACAAGCATTTATGTATAAAGTTTCAAGCTTGAAGCTTGAAAATCAAGCTAACAAGCATTTATATATAAAGTTTCAAGCTTGAACATCAAGCTAGCAAGCATTTATGTATAAAGTTTCAAGTTTGAAGCTTGGACATCAAGCAAACAAGCATTGATGTATAAAGTTTCAAAGTTTAACGTTGTTAACTAAGTTTATTAAAACCTAATGACATAAGTATCAAGGTAATGATTGTGATTGATTGATTAGGTCACAAATTTCTTTTATTACAGAACTATTTTTTAATTTTATGTCTTTTGACATAAATTATTTTTGCTGTTTACATTTTATAAAATTTTATAAATATATAATTAGAAATGTTTATATCATTGTAACATACTTTATACATGTACATGGTAATTCTAGCAGTGTTTCATACTTTTGTGTATTGACGTTTTATTTGTAGAAATAAACGTTTGTCAAAATATTGGTGCTGATGTTTGTAGAAATGGTGGAACCTGTTTGAGTGGAAGGAATGATTATTCATGTTTATGTTTACCTGATTTCCATGGTGACCATTGTGAATTTGAAACTGATGAATGTCAATCATTACCTTGTAAGAACAATGGGACTTGTATTGATAGACAAGCAGACTTTACATGTAACTGTTTGCCTAGTTTTACTGGTAAGATTGATAAAGTAAAAACGTGTTTACAATTTTATAGAAAATAAAAGTTGATAGACAACAGAAAAAATAACTAAGACCTATTTCCCCTTAATCAAATATAGCCAAATCTCATTATCTAAAACTATTTACATGTATACTGCCAACAAAAGTTAAGCATCACTCGTTATTTACAGGCTTATTTATAAATTATAATATTTTAACATTACAAGTCATAGATTTTTATGTTCAGTGTATAGATAATATTGTATATCTGTTCTTGAGGTTCGGCTGCAATACTTTTTTCAGTAGTAAAAAGAAATTTAAAATGATTGATTATTTTATCTTCTTGAAATTTGAAAAACTGTACACAGTGTCAAAAATGTAATATATGAAAAAGAGTAGGTGATGAACAATGCAGTATCACAAATTTCTAGAATGAAATTCTATTCACTATTTATATTGTAATTATGAAGGCAAATGGATTCAAACTGCATATGACAGTCAATGTCTTTCTTATTTGGAGAGAGTAAGAACTGTTAAAACTTCAAATTCCCTGTGTTGACATAAAACAAAAAGTTTTAGTCACAGGTATAATTAATGTCTTTGCATACTTTTAGTTAAGTATGCAGTTTTCAGAATGCTAACACTTCTTGCGTGTGTTAACATTTGAGGAAAACATAATTGGAAAGGTTATCTAGAGAAATATGTCAAAAAACAAGTCCACAAATTTTGTTCTAAAAGATTGATTTTGCAGTTTAAGTTTTATATCTTGATGTAAAAAGTGGATGATGTTCAACTTGTTTTACAATAGAATTCATGTGTTGAAATACCTCTGAGGCCACCAAAAACTTACAAATTGGTACATTTTCAATGTCATGATTACCTTTATTGCTGTTGTATAAGAAAAGCACATTCTGTGTCTTCTGTATTTTAGGTAAGACCTGTGATGGTGAAGTAAATGAATGTGACCTTCACCCCTGTCAAAATGGAGCATCCTGTGAGGACTTATGGGATGGATATAAGTGTTATTGTCCATACACACACAAAGGTGTTAATTGTGAACAGGAAAGATTTTGTTCCCAGCAACGTTGTCACCATGGCAACTGTCAAGAAAATGCCACAGATTACCAATGCACCTGTAATATTGGGTATATAGGTATGAATTGAAAAAGTCAGGGTTTTTTCAAACCTTTATTATGATATCTATCATATTTTCTATGTTATTTCCTTATAATTATCTAATGTGTAAATTATTAGTTCATGGATGTGCTAATTAATGAGCAGATAGTATTATTGATACAGTATGTAAAACCTTGTCTCACCAATAAATATGTAATATGGAACTAATACATTAAAGTTACTAACATAAAAAACTGAGCTTTTAATGAGCACATGCAAAGATTTTGAAAGACATTTTACTTTAAAAATTGCAATAGGGGTAAGTTGAAATAAAAACTATTGTCTCGTTACAAAGCATGTTTAGTTTTATTTAAAAGTTGCTTTTGTGCTTAAAAAGGATAACAAAAGTAGCCCACAAAATGCAATAAAAAGCCACTTTGTAATGTTTGAAATGTGAATAAAATTATCATTAATCAGGTATTTCCACATTGACCCAGCAGGGATTTTTCTAGCATTTCTCAGGGGCCGAATATGGGCCCCATTCCCAATTGAAAAAAGTCTTCTTTTTCCCAATTTGATCAATAAAATTCCCAATCAGTCATTCAAAAAGTGCCAAAAGGACCACATAAGTCTTTCAAATGATGACTTTGTGGCTTTGTTGTTTAACTTTTAAAACAAAAAGCAAAGACAGATTCATTTGTAGACAATGTATAAACTTTGTGATAAAATTAAAGTCTTGAATGAAGATTATTAATTTTGCTATTTTTTCCTAATTTTGATATTTTGTCGATACATTTTTCCCAATTTTACCGCTTGGGGCCATTTCCCAAAATACCAAGAAAAATCCCTGCCCAGTTATTTGGCCTCGATCCATTGGCTTTTGGCCTTTCGTCTTCAGCTAATAATTGACACACTGTAGCAAAATACCAGATAAATTACATAACAATATGAAAAAATTGGGACTTAATTTTTTTTACTGTCATAAATCCAATGGCCATTTTCTTGCATCTCTGCTTTTAAACTCCAAACTTGAACCTTCAAAATTTACTGTGACTAAATAGAAAAAAATTGAAACAATATGTTTTGAAATGATGGTAGAACTAGTTATCATGTTTTTAACTATGATAATTTATCCTTTTCAGGAGAAAATTGTGATGTGTTGGACTACTGTTGGTACAACCCTTGTCATAACTCTGGAATATGTATTAATCATGGCATTGGTTTTGAATGTCTCTGTAAAACGGGTTACACAGGTAAAAAAACATTTCTCATTACAGAGGCCACAGTGGTTTAGGGTTTAATGACTTTGTATCTAAGGTGTATCATTTGTGTTATTGCTGTAGATTTCACTCAAAGTCAACTGCATATATGAAAGGATTTTCTTCTTGTCATGGGACTGTAATTGGTTTCTCTGAAATTGATTTGTGATGACTTGTGACAATCTGTAGCAGTTTACTAGCATTCAAATATTTCTTTCAATTCACCTTTGTACAAATTGTCACCATAACCACAAACCTGTATTAAGCAGTTCAGAAGCAATTGAGCAGACAAATGCACCACATGGAGTCATCTGTATCATTAATTGAATCTCATGAGATTAAAAAAATAGGCCTCATCAGCAAATGCTGAAAATATCCCCAAGTTGCACAATCAGTCATCCCTCTTAAACTTGCAACAATAATACTATGAAGACGACTTTCTTAACTAGCTTGATGGTAAAGAAAAAACTTAAAGGATAGATATATCATTTGATTTCCAGCCGTTTTGATCAATATTTGTAGCCTAAAATAATGTAGCTCAATTTTTTGTTTGTTTGTTTGGTGTGTGTGTGTGTGTGTGTGTGTGTGTGTGTGTGTTACTTCAATAAATTGAAATAAATATACTGCCCAGATGAAGGAGTTCCATTGATAAGACTTGCCAAAACCTGAGTAACCAAGAACATGTCAAGTTTAAATTAACAATTTATAAAAATTGAGTTATCATGTTTTATGCCCAAGTCACGTTTCTTTAACTAACTTCAGAGATACAAGTATTGAGGTATAAGAGAAAACTGGAGTTCCCCACTTGCTTTACCCCACTTGGCCACCAAGGTATTCTATTATAAAAAAAACAGGCACAAAATGTTAAACATATACATTTATTTGATCACAAATTAAGTTAGGTGTAGTTATAAATCATTGTTTTTTTTTACAGGTAAAATGTGTGATTTCATTGAACCAGAGGTATCTTCCATGTGTAAATAATCCATGTCAAAATAATGGTCACTGTAATGTGATAGGGGAACAGTTTTATTGTAAATGTCAGCCAGGATATGGAGGTATTCATTGTGAACAAGGTCAGTAGTGTCTGTGATTAAAACACTTGCATATAAGTTAGCAAGTAGTTGTTTCCACAGAATAATGAGTGAAATAAGTCATAAGGTTTTTCATTGTGATCAAGTTTGAACTGTTTCCAGTGGCATTGCATCATGAAATTTGTGCAAAGATTTGGTTTTAGCTTTGTGAAGCAAAATATTAGGCTAAGAACTTCTCTTGTGTTATATATTCATCACTATCATCAATTTACTAACCTGAACAACTGAGTAAATGCATTTTAATTTTAGCAAGGCTTTTCTAGTCATATTTTAATTCTTCTTTTGAAAAATATGAATAAATTTACCCTTGTCAAGACCATTACTCTCATGTGGTATTAAGGTGGTCATTTCCTGAATAGTAGAGGAATGCAGAGTTTCAGGATAAAAATATAAACCTTTGGCAAGGACAAGCAAACATTCTTATGCTGTGGATAGGATCTATTAAATCTAGACAGAGTTGATAATTTGATTCAAGAATGGTATGCTCAAGTGTTGAAGCTTGAGTAAAGTTCTCTAATGTAGACATGTTGTTGACTTATAAAATAAACAAGAATGTAATATTTGGACAGCAACTCTTGTTGTTGTTTCCATTAGATTTTTACTATTCTAAGAGAAAAGTGCAAAACACATGTGTGCATAATCACCATCCATTGATTAAACTTTGGATAACCAAGTGTAATCAAGTTAGCACGGTATGAAATTACCTTTACTATCTCAAAAGTCATATCTTTAAGGTACATGTAGTTAAAAATAAAATATTTTTTTTTAGATGTTTCAGCTGATTTTGACCTTGTTTTTGATGGACCAAGTATAACAGACTATGCAGGTTTGAGATTTGTTGATACTGAAATCACCGCCATCACAGCCTGTATGTGGCTTAGGACATCCAACATTGGAAATTATGGAACACCATTTTCTTATGCAGCAGAAACCAATTATATCACAGCTGAGGAGAGTGACATGTTTACTTTAACTGATTATGGAGGTTTATTGGTAAGTATCTTCACTGCTTGGATGCAAAGGTTTATTTATATATTTCCCAGTGTTTGCATTGATTTTGGTCATTTAAGTTTTAAATAAGTTTGCATAGCCATAGCAGACTGTGGTTGGTTACAGAGAGAGAGAGAGACTTTGGCTATCAATAACATATTATTTTGTATTGTGCTTTTGGTTGCCTAGTCTGTTGCCAGGTATTGTCCATTTTTTTCATTAACAAATTTCTTTCTTTTATTTGAAGGTTTTTGTTAATGGAGAGACAGCTACAACAGGTGTTTCTGTAAACAATGGTATGTGGAATCATGTTTGTGTATCCTGGCAGAGTCTTGGTGGAAAATGGTGGTTGTATATAAATGGGACTGTAGCTGAGAGGGGAGACAACCTAGCTAATAATGCTGTCATTCCAGGGAAAGGATTCTTTATTATTGGTAAAAGATATAATAAATTCATTATATTTTCTTTCTATTTTTTATTCACTGAACAAATACAGAAGTGTTTGCAATAAATGTGGTCAACATTGTTGCCATGTTTTTGTATTTATCATAAACATTATTTTGTTAAACTTTTTAATTATCTTGAACTTGATTCAGATTCTTGTTATTGAAAAATGGAGGTAGTTTAAATTGCACCCTCACATTTTTGATTATTTATAACTTGTTCAGCTTTTAAGTTTTGATACTTACAATAAAATGTTCTTTTTTGTGAGTCCTGATGATTTCATAATGACCAAATGCATGAACATCTTCTATAAACCAAATCAGCTGAGAAATCAAATAATCCCTTATAAAGTGTATAATTCTGATTCATTAAACATTTTTATCAGAATTAAATTGTAATGTGGATTTTTTCCAACTGTTTTTTTCCTTTTTTCCCTTCTATTACTTTTATTGAACTCTATTTTCTATATGTAATTTTCAGGTCAAGAGCAGGATATAATTGGTGATGGATTTAACAGCAGAGAGTCTTATGTTGGAGAAATTTCACAGCTTAATGTATATGATCATGTAATGTCATCATTTGAAATTTCAAGATTGTCCAATCAATCAAAGTGTAACATGTCACTGGGAAATGTTATTGCATGGACAGATGTGATTGGCCATCTACAAGGCAATGTAAAGATTCAGAAAAACTCATATTGTTTAGGTTTGTAAATGAAGAAGTTATTTCAATATGATAATTCTATTATTCCCTTTTTTAAAAAAGATTTAAAACATAGTTTTAAGTCTTATTTTATATTTATGTATTAAAACAAGTGCTGTATATGTATTCTTTTAAAATATGATCTTTTTTCTACAAGTTCAAGCATGTACTAATCAACTTGTAAGCAAAATATTTTGATATTTTAACTTAAAATAACTGTAGTACAAATGTATTGTTGCATTGAAAAAAATTATTGAAAATCAAGCTTTTAAAGGAAAAATCTTTTAAATGACACGTTTGATAGTGTTTTTATCACTTATTGAAACTATTAAATAAATTATTCCAGATGTTAATGAATGTACACAAAGAGTTGTGTCTCCTTGTCCAATGAATAGACAGTGCAAAGACCTAATTGGTGGATACAGTTGTAACGAGTGTGTTTATGGTTACCAGGGTGATGATTGTAATGAACCAATCAATGAATGTGATTTGCATGTTTGTCACAATAATGGCAGCTGTGTAGATGGACCATCTCCAAATGACTATAAATGTTATTGTTCTAGTAGTTTTACAGGTATATGATTTGTATTTATTTTAAATTTAGATGGTTGAAATAGCTCAATAATTTCTTAATAGTACATTTTGATAGTGGCATTTGTATAACTGGTTGTTATGTGAAAAGCTTATTACACTATAGTACATGTTTGAAAAAAAAACTTAAATTGAAATAAAGGTACTCAAATATTGATGTAAAAATAGTGAAGTGATGGTGTCTTATGACTCAGTCAAGAGTATTTCACTAATATACTATGATTGTTATTTCTCATGGTTGTGGAATTGTTGAAAAAATTGAAGTAAATTTATAAAACCATTGACATCCAGCAAGTGAACTGACAAATTTTCTCACACTAGAATCTGTCCAAGCTGAATTTACCAGTAATATAGCTGGAAAGCAGCCGAGTGATTTGTGAGTCAACACTGTAGACCACTCAGTCACCAAGGTACCATTATGATTATTAAAAATGAGATGCTTAAATGTTTCAATTTATTTTTTTTTACTAAAATATACTTGTGTTTTATCTAGGAGTTTATTGTGAGTCCACCCTAAATCCCTGTGATGAAGATCCTTGTCTAAATAACGGAACTTGTGTCCTACATAGAGATGGTTATGCCTGTTTGTGTACAGACCCTGGTATGATGGACAGAAACTGTAACTACCTAAGGACACCTTGCCAGTCAAATCCATGCCAAAACTTTGGAACTTGCTCTGTTAAAAATAACACTTTTGAATGTTCATGTACTGCTGGGTTCAAAGGAAAATTCTGTGACATCAGAGTAAACAGTTGCTATGACAACCTGTGTCTAAATGGTGGATTATGTATTAGTACAAGTTATAATTCTTATGTATGTCATTGTCCAGGATCCTGGAAAGGTACACATTGTGAGGTGGCCTATATTCCAGGGTGTGAACAGACACCATGTTTGAACAATGGGACATGTATGCCCTCGATGTATGGATATCAGTGCCAGTGCCCAAATATTACAGGTGTTCATTGGGGTCCAAACTGTGAGCAGGATGCATGTAAATCAAGTCCTTGTCAGAATAATGGTATTTGTTTGAATTTACATGACAACAAGTACAGGTGTATTTGTGACTATGAATACACAGGTATAAATTGTGAGTGGAATGTTACAGATTTACAGTTACAGATGACAACGATGGACAGTTTTATTGATGATGACAAACATTCACCAGAAACAACACAATCTGGTTAGTAAATAATAATCTTTTTTTCTGTAGTCAATGAAGCTTCTGTTAAATCAATTAGTTTTGAGTAAAGACCTACATATTATAATGAATGCACCCCAGACTTATCTTATTGCCATTGATTTTTCTATTTTTATCACCCTGAAAAAACCCTAGACATAACAATAGATTACCAGTATATGCTTCTATTTCTAAATTCAAATCACTGAATATAAAAGATAAAATCAGAGAAAAGACAAAAGGAACTTCTTATTTAGATATATACAACAGTTGAAAAAAAAAAACCCTGTTCTCTTCAACAAAATTCACTGAATTTGATATCAATATAATACCATAGGTCAGCATTGCATCTGTTCTTGTAAGCATCTTTGGTATGGACAGGGTTTGAAATATATACTGGTGTGCAATGAGGAATCTCTTTTTCATTCAAATCCATGTTTATCTAAGTCTCATACATGTACCTATAGAAAACATTTAGACAATTAAGGACATGATGGCCCATCTAAATGGACTTATATTATTAAAGTAGGCTACAACTTAATGCTGTTAAACTTCATCAATTTCTCTTTCACATTATAAAGTCATGAGATATAAATAAAATATCATGTTTGGTACATTTATAAGGTACATTATTAGTTTATATGTAACTAATTTTACCATTTACTTGATTGTAGAGATTGATCTATGTACCCCCTTGATGTGTGGAAATGGAGGGACATGTTTCAGCAGAAATAGTCATGTATACTGTAATTGTGCACCAGGCTTTACTGGGGAATTCTGTATGGAATTAAGAAAATCAGGTAAAATGTTATGCTTATGATAGGGTGGATTTTTTATAGATGTAGTTCCATGGGAAAGTAAAACTTTAGTGTTGCATGTTATCGAAAATTGACAAAATATGTAATGTTGGTTGAATTTAAAAATACAAATAACAAGTCGCAGTAAATAGTAAATATTGAATATTAAATTGGTAAAACTTTGTCATAAACAATAAATACCATTCATTTAGACCAACATTGTTTGTGCAGAACATGAAATTATCCTTCTTAATAGGATATAATCTCATTTTTGTGCAATTTATTTTAAAAATGTATTTTGTCTTGGGAGTAGGAGTGGAACAGTGTCTATATATAAGCTATCAAAATCCATTTTTCCTTTTGTGTTAAATTGATTTTACCTTTTATGTCATGATTTCATCATACTTAATCTACTTCAATTTTTTTATAATTTTAGAAGTAAAAGAGTTTGCAGCTACAGTGCTGCTGAATTTACCATTTCACAATGCATATCAGAAAGGAAAACTATTTAAAAGAGAGTTTAAGAAGCAGGTATTTATATAATAAGCCTAATTACTTCTACCTTGCCCTAGTCAAGGTTATTTACCAAATACTCACATTATTAAAGCATTCAAGTCAATAATGTTGGTAAAACCAATTTAAAGTGGACTTAAAAAATTTCTCAACAAGATTTTTTGAGTTGGATTTTAACCTATGTAGAGAGATTAACATCAATCTGTAAGCCAGAGCTTGAGACAGCCTAGGACACCAAGGTCCAGCATTAGCTTGTCTTGACCATTAATGTAGGAATCAGGGGTGAAAGTACATTAATTTTATAAAGAAGACATTTTCATATTGTTTTAGATATGTAGATTTGTAGCTACATTATTTATCTGACAGTTGCTATGGTTTTATTTTAGGTTAGACAGGCCTATAACAGAACCATAAAGGATGGACAACTACAGGTCACAGATATCTATGTAAGGTAGGACATCTCACACAGGAATAAATATTTTAGCCTTCTTAAAAAATGTCAAAATCCCAGACATAAAGTCAGCAAGCATTAGTGCCAAATGTTGAAGGTCTGGTTAAAGTTCTTTTCTATAAAACCTGTATAGCTAAATGTTGCTGCCAAGGTACTCTGTTCTTCAGATGGTCTTGTTTTGTCCATCTTTGTTTTTTCATAAACTTTTGTCTCTCAAGTTTCACCTGATAGTTCTTATTCCATTAAACCTCAAATAGATTCATTGTTTTCTTCATACCACAAGAAATACTGATAAGGTAATATTGGGCAACAGATTGAGATATTCTGACTTCTGGGTATATAAGTATTCTTTTTTTATCTTAGTCTTTTAAACACAGTACATGTACAAATGTATAAGTGAAATATTTGTTTTACAAAAAGAAGTTTGTATAAACTGATTAAGATTAGACCATTTAAAACAAACTTTGATATTTTACGGTTTATATAAAAAACACTTTGTTTGCTGTACATAGTGGTTTGCAAAAACGTACACAGCATTTTTCTGTCATATCTTGAAAAAACCAAAACGTATATTTAATTACTCTTTTTCTTATTATTTATTTTTAAACAATAGATAGCAATCTCTGTGATTCAAAAATTCCTTAAAAAGTATAAATCTTACGTACAGATGATTCCAATGACATTTATAAAAACATGTCACTGATTTACACTAAAAAAAAAAAAATTCATTAATAATTAAAATGAGAAATTTGATTGCACAATACCTTTCATTTTTATTTCATTTTTGTATGAAGGAGATTGTACTTATGAAACATTTTAATGACATTTGTTTTATATTAAGCATGGATATGTCCAATATACCTATCCAGAAAATGAAGTTGGTTTTGAAAAAGAGAAATATTTTGTAACCATGTAACTGTTTGTAACCACTCTATATTGACGGTTACAAATGCTGATATTGCGTTTTTTGCACATATAATTGGCCATATATGATTAAGCATGATAAGTAAACAATACTTTCAGAGAAGGTAAAGACAATTCTGGTACACTGGTGTCCTACAAATGTACATATATAGAGTTTACAGACTCTACAGAACCCCCCTGTAACTATGGATGAACTGAGACATGTCATGGAGAAGTGTGTTGAAGATGGCTACCTTGGAAGGTTTACAGTCTCACAAACTAATTTCGTATTTAAACCCTTATCAGATTCAGTTAGAGGTAAGTACTTATATCATTTGGATAATGTTTTGTGTTTTCCGTTAAAGACATGGTTCTTAAGTTATTTACTCAAATTACAAAAGTTTAACAATCTTCAACAACTAAGAATAGACTTGTATGTATATTACTTTGTTTATAAGTGGTTACTAATATTAACCAAAATCAATGATATCAGAGCAAGAAATTACAATTAATCAAAAATTGGACAAGTTGAGTTGAACTTCGCTGAGATTTCATTTTGTTTCAAAATGTTGTAAAACCATTGGCAGTCATGCTGTTATTCAGCTGTTGATCCGATATCCTTCATCACCAACAACTTTGATTTTGACTAAACATAAGTCCAAGATATGATGTGCACCCCAGTCAAGATTATTTCACTTATATTAACACAGTCAGTTTGAAATGAAGGGAGGAAACAAGAAAACCAGGAGAAAAAATACAACTTTCAGATGAACTTACGATCTATAGAAATAAAGATTCCCAGTGCACCACACAATATACCTTATAATTGTACTGTACAATCATTTTCATTGTTTTAAAGATACTAATTCCTATCAGTTTACTTTTTGCCATAGAAAAGTTGTTAATATTGGTTCCACAAAAAATTAAATTACATTATGCACTAGCAAACCCTATTGAAATAGTTGTCTTAATAGGCAATACATTTGTATATGTTTTTCCTATAATAACAAGCTTAAGTAGCATGATTTATGTGTAAATGAAATCAAATTTCAAAAATGATCCATATACTGGTAAATAAAAGTTTTGACTACATGGATTGTTACTGCATTCATTTATCCAGAGATAAATAATGACTTGATATTTTCAGGGAGGAATTTTGATGATGTTGGTAATGATGACGGGAGTAAGAACAGTTTAACAGTATATCTGATCCTGACATTGATTGTATTACTGGTTATATTGTTATTGGTGGGGATATTCATTATGTTCAGACTTAGAAGAACATCATACAGGAAAACTACAAAGTAATTCTATATCATTTGATATTTTCTCCAACTGTATAGGGTATGACAATAATGTCATTGACATTTTGAATACCGTACTATTTCCAGAGAACATACTAGTATTTGGTAGTTTAGCAGTTTCCTTTGCAATATCACTTGTTTTTGATCAATTTGCAAAATTTTTTTTTAAATCACCCATTTTTAATTATAAATATTTGTTCTCTACATTGATTGAATAACCTAGTGTTGGAATTAGAAAAAAAAAAAAAAAATTAGCTTGACAAAAAAAAAAAAAAAAAAAAAAAGTCTTACCTTACAGGTATTTTTTTAAACAATATCTAGTTGTTTTGTCAATTTTCATCAGAAATAAACATATCAAAGATTAATGGTCTTGCGGGATACCTATTGCAAAGAAAATATTATCAATAATTTTTATGAATAATGCATATTGTAAAATTTTTTATAATAAATTTTTTGGAATTTTTAGTCATGTGTATTGATTTGATCTATCAAACATTTTTAAAACCATTTATTTTAATATTTATTTTTGTTCACAGATTGCTGCATGGTTTAAACAACACAAGTACAAATGCACTGAATCTGATATCAAACCCAGTGTTCGAGGACATAAGAGAAAGAACACCATCTAGTGAAGGTACTGTTTATTTGAAATAGTTTTAAATGTTCCACATTTGATTTATATTTAGATTTAAGATAATTGTATATAAATATATTGTTTCTTTTAAAGGATTCCTTTACAAACTGGGTCCTTGTCAGCAAAAAGTCTGAATTACCAGCCAGGCAAAAAGATTACAACACTTTCACTGTCTAAGTTAAAGCTGCATTAAGTTGTTCAAAGAAAAAATTAAAACGGTGCTAATCTAATAAATGATGTTCCTAATGAACAATGTTACATTTGGTTCAACGATTAAAGCTTGAATAAATACAGAAATTAGAATAATTACCCAGCAAGATGCAGCATTTGGGATCTAATATTAGAACATGGTTACGTCATCAAAACCCGGGTCATTTTAACACAACTTTCAAAACAGTGAAATACAATAAATTAAACACAGAACTTCTTGAATTTGTCATTTGTGACTTAGTAAGGGATACATAACACCATTTCAAATACAACTGGATATTAATTAAGGACAATTAATGCAATTTGTCATGTTTCACCTTCGATTCATGGGTTTTCTGTACATCCGTGCGCATGCTCCAAGCTTATAATTACCATCGTTAAACATTGACCAACCGGTCAGAGGATTGCGTTTATTTACAGCTAAAAGAAATGAAATTTTAGAAAATGAATCTCACGGATTGTGGTTAGAGGATATCTATTTTTTAAAAAAAATATTTTTAGAAAATCAAAAATAAAATTGAAAAACTTATTGCAGCTTTAAAAAACCATTGATGGTAGATTATATTGTAAAACATTCGTCAGTTTGCTTACCTATGGTTGGAGTGATAGACTTTTATGTAGCAGTCTCTGTCTTCTTTTACAATATTGCATATTACAGTTCACTATTTACATGCATTATTATTGCTTCTGTAAAAGAAAATTCACAAGTCTGCCTTGTGAGTTACATCTCAGATATGAATGTGAACTTGTTAACATAAGCATTCAATGAATAGATCTTGTTTACATATTTTGTTTTACCAGTATATCTTATCTTCTGACATATTTTGTTTATTTGTTTTAGAATATTTGTTTTTCATTGTGCTTTTAGATATTGTAAATTCTTTTATATTTCAGACAATATGTATGCTGAATTGGCAGAAATGTTAGATCCATATTGTGTAACTTCCAAATCTGATATCTATGACGATGATGTCCATAGAAACCCGGTATCTAGATATTCATCAACGAGGTCTGTCAGAAGTAACAAGGATTCAAATCTACAGTGGGCTAAAGCCAGAAAGTGTTCTGAGCTGTCAGATTCACCCAAAAAACTCAACTCTCCTTCAAGCTCACTGCAATTCAGATAGTTTTGCTCTTTACTTAAGTCCACTATCAAAGAAAAATGAATTTGATTTTTCAAATATGTTGAAAAAAGACACTAAAGAACTTTTACCTGTCCTGTTGAGTAAAAATAATCCAACATTGGATCACTGCGGCTACTATAACTGAAAAAGATCGGAAAAATGATTGTAAGGATAACATACACGTTACTCTTGACGGGAAACATCAACAAAAAGATCCCAGTTATAAGGTAAGCTTAATTTTATTTATATGAAATCTTTACTATTTCTGTGGTTGATAATATTAGCAACTTCTCGTTTAATTTTATGAAGATTGTAAATAGCAAAATTGTTTCCAATGTGAATAAATGGCTCCTTATAACAGTGTTTGACATTTATTTCTTTAAAGTGTTTGATTGATAAAGATATATTGTATATTTGGGACCATACATATATAGATATATACATCTATATATATATACATATATAGATAGCTTACAGCAACTCCTGACAAATGTCTTAAAAATATTTTGATGTGTCCAGTCAACAATTAAACTATTTAATGACCACCCAATGGATTGTGTGAAATTAGGTCTGTATAAATCTGAAAGTCTCTCTTAATATGCAGTACCAATAGTTAAAATACAAATAATTCAATAAAGCATATTTTTAAATCTGCTATGGATATACTTGATCTTTCTAGACATTATCCTATAATGCTGTTATTGTTTATAACATGTTATTTATTCAGGATTTGTATTTCACTTTCAGACTAACGAGAACATCTTCACCAATGGTATAAAAACATCAACAGATGTCCCAGAAATTAAATTTGGTTTGGATACCTCAAGCTTGACCTGAGGGTTCAGATAAACTAGTTAACAGGTTGAGTAACCTATCAGATACTCAAATACAGAATTAATGTCTGATCATTCTGATGACCAATCATCATTACAGTATGCTAATAGTAAAGTTAATACTTGTGACAAGGTGGCTTACAGATTGAGTACAGAGTCCAAAGAATCTGGATTGGATTCATTGTCAGTACATACTGGATTCAAAATGGAGATTGTAACAAAAAACTTAACAAAACAAGTACAGACTCTGATCATTCTGATGAAAATTTGCTGTCTGCATGTACAGCTGATGTCAGTACACCATCGTTCATTCAGTATGTTAACGGTGGATTTGAGACTGGTGATTCAGGGGGAGTTAGTTCAACTTTTGGTGGAGATTTGATATCTTGTCAATCCACAGGTGTCAAACGTCCATCATCATTACATTATGCAAATAATAGACTAAAAACTGATGTGCCTGTTGTGAATGTTAAGAATCAACAGACTGGAAGTTGCCATGGCAATAGCATTGTTGAAGATAAATGTGCAAAGATTAAAAATTCTTCTGAATCCAAAACTAAGGACCATTTTACAAAACTTGATCAAGCAGGAGATAATGCAAAAGTTAAGATTAGTGAGGACTTGCAGAACAAAGGCAAAGAAAGAGAAACAAAATTATTAAATGAGAAGAAAAAAGATGAAAGTAATCAAACCAATCAGATTCCACCTTACATAAACTGTGTTGACAGAAGTGAAAAAGCTTTTAATGATTCACAAAGTGTCACATATGACTATGCAGAAACAACAGATACAAAGAAAACAAAACCAACACATGAAAGTCCAAAAGTTAATACAAAAGTAAGAAGACCATTGCCAG
The DNA here is from genome assembly GCA_029721355.1 of Tegillarca granosa. Taxonomy (NCBI): domain Eukaryota; kingdom Metazoa; phylum Mollusca; class Bivalvia; order Arcoida; family Arcidae; genus Tegillarca; species Tegillarca granosa. Next base: position 11,204,276 of record CM056603.1, read on the forward strand.
ATCCAGAAGCACGAAATAGTTCTTATATATCCAAGGATAAGAAGAAGGCTAGTAACTCTCCAAAACTGTCTAAGGAAGTAAAACATGACAGGAGATGTAGATCAGATAAAGACGATACTGAAGACAGTTATGTCCTTCCTAATGTAACTGAAGATCCGACAATAAAGGTTAATTATTATATAAAGATTAATTTTTAGCATCATATTTTCTGATATAAATATATAGATTTTTTCGAAAGAAAATTAAGGGCTTTTCTCTCTTTTATCTAATTCATCTTGTATTGACAGTATACTAGTATTTCCTATATCGACTTTTTTAACAAAAATGTTACAAGAGGTGACATTTATTGGTCTTTTTAATGGGACCTTGAAATTCATATCTTTTATTAGGAACCTGTTATTTTAGTTCATATAAACAAAGTGCAAAAGAACTTATACTATAGCCTTATCACTGGTGTCCATGTCAGCATCCAATGTTACAGTTTACGAGGCAACCTCTATAAAATAATGCATCCACACAGGCAAAGTATCTGGTGACTTTTACAAACCTCTTCTCTTAATTATTTAGATATACATTAAGATTATTAAGATGGCTGTAATTGAAATAATAAAATCAAATTTTTATCACATCAATGCCTTTGTTAAAAATTATAATTTGTTGTAAATGCTGTCTTTAATCATATAAGTTATATTTGTATATATTTATTGTAGAGAACCAGTCCATTAAAATCTGAAAATGATGCAAACTATATGGATATGTCTGGTGAAAAGGATAAAAAAGAAATTAAGAAAAGAGATAGCCCTTCATGTGAGGAAATAAAAAGAATGCGACATCGATCAGCAGATGATTACTTAGAAGTGTTGCCACCCAAACCTGAGGATTTACCTTCTACTCTACCTAGAGCTGCTAAACATAAAGATGTGTCAAAGAGGAAGTTACCTCCCTTACCTAAATATTCCCCTAAATAAGATGTGCTACTGTAAAAAATAAGTAAATAAATAGATGGTTGAAGGGTAATAATGTCAAGAGAATGGTGTCATTTATACAAAAGTTTATATATGATTAAGAGTTACCTCCCTTACCAAACCTTTTACTCATTTTGAAATTGATGTGAAAATGAAGTACAATACATTTAAATATTTTGTTATACAAATCTAATATTAACTAGATAAATCTATATTTCATTAGCATGAACCATGAATATTTTGGTAAAGTGATAAATTTCTATTCAGAAAGTCTTCAGTCAATTAAAAAAGCAATATCCTTTCAGAAAGGTTTACTTATACTTTGAGTATGATGTACATGTACTTATATCTATGAAAATATGTTTTTGATATATATTTTATACTTAATGATTTTTTTTGTAAATTTGTTACCTTGAATACATTCCATTAATATACAGTAATTTACTCTTGGATTGTTACTCTTCCATCAATTCAATTTAATAAATCATATGGAGTACTCAACTCAATGGGCACTTGTCTATCTGAAGGTCCAACTCTGCATTTTGCCATTTTCTGATTTACCTTACAAAGGAAGTATGCTATTTAATAGTGCCCCCCCCCCTCGCTGTCTCTTCTTCACTGAGGCCCAAACCTAATTTTGCTCTTTTCTGATACACTTGAATATAAGTCTAAGTATTCTTCTTGATAGCCTTTTTCTCTCTGCTTAAGACACAACCTACACTTTATCATTTTCTGATATACTTGAGAGAATACCTGAATTTTTATAGCCCTTCTCTGTCTCTTCTTTCCTGAAGCCCAACCATGCATTTTGCTGTTTTTCTGATAAATTGGAATGTAAATGAAGTATTTTTATTCCCCCCTCTCTCTCTCTCTCTCTCTCTCTCTCTCTCTCTCTCTCTCTCTCACACACACACACACACACACACACACACACACTAGTCAGATAGCTTGTTTTCGTCACTCGGTTGTTCTTAATTTGAAAAGATTGATTTATATTGCAGTATTCACAAGTAACCTCAAAATATTTTAAAAAGATAAAAATAATCCCTGTCAGTATACTTCTTTTTTTTAATTTTGACTTGGTTATATATTGTTATCAGTTAGATCCAGTTTGAGCCGAGTAATGATTGGCAGTAAGTGACCAGCACTGACACAAACATGTTATCACTGGCCCATTAGTAACATTGTTAAGCCTATCACCGCTGACTATTGACAAGAGTATAAATTCTTGTTGACACATTTTGATAATGTAAATAAAAATAATCTACCTTTACATGTGCACCTGAGATAAGGTAGCTTAACAGGCTATTTCACAAATGAGTATGTCAATATTAATGCTGATGGAAATTAAATCTTTTGATCTTTTGTTTATATCTAAATGATATGTTGGAGAGGTAGAATTTGACCTAAATTTAAATTCACATTTTTTTGGTTCTTTAAAGGTAAAATAACATGAACAGGGAAAATAACAATTTTTAAGGAAACATTTACTCTGCCTGATTTTGTAGTATACTTTTTCAGTTACAATGACAAAAAATTAGCATAAAAAGGAAATAAAATACTTTTTAAATAATTTTTTTTTTGGATTTTTTTAGTTAAAATTGCTAAAAGGTTTTATTTATTAGGAATGAGGTCTTTAACTTATTTAATTTTATCAGGTTGTTTTCAGATATATAAATGATACATTAACCTGAGTAAGATCATTCCAAGGAGTCTTTGTTCTCAGTAGCAAAATTGACCGAATTCACTACAGGTTCAAATTTGACTTTCCCCTAAATGAAGCCCTGCTGGCGATAGTGGCCAAAAGTTTAAGGTATTAGCTTTCAAACTAGAGGCACCTCACAACTAAGTTTGTCTCACATTACCTGTAAGTGACAAAAGGTTTTCCCTGATGTAAGCCCTAACTGGTTGGCTTTGTAGGGGTGAAATGGACTGTGTTGTTTGTGATTTTTATCCACCAAATTGCAGGCCAGTGTACTAGCACTTTAAAGACCACATTAAGTATGCAATAGTTAAATGCTGATTAAACACACTAGCACACTCATGCACATGAAATTGTTTTGAGATTAATAAAAGTTGTCTGTTCACAAAGTTTTATAATTGCTGATGTGGTGTAAAAAAAATCAACCGGCCAAAAATGTATGAGGGTTTGTTTGGTATAAACATTCCACTTAAAATAATAATTGGCAGTATATAGAAGTATATTATATGTACCAGTTCTATATTTCTTATTGATGACTTAGGTTGTTCAGTTACAGATATACATGTACATTATACCGTTTCATTAATTGCAGTTTTTTGATTTGTACTTTTATATTAGAGAATCAATAGACAAGACCTTGGAGAATATAATAATGTGCCAAATGAAACTATTTGCAATTCCTTGTCATGTTTAAACATTGAGCTTGTACAGATATTTTATATTGATTATATATGCTATACTAGTATACATATATATGTGTTTGTCCAATTTTTATATACATGCATATATTAATAAGTGCAATATAGATTTTATATATTATTATAATTATATTTAATTAAAATGAAATGTAGTTTAATTTATTGTGTTTTTTTTTTTTTTTTTTTTTTTTTTTTTTTTTTTTTTTTTTTGTTGTTTAATTCTTACAAATTCATTCATACAATTTTTAAAACCCAGTATTAGCAAAACATTGATGAGTTGGTAAATACAAAACTCAAGCTTACCACCCAAACCTTTAATAGTGGAATCGACATAAATATTCTAGAATGTTCTGACCGAATCCCTTCACTATGTAATAGCAATCGATGAAAAGGATAAAGGCACTTCCATGTCCAGCAAGGCAGCAGCACTTAATCTTCTATGATTGTAAATTGAAACTATAATTGGAAGTACATTTCTCTATTTGCCCAACAAAGGTCCCACGTAGACAGTCAACTGTAACACAATTCAAAATAAAATATGGGTAGCAGTAACATCCATTTAAAGAAATATGGAAATATTATAAGTTTCTGGAACAAGTTTAATGGATAAGAACAAATCAACTTAATACAGAAAATCTATCAGATCATTTAGATTTATTGAAGGAGTCCATCTAGATCTTACTATAAAATGCATTGTCAATGGAACTCACCAGCGTGTCACATGATCAATACCTCTTAACGTTTGCGCGGAACAAAATTTGGATAACGTATATTCCCGAAATAACGTCGTTAGTGAGGGAAAACCACACATTATGCGATTACATTGCCAATAGAAATAATTGTCCCGCACAAACGCTATGAGGTATCACGTGGAGCTCTGGGGAATAAATGGATTTCATGTCTAATTATTTATATTATACTAGGTCATAAATGCGGCATTCCGCTATGAACAATAGCATTTTCACAACATATATAATTTGTTAACTTTAATGCATTACAATACTAAATTTAATTGTTGAATCCCGAAATACAAGTTTTGACAAAATACTTTATCATTTTTGGGACAAATATTCATGATTTTCTTTTTATTACCAAATTTGCTGTTCATTTAACAATGGTAATCTTTGATGGTTTTGCATTTGACGCTTTGATACTTTTTATTGACTTTACAATTCTATAGAGTGGAGAGCAGTTATGGTGTTAAACGTTCAGTCAAGGTTCTTTCACTTATGTCATAAAGGTCATTTCTAAGATGCTGTGTAATGCTGAAGCAAACTGGAATATACGGAGAAAACCACGGACCTTCAGCAGGCTAACTGACCAACTTTCTTACATTATAGTATCAGCTTGAGCGGGATTCGAACCCAGCATTGTGTTACGTAAACGCGCGAGTTGGACCACTTGGCCACCGAGACCCCGCAGTTTCAGAGTAAGGAACCGATTTCTCTCTGGATTAAACCACGCGGTTTTCATTTCAATCGTCTATTTGAATTCGTAAAACAATCGATTGCTTTGTTTTGTTTCCATGCTTATATTTGTCTTTTGTATGACAGATAATAATAACTAGATAGCCCACGCTGGGTTCGGAATTTATGTTAATCGAATTAGTGAATTTAAGATAACAGTATTAAAGGTGCTTGCTGTTGTTCTATTAAAGCTGCATTAAGGTTATCAATTTTCTGAATTTTTTTTGATTTTCTAAAAATATATTTTTATAAAAATAGATATCTTCTAACTACGATCCGTGACATTCATTTTCTAAAATTTCATTTCTTTTAGCTGTAAATAAACGGAATCCTCTGACCGGTTGGTCAGAGTTTTACGATGGTAATTATGTGCTCGGAGCATGCGCACAGATCATTTTCACAACATATATAATTTGTTAACTTTAATGCATTACAATACTAAATTTAATTGTTGAATCCCGAAATACAAGTTTTGACAAAATACTTTATCATTTTTGGGACAAATATTCATGATTTTCTTTTTATTACCAAATTTGCTGTTCATTTAACAATGCTAATCTTTGATGGTTTTGCATTTGACGCTTTGATACTTTTTATTGACTTTACAATTCTATAGAGTGGAGAGCAGTTATGGTGTTTAACGTTCAGTCAAGGTTCTTTCACTTATGTCATAAATCATAAAGGTCATTTCTAAGATGCTGTGTAATGCTGAAGCAAACTGGAATATATACGGAGAAAACCACGGACCTTCAGCAGGCTAACTGACCAACTTTCTTACATTATAGTATCAGCTTGAGCGGGATTCGAACCCAGCATTGTGTTACGTAAACGCGCGAGTTGGACCACTTGGCCACCGAGACCCCGCAGTTTCAGAGTAAGGAACCGATTTCTCTCTGGATTAAACCACGCGGTTTTCATTTCAATCGTCTATTTGAATTCGTAAAACAATCGATTGCTTTGTTTTGTTTCCATGCTTATATTTGTCTTTTGTATGACAGATAATAATAACTAGATAGCCCACACTGGGTTCGGAATTTATGTTAATCGAATTAGTGAATTTAAGATAACAGTATTAAAGGTGCTTGCTGTTGTTCTATTAAACGATCATCCAAGTATTCTTGTTTATAAATTCAGAACTATCTCACACACAAAGATATCAATAAACAGATCATGTTTAAACGACATTACATAGTCAACAGCTTTACACATAAACTAGAATAATTTCTTGTTCAAATGTTTGACTCCCAAAATATTAAACAAATCCATTGCTGGTATAATCTACACGCACTTCAATAGTTAGTTCAAAAGGGGGGAAATCTGCGATAAACTACGAGTTAAATTAACCAGGGTTATCAAAAATGATATATGTTATGTTTTTGTTGTATCTTGTTAAATGATTTCTACATGAATGTCTGTTTTTGGATATAAATGTGCAAAAAGGTTTTTATTTCTTTATATATTGGCTTATTCACTCCTTGGGCGGTCCTTTCACGTGAAGCATCGACCCATATTCCGAGGAGGTCGATCAGATCAAATACCGCACGACCAATTTATATCAATCAAATAAACATATATACACATATAGAAAAGATTGTTTAGGCCTTTTGCTCTTATTTCTACATTGTATACCTTTAGTTAACAGCCGCCTTTTATATCAACCCAACGTTATAGTATTTAAGTAATTTTTATCTATATTTGGACATTGCTGAGTTACTATATAATAATAATAACAATGAGTTTTAGTCAGTTACATAATGCACATACAGTTAATGATGCAGTTCATGGACATAAAAAACTAACTCCGATGTCAACAGTTACTTCATTTTATGAACTTTCAGCAACATTGTTATCTGGTAAAATGGAACAATTTAGTAAATATGAAGGACGAGTTACTCTAGTAATTAATATAGCTTCATGTGATATGAATTGTAAAAAGGAACTTTTACAGGTAATATATATATTTAACTTGTCTTTATATTTAAATCTTACTCATTTGTCATGTATTACTTTTGAATTTTTATAAAATCATACAATTCAAAAGTAGCAAACGGCACATTTATAATCAAAATTTGCTATTGATATACCTGAATGTTCACTTTCAAGTTTATCAACAAAACCCGGAAGCTAATCAGATGTTACATTTTATTTGTTTGATGATACCAATAACGAATAAAAATGCCAAATGAAACTTCAAGATCCCAAAATACACATTAGTGAACCAAATGGTAATCATATTTTATCAAATAGAGTTGCATCCATTTTTTTTTTTAATTTTGTCTTATTACGAAAGATGTAGAACACAAAATAATAATAATAATAATTATCAACCGTTCTGGCTGTTACAATATTGAAATACAAATTATACGTTAAATGAATGTTTTAACTTTATTTTCATTTTTAAAAAAAAACTTTAAAAATTTACGGATAAAGTACTGCTTTTTGTAAATGCTGTAGCATTTAATTCTCACAAGCTTAAGCATATATAGAGCCATCGATGATGATAGCAAAACATGAACAACCTTTATATTCATTGCATTCCCCCCCCCCCCCTTAATTTTTTCATTTGTTGCATTTTTTTCTAAAGTGCAGAATGTGTTCAACTATTTTTTTTCATTTGTCTACAGATTAAATGGAACCGGTATGACATTTTTTCCGGATATAAGTATTAAAGTGGACCGGCTTCGTTGTTTACAAGAGATATTGCAACGGGTCCGGTTGATGCAATTTATCATTAAATTACACCCCATAAGACCCATGCTGAGAAATATAATTCCCTATCAACAGCGCTCAAGCTTAATTTAATAGTTAAATTGTACTGAGACCTAGTTGAGCGCATTTAAAACCGATAGTCGAATATTCAGTTTATTGAATTGATTCCCGCCTTTCAGTTTAATTATTTCACGACGAAAGTTCATTTAATTCGCTAAATAATTTTCCCGATTTAAATAGTCTAGGATGTTTGATCTTGTTTAAATCGCTAGAGTTAATATTTATATCGATACAAAGAATTATATTACTCTTCCGAACAGTTAATTATATCGAGGCGTTCAGAATAAATACTTCACAATTGTAGACAATGTGTTAGAGTATACCCTTTTCATGTCCGAAGGTTATAAAGCTTTCTATCATCATGTGAATTAAAGTATGTTCTTTTTACATTATTCGATCCTTTACTAAAGCTTTGTCACTATAGTGTATTAATGTTAATATGTTCTTTTCATGTTTTAGCCGCCTTAGGTATTGTCCACAACAAAACAGAAAAGAAACTCCAATTGATCAATTTTATTTATATAAGTTGTCGTATTTTAATATACTAGTATGTTCCCGTCAACTATAAGGAAAATTGACCTTAAGAGAGGGTGATTTTTATTTTAAAAATAAAGCAGCAAAGATATTGGTTCAAAACTTAATTGTTTTATTTTTAAAAAAAAAAAAGCATTTTATACAAGTAGTATTGTCAACACTAGGTTAAAAAATTCAGCCATAGTTTTCATAGCCCTGGTCACTGTTAATATTTAGTTGTCCCAAGTTGATTGTCAATTAACTTATTTAAAAGTTTGGATGTGTTTACCATGCCATCCCTAAATCTGCTATGTGGTCGATTTGTCGATAAATGACCATTTCATGTGAATGGAACATTTATATTTCAAGTATTTGCCTTGTAAATAATTGGCAAATATAGTAAGCAGATCAAGAATATGACCGATTTTATAAAAAAAAATTAACCATTTTTATTGATAAACAAATCGATCACTTTTTACAATTGAATACGACATAAGTTTCAATATATTTCAATCTTTTTAGAGCCTGTTTCATGATGGTTTCCGTAATTCAGTCACCTAAGTTTCGGTAAAAACAGCAACGGTCGTACATTAGGACAGCATTGTGTAAAATAAACTTGAGCAAATTTTTATGCATAAATCATACTTATGACAGAACTTTCATTATTATTATTATTATTATTTACTTTTAGATGAAACAGTTGTCGTAATGAGCAAAATGTTTCTGAATTGACCAGATTTTTATCTGACCGTTTTTTTGTTTCAAATTTGTTGGAAGTTAGAATGTTCCCAGCAACAGTTTGATTTCTTTCGACTTTCATATTTATTGGCAAATTGTAATTTCCTTTTCGTCTTCGTTTGGGTAGATGTTTTTATTAAATGTCCAATTAGCTATTTGATTAATAATTGAACAGTATTGTAAATGAGTATATAATTTTGACTTTACAATTACGTAACGTAATACAAACACCACCAACCTCCCTACTATTTTTTGTTTTTTAAACGAAAAACAAACATTTCTTATAATTTTGATATATTTTAAATACAATGTTCAATGAAGCAAAGCTTTTCCCAGCAGTAGATATTCCAATATTGAGTTCGATTTAGTACTACTAGTTCTTAGATATATGAATATTAAAAGTCAACTTTAGAGAAAATGTTACAGTCTTTTATTAGTCAAATTACGCGTTTTAATGTTAAACGATAGATATATAAAAAGTTTAAAAGAGTGGAAAATTTTTATTTACAACTAAAGCTGGTATTTGATGAGAAATTTATTCGAAATTACGGTCTACGTAATAACAATGATCAATACTTCGTAGGATATTTTTACTTAATTAAGTTTTTACATATAAATTAGATTAAGTAAATTTGCTTTAATCAAGGGTAAAAATTGCAGACTAAATTGTCAATTTTATGTCACTATATTAGATGATTTATTTACTATGAATATTTCTTATTAAAAAAAGAAATAAAGTGCAAGTTGTAATAAATAGATACAATTATACAGTTTTCATTGTATATATGGTTTATTACACATTGCGCAAATGTTATGATGAATTGCATTTCTGCGCATGGTGTCTCTAAAAGTGACATTTATCGTCATCTTTATTCTTTATATGTTAAACATTTTTTCAAAGTTGACATTCAGATAGATATTTATAGCAAATTGTCAAAATGAAATATAAAAATTGTAGCTTAAAACCCCGAAACGTACTTGCATCCAAGACTACAAAATAACAGTTTTTGTTTGGTGCCAAATTGTACATTGCATATTTAAATGTTGGCGCAACATTATTCTTACCATATTTACAGCACTTCAAGAATACAGTCAATGTTTTGCTGTGGACAAGTAAAGTTAATGCAGTGTGCAAATTGCCATTGATCTAAGAAAAAAAGAATACAGATTGTTTTGGATATGTGCATTTTAAAACACTTTTCCAGAAACTGTGGATTTAAATAGGTCTTTTTTAAATAAAAAATAATGAAAATAGAAGAAAATAAGTAATTACATAGTCGATATACAAGTATTAAAATGTAAACCATGAGTAATATTCATGTTCTATATTAATAATTGATTAAGTATATTGAATACAACACAGAAAATAACCAAAGGGCATATGCCAAATTCTGAAAATAATTTGAAAATAATAAAATAAATTTTTATTAAAATAATTAAAATTAAAAAAATTTTTTGCTCATTTGTAATTTTTTAAGACTTCATATCACTTTATAATTTCAGAAACAAAAATCAAGATAAAATAGTTTTTAAAAAAATAATTAAAAAGTTAAAATCGATTACATCGAATAAAATTGGAATGTTTAAGATCAATGTCCAGTTCCTTATTAGGTGTATTGAGTTGAGTTCCTTCATAAATAAAATTCTTCATTAGTAATAATTAACTACAGAGGCTTGAATTATTGCAATAATACCAGTATGCGGTTTTCATATTTAATCTACTAATATTCATTTTTTATTTACTTAATATTCAGTAAAGTACACCATTCCATCGATCACAAATTAAATACAATGTGTAAACATATCTACTTCTTGTCATAACCTTCTCGCTTTATACTTCATAAAAATCGTTTATATTTTTTTTTAGCTTTTGTCATAATCAGAACAAAAAAATGAGATTTTTTACTTTAAAAGCTATAAGATGATAAATAAACTAATATTAGTAATATATACGTTTAACAAGAATGAAGGTTAAACTTTTTATATTCATTTAAAATTGATACGTATTTTACTTGTTTTTAACACAAGAATATACAATTACATATGGAATTTTTTCTGTTCATAATACAATTTTAAGTTTTTTAAGTGTATTAATTTATCTATTTGTTATTTTTTCCAAATAAAGGAATGTGTTGAGTCTGTAGAGGTCACAGATTTAATACAACAAAAATACAAATGTACGTGCCGTCTCAATTGTTAAAAAGTTTATTTTCAGCTTCTTGAAGTGGGCACAGAACAACTGTATTGCAATTTTTGTATGTTATCAAAACTAAAAATAAATATTTTGTAAACAATTAAAGATGTTGATGGTCTAATGCCGCTTTAAACGACGTGTAATTATTTTTACCAAACATTCATGTGCAAATGGCTGTGTTCCCAAACAGGCAAATTGTAACATTGCTCTTATCATTTCTTAACACTTGAACCAACGATCAAAAGCATGAATATAACCCCTAAATCTTTTTAGTCTAAGTATTTCACTGGTGAATATCAAAGACTGATTCGACTAAGTTTAATGAAGACTGAGAAGTCAATTTGTTTGCAATGCATTTGTTTAAAACCGTGTGCGTTATCTCCCTTCTAGTATAAAGCTCACTTGTACATTGTATATCTAAATATGTACATGGAACTCGGTATATAATGGTTTATCTCTTTCTTTTGCAGTTGAATGAACTATTACATACATACAGCGCCAGAGGTTTGGTCATCTTGGCGTTTCCTTGTAACCAATTTGGAAAGCTAGAACCGCTAGAAAACGATGAAATAAGGTTATTTCTTCAAACAATCCGACCAGGGTCAAAATTTGAGCCAAAATTTCAATTATTCGCAAAGACAGAAGTAAATGGTTCTAACTGTAATCCTATTTATGAATATCTGAAAATGAAACAACCATTCCCATTGGATGATGATGGTCAGCTGACACGTTCAGCGGATGGGTTTCCATGGAGTCCGGTTACTCGATATGACATTTCCTGGAATTATGAGAAGTTCTTAATTACACATGATGGTCAACCTGTAAAACGCTACACGAACAGAACTAAAGTTGAAATGTTATCAAGGGATATAGAAAATTTACTGAGAAAAATCCCAAAATCGGTGAAAGAACGGCTTCAATTGCAAACGTGTTAGAGTTTCATTGGTGCAAATTTTTTATAGTACTTCAATATGTCTGGCAATTAAATGTATACACAAATTAAGACAACGTATGAGGGGTTTGTATCTAGGTCAGAACAAAGTTTTGTCATGTGTTACTTTCTTATTTAAAGATAAGAAACATTGTTCTTGTTCAAACATAGCAACTGACAGTATATATATGACCTCCGATTTAATATATCATCAATACTGTTTCTTGTTAAAACTTCTCGGGATTATCACACAGTAGTGAAAAAGCAGTAAAAGATGTGTCTTGGTTATAACTTGTTGCAGAATAACATTACGAGTCGTCTCTTTTTATTGTCACTTTTTTTCAAACAAGTAAATGCCTACATCTCATGTCAATACCAATGATGAGTTAAATATTCGAAATGAAAGTCTCAATTTGATATTTTGGTTAAAAAATATTAAGATCACATTCACACTTTATTTAACTCATCAGGTTATGAATTTCTTTTGATCCCGTAAACTGGTAAAGATATGCTGCTGCCATTTTTGAATCTATTTTATGACCCAGTTTAAAAATGGTATGTGACACATGCATTATAGTACGCCTACAATACTGTGTGCCTGGTGGGATGTGTTGGTAGATTAGGAATTAGCGTACTTTTCTGCACATTTGGTTCTATACAGACTGTAAGCGTACTTATTTACACACTTGGTCCTATACAGAGTGTTACGTACTTTTCTGCACACTTGTTCCTATACAGACTGTAAGCGTACTTATTGGCACACTTGTTCCTATACAGAGTATTAGCGCACTTTTCTGCACACTTGGTCCTATAAAGAGTATTAGCGCACTTTTCTGACACTTGGTTCTATAAAGAGTGATGGCGTACTTTTCTGCCAGTTGGTCCTATACAGAGTGTAAGCGTACTTATTTGCACACTTGTTCCTATACAGAGTATTAGCGCACTTTTCTGCACACTTGGTCCTATACAGAGTATTAGCGCACTTTTCTGCACACTTGGTCCTATACAGAGTATTAGCGAACTTTTCTGCACACTTGGTCCTATACAGAGTATTAGCGCACTTTTCTGACACTTGGTTCTATAAAGAGTGATGGCGTACTTTTCAGCCAGTTAGTCCTATACAGAGTGTAAACATACTTATTTGCAAACTTGTTCCTATACAGAATGTTAGCATACTTTTCAACTCACTTGGTTTTATAAACAGTATTGGAGTACTTATTTTCACACTTGGTCCTATACAGAGTGTAAGCGTACTTATTTACACACTTGCTTCTATACAGAGTGTAAGCGTACTTATTTACACACTTGGTCCTATACAGAGTGTTACGTACTTTTCAACACACTTGGTTCTGTACAGAGCATTAGCGTACTTTTCTGCACACTTGATTCTATACAGAGTGTAAGCGTACTTATTGACACACTTGCGTCTATACAGAGTGTTACGTACTTTTCAACACACTTGGTTCTATACAGAGTGTAAGCGTACTTATTACCAAACTTGGTTCTATAAAGAGTGTTAGCGTACTTTTCTGCACACTTGGTTCTATAAAGAGTGATGGCGTACTTTTCTGCCAGTTAGTCCTATACAGAGTGTAAGCATACTTATTTACACACTTGCTCCTATACAGAGTGTAATCGTATATATTTACACACTTGGTTCTATACAGAGTGTTAACGTACTTATTTACACACTTGCTTCTATACAGAGTGTTACGTACTTTTCAACACACTTGGTTCTATACAGAGTGTAAGCGTATTTATTTACACACTTGGTTCTATACAGAGTGTTAACGTACTTATTTACACACTTGCTTCTATACAGAGTGTTACGTACTTTTCAACACACTTGGTTCTATACAGAGCATTAGCGTACTTTTCTGCACACTTGGTTCTATACAGAGTGTAAGCGTAATTATTTGCAAATTTGGTTCTATACTTAGTGTTAGCGTACTTTTCTGCATACTTGGTTCTATACAGAGTATTAGCGTACTTTTCTGTACACCTGGTCCTACACAGAGTAAGCGTACTTATTTCCACACTTGGTCTTTTACAGAGTGTAAGCGTACTTTTCTGTACTCTTGGTCCTATACAGAGTGTAAGCGTACTTTTCTGTACTCTTGGTCCTATACAGAGTGTAAGCGTACTTTTCTGCACACTTGGTCTAATACAGAGTGTGGGCGTACTTATTTCCACTCTAGGTCTCCATCAGAGTGTAAGCAGTACTATTCTGCACACTTTATCCGCCATCAGATTTCAATAGGTCCTACACAACCCGAGTTAGCGCTACTTTTAGAAGCAAAAATTTTCAAATGTTGATAATTGTATAGTCTTTGCTTACGGTAATACTTACTTTTATAGACTAGGTAGCCCTAGCCGATGGATGTGAATGCACATATAAGCATTGTAAACGAACATCTCGAATTAACCATGTGATGTTAAGATATTTGTTACTCTATGTTTCAGGATTCAAATTTTCTGAATCTTCTTTCGTAATTATACAGCCCCAGTGTTTGTAATAATTATTATTATTGTTATTATTTGTTATTTAAATTTTGCTATTATAACAAATTTTGAATAAATACTGTTTCAACTAAAGTCCCCAGTTACATGACTCAACTTGATTATATTGACAAAGTTTTGTTGATCTCATTTTTATGTTGTTTTTATGGAACAATTATACTTAAATATTTATTTCATATATAGAGAGTAGATTTATTGTCATTTAAAATACACAACAAATTTGAAGCATATTTAACAGTTATATTTTATTTAAAAATTCATAAATTCAAATATAATAAAAATAATAATAAGATAAACTGATCATAAATTATACGACAGACTACATCAAATAGTTCATCATTAATAACCCGAATATTGTAACATAATGCCAACTTAAATAAACCTTGTTTGTCTCAGTTACATGATTTCGACTATTAAACACTGTTTACCATTACTGAAACAAAATGTGGTGTATTTTTTAATTGTTAAAGTGTTACAATTAATGTAAATTGTATATGTTTTACACATCTGAATTACAATTATGTTGTTGCTGTAATAATAAATCTTTAAAACACGCGTACAAAATGTATTTAAACGAAACGAAGGAGTGTCATTTTTGTCGTCTGCATCACAAAATTCTTTTATTAGCCATGTGAAACAGCTTCAGAAAATTCCACGACTCACGGCTGATATAGTTATAATCCCACTGCAGCAGGACAACTAATATTATAGTTTAGATTGTCCGGAAGCATGGTTCCACAAATCCTGTGGAGCACTTTCCCTGGAACCCATAAATAAATCAAGTTTGACGTTCTCTTCCTGTAATGCTTGACGATCTATGTTGAATTGTGAGATATCATATTGTGTCCTTCCGTCTATTGCCATCTGACTGAGTATTTTACCCATAAGGCATGAAAATCTGAAATATAAAATAAACCGGTTGACAGGATATATTTATCATAAAATAAAGATTTTCTGAAAAATGATCGAAAGGTTATTGGAAATGTTTTATTTATTAATTTTTGGTTATTATGACTATACCAATATGCTGGTAAATAATTTTTTACCGTAAGTAATAGTATACATGTGTTTTATTCGATACCAATGTGCAAAAATGAAGTTTAGAAGAGGAATTCCTGGAATTTAAAGTTGATATACATATAACTACATAAACCATAGATGTCTATGTAATATGACTAGGGTGATGATTATGAGACAACTGTAGAAAATACATTAATTAAGGATTTCTTGTATAGAATCTGACAATAATACATTAACTTTCTAGACACCTTTTCAAAACAAAACTTAAACATTGTCTTCGCCTAATACATTAATACATGTAAATAAATAAATAAATAAACAAATAAATAAATATATAAATAAAAACAGAAACTTACTTGTAAATATGACCACCGCCACAGCAAACAATGACGTCATTAAAACCTTTATGTGCACAAGTATCGACTACGAAATGTCTGTCTGGTGTCATTGTGTACAAGCAGGTCTTTGTGTAAAGTTTCGGACCAACAGACTGGAATAATAAGTTTTAAAAAAAAAAGCAATCAAGTAAGTTTCAAACTTTGTATCCCCATTACTACTCTAAACATAGATTAATAATTTTTCCTGTTGATGATTTATTTTGAGGACATAAACAGTGAATTTTTCTGACTTCCTTTTTTCATATTTTCTATTCAACAGTAAAGCGATAACATTAAATCATTGCTTTGCATAAAAGAACATGCCCAAAAACAAACTCATTCACGTGTATTTTTAAGTGTTCTGAATTCTAGTCATTGATGCGCTTATCATATGTATTTTATTTTATCAAGTTAATTATTTTTGTGATGGTACCTTGAAAATTTAAGTCTTAAAATAAAATTGAAAATTGAAGTAAAATGTACAATGTTGCGTACTCTTGGTATGTTTTTCTTCAGGAAATCAATACAAATTTTCTCCCTGACAGGGATCTGGTTCAAAGTTTCTTGTGTTAGCACTGACAACAGGTCCACCAGCATCAATACCAATCTTACTGCCCGAGTTACTGTATATAGGTATACCATAAAAGTCAAACTTAGGTGTGTGGTAAAACCAAATAGGAAACCTAAAAAAAAGATCAAGTTAAAATACCAAGTAAGATACATGTAGCTTTGATGAATACAATACGTTTTAAAAAGGCAAACAACTGCAATTGAAGAGACCTTTTGAGAAGACTCAAATTTACATGTAATACAGGTGTGATTGGACTAAAACTAGAAATTGTGAAATCTTACATAACTTTTAGTTTGTGTATAAAA
Source organism: Tegillarca granosa (assembly GCA_029721355.1). Lineage (NCBI taxonomy): Eukaryota > Metazoa > Mollusca > Bivalvia > Arcoida > Arcidae > Tegillarca > Tegillarca granosa. Next base: position 11,221,045 of record CM056603.1, read on the forward strand.
TTTTACTATCCTTGATCTCGATTTAAGTCTATATCTTTGTCTTGTTCCTGGGCATAAAAACGCTCCCGCAATTTGGCGCAAGAGGACAAATGTTACCGCAAAAGACGAATTGGTTTGTGACGTCATTTAACAAAGTCATAATCTTGTTGATTATGCTTGTACCTGGCTATCACTACCTTGTGCTGACAACATGACGAGACTTGCAGGCGCCATATATGTGTTCATATTGTTACCAAGAGAATTTTATTCAAATTTCATCTATATATTCATTTTACCTCGCACGTTTTCACATTTATTGAGTAGAACTTGATTAATCAACTTACCTTTCTTTGGTAAATTCTTTCAAGTGAGGCGTGGCCAAATATGTCACTTGTTCTTGAGTAACAAATACGGGAACGTGAACATTTATTGAATTGAAGCACTTGATTTAACCACGCTCCTGCTGCCACGATCAAACGTTTGCACTGAAATACACCTTTTATTGTGTGTACCTACAATTTGAAAGTTAATCATAGTTATTATATAAGACTTATCATAAGATAGTGCGTGTTTTTCCACATTTCTCATCTTGCATATGATCCACACCGCAAAACCGATGAATCTTTACACAAGCATTGATATGAATACGGAACCTAATCGCTAAATTAACATATTTTTTATAAAAAAAAACGTTTATTTGTATGAGGTAAAAAAGGGATGTGCCAGATTTATTGATTTCGTTGGTCTATTGAAGATATATTTTTTTTGTTAACTTCGAAATAGGAATGGTATGGAATTAGCGCTTAATAGAAGAAAATAAGAATTTACTACAAAACGTTTATCATTTGTATCTTGCCTTTATGCTTCCATCGGATGCTCTTTCTATTCTCTGTACTGGACAGTTTTCAATGATAGTGGCACCATGAGCACGTGCCAGTTGTGTGTGAACTGCTATTCCAAGCCCCGAATTGACCAAACCTCCATCTTTATCGTAAACTGCTATGTGACTGTCATCCGTTGCAAATTGAGGAAACCTTTTATGAAGCTCAGTTCCGTTTAAGACCTCATAGCTACATAATAATAATAATAATAATAATAATAATAATAATATAATAATTAAAATATAAAAATCAATCGAATAATCTAGAAAAATGGTGCTCACTATCCGACATAAGAATAGCTGTTCTGAATGCGTTCTTTTTACTTGTATCTTAAGTCTATGTTTTGTTATTTTTCGCTCGTTCTGCTACTTGTTAGTGTGTGAACATTAGTTTTAACAGTCAGTCAAACAATCAAATACAATACCATGCAAAAAGGAGATTCACAATAGACAATGTCTGTATATAAAAAGTGGTTACTTTAAGAATTGACAAAATACACAGTTTCCATCTAGAAAATTCACAAGAAAAAATATGAAAATAAACCGTAAAAACGACGTATGCAATTAGCACTATAAAGAAAGTAGAACAGGTACACTGACAATAACCACACCTTGTCGGTTAATTACCTAATATTTTAAGTTAACTGTGGAAAAGGTGCTCTGTTTATGTAACTAATTACAAGATATAAGTCAATTACCTAATATTACAGTTACTCATAGAATCTGTGTATTTCTTTAACAAATCATCTACTTCTCCTTTCTTGGCAAACTGAATACATCCGGTTTTATGTACTAATTGTATACCAGATTCTTCTTCTACTTCTGCCCAACTGAAAAAAGATTAAAAGGTCTGAACTACCTATCGTTGATTGTGAGCACAAAAATATAAAGTGTTTACATTAAATAACAGCTATTACTTGCACAAAAAAAACTACAGAAATTGTCCTGAATTCATCAATAATTGACAACAAATTTATCACAATTTTGACAAAGCATCAGATTTGTTTAACCTTAAAAATACACACTTTTTAGTATAGTTTTATAAAGTGATAAGTTTTTCAATTTTCTGATTTTTTTTATTTTCTAAAGAAATATATAGATATATATATATATATATATATGTTTCAAAAATAGATAACTTCTAACAACGATCCGTGAGATTCATTTTCTAAAATTCAATTTCTATTAGCTGTAAATAAACGGAATCCTTTAGCGCGTCGGTCAACTGTTTAACGATGATAATTATTTCTTTGGAGAATGCGCACTATGTAGAGAGACTCGAATGATTAAAAAAAGGGAAACCTGACAAATTACATTAATTGTCCGTCATTAATATCCAAGGTGTTATTTATCCCTTACAAAGTCACAAATGACAAATGTAATGAAATTCTGTTTTTTTAAAATATCGTATTTCACCGTTTTGTATGTTGTATTTAAGTGACCCGGTTTTTTTATGACGCAAGTTCCATGTTCTGAAATTAAATCCGACAGGCTTCATCTCTCTGTGAAATTACTGCTAATTCCATATTTATTCGAGCTTTTATGGTTGAACGAAATGTAAAATTGTTCATTAGGAACATCATTAATTAGATCAGCACCGTTTTAATTTTTTCCTAGGAAAACTCAATGCAGCTTTAAATGCACTTACAAAAAAGTTCTAAAAACAAAACCATAGCTAATATTGGATTTTAAATAACGAACAGTTTTCGGGTTGATTTGAGATGTTTTCTGGTCGTGTAATTTATTTATTTATTTATTTTACAAAATTCGTCAAGAAATATTCAGGGAAACACTTACGCTTTATATGTGTCCGGTGTAAGCCTCGTATATCTATCGTCATGGTAACTAAGTCGACTGAAACAATAAAAGTAAATAATGAACTACATATCTTTTTAATTTCGTCAATTTAAGACACAACTTTTTATGGTGCTAAAGAGGACAAGCGAAAAAAAGAGTATATAACTATTAATACCATATTATGCGAGTAATAATTTTTAATTACATAAATAGATTTACACATTAAAACAAACCGGATAAAGAAAGGAGAGAGAGAGAGAGAGAGAGAGAGAGAGAGAGAGAGAGAGAGCATTCTAGAGCAGATTGCTGCAAATTCTCGTCAAGAACATTATCTCTAATTTTCTAATTCTGAATTACTTTTATATCGAATGTGCACTAAATGCTACTACGCGTTACATACAATTTTTGCGCCGAAGTCTAGGAAACCATGACCAACCATTTATAACTACATGTACAATGCTCTACGAATTTTGTAGCTTTGTTCATCTTGTTTCATGAAAATAAAACATTTGGGAAAGGTTGATTAAGAATACACAAAATAAACTCACATGATTCTTGAAACATCTTGAGATCCACCATTATCATGTAGAAGTTTAAACTGTTCGATTCCAAGGACATCTTTAAATAAAGATGAAAGCTTCAATCAAGTTTTGTGTTCGTTAAATTTTGCGGAAATTCGTGAGAGTGATAAGACACGAAAAAAAAACTTTTGCGAATATTGTATATGTTATATATAAAGTTTATTTGTACTGTAATCTCACAACGCAAAAATTAAATATGCACGAATATCTAAAAACGACTGATGCAAAATTATCTCGATTCACAGTACTTCGAAAATAGATTTTCATTTTATTTTCGTGTTTTATACTCAGTGCCGTTTTTAAAAGAAATAGAGTTTAAAGTCTTAATGCATAAATGTATTTAAAATGATAAATTATAGAATTTAACCTCGATTTTTACCATCCTTTCATACATACACCCACACTTAACACATATATAATTGTTAGTTAGCATTACAATCCGAACAAAAAATTCTTATTACCATTCCCAGCTCTTTTTGAAAGCCAGTAAACCGCTGCACTCCCAACACCTCCACATCCAATCACAATATACTTGTAAAACTTTCTGTTCTCTGATTCTGTCATGTTTGCCTGTATCTACGCCGAATAAAATAAAGGTGATTGTCTTGTTCAAATCAAGATGATGTTATTTATACCTGTATTTAACCGAAATATAGATATAAACATATGTAACCGGGCTAAACCAGAAACATCTGACAAAGTGAAGGCTGTGTCAAATTAAAGCTTAATTGAGTATACCTTTATCTTAAATACAGGATATGTCTAGTTTAAGTTTTTATGTTGTTGCTTGTACAATGTCAATGTCATTTACAGTGAATATGTGATATATATCTTATTGCTGATATATGCTTACGTTATTCTTAACTTTCACCGACTTGTCAAAGCCCTGATTAAAATCAAACATCTTACACGTATTATGATATACCCGACTTAAGGTACACATTTAGTATGCGTTTGTCCACTATTTTTTTTTTGAAGAGAGAGAGAGAGAGAGAGAGAGAGAGAGAGAGAGAGAGAGAGAGAGAGAGATTCGCAGGATACTTCAGTTTCTACAAATTTATCTCAGGACAAACGAAAATTTATTAATATAGAAAGATGTATATGAATGTAATCCATACTATGTATAAATATTTTTAAATTTTAAACTTCATTAGTTAAGTTTTTACTAATCGCGTTCTATTTTATGACCTGTTTGACGAGATTAACGTGCTTATTGTATTTTATTAAAACCAACTAATCCCAAGTTGGCAGAGATTTAATTCCATTATATATTACAATGGATATTTAAACTAAATGAATTTTAATTTGACGAGTTTTTAAAATTTGAATATCAACATAAAGTTTACGTAGAATGTACAGAATAAGCATACCCAGTACTAGATAGTCATTGTTGCAGATTATTTGTGATTTAAACGAATAGTTGGATCCGACAACCATTACTGTCCAGTTCCAATAAGAATACAAACGATTACGGCATTAGTATCCCTGTTTGAATAAGATGATGAAAAAAGCTTATGTTGTTCATATGACAGAGTAAGAAGTTGAATTGTTCACAGGATTGTTCTGCTTTATTCAGAATATTGCATGTTAAAATTGTGGCCTACAAAGGGGAAATTTACACTGCTTATCTATTCAGATTGCAACGATGGAAGATTTGCTTTTTTGGATAAACTATTCATGTGATGTTGTGAAATATCAATAACATAAGTTGTTTTTGTGAAATATAAACATAAGTTGTGTTCAAACGGCACTAAAATACTTCAAACAATGTTAATACATTGGACGATGAAATAAGACATTGAATTGGGATATGGAAATAACATTGCTATTCTGTTCAATCCGGGCTGTATTTATGCTACAGATAACGTCGATTAAAATTAAATGATAGAAAAAGGCTAATAATCTTCATTGTCATTTACGATAGCGGAATATGTTCAATATGTGCAAATTTATTCAAAAAGAAAAGTTAAATATTGCTAACATTGCTTGCTTGTTCATGCTCGAATAAAAACCATTACAAAACATACAATATGGCAGATAGAGTGGTACGCAACATTAAAGATGAATACTTGACATGTGGCATTTGTCTAGGGCGTTACACAGATCCAAAATTACTTCCATGTGGTCATACGTTTTGTTTTAAATGTTTACGTGAACACATACTACAAACAGTACCGGATCATAATGCTAAACATTTTAAATGTCCAATTGACAGGGCTGATATTCAACAGCCGGGCACTAATCTACATTTAAAAGACTGGGCTTCTAGGTTTCCGGATGATACGTTTATTCTGAGTTTGCTCAATGCTGTCACACATCATGAAAACCCAGACAAGGAGGTAAATATTAGTTTTGATAGGCGAAAGAAAGCCCAAGGACATTTCTGTTCAGAGCATGATCGCAAACTCGAATTCTACTGTTTGAAATGTAACGTTCTGGTTTGTGCTTATTGTGCAGTAAGAGGCCATAAGGGTAACAAATGTGATTGTTTGAGTGTAGACGAAGCCATTGTAAAAGAGAGATCTAGAATAGAAGATTTGCAAAGGAAATTCGAGAATCAAATAAAAAAGATAAACTTAATCCGTACTGGAGATGACCTGTCTGATTTATCAATGACGATGAATCAACAACATGCTTTACGTCAAATAGATGAATTTGCACAGCAAGTAGCACGGTTTTACGAATTTGCAATGTCACAAGTTGAAGAACTTAGACAGCAAGTCCGAGAGTCAGGAATTGGGCAGATGCATGAGAATCAAGAACTGCTACTTATTCTAGATAACTTAAAAGCTACAAAAACTACTTTTGAAAATGCATGCACTGATGGACCAGGAACAGATATATTAAATCTACTTCCAAAAATGGAGGAGCAAGCGGATGAATTTAGTACAGCCATCGACTCTGCTGTTCAAAGAAATGGCCGTCAAGTAGAATTTGTACCAAATGTTGCTTTTTGGAACTATTTGACCAAACCGCCGTCTGTTGGAGTTATACAAATTATAAAAAAGAAACATCCCCAAATAGATGCAATTTTGAATCGACGGAAAATGTTGCGATGTGGTAATAACCAAAGGGCTCCCGGACAAGTATGGCAAACTCTAACTCCGAGAAATGCCGGAAGACAATCATATGGTAACCATGGCAATGTGCGCAGCAATAGAAGACGAACTAAGGTAACACTCAATGTCAGAAACCCCCAAGAAAGCACAAGTTGTTGGCAGCTAACTGGTTTGGCCTTCATAAGTAATTCTATAGTCGTTGCTGATGCATATAATCAGGTAGTTAGACAATGTTTTATTGCCAATTCGGCCCCAAGTTATCTCCCGGTAGAAAATCCTATGTGTGTCGCAGCTCTTGCTACTAATTCTGTTGCAGTAACACAACCTGAAAAGAGGCTTATTTCGATTGTTGGAACTGAAAATGGACTAAGATTAAATGATGTGATAACGACAGTAAAACAATATGAGGGTATTTGTGAATTAGACGACGATAGATTCAGTCGTGTCGTGTGTGCAAAATAAAATCTCAATCGACATTATTGATAAAAATGGACGAGTTCTTAAATACATCGAAAGATCACACTTATTTCGATGGCCTAGATTTTTGACGGTGACGTCAGCTGGTAACATAGTAGTCAGTGATCGAGACCAAAGACAGTTAGTGTGTATGGACAGGGATGGACACGTAGAGTGGACATACAGTACCCCGGCGGCACCATGGGGGATAACTCATGATGGGGATTATAGAATTTACGTGTGCTTGGACAATAATTACGTACATGTTATCTCAGAAGATGGAGTACTCTTGAACAATAAGTTTGCCACTAACAGAGATGGGATTAAGACTCCGTTTGCGATATGTGCTAATGAGAATCAGGTTGCCGTAACGGAGTATGGTTCTAACCTTTTCACACCAAACAGTCCATTTATACATTTGTTCAGCTTTTGATACTTTTTAATTCAAGGTGTCGTGTCATTTAGTAGTAAGTTAAACCATATAAAAAACTCTTAACACTCTGGAGGTCTGATTTGAGAACAACATTCTTCAAACTTGAATCTAGGTTGAAATCTTAAATTGGTTATGTTGTGACATAAATAGATGATTATGGCAAGTTTGAACCTTGTGAAAGCTAAACTTTAGATATTTTATATTTAAAATCCTCTTAATTTTTATTTAAAAACAATGTTGCTTAGCCGCAAATGGATATACTGTATAGAGTCTTTTTAAACTAAGTATTTTTAAATCCTCTCCGTGCGACGAGTGCATTGGAGTTATGCTGTTTTAGTTCCAGTCAAGATCTTTTCACTTCTATCGAGGCTATTAGCTGATGCATGGAGGAAACGAAAAAAACAGCAACTTTTAGCAAGTAAGCTGACGAACTTTCTCATATTTTGACACTGCGTTTCGCAAGCATGCGCGCTTAAGGTCACTCGGCTTCTGATGCCCCCCACCTTCTTTGGTCATGAGATTTTTCTATCTTATCTTTTTGTACGAGTAGTAATAAATGAACTGTAGTAGTAGTTAACTAAGAAACAAGACAAAACAAGATAAATGTAATTACTTGTTTTTGTATTTTTGCATAATATAAATGAAAACCAGGTATTCGGAAACTCAAAGAGTTTTTAAAAATAACCGGTATATATATTTTCGTAATCTTCCTTTTTCTTATTCGTGACGAGATGGCAAACTTGCCAATAAGAGTTTATTATCCCCTGTACTATAATTTTGAATTATTTTTATTGGAGCTATCTGTTTCTGCTCCCATACGAAGTTTTGGTTTCCATCCAGGTTTTGTTAAAGCCTGTCTATCAATATTAAAAGGAGAAATGTCGTACTGTGTAGAATCATCGATTGCCAACTGACTAAGGATTATACCAACGAGACTAGCAAACCTGAAAAAAAATAAAAAGGAAGTGGTTCGCAATTTGTTTAGTAAAAGTATTTCAACTTTCTATAGTATAATAAATTATAATAACATAACTGAAATATAAATATTACAGCTGGCACGGCTTACAATCTCCAGTACAGTCTCCTTTATAAAATGAAGCTTAACAATGATTACAATATTTTTACACAAGTTGAATGTTTTCAATGCACACTGCAGCTGGACAACCTAATCCCTGTAGTAGCCAGGGCAACCAAGAATACTCATTAACAAGGTAACGGTGCAAAACGCAGTACAACGCTTATTAGACAACTGTATTTGAAAATATCGACAAATATAGAAAGTCAAGCCCCAGTTGCAGAATCATTCTTTAACACAGACTTAATTTGAAAATTTTTTGAAGTCTTTTATTGTTCTACTAAGGTTATAACTTTTAACAAAATTACATCATAGAAGCCATGAGCCTAACGCCATCATAACTATACTGTGATCCTGAATATCTTTAAAATTATTATGTTTCTCATCTTTATATAATTTAGATGTTTAAATGTTTTTATTATCAAATTTCTCGGCCCCTGGTGTCACTTATGAGAAATGAATTTCCGAATGTGCGCATATAGCACATCAAAATTAATATAAGGTGGTATTTTTGTTAAATTTTCAAAATTTTCTATATGATTTAAGATTTAATCTTTTTAGTTTTATAATTATTAAGAAAAGGCTATTGTAAAATTATTCGTAAACTATCTTGGATTTTGATTTTATAAGATGAATTGATTGGTGTATATAATTGTTTGTAACATAACAGGATATTAAAAATTATATCATAGTAACTTACTTGTATACATGACCTGCACCACAACAAACAATAACATCATTCCAATCTTTTGTAGCACAAGTGTCGATAATAAAATTACGGTCTGGTGGCATCGTATATAAACATGTCTTTGTATAAAGCTTTGGACCAACAGCCTGCAAAATTAAACCCGATATCGCGATTAAAATATTTTTACAATGTTTATGAATACTTGTGTTGAATAAAATGCTCTCGACTGCTAGGAACACAATAAGAACATCGCGATTAAATTATGAAAAAAAAAAAAATTATACTCTTATAATAAAATATTAAAATATATAATCTGTATAGTTTTGATCACGTAATTTGTAATAGGGCTATCTTTAAATTAAGTGCATATCCCTAACTTTATCGAGACTTGAATATAAATCTCTTAACTTTTCAAAAAAACCACTCTGAAATTTAATGTGTAACGTTCCGTACCACAGAATAACGGTATTTCGCCATTGTTTTAAGTACTGTAAACTAAAAAGATATACATGTTATTTCATAAACGCTATTTTGTAGAAACATTACACGCACACATGTACAACGTATACCTTTGGAATGGTGGACTCCAAATGATCTAAACAAGCTTCTTCTCGTACAGGATCGGATGTATATGTCCGATTATCAGCGGTCACCACTGGTCCACCAGCATCTATACCTATTTTGATTCCAGAGTTACCAAAAATTGGTAAACCGTAGAAATCGTACTCTGGAGAATGATAACACCAACATGGAAAACTGTTAAATATAGATTCAGATGGAGAAATAATTGGAAATTAAAGATATTTAGATAAACTTCGATAACTAAAGACAAAGAAATAATGCAGGAAGTAATTATGGTCACATATATGTATATATGAAAAGTATTTTACACGACAAACCCATTGGTTGTCTTATCGGACAAATGCAGGCAAATCGTGTGCATTTTTTTGCTAGAAATTACATTTTCAAAATAATATTTTATTACATTGTTGGTTAAAATAATTGTATTATATCAGGTTTATGGACACAATTTTTCTGCTCTATGCTGCTACAATTCATGGCATTTTTTTTTTAAAAAAAAAAAAAAAAAAAGAAAAATCAGTGTTTCACGAATATGTTTGCAATACCGACCTTACTTTTAGCGCCAATCCATGTAATTTTATATTTAATATAGAACCTTTTAAAACCTTAAATTTAAAAAAATCGGTTAATAAACAAAACTAGACCCATGTTTTGCACAAAACATTATTCAAATGAAAATACCTTTGTATGGTAAAGTCTTTTACATTAGGTGTGGCATAGTATGTGACTTGTTCTTGAGTAACTTGTATAGGTAGATGCATACCGATATTTCCAAGCACATGGTTAATCCAAGCACCTGCTGTAACTACTAGGCGTTTACATTGGAAAATATCTTTTGTTGTGTGAACCTAAAATAAACTCTTTAATTGCCTAATATTAAACTTTTAGAATTAAATTTTTGAAAAAAAGTGATTTATAAAGAAAATCTTTGCCTGTTTAATTTCACATGAAGCTTCCTTTTAAGAGATCCGGTATATTTCAAGTATACCGGATATTATGTTTTTGCATTTTTATATTGTTGATAACTTGAGTTATTCAAACATGCGGAAAATATAACACGAACAGAACGTAATAGAGTTTACTAGTATCAATAATTCAACTTATTTTTGAAAAAGCCAGGCTTACCGTGATGCGTATAAGGAAGCAGTGACACGAGACTCTTATTCAAATCAAAACATCAACGCAACTAAGACCACGGCAAACTCAGGTAAATGCCCCAAAAACATTAGCAAGACTAGGCAAACACACAGTGCGGTCAGTAATGAATAAGTAAACAACACACTTAAAGTAAGTGGAAATAAATTCACATCCTGAAATAATGTCAGAGATCCCCTAGTTGTTTCGCGACAATTTGTACCCCGTGCTTACCAGCAAATTGCTATTCTTAAAATTTTTAAAGAAAAAACCCACGTGTGTGTGTGTGTGTGTGTGTTGATTTACCAAAATGTTTCCGTTTGCAGCTCTTTGAATATTCCTAACTGGACATTTATCTAAGATATTAGCACCATATGATCTAGCCAGTTGTATACATACAGCGTTCGCTAGGGATGCGTTTATAATGGCAGTGTCTTTTTGATAGAATGCTACGTAACTGTCGTCTGTTTTGAATTGTGGAAATCTTCGGTGCAGTTGAGATCCAGAAAGCCTTTCAAAACTAAATAATACAAATTTAAAAGAAAATTTTATCATAATTAGTACTAAAAAAGGAAAAACACTGAAAATTTATTTCGTTCAAGTGCTAGTATTACTAATAATTTTAAAGATCTTTACACCTTACACCTGCCGGTGTAAATGCTTTAATGAAATAGTGCAATGAAAAGATCATTTGTAATTACAATTTTTATTGTTTATGTGTATAGCTAGAACGTTGTGGAAACAAGCTCTGCCATAATGTATTTATACACTACAAGAGGGTACATGTGTGTGTGCGTGTGTTATCATGTCCGTGTACTTATATCTGCACAGCAGTAACTAAATAAGTTCTATTTAGAAAAAAAATTAGCAATTAAGCCAGAGGTACAAAAATAAAAATACATGGAATGAAGAATAGAATGAGATACTGGATAAATACAATGGGTATTTAGGAAATTAATCGTAGCAATCATCTTATTTGTTCACAATATCTGAGATTACCGGTATCTCGAGACATAACTAATGTATAATAGCCTACTCGATATTGTTTCTGGTCATAGATGCTATATATTTATCTATAACATCAGCCATCTCTGTTGCCTTAGCATACTGAATACCACCAGTGATGTGTAACAATTTTAATCCAGAATCCTTTTCTATTTCTTTCCATCTAGAAAAAAAAAATACATGTACTAATTTATAATCAAGCACTAACACACCGGTCTGTGTTAAAATCACAATCCTAAAAGCTAGGTAGAAATGTTAAAAACCGACAAATTTTGTTAGTCACGTGAACGTTCTCCAGGGAAGTAGGGTCGAATGCTCCGCAAGGGTAAGCACCTCCTTTCTAGCTAGCTATACACATATGAGAAATCAAAATTAACTATGATATTGAAAGGAACATGGAATTTTGGGACGTCAAATATATCCAGGATAAATTTGGATACAGTGACAACACACTTATAAGTTATATTGCAATGTCAGCCAAAAACTTTTTTGAGGGCATTGAAAAGTCCATGCAATATCCCTAAATTAACAATTTGTTTGTAAGCAGCTTGCTTCGTTGTATAAATTCCCGTAGTGGAAACAAGCTCTGCCATAATGTATTTATACACTACAAGAGGGTACACTGCTGCATAAAAATACACAATAGAAGTTTGTCCAAAAACTTCAAATAAAGATTTTGAAGCAGAATTTGCGGAATCAGTCTTATATTTCAAGCTCTCTAGAAAAGATCGAATCGCATTCACATATTAATAATAATTGAAAGGGCGAAAGCATGTTGTTTTAAGACATGTTTTAACATTCAAATGTTATTCGGTTTAAAGCATTCGTCATCCAATAATAAATCAAGCGAATACTTACGCTTTATACGCATCACTTGTTAATTTTGTATACATATCCTCATGGTAACCAAGTCGACTAAGTACAAACGAAAACGAAAAGACTCAATTAAAAAACATGGATAAGTCGAGTAAAATATACCTATAACGCAACACATGACTTTAAAAAGATTGAGGACATTTAGATTATTTTATCAATATGCATGAAAATAACTTTAAAGAACAAAATAACTGTCTTTATTAAAATCCCAATGAAATGGTTAGAAAAATACCTAGAGGCAGTATTACAGACCACTCACTTGTTTTAGTAAAATATCTAAATAACGATATAGATACAATGTACAATATTAACGGTTGTAAGAAAGATAAATAATGATGCTGTGGTAAAAGGTTATTTCAAATTGTTTTGAGATCAATTTTTTGAAAGATTTTATATATAATATTTTACAAAATAACCTGTTTAAGCCACGTGTGCACATTTTGGAAATTCATTTTTCATCGGTCACACTAAAGGCTCAAAGCGTTAATAGATAAAAAAGGATAATCCAAACATTTGAAAATTGATGAATGCAAAGTTCCAAAATTATATTAATCAAAATTCAGCTAAGTTGTGCTTCGAAAGAGGGAACAAGCCTTAGTTTTAAATAATTTTTTAAAAATTAGGTTGACTAAGTAAATATAGAATGACGAATACAACAATTCACATACATCACCCTTGAATGATCTTGAGATCCGCCATGATCATGCCCAAGCTCAAACTGCTCCAATCCCAGAACATCATATCTAAAGGGAACGGAAAGAATAGAGTTGTAACAGCAATTAATCACTCTTTAAACCCCCCCCCCCCCACACACACACACATCAAAAAAAAAAAAAAAAAAAAAAAAAAAAAAAAAAAAAAAAAAAAAAAAAAACATAAAACATAATCAAAATACCACAATAACATAACTAAATAAAGCGCAGAAACATTACTTTTTTTGTTTTTACATTGCGTTTTTGTTCATCCCAGACTATAAGGTAAAACGTTTATAAGCAGGTGTTTGGATTATTGCTATATTAGTGTATAGTGAAATCAAGCACTCGCAAATGCAGCTCAGTGTAAACACAATTAATCAAGGAAGATATGATTTACAAACTCAAGTCATTTTTCCGTAGTTGTACGACATAGAGGTCGAACATAAAAATTACATAGCACAAAACACACCCTCAAATGTATTTAAAGCTGCATAGTTCCATTTATAATCTCTTAACCTAAAATATTACATGCGTTTACGCAGATTCGTTCTAATTTTTCGAAGCAGAGATAAGCTAAGTCTTTCAACCTATCAGTGAGACAATTACTTACTATTTCCAGCTCGTTTAGACAGCCAATAAAGTGTTGCACTACCTACTCCACCACAACCGAGTACAATAAAGTCGTAAAAAACATCCGTTTCCTTTGACATTTCTGATTAATAATCGTCTTATATTTTAAATGCTCATCGTCTTATCTCATTATGTAATATTATTCAAGGTCATGGGCGTTGTTTGAACTCAGTCTTCAATTACAATGATACGTATTGGTAATTAAAAGAGAATAAGCATGCATAGCAAAACCTTGACTAAAACGTTGTTTGGTTGTAACACCTGTTCTAATTATTCCATTCATTTGGAGGCAGTCAGTTCTAGACTGAACAAGTACTAGTACTAACCTGAGAAAACGTCAACCTTCAACGAACAAACCTTTTACCCAACCATTTACCAATGTAGGGTTTTACCTTATGTGTTAAGATGCATACTAATACACATTGTATACACTTAACACCGCTTCAACTACCGAGGCTTCTGGACTTGGCTATAGCCTACAGCATTAACAAACCAAAACACAAACGAATAAAGCAACATGAGTATGAGTATTTCGGCTATAATGTTGATAATAAATAAAAATAATTTCTTTTTAACAGTAGATATGTTTCTTTGAAACAGATGTGTCGCGTGACACTGCATAAAAATCAATCAAAGGGAAATAATTCAAAAAACGGAACAAGATAGAGTTGTGGTTCTTGTGCACTGCATTTCGAGTCATTGCCAGAAACATGTACACCAAGTTTGGAGTCATTTGAACATACTACACCAAAGTTATGCTCCGTACAAGAAATGCTCTATAAAAATCAATCAAAGGGAAATAATTCAAAAACGGAAAAAGATAGAGTTGCGGTTCTTGTGCACTGCACTTCGAGTCATTGCCAGAAACATGCACACCAAGTCATTTGAACGTACAACACCAATGTTATGCTCCGGACAAGGAAATCCGGACGCCGCCGACGAAAGTAATCCCTATATGTCGCCTAGTCAGGCGACACAAAAAATGACTTCATGTATAAAACCTTTGTTAGGTGACGACAGTAATATTGATAAAATGGCTGATGGTCTGTTCTGTAAATACAAGAGATAGACCAGAATTGACAGACTTCTAGTATATTTGTCCGTTTTCTCTCGCCGGAGATCCGTGATCTGCCGGGCGCATTTCGGGTTTGTTTACAGTTTTGTGCTTCTTACAGACGGTCATAAAAATATGAATAAAAATCAAAATGAAAATGTTTAAAATCTGACATTTTATTAGTTTGAAATGATTTATTAATGTCATCAAATATGAATAATTACAGTTTCGCTACGCTACGCGGTTTTACACAATTTGTGATAATTTTTACGTTGTTACATCCCAATAGCTACGTAAAAATGAAGTAAATGAAATTCAATTCTTGAATTACATCATAAATTTAAATCCGTGTGCTACTCTACATTCTTCAAAAATCGTTATGGATTGTTTGGCACTTTTTAAAAGACCTTTTGCATCTTTACTTTTCAATTTCTTCTATGTCTTATTTTTTTGTTTAAAAATTTGAAACTTTTACTCATAACAGCTATCTAAGGTTTTGTTTATGCATTATTCTAACTGTAAAATGTACTTATTTCAATATTATACAATTTGTGGATCATGATGCCCGCTGCTGCCTAACATAATTTAAAGCACGTTCATGGTTTGTCATGTCATTCAATGTCATGTTATGATATCTTGTGTTTAACATTTGAATCTTGTTAAATCTGTTTTCATTGATAGTAGTTAGTGTGCGTTGTAGTAAGTAACTGATAATTTTTAATACATTATATTCAATTTAGAGGGAAAATTACATTATATTCAATTTAGAGGGATGTCGCGTTGACTGGGTGATGTAGACCTTAGCTCTTGAATCTTAGAATACCTCGCTGCCTTCGTGAAAGCCTGTCAAAGACACACAGAGAAGAGAGAGAGAGAGAGAGAGAGAGAGAGAGAGAGAGAGAGAGAGAGAGAGAGAGAGAGAGAGAGAGAGATCTTTTATTCGATGGTTGCGATCTTTGCAAAATTATTCTGTGACACTCTGACTCGCTTTAAAAGTCGCCATCAAACGGTTCAAGTACAAAACAGATAGGCCTGAACACCAACACTAAACCAATAATCAAATACTAGTAAATATGTGATTGTTGTATGTTCTTTTTTTTTTAGCTCACCTGAGTTGAAAGCTCAGATGAGCTATTGCGATGGTTCACCGTCCGTCGTCTGTCGTGCGTCGTGCGTCGTTCGTTAACTTTTTACATTTTAATCTTCTCCTCCAAAACCACTGGGCCAAATTTAATGAAACTTGGTAACCATCATGCCTGGGTGAAGCCCTTTCAGATTTCCCCTTGGGGCCCGATAAGGGGGGGAAGAGTGATAAACTTTGAAAATCTTCTCCTCTGAATCTACAAGAGATATACATGTACCTTAGTTATTTCATTTATAACATCCTTAGGTCATCTATTTTCAGACTTGCACAAATGGTAGCCATGGGGCTGAAAATGGGGAAATTGTAAGGCACTGAGTGGGTAAATTGCTAAAAATTATATATTTGTCACTATATCTTGAAAACTATTAACTTTTTGTATAGACATGTATGTTAGAATATTGTAGGTATTGACAGGATGATCATTTTGATATATGAATCAAGGTCATATGTTGAAAGGTCAAGGTCACAGCTGCAAAAAAAGACTGAAATTGCTAATTATCTTAAAAACTATTAACTTTTTGTATAGGTATGTATATTAGAATATTGTAGGTATTGCGACAACAATCGTTTTGATATATGATTCAAGGTCATATGTTGAAAGGTCAAGGTCACAGCTGCAAAAGTAGACTTAAATTGCTAATTATCTTGTAAACTTTTAATTTTTTGTATAGGCATGTATATTAGAATATTGTAGGTATTGCGACAACGATCATTATGATATATGGTACAAGGTCATATGCTGAAAGGTCAAGGTCACAGCTGCAAAAGTAGACTTAAATTGCTAATTATCTTGAAAACTTTTTGTATAGGCATGTATATTAGAATATTGTAGATATTGCGACAACGATCATTTTGATATATGGTTCAAGGTCATATGTTGAAAGGTCAAGGTCACAGCTGCAAAAAAGACTTAAATTGCTAATTAACTTGAAAACTATTAACTTTTTGTATAGGCATGTATATAAGAATATTGAAGGTATTGACATGACGATCATTTTGATATATGGTTCAAAGACATATGTTTAAAGGTCAAGGTCACAGCTGCGAAAGTAGACTTAAATTGCTAATTATCTTGAAAACTATTAATTTTTTGTATAGGCATGTATATTAGAATATTGTAGGTATTGCGACAATGATCATTATGATATATGGCACAAGATCATATGTTGAAAGGTCAAGGTCACAGTTGCAAAAAAAAAAAAAAAAGACTGAAATTGCTTATTTTTTCGAAACTTATAACTTTTTGTATAGGCATGTATATTAGAATATTGTAGGTATTACGACTATGATCATTTTGATATATGGTTTAAGGTTATATGTTCAAAGGTCAAGGTCATATCATCATAGGAATACTAAGATTATTAATTATCTTGAAAACTATTAATTTCATGCATAGGCATGTATATTAGAATATTTTAGGTATTGACATGGCAATCATATATAGTTCAAGGTCATATATGTTCAAATGTCAAGGACATAGCTGCATAAGTATACTGAAATTGATTAATGATTTGGAAATTATTAACTGCACTACAGTTACTTCATGCATATTATATAAGCTACTTATGAATGAAATGTGAGTGGATATATTTCTGATTAAGTTTTGTGGGAGTTCTTAACTTGAGAAAACTTTTAAAGTTTCTGTACGTAATAAATTGTCCATTGCACTTTGCAAACAATATTGGACGTATCTTCAGGTGAGCGTTAAGGCCCATGGGCCTCTTGTTATTTGATAATTTTGATAAAAATTATACATTAACAACACATTACAATTTAGTTAAAACCTCACTTAATAATATTATATCTGTATTGAAATACTTTTATCTTTGTAAGTTAGTGAATAGCTAAAATGTTTGTTGCCGAGTTAAAAGTTATGCAAACAATCAATGTTTTTTGTTCCTGAGAAATTTTGAACTGGTTCCCATACTGATGGTTCCTATTTAGTATCTATAGATTTTTGATTTGTTACTTTAAACTAAAACATAAGTCGCCTGACTAATTAATATTTTATTTTATTCTTAAAAGGGTTGTTTAAATAACAGACTTAGTGCTATTTTATTATGCGGAAATAAGAAAACTAACAAAAAGATATAAATTTATGATCAATTTGACCACACAAAATCAATTTCCACTCTGATACTTAAAAACATACTTTACTAGATACTATGGTGCTTACTGTTACCCAGTACACGATTTTCAACCAAAATTACAACGCTTTGTCTTTTTAACTTTTATTTAAATGCATTGTCAATATTCAAAAATGCTAAATTATTCGCAAAATAGTTGATTTACATTAAACTATGTGTACAATGAACAATATAAACTATATTTATATATTTATGTTCCAATTGCGGTGTTATGGACATTTCATAACTTTGGTTCTGGTATTGGAACTTTTCCACCAGTTCCCATATATAATGCAGGCTTCCAGTCTGGATTTGTCAGAGCTTCTCTGTCCAGATTGAACTTAGAAATATCATATATTGTTTTACCATCTATTGCGAGCTGACTAAGAATTTTACCAACAAGAGAAGCAAATCTAAAAATAAACAAAATGTATATGTTTGTGTATGTTTTAGCATTCAAGGTATAATAAATAAATTTAAATTAATGGTGTTAAAGTCTAGTCTTATAAAAAAAAAGTGGCCATATTTGGTGGTATAAGAAATGGAATGCCCAGAGAAAAACTAATGAATACAAACTCTTTCACTCTACAACCCGATACATATAAGTAAGATTTGTACCTAGGCAGTAAAAGTCCACTGTAAACTTGAGTTGTTCTATAAATCACTCAAAAAACGAACCCTGTCGGTTTTAAGAGATCTATAATTCAAAAATGTTAAATGTTTTAAAACAATGTTTTGATTCTAAGAAAATTTGTTGCAGAGTAAGGTTATTTTTTATATTTTAAAATGTGTGTGTTTATAGACCACTGGATGCACATAACTAGTTAGTAGGATGTTTAGGGACTTCTAAAAATACATAAACCACACAAATTGTATCCAGTGACCAAAGGCGGGAGTTGTATAGTTATAGATCTCTATATTTAAGGCATTTAATATATTTTACAATATGACAAATAGTTCCGTAACATATAGCAAGTAATTACTACTTGCGACATGATACTTTGTTTTACTTATTTACACAAGTGTACCTATTGAACCTTTTACTATTTCATATTACTTACTTGTATACATGTCCAGCGCCACAACAAATGATGACGTCATTCCATCCTTTTGAAGTACATGTATCTATGACAAAATGCCGGTCTGGAGGCATTGTGTACAAACATGTTTTAGAATAGAGCAGTGGTCCCAAAGCCTGAAATAAACACTGATAACGTTAATCTGTAGATCCCTAACAATACTTAAAAACATGCATTCGATACCTTTTTTCCATTGCTTTAAATACCCGACTGTCTCAGGTAAAATTAATATTGTCAATATGTGAGAATGTTTTAAATCTCTTATTTCTTCCTCCTCATGTTACGGTGATGTGATTTGAGCGGCGACACACCTCTTGCAGCTGCAACCTGCCACTCGGCAGAAGATAATAATCTATTCCGTATCCGTAGTACAAAGTTCTCATTTAAATTGATCATTGCTGTTGTATATTCATAATTGTTCTAGGATACTCTAAATATCGCCAGTACATTTTTTCGGCCAAAAATGTATTTTAATTTTTTTTTATCGTGAAATACGTAAAATAAGTTAACTAACATCATGTCTTGTTGAAATAGACACCTTTTGGTTTCAGAGTTAAGCATTTTGAAAAACCAATGATACCAATGATAAGAGTCTCTAAATATATTGACTGACAACATCATTCATTTGCAGTTCCTTTTTTACGTGCATTGAATATTTCGGAAATCTCCAAATTCAACTGGCTTTCGGTGATAATGATATTGATGACACACTGTTCTGTAGTTTTGGTTTCACTTTTTATATCATTTTAATTTCTGTACTTACCTTTGGTATAGTGGCCCTAAAATGGTCAAGACACGCCTTTTCTCTGACGAGATCTGGTACATAAGTTCGTGTTTCCGGAGTTACAATGTTCCCACCTGCGTCAATACCTATCTTACTTCCGGAGTTACCGTGTATGGGTAGGCCGTAAAAATCATAATTAGGTGAATGATAAATCCAGATTGGAAATCTTTGAAATTAAATATAAAATAAGATTTTATAACTTAATTAGTTCTTGATCATTTTTGTTTTCACCTTTTGTATTTGTATTTATTTTTATCAAAAAATTAAAATGAAAAAGGATATATGTTATAAGTCTAAAGAAAAAGAATATTCACTACACAATCATCCTTCACATTAACCATAATGATTACTTTGTACTTAAAAACTGTACCTTATAATTTCTCTCAAGAAAAGTTCCTTATTTAAATGTGTAACTAGTACATGTTGATCACTGATTAAATACAAAACCTCCAAATGTTGTTTAACATTGTGATCAATCATCACAGTACAAATGCTATTGTGGGACCGTTAGTTATAACCAGCATTCCAAAAAAATACACAAAAACAAACAGCGGACTATATATATATATATATATATATATATATATATATATATATATATATATATATATATATATATATATATATATATATAAAGTGTGTGTGTGTGTGCGTGTGTGTGTGTGGACTATTTATTTTTAAATATAGTGAAATACATACTTATCTTTGGTGAAATCTTTCATGTTGGGCGTGGCAAGGTAAGTAACTTGTTCTTGAGTGACGAAAACAGGAATATGAACACCTATAGATCCTAGAACATGATTAATCCAGGCACCTGGTGCTACAACTAACCGTCTACATTGAAACACGCCTTTTGGTGTATTAACCTGAAATTGAAGTTTGTTAGAACTGAAAGAGTCTGTTTAATTATATTGATAGTTGCTTGCTGTGCCTATCATATCGATAATACGGTCTTAACTTTCAGAGTTAAAAATTTTGCATGTCAGTGTAAAAATGGCGAACCTTTCAACTGCGTAAATTATTAGATAATAAAAAATTTATCGTTTGCTTCTATTTAAATTTATTGTGAAATAAAAAATACTGGATTTTTGCAACTTATCAACATCTACTATTATAATTCTGATAGCAATTCAAAGTTAAACAAGAGTCACTTAACAGAATTCTGAAATAATTTCCCGATTATATTAGATTACCAATGAAAATGTCATAGCCAATAAAAAGTTAATACAAAAATAACAATACGTAACAAAAGGGGCTTTGAGAACACGTATATGACAAAGCAAACATAAACTAGAAAACAACAGAATGAATAAGACCACTGGAAAACACGACCTTGGTCAAGTACCATCTGTTATGATAAAACCCGGTGATGTGGTTAAGGTACTTTTTGTAGAGTCCTAATCAATCATCCTATATTTACAACCTTTGCTACTTAAAATAAGATTTAATCCAAAGCCTACACTAGTAACACGTTACCTTAATTTGACCATCAGACATTCTATCTATTTTTAATACAGGACAGTTATCTATTACGGTAGCTCCATGTGAACGTGCAAGTTGTATATGAACGGCATTTCCCAGAGCAGCATCTACGAGTCCCGCGTCTTCTTGATAAATAGCAACATAGCTGTCATCAGTCGTAAACTGTGGAAACTTCTTGCTTAATTTAGAACCAGACATCTTTTCATACCTTCAGTGAAAAAACGGATAACGGAAATGAGATTAGCCGATTCGTTTGCAGCTTCAAATTGTTCCAATGATCAAAAACATTCATATATAACACTTTACACAGATTAAAACAAAGATTTTATCTCAAAACTCTTTCACAAACGAACGTTGGAGAAATATGAAATTATATTCTAATGACAACAACTGATTAAATATTATAATGTTTAATTTCGATGTACAGTATTTAAAAACCATTGCAAGAAACCAAGCCGTATTTCGTTGTGTATTTCTGAATAATATTTTTTCCACAAAACTTCCTGTTAAGACACTGCAGGTCATTGTATTTTTGCCCCTTCACTGTAAGTGTCCTTGATACATAGATAAGTATTTCCATAGTTTGTTTTTCGTTTCTATATACTGGTATATTAAAATATGTATGTTGCTGATGTTGTGATGAATTCAAACTTACTTTATATTATTAGCGGCCATTGCTTCAGCATATTTGTCAATAACATGTTCCATTTCTGCTTTCTTGGCATATTGGACACCACCAGTCATGTGTACAAGTTGTAATCCTGATTCTTTTTCCACCTCATGCCAACTGAAAAAAAGTAAAAATAAAACAAAGTGATGTGTCTGTGGAAACAGTTTGTGGGTCACAAGTTATGTAAATAATCATTAACAGTATCCACATAATGTACATGTAACATTTGACGGTCAAATGTTACATGTACATTATGTGGATACTGTTAAACAAGCATAACAAACTGCCAAAACAGCAAGATTTCATCTCATCCCAACTGAAAAAGAAGTAAAACCAAAACAAAGTGGCGTGTCTATGGAGACAATTTTTGGGTTGAAAGTTATGTAAATAATGTCAATTGTAACAATTACATTATGTGGATACTATTAAACAAGCAAAACAAACTGCCAAAACAACAGGTCAAACATGTAATACAAACCGGTACAACAACAGGTTAGACATGTCATACAAACACGTTCAGCAACAGGTAAGCAAGTCATATAAACCAAGTAGAAAAGCAAGTTAAACATGTCATACAAAAAGTGCAACAACAGGTTTAACAAGCCTAACAAAGTGGTAAAACAGAAAGTTAAACATGTCTTACAAAACAAGTAGAACAGCAGGTTAAACAAGTCGTACAACCCAGTAGAACAGCATATTTAAAATGGTCATACAAACCAAGTAGAACAGCAAGTTAAAGAAGTCATACAACCCAGCTGAACAGCAGGATTAAGAAGTCATACAACCAAGAAGACCAGCAGATTTAACATGTCATACAAACCAAGTAGTAAGCAGATTCAACATACCATACAACCTAGTTGAACAGCAGGTTAAACATGTCATACCACCCAGTAGAACAGCAGGTTATTCATGTCACATAACCCAGTTGAACAGCAGGTTAAAGATGTCATACAAACCAAACAGAACAGCAGGTTACACATATAATACAAACCAAGTAGAACAGCAAGTTAATCAAGTCATACAACCCAGTAGAAAAGTAGGTTACAAAAAGGTGCAACAGCAGGTTTAACAAGCCTAACAAAGTGGTAAACAGAAAGTTAAACATGTCATACAGACCAAGTAGAACAACAAGCTATATAACCCAGTA
Source organism: Tegillarca granosa (assembly GCA_029721355.1). Lineage (NCBI taxonomy): Eukaryota > Metazoa > Mollusca > Bivalvia > Arcoida > Arcidae > Tegillarca > Tegillarca granosa. Next base: position 11,244,401 of record CM056603.1, read on the forward strand.
GAATAGCAGGTCATGTCATCCAAACTGGTAAAACGGTGATCACTAGGACTTAATTATATCTGTAACAGGTACTCAGACATAAAAAATTATTAATCAAGGTCGCTGGCAAAAAATAAAGTTCTGAATGCAATACAACTTGAAAAAACAAAGCCACCGCTTTCGTCATAAAACAAGAACAACTTGTTCTCATTAATTCATTCTAGTTGACCTCGGTGGCCGAGTGGTCAATAACGTGCGCTTATGGCCTAGGTTCCAATCCGACTCAGGCATATCCCAGTATAAGAAAGTTTTTCAGTTCAATTAAGCTTGCAAAAAAAATGTCGGTGGTTTTCTCTGGTTACTTCGTTTCCTTCACCATCTTTCAACTGACCGCCTCGATATAGGAAAAAGAAGAACCTCAACTGGGGCGTAAAACAACATCAAATCCTCCGTCCACATGTGTTTCTGATATAAATTTCAACAATTAAAACTTAATATTAATCAATCTGATATGATATTTCTAACAGGTCACTATGAATTATAAGTCTACACAGTATTATGTAAACTCACGCTTTGTATGTGTCTGGTGTTATCTTCGTGTATCTATCATCATGATATGCAAGGCGTCTGAAATAAATAGCATACTGATATTTAAAATTATTTAGTGTTGGACTTTGAAAACACAATTTACATAACATTTTTCTTCTACTATAGAGAAAATGAGATCTGTCATAATGTCACTTTTTTCTACTGATTCTTATAATATTAGATTCAATTTCTTATAATTTTTAACTTGATATATCACAAGTGATAAGTATATTTAAGTAAAACTTTTTTTTCAAATATTTAAGTAAAACTTTTTTTTCAAAACTTGTAAAATGCATTTGTCCTGTTTTCAGTTACAACAAAACACTATGTATCGAGTTTTGAGCATTTTATTGAGAAATTCTTTTTCTAGTCTATAAAAAATGTCATTACTATATTGTAGTTCTGTTGCAAAGAATTTGAATTTTGAATATTTCTCTTCGTAAAAACTAATTCTTTATATTACAGATTCATGGCACTTACATTATTCTAGAATGATCCTGTGAACCACCATGATCATGGCCAAGATTAAACTGCTCTAACCCAAGTACATCTATAAAAGAAAACATTTTTCTTATTATTGTGTCATACAAATTTAACAACCAGAGGTAGTACTTCGCTAAATAGTCAGCAAGCTTTTTACAGCGAATGATTCGTAAGTGGGAGGTCGCGGGTTCAAACCACGACCGGGTCTCACCCAAGACTTGAAAGTGGGTAGAGGCTGTTCTTTCGCCAAGAGCTCGGCTTAAAGTTACGAAATGAAAGTCACGGTTCTTTCGGTTGGGAACTTAAAATAAACGAGCCCCGTGTCACGTTAGGGCTGGCACGATAAAGAACCCTGTTGTATAATGCCATCAGCGCAATGCACAGGCAAAATTTTTGCACTTTCGCCTATAGCTGGAGACGTCTCAATATAAGTGAAATATTCTTGACTGGGACGTTAAACACCAATACTCAACTCTTACAGTGAATGACATTTGTGGATATTCATATTTCGTTTATTTATATCTATAATAAGAATGATGGATATCCTTTTTTCAAATTATAAATATCCACAAATAACTGCTATTAAAAGATATCTATTATTTAATTTTGGGATATCAAAATTCATTATGAATAAATGTTAAATGAATTATGGATATTCAAAAGTGTGAAAAATTATGAATATTTATAATTTGATTTATGCATAACCATAAATGAATTATGATATTGATACATCAATTTGGTGGTACTAAATAGTTTTCCCCTATCGTGTTTGTAAACGTGAAGTGCAAATGTGACCTAAAACTAATCTGTCCTAGTTAAATGTTATCCAAATATGGATATCCATAAAATAATGGCAATATATCAGTTATGGATATCCATGAACAGTGAAAAATTAACGCCCATAGCAACAACATTTATAATGTTTCTATGTGTTACATTTTTCTGAAATAGGCATTCAAACAATAGCACATGACACACAATCGGATCACCTCGGATGTCTCGCACACTCAAATTATACTTTGTTGAGTGTGCGAGACATCCGAGGTGATCCGATTGCAAAGTGTCCTTTGCAAATTCTGAAATATATGGTGGCTTATTTCTGACATCGACATAATTTTAGTCGACATAAAATTATCTCAACATGTCGACTTAATATCTTGGCAAGTCCAGATAATATCATGGAAAATTGTGATAATATCATGAAAAGTTGTGATACCAAAATAAAAAGTTGAGATAATTAACACGACTTGCCGCGATAAAAATAAGTCGAGATATCAAGATAATTATCACGACTGGTCAACATAAGTATCGCGGCAAGTCGTGTTACATATCTTAACTTTTATTTTGGTATCACAACTTTTCATGATATTATCTGGACATGTCACGATATAAAGTCGACATGTTGAGATAATTTTATGTGGACTAAAATTATGTTGATGTCTATGGTGGCTTATTTCTGACATCGACATAATTTTAGTCGACATAAAATTATCTCGACATGTCGACTTAATATCTTGGCAAGTCGAGATAATATCATGGAAAGTTGTGATACCAAAATAAATGTTAAGATAAGTAACACGACTTGCCGCGATATTAAGTCGACATGTCGTGATAATTATCTCGATATCTCGACTTATTTTTATCGCGACAAGTCGTGTTAATCATCTCAACTTTTCATTTTGGTATCACAACTTTTCATGATATTATCACAACTTTCCATGATATTATCTCGACTTGCCAAGATATAAAGTCGACATGTTGAGATAATTTTATGTGGACTAAAATTATGTCGATGTCAGAAATAAGCCACCATAGATCTCAGAAATAAGCCACCATAGAAATATGTAAAAAAAAAATGGCAAGGGGAATAACTATGATAAATATTACCAGACTAACAGACACGAACCATGCACGATCTAGGTATCTCAAAAGAAATTTCACATTCAGTTATATAATACATTGAACTTATTGGTATTTTAGAAAAAAAAACAAAAAAAAAAAACTCCTATTTAACTAACATGTATTATTATATCGTATATACCTTTACCAGCTCGTTTTGACAACCAATATACTGCGGCGCTGCCAACTCCTCCACATCCGACAACGATGTACTCAAAATATCTCCTTTCGGTCGAGGTCTGTGTATCTGCCATCTTTACAGAGATATTTCATGTCCTTGTTTATTTTGTTATCACTATGCTGTAGTCAGCTATCATCTATATGACAGCTGATAAACTTGGTCTATAAACAAAAAATGATTTAATCTGTGTCATTGTGTCATCTAAAAATAGATACTTTACAGTGAATTAACAAGGGTTTAAAGTTTGAAAATAAAACATTAAAATACGCAAACATGATAATTTGAAGAGTTTGTGTTGATTTATGAAATGCAAATGACTCAGATACCACACTTTCCCTTAAAATGTAACATCTGGTACATGTCAGTGCAGTAATCAGCTCGATCGGGGATTTTTTATTTATTTATTTATTTATTTTAATTTATTATCTCAGCGGAAACAATATGTAAATGCTGAAAGTGAATACAAAATCTAAGGTTTTGTTTATTTTATTAAGTTTTCTTTATAGATAAGGGGTCTTGTAAAAAATCAAAAACGTCACATGACGGTACTATGACTGAGTACCACTAGCGCCGTGCAGTACTGATTTTTATATAGAAACCTGTCATCTATTCAATATCTACCAATGATCGGACGTACGCTGTAATGTAACCTTACTGAATCAGCTAACGAAATCAAAAATGGAACTTTGCATTGTTATTTGAAATTTATTTATATTGCTCGCGTAAAAACTGACTTTTAATGATTGACAGTATCAGAAATATGTCTCTTATAATTTTATACACAATGAAAATGCAATAATCATTTTTTTTCCTCCCCACTTAAGTCGAATTTTAGATTTTTGTTTAAAAAAAAACATCCATACATTTAAACAATGTCTCATTAAATCACGCCGATATTAATCGTGTCGGTCTCATTCATGCAAGAGGCTAATTGGATAATCAATAGCCCCGTTCGCTAATTAATTAACGGTGTTCCCAATTAAGGATGATCTCATCAGTACATGTTCACTATAATCAACTGAAATTAAACATGTACATAGGTGTTTATACCAAAATTTCTTAATTAGAGTTGCTAAATTAATTGATTATAATATGGTGTAATGAGCCTTAATCCTTTTCAAGATAGTATATCATACTATCAAATGTTTATCGAAACCTAAAACGGTTAAATACTTTAAGATTAAGACAATAATGACAGTGAAAAAATTTAAAATGAAATAACATCGAAAGCAAATGTTTCATACTACGAGCTTAGCGGATAGTTTCACAACAATATGAACTAAATCTCTGATTTGATTGCTGTTCCTCTGGTCAATCATGATGCTATATCACACACAAAATCTCTTGCACTTATTTCTTATATACATGTACAAATATACATTAATGATATATAAACGCCTATACAATCGACAATGTTCATATCTTTAATTTCATCTTTTTATTTAATGTAATTTTTTTTAAATGATATGAATTTTATAAAACAAAAATCAAGAATAAGTATCATTAAAACTTATTCGACAAAAAATAAATGAATATATAGACGTAAAAAGTGCGTCGGCCGGGAATCGAACCCGGATCGACCGCTTGGAAGGCGACCATGCTAACCGTTACACCACCGACGCATACACCTATACATGTACACAAATTTATTTAAATTTCATTCAAATCTAAAAACCGCTTCTAGTTAATTATTTGAAGATTAGAATTGTTATTTTTCAATCACAATACTCGATGTCTTGAATTACGAAAAAGCAATGGTTTTTAACGTTCCAGTAATATTCCATTAAGGTTTTTGTACTCTTAAACCTTCCACTTCCGGCAAAAATTCCAACATGGCCTCCAACTCGGGTGGCGATACAAACAACCAACAACAAGGTATGTTTTCTGTTCTCTTTTTTCAAATGTAAATGTTAACATTTTCTTCACTGGCAAATTTAAAAAAAAAGTAAATATTTGCCCCAACATTATTTAATAATTTCACGTTTGCGATAAAGAAACTTATATTAATGTCGTTTCTTTTACGGATTTTCTCTCTTTTTAACTGCTTATTTCTTAATCAAACGTTTAATGGCGGGATTATAAATAGATAATGATAGATTTTACAGAATTGAATGAGTTATTATAATGAAGATTTCTAGAAATTATGTGACAGTTCGGTCGTCATTTCTGAATATTACACGAGTGGGTCTAGATCTAATTTAATTTAAAACAATTTTGGTGTACCTAACAATTTCTGTTCTTTTTATTCGTACTTGAACTATTGTTGATAATATGTAAAATAAATATTTATTCAACGTGTGTAGAACTTTCCTGTCTTTAAACAGGAGACGTAAGAAAACATAACTTTTTAAGCAAGGTGCGTACTCGCGTGTAATGTTACCTGAATGGAACAGACTTCTCACTTCCGGTCTAACTTGCTGTGACACGCGCGTCGTTGACAACAGTTAAAAGGTTTGAAACCATTTTGCCACTTCAGATTAGAAAAAGGAGAACGGTGTAAAAGACGTCATTTTCACTGACAGTTTCTGTGTGTCAAAACGAGAAAATGAGTGTTTGCATGTGTAAGTTTCATTTTAGAAGTTATAATACTGTTTAAACAGTATTTTGGGATTTCATCACTGACCATAAATAAGATTCAAATTTTACATTTATTCAAGAATCGTTTCAGACTTAGCAATTTTATTCATGATCTCATTTGTCTTAACATAGGAATTCTACTTGATTACTGGATGTTTATGTTTTAATGGTTAGATTATAGTTAGATTTTCTGACTCACTATGACACCAAGTTGGACTGTGACTATCAGAAGCATAGGTCATATGTGTATCATGTCATATCACCTCTTTTAATGTTTATGGAAAAACTAATTTCTATTTGACTTGTACATGATTTTTCCATATTATCCAAAAGTTATTGAACTTTTTCTGGGAATAGGGTTTATCAGCATTTCACAGGATGCCCATGATGTTTTAAAATTTAAAAAAGGCAGTGTTTTATTCATTTCAAGAGTTTTTGTGCTACCAACATGGTTAAGGTACATTTAAAATTTCCGTACAAATTTAGCCTTTGCATTACTTGGTGTATAAGATTTAGGTAATTTTAATACTTTTAGCCACAGTGAATGTCAAAGAGGATAGCCATGTTTTTATTTTGCTATTTTGCCTGAATTTTGTAATATTATCTGTTTCAAAATTGCTGATGTTTTTTTTTTAATTTTCACTACACTTTACCCTAAATAGGTTTACAAAACATTTACAAATACAATTTGTATCATTATTCATTATTCATTATTCTTTTATTCATTGGTCATAGTAAGCATTTTTGTTTCTATACTTTCAGATGAAATAGAATCCATGGATTTTAGTTTCCATGAAGAAGACTTAGCTATATCATGGTATGTTAGGTTCTATATAAAGAACAGACTTAATATTTTAATTTATATTTTTTAAATTAGAGAGTTTTCATGAAAAAATACTGATAAAAGATAGAAAATCTTGATTAACAAAAACCAATTGTATTTTATTTACAGTTCTATGTAAGTGAATGGTCATATATAAATGCTTCAGTCTGGATACATGTTATATGAGAATCAGAAATGGGAAGTAACTGATAAACTTAGTAAACTGATTTATAGCTGGTAATATTTTGATGACAATAAGTTATATGGAGTAAATAATTTTCTATAAGAAACCTATATTGATAAATCTGTAGAACTTTTTTTTTTTTTTTTTTTTTTTTTTGGTCTTTTTGGCTTTTACTAAAATTGAATGAAATTTTAGCTTTGGGTATAACAACAGGTTCAAAAATAAAATCAACTTTTTGAGCACATGTTTTTAAAATGAGACAAAAAATTAGTAAAATTTTATCAGCTTAAAGCTGCATTAAGTTTTCCAAAGAAAAAAAAATAAAACGGTGCTAATCTAATAAATGATGTTCCTAATGAACAATGTTACATTTGGTTCAACGATAAAAGCTCGAATAAATACAGAAATTACAATATTTACCCAGCGAGATGCAGCATTTGGGATCTAATATTAAAACATGGTTACGTCATCAAAACCCGGGTCATTTAAACACAACTTTCAAAATGTTGAAATACGATAAATTAAACACAGAACTTCGTTGAATTTGTCATTTGTGACTTAGTAAGGGAAAAATAACACCGTTTCAAATACATCTGGACATTAATGAAGGATAATTAATGTAATCTGTCATGTTTCACTTTCGATTCTAGGCTTTTCCGTACATCCGTGCGCATGCTCCAAGCTCATATTACCATCGTAGAACACTGACCAACCGGTCAGAGGATTCCATTTATTTACAGCTAAAAGAAATGAAATTTTAGAAAATGAATGTCATGGATCGTGGTTAGAAGATGTGTACTTTTAAAAAAATATATTTTTAGAAAATCAAAAAAAAATTCAGAAATTTGGTAAACTTAATGCAGCTTTAACTGTATGTCTAATTGTACAATAATTTTGTTTCCTTTATTTTTCTGTTTGATAGTTCAAATGCAGTAGATGCTAAATTTGATATAACAATTGGACATATAGAAGATATTATAATGGGTAGGTATTTATTTTTTATTATTTTTTTTTACAATATATTCATATGTAAATATTACATCATAAAAATATTTGTTCAATTATACAAACAAGTATATCAAAGGTAGATTTTGAATGACTGAAGGTTACTTTATCTTGCTTTTAAAATATGCAATAAACTCCTTATGATTTTTGGTTTGTTGTTACCTTGTTTAACATTAAGTCAGCAATGTTTTAGCTATGCACAACAGTAACAAGTCATTTAATCTGTATGGATTAATCTGAGAACAAGTCTATTTAAGCTTGAGATGTATGTGTGTATTATGTGTTGTATTAGTGCACACTTGGTGACTTCTTGTTTTGGTGCTGGACTGTGGAGTCAGTAGATGTTTGTGTGTGTATTATGTGTTGTATTAGTGCACACTTGGTGACTTCTTGTTTTGGTGCTGGACTGTGGAGTCAGTAGATGTTTGTGTGTGTATTATGTGTTGTATTAGTGCACACTTGGTGACTTCTTGTTTTGGTGCTGAACTGTGGAGTCAGTAGATGTTTGTGTGTGTATTATGTGTTGTATAAGTGCACACTTGGTGACTTCTTGTTTTGGTGCTGGATTGTGGAGTCAGTAGATGTTTGTGTGTGTATTATGTGTTGTATTAGTGCACACTTGGTGACTTCTTGTTTTGGTGCTGGACTGTGGAGTCAGTAAATGTTTGTGTGTGTGTTATGTGTTGTATTAGTGCACACTTGTTGACTTCTTGTTTTGGTGCTGGATTGTGGAGTCAGTAGATGTTTGTGTGTGTGTTATGTGTTGTATTAGTGCACACTTGGTGACTTCTTGTTTTGGTGCTGGATTGTGGAGTCAGTAGATGTTTGTGTGTGTATTATGTGTTGTATTAGTGCACACTTGGTGACTTCTTGGTTTGGTGCTGGACTGTGGAGTCAGTAGATGTTTGTGTGTGTATTATGTGTTGTATTAGTGCACACTTGGTGACTTCTTGTTTTGGTGCTGGATTGTGGAGTCAGTAGATGTTTGTGTGTGTATTATGTGTTGTATTAGTGCACACTTGGTGACTTCTTGTTTTGGTGCTGAACTGTGGAGTCAGTAGATGTTTGTGTGTGTATTATGTGTTGTATTAGTGCACACTTGGTGACTTCTTGTTTTGGTGCTGGACTGTGGAGTCAGTAGATGTTTGTGTGTGTGTTATGTGTTGTATTAGTGCACACTTGGTGACTTCTTGTTTTGGTGCTGGATTGTGGAGTCAGTAGATGTTTGTGTGTGTGTTATGTGTTGTATTAGTGCACACTTGGTGACTTCTTGTTTTGGTGCTGGATTGTGGAGTCAGTAGATGTTTGTGTGTGTATTATGTGTTGTATTAGTGCACACTTGGTGACTTCTTGTTTTGGTGCTGGACTGTGGAGTCAGTAGTTTGTGTGTGTATTATGTGTTGTATTAGTGCACACTTGGTGACTTCTTGTTTTGGTGCTGGATTGTGGAGTCAGTAGATGTTTGTGTGTGTATTATGTGTTGTATTAGTGCACACTTGGTGACTTCTTGTTTTGGTGCTGAACTGTGGAGTCAGTAGATGTTTGTGTGTGTATTATGTGTTGTATTAGTGCACACTTGGTGACTTCTTGTTTTGGTGCTGAACTGTGGAGTCAGTAGATGTTTGTGTGTGTATTATGTGTTGTATTAGTGCACACTTGTTGACGTCTTGTTTTGGTGCTGGATTGTGGAGTCAGTAGATGTTTGTGTGTGTATTATGTGTTGTATTAGTGCACACTTGGTGACTTCTTGTTTTGGTGCTGGATTGTGGAGTCAGTAGATGGCAGAAAAGCATGCCACTCCCCAGTCACACTGTTCTGACCTCGGGGTCAGTTGATCAAAACTTGAATAGTTTAATTAATTGAAAAGTAAATAAGTTTCTGTCAAACTAAAGCAAACATTCAAATTACCTGTTTGATAATGATGCTGTTGATTTTAATGATGCTTTGACTTAAGTTAATAATTTATCACATTGAGCAAACTTTGAAAAGCTGGTCCCAGGTGAACTAGTCCATACTTTGTCCTCATTATTCCTAGCTCTAGGAAGCCAGCTATCTCATTTGAATGACTTAACTGAAGGTATTACCCAAATAATGAAATATGGTGTTCACTCCTTTACTTCCACATCTATGGATGGATTTTGATGAAACTTGGCAAAAATGTATATCAATATGAGAAGGTTTGTTGCACACTGAATTTTAGTGTGTAAGTCAATGATCAGGTAACAAGTTCAAAATAAGTAACCACAATGTTCTTGACAGAGGGTATTTTTTGTCAGAAGACTGTTATGGTGTGTTTGGTCAATCCCTTCAATCCGTTTTTTAATCCATCATACTCATTTTAAAAAAACTATTGTTTTTCTAAGCTTAGATATGTCGATATGGGAGGATTTTTTTCAGTTAATACATATTGAAAAATTGGATAATGCATATATGTTTTAATCATTTTAATTTTTTTTCTTAACAGAAGAAGACTTCCAATCCACACAAAATGAATTCTTAGAGAAATATTATCAAGAATTTGATGACTCAGAAGAAAATAAGTTTATATATACAGATATTCACAGGGAATATGTAAGCATCCATTTACATGTACTGCATTTTTGCATACAGAAAAACTGACAATTCATGGGGTTAAGTTTAACAATTTGAATAACCTTAAGTTTTCCATGCATTCAAGAAAATGATGTTCCAAAATTTTATTTCATGTTGAAAGCTCTTTTAAGGCTTGTTTAAAACATTTGAATTTGAACTAAAACCAAACAATTAAATGTCAGGTAACAGTTGTTGCTGTTACTTACACCGAATTGTGACTTTATTTGACATAACTTTTAATCATACATATTTTATTGTATCCAGAAATTGCAAGTCAATGCTGGTTATAATTATATCCTTGTCCTACTGACGATGGTTGGACCACAAGATAGGTCATTCTTGTATTGTTTTTCAAAATCACTTTTAACCAAGGACAAGTTAACTGATAAGTCAGTTTTATCATGGATATTGGCCATATAAGGATATCATGTAATGTACTTAAATGTATATCATAAATTAATATGAATTAAAATGGTTAAAATAGAGATTTAATTTGGTTGAATCATCAAATACATGTTACTGTACAGTAAAATGTTTTTATTTACAGTATCTCATCTCTTTAAGAATAAAGTAGTGTTACATGTATTTCCTTTTTTCTTTTTAGATAAATTTGATTGAGAAGTACTTGGAAAATGAATTGACGAAAAGAATGCCAGGATTTTCTATGGATGAATTCACAAAACTAGTCTTGTAAGTTCTGTAAACTTTAGGTTGTTATGATAGTTAATGATGAAATGTTCTGGATATGTAATTATCATTTTAGAAATGCGCAGAATTCTTTAAACTCTCTTAGAGTCATCATTCTGGATACATAAAAGTATGTTGATCTAATTATCTAGAAATAATGATGTAACACTACAATACGACACTTCATTGATCTTAATGAAATTAAACTGCATTTCTCTTGATGTGCAGTTTTTAAAACACTGTGGTGATTTTTAAAATTTAATTTGAATTTGACCATTTAGAGTTACATGTCAGTAACCCGATTACAATCCAAACATTTTGTTATTGAATATATCATCTCCTATTTAGATTCTTCAGAGATTTCAGATTAGATTGATATTGCCATTTAAAACTCAACTGCTCATGTCAAGTTAGTACTTTAACATGTACTTTTTTTTAATAATTTCAGAGAAAGAAAAAATGAACTAGAAGGAGAAATATTTGAGATGCTACTTACATTTAGTGACTTTTTAGCTTTTAAAGAAATGTTTTTAGATTATAAAGCGGTGAGTATGTCATTCAATCTTTATTTTTGTTTTATTCAGTTGTTGATAAGTGCAAAGAAGACATCTTGTAGTATTATTACAATACTTATCTTAATTCTGACCCTGTTTTGATATTTTTTTTTTGTGTATTTTTTAGATATTGAATATTATTACAAAAAGGTTCAAATTACATGTATTGCTAAGTTCTGAAACATTCTTATTGTAACTGTAATGTAAATGTGATTGTATCCAGTAGAAATTAGTCGAAATCTCATAGAAATTTATCTTTTTCTCTAAATTGTATTTTTAAATTATTATTATTATTATTATAAGTGATTATATCAGGAAGATCTCTAAATATGTTAACAATTACTTGCTGTTCATTGAACAAAGGTGTTCAAAGAATTATAATGGCCATGTGTTACAATACAATATTAACAAAAAAGACTTCTTCAGAAAATTATTAATCTACATTTTGTGAGAATAATTAAACAGAAAAGTTGCAGTAAATTATGAAATTGTTTTCTCGGGTTTGTTAATTAAAATGAATTTACTTTAAATTTGATAAAATCCCGTTATGGTAGCTTATTAAAATTCAAGCACACTGCCACTTGTAATTAGAATAATTAATTGTTTGGATTGAAAATAACAAGTAAGGAGATATTCAAACAAATAGATAAGAATATTTTAATCTGTATTTTAACACATTTATTTCTTCATCATAATTATAACCTATATTCATTTATAATGATCATTTGTTTCTTTTTTTTTTCAGGAAAAAGAAGGAAGAACTGTTGATTTAAGCAGTGGATTAACTGTTACATCTGTACATCAGGATGATGACATGTCAGACGATATGTCAGATTTTACAATAGGAAATACATTCTCATTGACTGGACATTCACTTAACAATGGTCAAAGTTCCTAGGACTTTGACAACTCTAGACAAAAATTTATAAATATATCACATCACATTCTCCTGGTTTTAAAACTTCCATTGTAACTATCAGTCACCATATCCACAAAGATGTTTTACAAAGTAAGTGTCAAAAGTTGTTGTCCGGTGTAGAATTTTAAACTTTTCACCAAAAGAAATATTCAAAATTCTGCACACGACATTATGAAAAGTAAAGCTATGTTTTTCCCTTATGACATATTACAACATAAAACTTCTTTTGTGAATATGGCTCTTTTTTTCTCTGGAAAAGTGAATCTAGATTTTTTTCAAATGATTGTTGGTTTGTCAAGCTTCAGATTTACCATGTGGCTTTGCCACATGAAAAAATTTCAAAGACTTGCCTTATTACATGCTGTACCATAAGGATTTTCATCTTGTCTTTATGAGCTAACAAATTATAAATCTAGATGTTACCAAAGTCAAAACCATTGATTCTCAACAAAAGATGCAAGAAATAAAATATGTCTAAAGGTACAAAAAATGGACAAGTTAAAGTGCTGTGTAACTGGTCAGCTGTAACATTGTGCATGTATATTGATGTGTAAGTGTTTGTATGGAGGGAGATAAGATGACTGTATTTACTGATGTTGTTGATGCATGCATTTGTTTGGTATTGTAATTTGATAGCTGTTTGTGTAGCATTTGGAGAACAGGTATTAGTACATTTAGGCCTACATTTTTGATGTATCTGTGTAATTTGCTCAAAACTTGTTCTTATATTGTGCCATTTATGATTAAGTAAATACCAATTAATCTAGAAAAAGTTTTACAGAAATTTTGCTTTAGTAATAGAATCACTACTTCAGAGAGTCAATCATTATTTTTAACCTATATAATATTAAATATGTAGCCTACTTCTATCAAAATTTATTTTCTGATACATAAATACTTGGAATTCTACTAGGTCATTGTTGTTAATATGTTGTATTTTTCCTCTTTTTTTATTGTTTGAGAAAAAACAAAAGGAAAAAAAAACATTCCAATATTTGTAAAAACATAAAAATATATAAATGAAATTTTACTAAAAGATTTGTGCTTTGATATTTGTTAAATTGGTATGCATAATTCAATCTGTACTCCAGGTTAGTGCAGTAACATAGAACTTTGAACTCTGACCTTTTCACTTGAGATTGCCCTGAATCCTATTTTGCTAGTTTTTTTTCTAAAGCACAAAATATTGTAAGTTTTTTTCCAAAGCACAAAAATCTTGTAATTCCGTCCATTTTTATTGCATACTTGTATGGTTTAAGTAAACTTTGTTGTAATCATTGAATGGGGAAGGTTTCATGTGATATAGTATTAGGACCCTTCCATGAAACTGATGATATCTATCGGAAATCTGCAGTTCTAACTTTATTTGCATAGAGGTGCATGCAATATACAACATCTGACAGAATTCTGCAGATTAAGTAAGCAGTCTTGATACAATATAACAAATATTCCTCTTTATAAAATCTAGATTTACTTTATACTTGTTTCATTTTGTTTTGTAATTTATTTTTTATATTTATATTTATACAAGTAGTAAATGTAACATATCTAGTGAATAACTACTTGTGTAGCTTTAAGTTGTATACTTTTTACTTTTTAAGTTGTGTATTTGGAGAGATGTGTGACAATGAATGGTGTATGGTTGGACAGTTTCGATTATGAAAAGTGGTATTAAATGTAACGCCCACACATTTATATTGCAAATAAAATATTTATACCTCAACATTATATTGATATTGTTATTTTTTGCCAAAAAGAAATTTTGGCTGATAGATCACCATTGTCCCAGTACTGGTACAAAGAGAAGGATAAGAGAAGTGTGTTCTGTAGCTGTGTATCTATTTGCTAACTCCCAGACACAGGGTTTTGTTTAAGACGATTGGGATTGTCAAATTTCAATGAGATAACTTGAAATACTTGATAACTTGAGATACTGCAGAATCATTTCATTGATAGTTTGACCCTTCACCATGAACTATTGCTTTTTTCAAGAATAATTTAATACTTTAAATGTATTGGCAATTATTGGGGTTCGAGTGATAAGTCAGGACAGAGTCTAATCGAGAATGTTACTCAAACCAATGTAATATGTGATTGCATTTATACATTTCTGCCAGCATCTTGATTATTTAAACCCCTCGGTTCATTTCACTGTTTATATCACTCAATAGCACTATGTTGTTATGTTATAATACTTTAATAAACAGAGTTGCTTTTAAAACAAAAAAAATTATTGACTGTACTACAGCCTGGCTGAAACCATTGTTTAGAAATTAATGACATAATATCGCTTAATTCTCTAATTTATATCAACAATTGTAAATCATTTACTGTAGGTAATTTGAATGATATCATTGTGGTAGTTTGTATTATCTGTCAGACGTTTAACATCAAAATTGTTCCCCATTGATTAACACGTTTAATACAACCTGCCAGGATAGTAATATTCATATTTCTCTAAGTAAAACAATTAACAGGGGATGATTTAAATGATGCAAGGTCATTGAAACAATGTAGGATTATCAGGATTGTACAAATGTATTTCCATGATAGTGTATTAAAATGTATTTAGTTTAAAAAATAACGCTAGTTATTTACAAGGGCTGTATAAACATTTCAGTGACATAGAGATCAAATCACTTAATGTAACAATAAAGTGATGGCTGCAACAAATCAAATGAATATATATTTTATGTATGGATGTATTGTAAGTCACATGATCTAAGATAATGTAAATTGATAAGGTTATTTAGGGTGGGTTATACTTACACAGAGATGGTCTAAGGTCATGGTGACCTGTTGCAGTTGTCTGACACTTCCCCATAACCACGTAACCGATAAAGTACAGCTTAATAGGAGTGTTCCTTAGTTAGCAAAAGCTTATTATAGTTTGTAAAATTGGTTGTCTTGCTCCTCATTCAAGGTAACAGACCTCAGTAAACATGTTCTCAATGCGATCAACCAAAGCGCCCGGACGCTTAAAACTTTATGTACAGCACAACTGCATGAAAAGAGAAATCAAAAAAGCAAAGTTGGTCAACTTTCTTCCGAAGCCAAAGTGAAAATAAATAGTAAAACTTCGAGTTTAAATGTAAAACTGAATTTTCATTTACTGCACTAACCATTGTATGGCGGTGACCAGTTGGTTGACCTTGATCTGTTTCAAGATAAAAGTGATATTTATAACATTACAATTACTAAACATATACATGTATTTATATTGTTGAAGATCACTGATTTTGTCGCCCAGTCAACGTACTTTTTGAAATGTGTAGCCATATACACTGATATATGCATGCCATAAAACTTTCAGATTTATATAAGATCTTATATAAATCTGAAAGTTTTATGGCATGCATATATATATATATATATATATATATATATATATATATATATATATATATATATATATATATATATATATATATGTAATGTATAAAATACCAGTGTATATGGTTACGAATTTTAAGACGTACGTTGACTGGACTTCAAAATTAGTGACCTTAAACAGTAAAGCCGTACATATCAAACTTCTGTTTGATAACAATACAAAAAATATTTTGAAAATTACTGCTAACTACATTAGAAATTGTATAGTAATAAGAAATACCAAAATCTGTTCATTAGAATAAACAATTTCCTTATTATTACCGCCTTGCAGGTTACATACTCGCTACACTTTTTGTGTATATTGTTTGAAGAGTTTGCAAATTTTTGTATTTTTCTCATCTTTCCTTGTAAATATTGTCATTTTATGTTAAATTAGATTGACATTTTATGTTTAGATTGTCATTTTATGTTTAATTAGATTGCCTTGATCAATTATTGTAATTGTATCCGTGCAATAAATAAATAAATAAATATTGTTATGCAATAAAAAGCTACGGATGATGAAGCAAAAGTACAAACACATATGGTTGACCTTGACCCTCAATAGCAAAAACTTTTAAAAATGAACAAAGAAAATGACGTAGAAGCTTGGAACTTCATATACATCAGTGACCTTAGTTTGTGAAGATGGTTTACCTTGACCTCCATTGATATTTACTGACACAGTAGCATCAAGCCGCATACCAATAACAAAAGTGCGCAAATACAACATTCAAAAATGATAGCTTAACATCGGTACAAAATAGTATTTAAAAATTTATATAGCGGCGTTTGATCTCGAAATGCCATTAAATTTTAACAAAAATTTGTATTAAAAATTGTGTATTACGTTTTAAGTTTTAATTCAATTTAAATACAAATTTTCTAGAAACCAAGAACAATTAGCTATTTCATCACGATGGGAAAATGTCATTACAAGTTAAATGATGTTTGACCAATCTTATCAACCTTTTATCGTCCTGAGTATACGTACTTACAGTTAAATTATTATTTTCTTAAGTGAGCACAATAGATAAGAATAAACTTGAATCTATCCACTTAAATATGGCTGACCTCAACACAAGACATTTCCATCCAGCAGACTATGTCATTTTTGTGTTGACTCTCGTCATTTCAGCAGCTATTGGAATTTTTTACGCATGGAGGGACAAAAAACGTCAAAATACTTCCGAGTTTTTGCTTGGAGGAAGAAACATGTCTATATTACCAGTGACGTTATCACTAATGGCCAGTTTTCTTTCAGCTGTTCTAGTTTTAGGTGTACCAACAGAAATTTTTTACCATGGGACAATGTATTGGTTGATTTCGTTTTCAAACATCTTTACGTTTCCAATAGCTGCGCATGCATTCCTTCCAGTGTTCCATCGACTTGAACTTACCAGTGCCTATGAGGTAAGCTAGCCCCCCCCCCCCCCCAAAAAAAAAAAAAAAAAAAAAAAAAAACTGAAGTCGTAACATTTTATATTTCAATTCCATGACTAAATCAACTTCATTTTAATTGACACAAATGCATTATTTTTTCAAATTATGGTTGCCATAGTTAATCCTTAACAAGTACTGAGTTTATTGTGCAATATTTTAATTTTTTATTCAAATGATGCCAATATTTTTTTTTCGTTTAGTAGTTAAATATATGCACATAGACTTAAAGACCTGTTAAATTATATATATATATATATATATATATATATATATATATATATATATATATATATATATATAATTATAAGAACGTATTTATCAAGTTCGTTCTTATAAAATGTGATCGATACTGCAGACCTTTCCCTTTGAATTTTGTCGACATCCTATGTTCGAGTTTGGTTTGATATATCGTATTTTTTCCATTTCTGACAGTATTTAGAACTCCGTTTCAACAAAACAATCAGAATTATAGGTTGCTGTGTGTTCCAATTACAAATGGTAAGTTTGACATTCGACATTTAACATGATGATATATTTGATATTAATATTTATATAAAAAGTCAATATAAATTAAAATTATTGATCAAATCTTCACCAGTAAATTTGTTTTTTTTTACCTTTGTAAGTGATTATAAAGGACGGGTTTTATTTCCTGACTCGAAAACTGGGTATTGAAGGTTTTATTTTGAAATTTCTGATGGAATATTTGTAATAAGCTGATAAAACACATGCTTTGTAACAGCCAATGTTATAAAAACACGAAATCACAAACGAACGAAACGAGACAAACATTTTGATAAATACACGATCTTACTATTTTTTTAATTAATTTTATTGAAAGTATTTATACTCCTTGTATTTTAGATTACTTTTAATCATAGCTTATTTTTCAAACATTTGTTCTCTTTGACAGTATGATATTTTGATATTTGTTTTTATTCCTTCAGGAATCTTTTATTCACCTGTCACTCTTATCGTCTCTTTTTATGTCAATGAATTTGTACTATGACTTCAAGTAAGATTGAAATAATATAAATTATAATTAACTGTTGTAGATATTGTATATGGCAGTTGTTCTGTATGCTCCAGCTCTTGCTTTGAATCAAGGTATATATATACAAATGTACATATAGAGATGCTGGAAATGTTTTTAAATTAAAATTTTAATTCGTATCTAATGAAACTGAGGTGAAATATTGGCCATTAAGTAAACATTATATCGTGGTCAATAATTTTTCAATGGGTTTCCATAACTCCTAGGAAAATTGGAATAATTGTTTTTTTCTAAAGAAATTTAAATTGACCACTTAAAGAAATATGTTTTACTTAAGTTTGGAACTCGGTTCTTAAGGCCTTCACCGTAATGTTTAACGATTACCATATTAAACAAATCTTTAGATGTTTGATTTTCCAAAACGATTGCCTTTATCATTCCAGGCAACCGAAAGTTAAAACACACACACACACACACACACACACACACACACACACACGTTGTCCATCCAAAGTAGGTTTTATTAGCAATTCTCGTGAATAGAATGAGATTTGTTCGAGAAGATCCTTGGCTATTGTAGATTAAAAGTTGCGTATAACATGACAGTCTGAGAGCCACGGTGGTCGTCTATTTTCAAAGGATTGATTTGTAACGCTGATACTACCACAGGCATTAAATTTAGGCCGATTTTTTAAAATGTTCCGTGAAGGTGCTTTGATGTTTTTAAAAAACCGTAGATATTTAGCTGTCACATATTTATTTTATAAACCGGTTTAGTTCAAGATGCACATGCATAGACATTTAACATTTCTAAGCCTTTTTTTTTTTTGAGAAAATGTTTTGTTGACCAAATTTTTAAAGAGAGGTAGTCAAAATTTAATTATTTATCGTCTCATTTAAACAGCTAAACTCAGCCGTATTAAATAATATATTGTTCGAAAGATTCTTGATTAATGCAGATTCAAAATAATGCATGTAATGGCTATTTAAAATTTAAAAGCAATAAACTACCAGTTGAAAGATAAAGACACAATAGGTTCTCTTGTTTGGATGTTTTTGTATCTGTTATTGCTAAGTATATCTTGTTAATCTACAAAGCTTTTATAACAGGTGTCTAAACTTTATTTCAGTAATGGGTATAAATATATACATTTCAATACTAGTGATTGGATTAGTGTGTACCTTCTATACGGCTATTGTGAGTAAAATCCTTTACCTTCTTGTTTAAATTTTGTTTTTTTTCTACGAAAATTCAAATTCAAATTTATATTACTAAACCATCATAAAACCAGCTTCGTATGTCATTGAAATTTTATCGAACCTCGACAGACTTCAAAGAAGTATTTTATGTATTAAGTACATTGAAGATTCTTGTAAAGCAGTAATACGATAAAAGAAAATGTTTTTGTTGTAACTTTACTGATACAATGACATTTATTGGTAGCAGTGAACTATGCTACATTAACCTTTCTGTACTATGTATGGTATATCATAATTCTTTATATATTTTAACGCTCTAAGTAGTTTTAAGATTCTCGATGGACAAAGGGTCTAAAGCATCACTTTGAAGATTACACGAGGAAATTTTTAATGCCTGTGTTCGAATCCATTTCTTGAGTGGTTCCTAGTGTGATCTCTTTATGAAGTTTGTCAATTTTCGTCATGTATTCAGGTGGTTAATTCATTTTCCTTGTATTGATCTAACCATTTTTAGTCGAAGAATCTTAATTGGTGCATAAAACAATTACTGCATTTACTTCTTAAGCACCTCAAGGTATTTTTGGTAAAAAACACACAACTGCCTGTTTTTGACAGATAGAGTTATACAAATATAAAACGTGATATTGATGGGCTTCTAATACATCCACTCAATCTAAGTCGAATTGCTTTATAAAATCAATACTCTTTATACCACTTTAATGTAATCTTGTCGTGCTATTAGTAAATGTTTTAATTCATTAGAAATCAGAAATGTCAGGAAAAATTTCTGTACAACAACCTTTAGGTATGTAAACAAGTGTTAATCATCAATCGGGGAAATGCGTGCTTTGAACATATAACTGTACCATGTGTTACTAAATGGTTGAGATGAAGGTGCTTAGATGATGGAATTTACTGCGTCTAAAAGAAGACATATAAAATTTGAAAAATAAAGAATTTGCAATAAATATTGAAAGACGCGATATTGTAAGGCTTATTTGGATTATATTCCCTATTGAAATATAATCATAGCCGATTCCATGTTTCCAAGATGGACGTCAAAAACAAAAATCACTGACGATGTTATTAAAATTCAATAAATGGATTTATTATTATTATTTCTATTATACTTTTGTACTAAATAGTATGATAAACATCAAATCTTAAGTTAAAACATAATATTAACATAGAAAATAAATACGTCAGTGATCAATATAAAAGGTACGCAGCATGTCCAGTGTGCTCGGAGATAACTAATAATTCTAAATATTTATACTGATTACTAAAATCCGCACCTTGCTTTTTATAATGAATCTAAATAAATACTATTGATCTTCTTAATATTTACGTCTGTATAGAATGACGGTCAGAAGTTATCTGCCATGTTTGAACGCTGCGCGCCTTTTATACTGTTATGACGTATGCTGTCATGTGACCAAACTAACCAATCATACGCCTGTGCGGCAACTCTCATCCAATGAAATGCTTGTACGGCGCCTCTCACTCTCCGTACAAAATCCTCTCAATCCGCTCCGCCGTACAACTCTCGCACAACACATAGAAAATGGGAAATTAAACATGTTAAAATATAATAATTCAATTGTGAGGAATATTACTTTACAAATATACAATAAGAACTACAACAGTTTAATGACAGAATGCATTAAAATGGTTATGGTAAGTAGAAATTAATAATAAAGTGGGCTGAGGCGAGGTGGGACATCCAAGATGGAGCAACAGCAAGTAAGTAACATTTTTACTATTTTACTACAATTAACAGGTCTGGAGCTACTAATTAGTTATAAAACAACATAAAATATATGAATAATGTGAGTTTGTCAAAATACGAGCTTTAAAGTGATGTAAAATTGCTAAAATACTAAATACGAAACTAAAAACATAGCTTCGCACGGCAAGTTGCGAACTTGTAAACATGAATAGTCGGTGCAAAACAGACCTTAAAAAATGATATAAATATCATATTAACGAGTAGATATTGTTAAGATTATGAAACAAGTAAGTTCAGATATACAATTAAATGTGTTCCATACATCTACATTTAATTTACAAGGAATTATTTATTCAATGACATGAAAAACAGCAGCGGCACCATGCCATGTCTACCTTCAAAAGCATGTAAAATGGCAGTTGACAATTTAACATTTCAATAATTAGCGTGAATAGACATTTATTAAACATTTGCGAACACATAATAAGATAAAATATGACTATATTATAATTACAATAAGAAAAGAATGGTTCAACTACTCAACATCGCTTTCACACCCTGACATCCACAACAGATACACACACTGTTGGCCACAGTACAAATAAAATTTAAATATAAATTAGGACATTTCAGTTATGTAATGTCACTTGTATTACACTTCCCCCTCCCTTGTTAAATGAAAGTCCCAGTTCATATTAAGTTATATCAAGCATATAAGCATAATTATTAATATACTTATGCAATAAAAATTAATATCTTTGTATTAGGTATAAGAATTGTCTCTGTTTTCAATGCCCACTATATAAAATGATAACATATATTATATTTATGATATTGTTATTAGTTTTGTAGTTTAGGCAAAAGTCCACATTTGAACACGGAGTCTTTCTCTTTAAAGATCCACTGTTTGTTACTCCAAAGATACAGTTCATAGCACAAGATGCACTGTTCATACATGGTAGATACAGAGAGTCCATGGTATAAATCATATAGTCCAAAATGCAAGTCTGTAGGGTCCAATGATCAGAATATTATAGTCCACAGCACAATAAGTATACGTTTTATATAATTCACTAGTAATTCAGTCCATTATAAGAATATCCACATTCCATTAAGTGTGGTCCACAAGTCTTCTGGTTTAAAGTTATCAACATAAAATATTCTGTAAAATATTGTTCATCTAATTATAATCTGGTTTGCATTGCACAGAGTCCATCATGGAAATTAATGTTCGTTAACAGTTCATTGGCATTTAACAAAGGTTATCATCATATGATAACATGATTAGAATAACTTGTCCAAAATATTATAATGAGTCCTATAAGAAAATGGAGATGTCCTGTTTTCTGAAGTATGAATTAAATATTGCACTAAAAATTTTAAAAGTTTGTTATTGTTAAACTTTTAATACATGTGATTTAAGCTTCTGCCTCAAGTCTTATTGGAATTTTCTTAACATCAATCTTGGCAATGTATTCATCACAGCTTCTGTCCCTTTTTGAAGTGCCTTGTGTTATTACTTCAAGTAATTTGATATTAACACCATCTGATGTTTCTACTTTACACATTTCTTTTAGGGATTGGTATAGATAGAATCTGGATTTACTGTTGATTTCAGATTTCCTGACCCTTAGGTGGGATGTTCCAGGCAAAGCTAAGAAATTATATCTGTCAAGCAAAGTTGATCGATCGGGGATTACAATGGAGCCTACACATTTGATATTTTCAAGTGTCATAGCGGCATATTCCCAAGCAAGAAGACGACGATCTGGGGTCATTTTCCTCCAGCCTACTGGTGGCCATTTCAAAACAAGAGGTGTAGAAATTAGTGTAACGACCTCATCTTCATTCCATTGTCTTCTTGCTGGGGGAAAAAGCGGCATACATCCTCTAGCCAACAAGTTCCTGGCACGATCTTGTATCTCTTTTGTGGATTTGCTAATATGTTGTTGAGGTGGATTTAATTCTGAAGACTGTGGCTTAATTGATGTTACTTCAGTAGAATTTGCTGATGAAATTGTTGATTGTAATTTGGGGGTTGATCTACTGGATACTGTGTATGATGAATTTGGTGATGAAACAGATGGTTTAGTGCTGTTGGTTTTAAAAAGAGATGGAGATGGATGATGTTTGCTGAAATCTGTAGTGGTTGGTTTTGTCAGTGAGATGGATGAGATGCTGAAGTTAGAAATTGGAGTTGTTGGTCTCTCTGAAATATCGAAAATATCTGGTTCATCTGCTGGTGTTGGTGATATAACTCTGGGCTTTTTATGAGGTGGCTCAGGTTGAACAACGAAACTCGGACGTCCCATCAAAATTTTTAATATGTCAGGGTGGACTCCTAAAATTGATGTAATTCCTGATATGACACTCTTCTTTTGGACTTCAGACATCTCGATGAAACTCTTTGTATCCATCGGTTCTTTTGTGGCAGTGGTCATTCTGCGAACAAGTGATTGTAATGTTTTAGGGTATATTTGTGGCTGTAAATGAACAGAATATGTTAACGATCCACATTGGACTTCTGCAGTTGGTGATAAAGGATGTAAAACTATATTGTTGATGTTAAAAGGATCTATAGATGGAGTGTCAGGATCATAAATTGGATCTCCCTCATATACAGGTACAAAAGCTGACTCTGGGGTCAAGGATCTAATCCTGATGTTGTCCCAGCCATTCATCCATTCGGTCTTTGATTTTGATGATGACTTACAAGTCCTTAACCAGTCTAACACAGTGCCTCTGGCTTTTATGGCTTCAACTGAATGGCGATCAGTCGGTTCACATATCTTAGAATAATCAGAGGGCTTTAGACTCAGCCAGAAACAGTTGCGTTCAGAGAGGAAGTTAGTTGGTAGTGGCTTAACATCTCTTTGGTGCCTTTTATCTGCATGAACCTTCAGATCGCTTGCTTTAGTAAATGTCCTTTCTTCTGGGCAAAATGGACATAACACTGTCATTGCTGCGTGTGGCCTTGGAATAACATGGTTCTTTAAATCTCTTCTTGTTTTAAAAGACTCAGGACATAACCAGCACATATACATTCTATAATAAAAAGAAAAGGAAATCATCTGTTAAATTTGTGGCTCATAGGACAAACATGGCTCATTTGGAAATCAAAAGGAATCATATGACATATGATGAACTTTGACTTGCAAGAATTGCAGCATCATTAACTGGTTTGGCATTGGAAGACTGTAACTGTTATAATTTTATTTTATAATAAAATTATCAAACTTAGATCATGCTTTACTTCTGGATTAAGTTGCATGCAATCAGGCTGTATGCTTATCATTTACATATTTGTTCATTAATATTTTCAATCATTGGATAGTGGTTTAGTACTTTTATTTTACACATGGAAATCAAATATTTTGGTTAAGGCACTGGCTAGCATTAAACGTCTCGGAACTTTATTACACATAAACAGGAACAAGTACATTTTATGGAAACCAGCAAGATTGTCGTAGATTTATATGTTGTACATTAATGCCTACTACTTGTTTAGGCAAACACTCCACATGGTAAGTCCATCTGGTTATTGGCAAAAACTGTGGAAACCAAAGTTTTAATAATAAATTATAAAAATTTATGTTCCCAGCGAGAACATGAAATAGCTGACTTCTTCAGCTCACTAACTACCACCACCACCACATCAGATGGGCTCCAAGGGTGATCAGTCCTGGTCCCAACTCACAAAAATCAACATCTCTAGCCCAACATTATCAACTAGTGTGGCCATAACTAGTTTTTTTCCAGATAAAAACTTTAATTAAAAATAAGGTTTGGTTGGTTTCCACAAGTTTTGTCTTTCCATTTGGCAACACATTCATGCTTTAACCACTGGCTTCATAAAACAATTTATGCATCTTATTATAACTGTGAGGTAGTGTTGAGAACTTTGGCGAACCATGCAGGGCGGTGCGTACCAGCATATGGCATTAGACGGTCAATATGGTAGGCTTTAGAGGGCAGTTTAAAAGATCTCTTAACAAAATATGTCGTGTCATTTATTTTCTTTGTAACAAGATATGGACCCTTCCATTTTGAGGTTAGTTTTTGACAGACACCAACTTTTCTGGAATTGTCATATAACCAAACAGCTTGTCCAACATTTAGTGTTACTTTCTTTGCTCTTATGTCATAATGGCGTTTTTGGTAATCAGAGTTTGACTTCAGGTGTTTACGTGCTTCGTCATGGGCTTGCGTCATTCGCTTTTGAAGTGTGTAAACATAGTCATCTAAATCATTGTCTACGGGTACTGTGGGTGGTTTACCAACTATGGCTTCCATTGGTAGTGTGACATTCCTACCAAGCATCATAAGGTTTGGGGACTTTTTAGTACTAGAGTGAACTGAGGACCTATATGCCATCATAATTTGTGGTAAAATTTCATCCCAACATTTTTGGTTCTTTTCACAATACATGGTTAACATAGTTGTCAGAGTTCGGTTGAACCTCTCAACATTCCCATTGCATTGAGGCCTCATACTAGTTGTTCTAGTTTTATCTATTTTCAGGAAGGAACCCATCTGTTTAAAGGCTTTAGACTCGAAGTTAGAACCTTGGTCAGAGTGCAGTTGCAATGGTGTACCAAACCTACATACAAATTCATTCACAAATGCTTTCATTACAGTATTTGTTTCTTGATCCGGGATAGGAATGGCTTCAGTCCACTTAGTGAAACAATCACACATTACAAGTATGAACTTGTTTCCTTGTTCAGTTTTTGGTAATGGTCCTAATATGTCAATTGCAATGCGTTCCATTGGCTCACCAACAAGGTACTGACCTAGAGGTGCACGATTAGTTTTGGCTGTCTTTCTAGCGGAACATTTGTCACAGGACCGACAGTATTGTTTAATGTCATCTTTCATAGTAGGCCAATAAAAAGATTGTTGTATACGTCCTTGCATCTTTTCTGTTCCTAGGTGTGCTGCTGTAGGAATATCATGAAAGTTATGAAGTACATCAGGGCGCATTGATTTAGGAACTACTACTTGGTACTGGCAAGTCATCTCATCTTTCAGGTACTTCCTGTAGAGGGCACCGTGTTTGACTTCCAGCTGGTCCCATTGTTGCCATAAAGTTTTATATGTTGATGTTCTGCTAGAAATTTTATCCCATTCGGGCCTTGCACTGTTTTCTTCTATGTTAACTAAGAGTGGAGAAATATCTGGGTCTTCCAGTTGATTTTGTCTTATGTTTTGTAACTCCCAACCATGCAGGATAACTCCGTTTGATTGATCGGTTATGGTTTCAGATATAGCTTCTCTATGACTACGAGTGGTAGCTCTCACTGTTATATCGGTTTCGGTGTTCAGTGGTATTGTTTCTTCATATTCATTTGATTCTTCATCTGAGTCATTTTCATTATTGTGTTTTTCTTGTCTAGCACAAACTGAACATGGATGTCTGGACATAGCATCTGCATTGGAATGGCTCTTGCCTGCTCTATGCGTTACTGTTATGTTATATGTTCCTAATTCTTGGATCCACCTTGCCATTTGTCCTGTGGGTGTTTTCAGATTCCTCATCCAGCTTACTGCAGCATTGTCAGTTCTTAGGATAACTTCTTGTCCATACAGGTATGAGTGAAAGTTTTTCAGTGCAACAATAGCTGCAAGTAGTTCCTTTCTGGTTATACAGTATCGCTGTTCATGTTTATTTATGGATTTACTCATGTATGCTATAACTCGCTCACTACCATCTTGTATTTGGGATAGGACAGCACCTACAGCTCTATCTGATGCATCTGTGTCAAGGATAAATGGAAGGTTTGGCAGTGGATAGCCTAGTATAGGTGATTTAGTTAATTCTGCTTTAAGGGTCTCAAATGCATCTTGACACTCATTGCTCCACTTCATTTTTACTCCTTTCTCACATAATTTATGTAACGGCTTTGCTATTTGTGCAAAATTCTTAACAAAACGACGGTAATAAGAGCACAATCCAAGAAAGCTTTTGACCTGTCTTGGTGTCTTAGGAACTGGCCATGATTTCACAGCTTCAATTTTGCTAGAATCTGTTTTTATGCCATTTTTAGAAACTATATGACCTAAAAACTTAATTTCTTTCTGGAAAAACTGGCATTTAGATGGTTTAAGCTTCAGGTTAGCTTCAGACAGTCTATGGAATATATTGGCTAGTCTTTTGAGACCTTCAGGAAATGTTGAGCACGGGGATATTATGTCGTCCATGTAGATTAGTAATTCTGCCCATTGTAGGCCTCGCAAAACATTTTCCATGAGTCGCTCAAAGGTTGAAGGCGAGTTTGCTAATCCGAAAGGCATTACAGTAAACTGGAATAACCCTAGTGTTGTGGCAAACGCAGTTTTCTCTTTGTCTTTGGGGTCCATTTTTATTTGCCAGAATCCGGAATTCAAGTCCATAGAGCTAAACCACTTTGCTCCGGCGAGTGAATCTAAGCAATCATCCACTCTTGGAAGAGGGTAAGCATCTTTGACTGTGACCTCATTGACCTTGCGATAATCCACGCAGAACCTAATGCTACCATCTTTCTTGGTGACGAGAACAATTGGGGAAGCCCATGCACTTGCAGATGGCTCTATTATACCTCTTTCTAACATTTTATTTATTTCATTGACTTCGGCTTCTCGTTTTCCTATTGGTTGTCGTCTTGGGGGTTGACGAATAGGGGTCGCTACTCCAGTGTTTATTTTGTGAGTTACCCTGTCAGTGCAACCTATGTCTTCTGATGACTTTGAAAATACAGTTTGATATTTAATTAAAAGTTGTTTTAGTTCATTAGATTGATCCTCATCTAGGTTGATTGCACTTCTATGAAACAAATCTTGCAGAAATTCTGGTAAGGTTTCTCTGTTACCAGTAGCTTGGAAATCTAAATTGGTCTTGCAAACCCTGTGTATTGTATCTTTTGACTGGTCTATGTATGGTTCACAATTGGCTATGACAGTGTTTGCTTGTAAGGTAATAGGGGAATCACTATGGTTTGTAACATTGACAACTTGCTTCTCTGAGTTAACATTCATGACACCTGGAGTAAGATACAAATCATCAAATAACTTGGTCTGTTCAACATACACAGAGTCAGTCATGTGTTTTGATTCTGGTATTTCAACTGATATCCAGCATCCTGAATGTGCTGGAATACTGGTTGACCTTCTAACTTGGACTCGTCCTATCATTGTGGCACTTCCTCCAGTAAAACATCTGATTTCAACATCATCTGTTTGAAGCACCATGTGTTTGTAATTGATTTTATTGACATACTTTAGTAGAAAATCCTGGCCTAATATACCATCGCAATTAATGTCGCAGACAATAAAATTTTGTTCATAATATCTACCACCTAAACAAATTTCAAAGTTGGCGTAACCATGGGATTGTATTTTGTGACCATTCACATCACGAACTGACGTTTCTGTTTTATTAAGAATTGGTCTTTCTTTCTGAGACAATCTTTCATATGTCTTGTAAGAAAGGATTGATGCTGTAGAACCACTGTCTATTAATAGGGAAATTGAAACGTTACATATTTCACTTTTTGTATAAAAACCATTGTCCCATTGGCAGTTAATATCCCCCATGTGACCTGTACGGATAGTGGCATTACCGTGATTATTAGTAGTATTTACAGGCCTGCTGTCTCCCACCGATTCTCGGCCTAATGAAGCGGCGGGTTTTCGTTTCCCGCTTCATTATTTTCTCTTACTTGGCTACGGATGTTTTTGGCAGGTGTGTCATCTTTCTCATTTTGGCATTTCAGGTATGTTGGGCATTCTCTGAAGAAATGATCTGGAGAACGGCAGATGTAACATGTCCTCTTCAACTGTGCCTGTTCTGTGTATTTTTGCATATTTCTGTAAGGTTTCTTCATACTCTCTTCTAAACGCTCTAACCTCACTACCAACTCTTTCATAGTTTCACCGAAACTGCTATTATAAGGTTTTCTGTCATGCTGTTGATATGATCTACTGTAGTTACTGTTCTTGGGGTTCGAGACTTGGTCTGGTTTTACCATTCTAATTTGTGACCTTTTTTTGTCAAATGGCTCGCCAATCAATCCTTCATACTGCTCTATTACATCGACAGCTTCTGGAATACTTTTGCAGTCTTTGTCAACACAACGGACTTTTAATTCTAAGGGAATAATCTTATAAAGTTGGTTAAGGGCTAGAAACTCCTGCGCCTGCTTGTCGAGTCCGACATATGCTTTCTGGGCAATCTGTCTGATATCATCCCCTAATGCTACTATTGACTCTCCTGGTTCTCTCTTTCTCTGTTCTAACTTAGTTAACCATTTATTCTGGTGTTTGGACACGCCAAATCTTAGACTTAATTTATTAGTTAAGGCGAAGTATGATCTCTTCTCTTCTCTAGATAGGCTCATATAATAATTTCTTGCTGGGCCACGTAAACTTGAGGCCAGAAATAGAACTTTCTGATTGTTATCCCACCCGTTTAATTCGGCACAATCTTCAAAATGTGACAAATACTCCTCCCATTGAGAAGGACCTTCATATGTATCTGGTCTTAATTGGGGTGCATTGCGGGCTACGGGAGTAGGCATTGCATACATTGGCCTTTCATTATTGTAGTTTTCACATTGTGCAGTTCTAGGTACCATAAACTCGGGTGCTATATTTGGTCTACGCCTTTGGCTAAGGTATGGCGGGTTATCATTTGGTATATGGTTTATATCAGTGCCTGTGTTGTCAGTATATTGGTTAAACTGTGGTATAAATCGAGGTGTAAACTCTTGTGGTATGCCGTATCTGTGCCTACTAACGGGATTGTAAGGGTTATCTATTTTTGTTCTGTCTGTGGAGGTGTCTGGATTGGCTACATTTGGGCTAAGTTGGGGTATATCGTCATTGGGAACAGTGTCAGCAGTAGTGTCACCCTGTCCAAGTTCTTGACACTCGGTCTCATATTCTTTATTAATTCTAATTTGGACCTCAGGGTCTGGGGATTGGTGTGCCATAGTTCTCAATTTCTCACTCTGTACTATAAATACAATGTAAGGTAATTTCTCGACCACACTGGACAAATCGTCTTGGAATGGAAAATGGATTCGTTTTGATACTAAATAGATTATAGTATCCCACTTCTGACACCAATTTGTAAGGCTTATTTGGATTATATTCCCTATTGAAATATAATCATAGCCGATTCCATGTTTCCA
The DNA here is from genome assembly GCA_029721355.1 of Tegillarca granosa. Taxonomy (NCBI): domain Eukaryota; kingdom Metazoa; phylum Mollusca; class Bivalvia; order Arcoida; family Arcidae; genus Tegillarca; species Tegillarca granosa. The sequence goes on from CM056603.1 coordinate 11,274,780, forward strand.
AGATGGACGTCAAAAACAAAAATCACTGACGATGTTATTAAAATTCAATAAATGGATTTATTATTATTATTTCTATTATACTTTTGTACTAAATAGTATGATAAACATCAAATCTTAAGTTAAAACATAATATTAACATAGAAAATAAATACGTCAGTGATCAATATAAAAGGTACGCAGCATGTCCAGTGTGCTCGGAGATAACTAATGATTCTAAATATTTATACTGATTACTAAAATCCGCACCTTGCTTTTTATAATGAATCTAAATAAACACTATTGATCTTCTTAATATTTACGTCTGTATAGAATGACGGTCAGAAGTTATCTGCCATGTTTGAACGCTGCGCGCCTTTTATACTGTTATGACGTATGCTGTCATGTGACCAAACTAACCAATCATACGCCTGTGCGGCAACTCTCATCCAATGAAATGCTTGTACGGCGCCTCTCACTCTCCGTACAAAATCCTCTCAATCCGCTCCGCCGTACAACTCTCGCACAACACATAGAAAATGGGAAATTAAACATGTTAAAATATAATAATTCAATTGTGAGGAATATTACTTTACAAATATACAATAAGAACTACAACAGTTTAATGACAGAATGCATTAAAATGGTTATGGTAAGTAGAAATTAATAATAAAGTGGGCTGAGGCGAGGTGGGACATCCAAGATGGAGCAACAGCAAGTAAGTAACATTTTTACTATTTTACTACAATTAACAGGTCTGGAGCTACTAATTAGTTATAAAACAACATAAAATATATGAATAATGTGAGTTTGTCAAAATACGAGCTTTAAAGTGATGTAAAATTGCTAAAATACTAAATACGAAACTAAAAACATAGCTTCGCACGGCAAGTTGCGAACTTGTAAACATGAATAGTCGGTGCAAAACAGACCTTAAAAATGATATAAATATCATATTAACGAGTAGATATTGTTAAGATTATGAAACAAGTAAGTTCAGATATACAATTAAATGTGTTCCATACATCTACATTTAATTTACAAGGAATTATTTATTCAATGACATGAAAAACAGCAGCGGCACCATGCCATGTCTACCTTCAAAAGCATGTAAAATGGCAGTTGACAATTTAACATTTCAATAATTAGCGTGAATAGACATTTATTAAACATTTGCGAACACATAATAAGATAAAATATGACTATATTATAATTACAATAAGAAAAGAATGGTTCAACTACTCAACATCGCTTTCACACCCTGACATCCACAACAGATACACACACTGTTGGCCACAGTACAAATAAAATTTAAATATAAATTAGGACATTTCAGTTATGTAATGTCACTTGTATTACAATATTGTTCTGTTTCTATTTTAGGGAGGGTTAAAGGCAGTGATGTGGACCGATGCATTTCAGATGGTTATAGTGTTTGTAGGATTATTGACACTTATTATAAAAACAACATTAGAAGAAGGAGGGTTTCAAACTATATGGGACAAAAGTTTAAAAGCTGGAAAGCTACAGGCAGACAAGTACAGTAAAACCTCTTTATAATGTCCATCTATAAAGTTACCAAAATAAAGGTCTTTAGGCGTCTCTTGTATTCGAGACTTCTTTACAATTGTCATCAAACTAATGATCACTGTAAAACAGGGTTAAATTTTCTATTTTGTCGGTTCATCTTTTGGTAAAATAAGGTTAATATTTAAATTTTATATGTTGGGTGATTAAGATTCTACAGTTAAACTACGTCACTGAGCACAAAATGTGAAAGTTGTGTGTTAAAGTCCATATCTCCAAAACTAACAGTGGTATCTGAATGAAATTTGTAACGCGGTTTAATCAGGCTGTTTAATTATTATAACCTAAGTATTTGGCTGATTTTAGAAACATTTTGGCGTAAAAATGCATTTTTAGAGAAAAATTGTGCATTTTGAGAAAATGCTCTTACAGGCTCATTTTTCAATATTTTCTTTTAAAATTTTGAATATGGCATCTACTAGGATAGAACTTAAACATATATAACGGGGTTTTAAAAATATTTCACACTTCTTGATTTTTAAGGGTAAAAAGTATAAATTTTTAGAAAATGATGATAGTCCATCTAAACCTTGAGGAATTAGACTTCAAATTTTGCGCAATTAGTTTACAGGTTATATGCAATGCCCATTGACCATTTATTTCAATTTTGAGGCAAATCTGAGATTTTGATTGAAAAATTTTGAGAAAATACATTTTGTGCTAAACTATAATTAATTTAGATTTTAAATTTAACCTTATTAGTTTCCATGTTATATATAATGCAGAAGAAATTGAATTTTTAAAATTTTCGAGCAAATCTGAGATTTTGGATGAAAAAGTACAAATTTTGAGAAAATGTGTATTTTGTTAACCACCATTGATTTGATCTTAAAAACTGGTGTCATTTAAGTTTTTATAATGTGTACTATGTATATTATCCTGTAGTTTTTCAGATTTATGGCAAATCAAAGTTTTTAGATGAAAATTTACAGATTTTTTAAAAAAATGCATCTTTTACTCAATCAACATATGTTTTAACACCATATGTATTTGATTAATTTCCATGTTATATACAATGTAGCAGATCTTCAATTTTTGTCTCGTGTGGCAACTATAGTAGCCATTAGGCGAGAGTTAGGTTTTACTTTTCCGGTGTCGACGGCTTCGTCGTCTTCATCGTTGACGTGTCAAAATGTAAAAGTTGTGTGTTTAAGTCCATTTCTTTAAAACTGAATATGATATCTGAATGAAATTCGTAACACAGTTTAATCAGGCTGTTTAATTTTGATAACCTAAGTATTTGGCTGATTTTAGAAACATTTTGGTGTAAAAAATTGCATTTTGAGAGAAAAATTGTGCATTTTGAGAAAATGCTCTTACAGGCTCATTTTTTAATATTTTCTTTTAGAATTTAAATATGGCATCTACTAAGATAGAAGTTAAACATATATAAGAGCTTTTTAAAAATATTTCACACTTTTTAGTTTTTGGGGGTAAAATTACAAATTTTTAGAAAATGATTGAAGTCCATCTAAACCTTAAGGAATTTGACTTAAAATATTGTGCAGTTAGTTTACAGGTTTTATGCAATAATCATTTACCATTTATTCAATATTGGGGCAAATTTGAGATTTTGATTATAAAGGTAAAAAAAAAATTGAGAAAATGCATTTTTTGTGCTTAACTAGTATTGATTTGGATTTCAAATCTAGTATGATTAGTTTCCATGTTATGTATAATGTAGAAGTTCCTCAGTTTTTACAGTCTTGGTGAAAACCTGAGATTTTTGTTGAGAAATTACACATTTTGAGAAATTATTTTTTAGCCCACCTTGTGATCCAATCGCTATGTGTCAGTAGTCCATCTGTCTCCATCCGTTGTCCGCAAACAATTTCTTGTTAACGTTATTTTTTCAGGAACTACTGGAGGAATCTTTTTGAAATTTTGTATACAAGTTCTCCTTAGGCCCTAGTTGTGCAATATCACCTTTTTTTTTTTTATCCATATCTGAATCCAATTTGGTCACAAGGTGGCCATATTTAATTTTGAACATTCAAGTTTGTTACTGCTATTTCTGAGGGACTACTGGAGGGATTTTTCTGACATTTTGATATAGGTTCCCTTTAGGCTCTAGTTGTGCAACATCTCTTTTTATTTAGATCTGAAATCCAGTATGACCGCCAGACAGCCATCTTGAATTTTGATCATTAAAGTTTGTTACCGCTATTGCTTTGGAACTACTGGAGGGATTTTTTTGAAATTTTGTATACCGGCTCCCCTAGGCCCTAGTTGTGCAACATCACTTTTTTATCTAGACCTGAAATCAGGGCTCCACAAACGCCGTTAAGGTCAATCGGCGGTAGGCAAAGGGTACATCATACCACCCCACTCCCAACTATCGGCAAAGGGTACCCCCCCCCCCCCCGAAACAATTTTCTGTTTCTTTTTTAATAAACACACATCAGACAAGTAAAGAAATAAATAAACATTAAAATTTTTATTTAAAAATATGATGTCATCGTACTGCTTTTTTATCTTTCCGTAACTGTCCAGTCGTTGGCAATGCAACAAAACGTCAAAACAGTTAACTGAATTCTGTTTGGTACATCGGGATATCTGTCGTTTAAATTATAAATTTTAAGTCGATGTGTGACAATGTCGCATATATAGATAAATGTTCATAAATACCGCTTATTAATATCTTGCAAAAATCCCATCACTGGTAACTTAAAATTGATCGACATATAACAGATAGAAAAAACCACGTGTAATGCCGTGATCATGTTGTTAACCCGAAAAACCGTCGTTATCTAGTCAGCTCTTGTATATAGAATTCAGGGGAGGTTATTAACTATCTATAAACTGGATCGATCAGGCACGTGTATGTGTTAGTATACTCTAGTAGAAACGATGTGAATAGGTGAAGCCATTAGTAATCAATTAACTTGTAAGGTATTAGGTAATTACCTGTGAATAGGGAAGTTCAGTGAATCGTGACACTGTCCTGAGTAATTTTAATTGTTAACAAGCCGGCATTAAAGAATTTTTAATAAGATTTTTGTCTTACTATAATGGGGAAAAAAGCCGATTCAGATATTTTTCAATCGGCTTTTTTAAGTTTGAATCGGCGTTTTTTGCCAAAAATCGGCGTTTGTAGAGGCCTGCCTGAAATCCGTTATGGCTGCCAGGTGGCCACCTTGAAAATTGAACATTAAAATTTCTTACTGCTATTTCTCAGGAACTACTGGAGGGATCTTTGTGAAATTTTGTTAACAGGTTTCCACAAAGGCCCTTGTTGTGCAACATTACTTTTTTATCCAGATATGAAATCAGTTATGGCTGCCAGGTGGCCATCTTGAATTTTGAACATTAAAGTTTTTTACCATTATTTCTCAAGAACTACCTATGGGATCTTTCTGAAATTTTGTGTACAGGTTCCTCCTAGGTCCTTGTTGTGCAACATTACTTTTTCAGATTTAAAATCTAATATGGCCGCCAGGTGGCCATCTTGAATTTTGAACATAAAAAATTGTTACAGCCATTTCTCAGAAACTACTTGAGGGATCTTTCTGAAATTTTGAAATCAGGTTCCCCTTAGGTCTCATTGTGCAACATCATTTTTTTTTATCTAGATCTGAAAACTACTACAGTCGCCAGAGGGCCATCTTGAATTTAAACATCAAAGTTTGTTACCAATATTAGAAACTACTGGTTTTTATAAAAAGGACACATTTTGAGAAAACTTTGAAAGTACATCTAAATCTTGATGAATTATATTTCAAAGTTGTTTGATTAGTTTCTAGATTATATACAATGCCTGTTGGCCATATATTTCAATTTTGGGATAAATCTTAGATTTTAACTAAAAAAATACAAATTTTGAGAAAATGCAGTTTATTCTAAACCAATATCATTTTGGAATTCAAATAAAGCTATATTATTTTCTGTTTTATTTACCTGTTTTAGAGTTTATTTTTTTAGTTTTAGGGCAGATCCAAGATTTTGGATAAAAAATTGAGAATTTTTTTTTTACTCAAACAAACATGAATACTTTCTTCTATAAGATGTGATTTAAGTTTTCGTGTTATGTACAATAAAAATTATAGTTCAGCTATCCAGTGTTATGTGAAAAGAAAGATACATGTGTATTTGTTTGAAAAATAAAATTCTATTTCTGAAATGCATATTGTACTTATCCAACATTATTTTTAACACCAATAAATAATATTACAGTTAGTCTGAATCTTAAAAATGTATTTTCTAATCGATCAAAAAACGAACCTGGCGAGGGATTTAATTCCGTGGAATTCTTGTTTAAAAATAAAAGATTGAACACGTACCTATTTATCACTCTTTTTATACAATAGGATTCAAGTCGGGGATAATGTAAAAAAATAATTTTTTAACATTTGTTCCGTTGTGGTTTTGATATCTCTGGCTATTGTTAAATGATTTTCTTCATGGTCATATTAATATTATTCCGTGATTATAGCTGTTTGATAAATAACCAACTGAGCTAATACCAATGAGTTTCTAATGGCTATATAAACGATATGTTACGTAGATATGCGAAGTTATTCGTAAACTTGTACGTTTTTGCTGTTAAGAATCAATTTGTAATCAATAAATTATCCTGCCAAATATTGTTTGTCTCTAAAGTATAAATGCAACATAAGCCTTTATCGTTTCTATAGTTTTGATATTGTCTCGTATCGCATAAAAAGTGGGCGAGTCATAGCAGTCACGCAATCGTTGTGTTCACACGTTGAATTTTTTAAAAAATATTTTCTTCTATTTTTATTTGAATAACAGTTGATTAGCACGTTAACATAATATAGATGAGAATGGATGTCATTGGCTCTGGTAAATTATTTTTGATATACCTTTTCAAGCGATATTTGTGTTCTCTAGAATTTATATTAATAGGTTGGAGACCTGAAGTGTCGTAGAAATATTTTAATTACACTCCTATTGGGTTCTGTCTTTTTGTAGCTTTGACCCAAATCCATTGGTAAGGCACACGTTTTGGACACTGGTAATCGGTGGTTGTATGACGTCATTAACTATTTATGCCAGTAATCAGGCGATGGTACAAAGATACTTAAGTATGGGTACTGTTAAAAGGGCTCAAACGTGAGTATCATTCTCCAACTCATCTATCGAGAGTTTGAATCGTTGACATCCGTTTCCTCGCTGTTATTTGATCATTTTTTTCTTTGCCACTGTAACACAAAGATGTCTGTAATCTTTATAATCAGTAAACACTTTTCTGTTCAGTTTAACTCTGCCATGTACTAGTATTCTAGACACCAGTTATCTTGATATACAACTGAAATTTGTTTTATCCAAACTTATATCACTATAAAGTGTATATAATCACCCTTCATCCGCCCCATCAGGTAGTACATTTCACTTTGCCCCTAGCGTACTACTTTTTGAAGCGTTCTGTCTCACAAACAATTTAGTGGATTGCTAGAAAATGTACTGGTGAACAAAACGTGGCGGTCAACTAGACATTGGTGGTCAAACCAATTCATACATGTATAATGTTCCAGTACAACCTAGAATGTAAAGAATGTTATGTTGGCTGAATAAGGTACTACAACAATTACTGTAGGTTTTAAAGGATTGTATATTGCAATGCTTAACTAATTGCATTTGGTTAAATTAGACTAATTCCTTTTGTTTCGAGTTCTTATGCACACCAAAAACCGGATTCATGAATCGCATTTTTACCCTTTCCATTAAAAATATATAACATTCATTTTCCCTTTCGTTTTTTCTACTTTAGAATTGAATGAATTGTCTTAAATTGACCATTAATTATCTTAACAATTAAAAGGGCGTTGTATCTTCAGTTACCGGCGAGCTTATTTTTTACTACTATCCTAGTATATGCTGGTTTAGTGCTGTTTGCTAAATATGGCGAGGCTGATCCAGTAGGATGTACTTTACAACGTAAAGATCAGGTATATCAAATAATAAAGGGTTTTTATAGTATAAAGTCTAAATATGGATAAGGTGTTAACATGTTTTCTCATATCTTTCTTGACGTGCTGTGTTTTATAATTCTATGTCACATTTCATCATTACTTTGATATTATACAATATATAACTGTGTATAGAGCTTATTCATTCCCATTTTAAATCGGCTGTATTGTTATTTATATGTTCGTTTTTTATATATAGAGAGATAATGTATTTTCTCGTTTCTCTGTGTGAACATTATTTCTAGCTTTTGATCATTGTAAATGAGTAAAACTTTTAATGAGATATTAGAACATTTGAAGAATTTTTGCATTTCAATCTTTACAGTTGATTCCATGGTTAGTTATGGATGTTCTTGGCACATACTATGGATTACCAGGGTTGATGGTGGCTTGCTTTTTCAGTGCTTCTCTAAGGTATCACATTTTAGTTAACTGCTGTTTATATATCATAAATGTATGGTGCTCATATTAATTGTTGCCAAGTAGATTGAAAACTTGCGTGTCCGAATATAAGTCCAAAGTCTATGGGTCTTGTTTGTTCTTTAATCAAAATTTTCACACAAAGATTAACTCAAAATTTACCTTAAGTAGATTTTCAGTGTGCTAAATGTATGGATAAAAATTCTAGATGCTCCGAAGGTATTAAAACTTTTTGATGCATATTTCAGATATGTTATTTTATAAGAAGAATATGTTCTACATAGTTACTGTTAAAATACTAGCTAAACAATTGATTTCAACCGTAACTTTTATTCTAAATCTTGCTTAGCTCACTAAATAATATTCAAATTCTATCAGATAAATTATAGGTAAATATATTATTAAATACATGCACAATACCTCTGTCAGAACATGTGGGAACTGGACACCTTCAGATTATATCCTTCCAAATTTTTTAAGACAAGGAATTTATTACCTTTGGACACTCCAAAACTATACAAGCTCCTAAGTCAAGGTTATTTTCTTCTTAATTTCGTATAAGCAATACCCAAACAAAGATATCTTGAGAAAACTGGAGAACCTAAGAACCTACTAAGTCAAGATTGTTTTTTTTTCTTATTAGAGAATCCTTTGTGTATTATCATTTTTGACATTTTTGAATTCAGCACTGTGATATAATGGTAATAAATACGATATATAATATATAAAAGGTTCATTTTTGAACTTATATCGGCCTCACTTCCTTGATGGAAGTTCACGTATATAACTTTTTGGGGGATTGTGATGTGGACACGGACTGGTATGTTTGTTTTATTATCGCCCACTCCTTTTTCTATGTTGATCATCTAAAGGTTTTATCTACCTATATCTATACTCATCAACAGGCTGATGTTATGATTTATCAATTACTTTACAAAGATCAAAGATTCAAAGCACTGATTTATTACCTACAGATCAAAGATAAAAACAATTACTGGTATTAAAATCGATGAGTCCTTAATATAGAAGCCAGACAGTTGTCTTTAATCGCCGTCGCTTAACAAAATGTCAAACACTATAACTTGGTCGATGTCTATACTTTTTTAACCTTTTAAATGATCCAGATTTTCGATAAGGCAGTTTTTACTGATAAAATTGATTAAAATTTCCAAAAATTTCGTTCATTTGGGCCATTTTAGCAATCAGAATTGTCTGTTCTCTATATCATTGAGCATATATTTTTCTTTGTAAAAATTGCACAAAAAAGTAAAATTTTTTTCTGAAACACAATACATTCTCATGTTAATTGTTGTTTTGCTTGAATTTGATATAATAAAGATTGTTTATGTATAACAGTAATACCTTTAGTATAAATTAAAATGTGCTCATTAATGGGCCGTGGTGCGTTAAAAATTGGAAAGGGGAGCTCTGATATATTACTAAATGTATAACCTCACTACTAGATACCACAATCAGTCATCGATTCCAGTATCCATAAACAGACTTAGTGTTTTATACATGTCATCTCCTTGACCCAAATATAAATTATTCTTTCCTTGTTCGTTTCTTTCCTTCATTGTTTCCTATTCCTGCTTGTATTGGTTAATTTCTAAAAGATGCAACAAATTGTTTTCTCATGTTTGTCAGTGAAGTTTTTTTTACAATCGTGACTGTGTTTTTTTTGTTAATTTCTATATGTGCACGTATGTCTCAATATTCAAAAGAAATAAATGTTTTCATAGCATATAAAATTTTACCTGTTCTCAAGATTGAATGAGATTTTGATTTTAATGACATTATGTATCAGATTTCACATTGTTAACTGTATATAATCAATTGATATGGAGCCCCATACATACTACCTGCTTAAGATATACGCGTTATAAACGACCGATTTAAATTAAGCTGTATAATGATTTTAGCTTTAGTGGTTATTGCTAGGTCCTTTTATTCTAAACCCCTTCCCTGTGGAACACATGGTAGTCACTTGTTTCTGTATTACACGTTTTCATTTTTTTCATTTCAGTGACTATTGGTTGGTAATGCTTTCGGCACGTTACATTATCTTTGGTTGTAATGCTTTCAGCGCGCTATCTTATTTGGTTGCTAATGCTTTTAGCACATGGTATAATCTTTAGTTGGTAATAATTTCAGCTTTCAGAATGTTATAGTATTTTTGGTTGGTAATGCTTTCACAACGTTGTATTATTTTTGTTTAGTAATGCTTTCAGAACGTTGTATTATTTTTGTTTAGTAATGCTTTCAGAACGTTGTATTTTTTTTGTTTGGTAATGCTTTCAGAACGTTATTGTATTTTTGGATGGTAACGCTTTCAGAACGTAATAGTATTTTTGGTTAGTAAGGCTTTCAGAACGTTATAGTATTTTTGGTTGGTAACGCTTTCAGAACGTTATAGTATTTTTAGTTGATAATGCTTTCAGAACGTTATAGTATTTTTGGTTGGTAATGCTTTCAGAACGTTATAGTATTTTTGGTTGGTAATGCTTTCAGAACGTTTTGGTTGGTAATGCTTTCAGAACGTTATAGTATTTTTGGTTGGTAATGCTTTCAGAACGTTTTGGTTGGTAATGCTTTCAGAACGTTATAGTATTTTTGGTTGGTAATGCTTTCAGAACGTTTTGGTTGGTAATGCTTTTAGAACGTTATAGTATTTTTGGTTGGTAATGTTTTCAAAACGTTGTATTATTTTTGTTTGGTAATGCTTTCACAACGTTGTATTATTTTTGTTTGGTAATGCTTTCAGAACGTTATTGTATTTTTGGTTGGTAACGCTTTCAGAACGTTATTGTAGTTTTGGTTGGTAACGCTTTCAGAACGTTATAGTATTTTTAGTTGGTAATGCTTTCTGCACGTTGTAGTTATATATTTGTTCATGTTGTTTGTTGCAAAGGAGAGTGTCCTTCTTTTGGTGTAATACTGTATTGTGCTTTCCTTAAGTTTCTATACTTTATTACATATTAGGTTCGTATCACTATTTTAGCACAGTGTCATCAGGGGTGAATGCTTTAGCGCTAGTCATGATAACAGATATTGTAAAACCAATGTATAAGAAGATCACACTAAGAGACATGATGGATGTAAAAGCAACTATTTACTCTAAGTTAATAGCTATAATATACGGATTTCTGACTATAGGATTAGCTTTTGCTGCCAAATATATGGGAAGTTTTATTCTTCAAATTGCGTTAAGCATATTTGGAATGGTTGGTGGACCCGTTTTAGGTGTATTTATACTGGCTATGTTTTTTCCTACTGCGAATTCTTGGGTAAGTTTGCAATTAGAAACATTCGATAAAGAATAAGGCTAATGAACAAAAGCTGTGGCTATTAAAACGTCTTTCATTCGTCTCCAATACTACAAGAAATTAAATTTTACAAACCGATATTACATCGTCAATTACTGTTTCTTGTTAAAGGTGTTTAATGATAATTAAATCAATCGATTTTCTAGCGAGATGTCATTCCCTATTTGGGAAATACTTTACTTCAGCGTGTAGTTGATTTAGTTTGCAATAGTTACAAGATCTGTCAATTTATAATGAACTCGAAATTATTTTATAACCACACATATTCTGTCGTATCCGTTTTCAAAATGTAGTTATTCATCTTTTGCTTGTTTAATATTTACTATATTTATATAGAATACCTACTAAAGTTCAGTTTTTTGACATTGTCTTGCTTAGTCCCGATGTTACAATAATTTCTTCCATGAGTTGTTCCTTAACTTAATTTTAACAGAGCCATTGATCTCTTTTCATTGTCTTTAAATAAACATTTACTTGAAGATTAACGATTTAAATTCAAAAATTTCTTGAATTTTATATAAGTTAAATTTAAACTAAGGAAAATCTTAGAAATCATTGTGAAACAAAGGCCTGTTACTTTTATGGATAGTGGTTTTTAATATTTCAGGGAGCTGGTTTTGGATTAGTTGCAAGTTTAGGCGTGTCTTTCTGGGTTGTAATTGGCTCTATTGCAAAAAGAGGAACACCGCCACCACCTTCATGTCATCTTATAAATGATACCTCGAATCTTGATAATATAACGACAACATTATCTACAGCCATAAACACGACTGTAACAACAATTCTACAGGAGAATTCTACTGATACCGACAGCACGGCTACAAAGTAAAGTCAACAATTATTGATAAGTTTGTTTTCTGTAGAATCATCAATATTATTTGGTTAAAATTTCGTGGTTTTGCCATTTAGGAAAACAGTTTTGTTTGGACAAAAATTCGTCGAATTAAGTATTATGAAAAATAAATTCAATTGCAGACCTTGGTAATTAAAAATTTTCATTGACATTAAATTTCGTAATTTTTTCTTACCCACGAAACTATAGATATGTGGTCACTTCAGAGGATGCTAACTAACAAGTGAAATGAAACCTAAAATGAGAACAATATATCTAAAGATTTTCTATTCAAAACAACATTATCTTTCTGGCTGCATTATTTTTTTCTAATTGTCTCTTCTGTAACATATTGTTATGTACAGTGTTGTTGATGAGAAGACAATTATTTCGGCTTTGGTTGACTGGTAAGTTTTTATTTCTATCTTTTACTGTAACTTCCTATTGCTAAAAAACATTAACAGTGACAGAAATACTTAAAGACATAAGAAATTATTTCCGTTTATCATCATACCATCTTTCCAGTGCTTTGATGTTCAATCAAATATGAAAATTGGACTTTTATCAAACGAGATTCCATTTGATACTACGTCTTTGTGACGTTTAATGGATCTGTATTGACATCAATAAAAGAAGTCATTCATACATATGCAAATAGAGCAATTTATCAAAATCAAATAAAATATTCATTAATGAAGTAAGCATTTCTTTTGGCCGAGTACAGGAAGCATTTATGTTTTTACTTTCATGAATAATTTTTATTATGCTTTTTATTTTATTTTAGGAATGGTTTAGACAAATTCTACAGTTTATCATACATGTGGTACAGTACTTTAGCCGTTGTAGTGGTTGTAGTTGTAGGACTTTTAGTTAGCTGTTGTACAGGTAAATTCTGCAGGTTATCATATTTGAGGTACAGAACCTTAGCTGTTGTAGTGGTTGTTGTAATGTTGTTTAGCTGTTGTACAGGTTATCAGACACAAAAATACTAGTCCATGACCAAATCACAATCCCAAAAGCAAAGTAAAATCTTTGAAAACTGGCTAATTCAGTAACATCTGCTGATGATACTAGTAGTATGACTGGATGTTCCGGAAGGGTAGGCACCTACTGTTAAACAGTGTCAAGTAATAATGATTTATAAGGATGATAACGATAACCATAAAGGAGTTATAGTTTCTGGTTCTTTTTATTCTTGTTGCTTCTGTACTTCATATTGACTTTCGTGTTCCTGTGTGCAGAATAAAAAGAAGCAGAAACTATTGCTCTTTTATGATTATCATTATCATCCTTATAAGTAATTATTATATGACAACAGCTTGTCATACAAATTGTGCAGTACTTAGGTCGTTATAGTTGTTGAATGCAAGACTTTTGAAAAGCTATTGTACAGGTATATGCATGTCTGATAGTTATATGATCCATGTTAGTGGGTTATTAGCCGTTGTAGTTGCCTTAGTTGAAGGAATTTTGGTAAACTGTTGAATAGGCCTAGATACTTGCATTTTTGATAATTTTATGATTAATACGGGTTGGTCATTAAGCAACCAAACCTCCATAGCAAACTATATGTTAATGGTATTTGCAACAGCATCGACGACGAACGACCATGATGATGTTAGTCTGATGTAAATTAAAGTATTTTATTAACTGTATCTTGTAGCAACATATTTGGTCAATTTATTAGATATGGTATAAAATTTTATTATATTCTGATCTCCAGCAGAATGGCTCCCGAGTTTAATAGAACATGTTGATCTAAATTGTAGGTGGAACTCGAAAGAAACCCGTGGATAGAAGATTGCTGTCTCCGATGTATAATGCTTTATCATCACTTTCTGCAACTGTAAATGTTATGGAAGGTGAAGCAGACGACACTGATGGAAAGGTAAATTCCACCTTCATATTAACAATGTCTTAAGCTTACAAAAGTAAATTCGCAGTTAATAATAATAATTAACACACCATGCTAAATTTACGTACATGAGATAGAAGTCAGTTGATGTATATTGATATATATTAAACTCATTTGTCTTTTACACATGACATGTGTATCAAATAATTGAGGAAAATTATTTTAAGAAACCATCGAGAAATAAAAGTGCTTTTATAAATAGTAATGTATATTGTTTCAGTATAATTATTCATTCCTTGATTTTCTTGGCTCTTTAAACAAAATATTTTCAGAATGCTCAAAGGCAATAAAAAGCAAAATCGTTTTGTTCGAGAGACCTAAGTTTAACACCAATATGTAAATACTGATGACACGTTTCAATGAAAATGAAGCATTATATAGGTTACAAAAAGATTATCTTTTTTTTAATATATTTACAATAGCTAATATTTTGTACTATGTGATCCCTTGTTAGACTCACTAGTTCATATCTTCATGACTTCAGTATAGAACGTGCAGTTATGTGACGTAACAACTAAGGTCGATGTGACGTAACAACTAAGGTCGATGTGACGTAACAACTAAGGGCGTAGGAATACACAAAAATTTGTAAACAGATGTCAGGGATTTCCTGATCTATTTATAAAAACACATGCCAAAGCACGTGTTAATGTTTATACATAAACCTTCCAAAATATCGAGAGAACGCGATGTATTTGAGTTAATTATGCATATATTGCATTAAAATATGTTATAAACTTGGAACTTTTTTTTTTTGTTTTTTTTATGTGGCCCGAAACAAGCACATATACAGGAGTCTGTAAAAAGCTATACAATGTAAGAAGGTTCAAGAATATGGTACATCATGATTTTATACATAGTTTATTTATTATTTTACACATGAATATGCCAGAATTGTAAATATAAGAAATGACTCCGTGTTTGGTAACGTACATGAGGGTATGAACGATAGTGAATCCCGCGCAAATTAAGCATAATCTGCTTCGCAGATTATGCAATTTGCGCGTGCTTCACTATCGTTCATACCCTCATGTACGTTACCAAACACGAAGTCATTTCTTAAATGAATATTATTTTATGTATTTTTCCAAATAGACAGATCGACCTGTTGCACGAAAAAGAAATACAGACAGTAGCCAAAACGGAAATATACAAGAAATAATTATGGAAGAAGAAAAAAGTAATTGCAAAAGGATAATAACACAATACGACACAGAACAAGAGGAGAAATTTTGATAATTAAGGCAAAGGCTATTTTAGTTTGACGTTATTGAAAAATCTTTTTTCTGCATTTGGAATAATTTTAATATTGACCATCATGTATCACTTTGTTAATTTAACCAGCCTTATTCTACATGAAATAAATACTTTTTATCGTATTGTACTAGTTAACATCTTAATGTTGTTTTTGTTTTCAATAAATAAATAAAATAATGAATAAATAATTGAATAAAATGGACATTCTATTGCTTTTTCACCTTTAGAATTTTTGGTTTACTTTTCCAAAAAGATAAATATAATGGCTTTATGTGATCAGGCCGAGACGTCTAAAGCATGCTCTAAAGGGTTGCAGTGCCTTTCCCTTAGGTTTGATCCTTGTGTTAAAACGTTTGTCAGCTTGCTTGCCAAAGATCGATGGTTTTTATGGATGCTCCTTCTTCCTCCACAAACCCTGAACTGTTTCAATATATTTGAAACAATTTAGCTGGAACTAAAAAAACAATTAATACAATCAAATCCTATTTGACCCCCAACGTGAATGGTGTAACAATCACTTGAAATAATCTATCTTTAATTTATGACATTTATCCTATTATGTTTAAGTGCAGTGTTAATAATCTTTATGTTTTTTGTCTTTATTGGACATTTCCGACTGCAGAGCAATCCAGAACAACTTTTTAACTTTCACCATGTACCGTAGTATGTAACTATCCATCATTCAACAAAGTATGAAGATTGGTTGCTTGTACTCGTACTGTCCTAAGAGGAAGAACTATAAAAGATATAACCAAAAAGGATAATGTTTAAAGCCTTAAACATTTTATTTTTATATTTATGGTCACCTGTCATCAATGATTAAAATCATGTGTCATTTTGCATTAAATTTAAACTTTAATAGATACATTTACATAAACAATTTTTAAGCTGGGTTTTTGTTTGTTTGTTTTTTTTATTATTTTTTTTTTCTTTCGGGGGGGGGGGGGGGGGGGGGGAGAGGGGGGTTGGGGTTGATTGGCCAAATAAGGTCTCTATCATTGAAACTTTTAGACACAATCAGTTGTAAAAAGGAAGTGAAAAAAAAATATTCGACTTATTTTATAACACTCTATGCCTGTACAGAATATACAATTCTAGTATAATCAGTGGTTTGTGTATGCATTTGGTTTTCTTACTAATATGTTGTTAAGACATCATTGGTTTCTTTTGCTGTGGACAAGTATGTATAATTAAGCTGCTTTTTTGGATTTAACATTGATACTGGATGATTTTAATATAAGGAGCGAATGTGGTTGTTTACAGCATTTTTATTCCTATGATATACATGGCCAATAGGGAACTTGAGTTTTAATCATGTAAGATGTTTGTGCATTTCTTCAAACATCTGCTATCATGATTCTCCTAATTTGTTTATGAAAAGTACACATTCACCTTTTACAATCAACAAGATGAATTCCTGTCTTCAATCACATTAAGTAAATGGTAATATCTCTGTCTGTCACTCTTTATCATGCCCTGAACCAGTTTCAAATTTTTTAATTAACAATCAAATAATTCAGAACCTGCTTCTTGTTAATCCATGGCTTTTAGCAAGGTTCATTATTTGGGGTGTGAAAAAACAATTATTTACATCCATAGTTACTGATCTAATTTGCAGGACAGTAAATGTTGTAACACAATTGTTGAAGAGTTAATTAAACTACAAGTTATATTTTTTATCTCCTTTATCTTGATTACCAATATAAGGCCACTAGCAGTTTTAACAAAAGTGCAGAAAATAACATCCAAAATTGTTTATTATGAGTGATGGAATAACAATGAATTCTTGCATAGTGTGTAAATTTTGATGCAAAATGGCCCTACACTCAATGAAACATATTGCCATATTGTAAATCAGGGAAAACCCTTTGCCAAAGTCCCAAAATGCAGCAAATTTGCAAGACCAAATTTGGGTTAGACAAAAAAAATCCAATAGAACATTACTATAATTTAGACATTTTATTATTAATCATGCTATGCACACATCAAATATAACAAAGCATAATTAAAACAATACAAGTAAACAGTTATATACGGCACCACATTGTTGCTTCCTTTGTCTACACTGTTATCTATATACATAGCTTCAAATCTAACAATCTAAAAACTAAAATCATCTTTTACTAAAATATTGCTCTTTATATCATTAAAATTAACATGATATATACAAGTGGCCGAACTAAATTATATATATACATGTATATAACCATATATACAAATTTACAGAGTGCTAAATATAAGGGAATAACTCTTTTACCCCTGAAATAACAATGGTAAGATCCATTTATCAATATTGGACCATTCCAAATATTTGTAGGGGTCTAAGGGTTATGTTTAACCAATATATAAATAGCATTATATTTAACATGTTGGCTATGAGACCCGCTCCTAGACCAGAAAACAATTACAAACAAACAACAAGTAACAGCATTCTGTTTGACAAACAATGAATGAATTCACATCCTTAACTATGTACAAGATTCTTTTAACAAACAAATAAAACCCTGCTATGTGATCATTTTAAGTCAGTCACAAATTAGATTTAAATTACGGTACTACAATGATCACTGAAAAAGAATTTTATTAATTTTTACAACATTGGAATGAATTTTGGAATAGTTTTTAAACCTGACATACATGAACAACAACAGCATTAACTGTCTGGAATAAAAAATGATGTCAAATTTATTGAATTGCAAAATTCTAACATCTTTTTGCAATAACTCTAATAGCTGACAAAAAAAACACAATAACCCCAATATCAACTTTTTGGCAACTTAAAGCACCAGGCAAAAAAAAAAAAAAAAAAAAAGAAATTTTAAACAAATACAGTCATAATGCTTGTTGTTTTTTTTTTTTTAGATAATCATAAAAGAAGACAAGTCAAATTTTCAGTGATCATTTCCTTTGTCATCAAATATTATTCAGAACTTTTCTATCTGCTTCAATAATAGGTATATTAGTGCAAAGTAAAATTTAATGATAGTTTTTACATGAATTGAAGTTAAAGAAAGACTAAATTATGTCTACAATTATGTACTCTACAGTGAATGATTTCTACCTGTACTAGGGCATATCACTGCTATGTCCATGGTCAAAAACACCTGAAATGCACACTTGGCAACATAATGCTGCAGAGTCCAATATCCTTCTGTGCATTGTGTCGAATGGAATGTATGAAAACTTCCATAAATTAAATATCCTACAAAATCTATAAATAGTGATTGATGGATTTAAACATTAAAGTAACTCTATTGGACTAGATGTTTTACTTTTACTACTTAGTGGGTTGAATGAACTGATAGGACGTCAAACATTTGTATGACTCAATAAAGAAACTAAGACTTCAAACATTTGTATGACTCAATAAAGAAACTGAGACTTCAACCATTGTAATGACTCAACAAAGAAACTAAGACTTCAAACATTTGTATGACTCAATAAAGAAACTAGGACTTCAAACATTTGTATGACTCAATAAAGAAACTAGGACTTCAAACATTTGTATGACTCAATAAAGAAACTAGGACTTCAAAGATTTGTATGAATCAATAAAGAAACTAGGACTTCAAACATTTGTATGACTCAATAAAGATACTCTTCAGTATAACATTACTTGATTAAATGCCCCTTTTGAAAAATAAAATTGGGTTTTAAGACCAAGGCAAGATTATATGAGCAGTGACACAATTTATTATCCTTATTTAGTATAAATTGAAAAAATTGCTTGTTTATCAAATTGTGCAGTCATGGTCTCTTAAATGTCCAACATAAAATAGTCTGCCATATAATAACAATATATGTTCATCACTAAACTCTTTTAAAATGCAAACTATACAGTCTGTCCACTTGACTAGGAACAAGGCGATAGTAAAGAAAACCTTTAACAATGAAGAGTGGATTGTCATTACCTTCAGTTGAGTATTAATTATGGAAAACCATTTTACCCCACCCTATGGCATATATATTTTAAACTTCCTGATTACTAGGTTAAAACAAGGTCAAAGTGGTATATATATGTATGTGCAGAATTATGAAATATAACAGAGGATGTACATTCACCAACTTCCACTAGCAATGTGAGGAAACAATTGTAATATTGTAATAATGAAATATTTCCTCCCATAATTTGAATATAATTGTATAAAACTGTGTTATTGCTGAAATTAAATTTTCCATTCAAAAATTTAAGTGAAAAACTCTTAGAAAATTTTTATGTTTACAGAACTGGGTATCCAACAAACACTGTAAATGGTGAATAATTAAAATTTAGTATCTATATGTGTATTATAGTTGACTATGATGAATAACAAGGATATAATTTGTACAAAAAGATTACTGTAATCCCCAACTTTGAGCATTTCATATCACTATGGGTATATAAATATTAAATTATTGCATTCTTTAAATCTCATAAAAAGGAAAATCTGAACAGAACTATTCCTGTGGTTGTACTGAATCCTAAATTAAGAACAACATAGTCACTGAGTGTTTAAATTACTGTATCATCTAGACTGCTTTAGTGTACTGCTTCAGAGCACATGATCAAAGTGTGATTGCTGAAGGTATGTTTTCTCTACCAATCAAGAACCACTGCTTTGATACAAGTGAAAGATTGAGCATAAATCCACAGGGGGTAAGCTGATGACTGTAACTGCAGTTACAGTCATCGGCTTACCCCCTGTGTAAATCATCATTACTTGACACTAAACCTTACAGTGCATTAGTCCATGTTAACTTGTTTTAAAGATCTAGAGCTGAATTTATTAAATGATGACATATATTTATATCTACGAATTATGGTGAATTTTTTTACAATGACAAAAAATAAACTTGTGAATAAAAATACTGTGTTGAAATAATTTGTAGATGATAATATCAGTTTTTTTTTTCATAGGGACTACTTTTTCTTTGTTAAAAAATCTTCCTTGAAACTTCCATTAAAAACCCATAAAAATAATTAAAATCAATTAAAATATTAATATTATAATAATAACATAACTTCACATAAGTCATTAAACTTTGGTAAGAACATAAAATCAAATAAAAATCACCAATTGTGATGGTTGTGTATATACAAATAAATGATCATTAAAAATCAATGACAAGTGATATGATAGAAGTAATTCTTCAGTACAGTGTTGTCAAGTTACAACAAGCAAGTCTCAAAACCAATAGGACATGTGAATGAAAACATGTGACTGTATACTGTGGTAACTGGTCAAAATCCAAGAATTCTGTGTTATATCCTTACAAAACTTTTTGATGTATTTTACAGAACCTGTAAGTTACATCTTACATTTTGTAACCATACATAAAAATGTTCCCTGAAATAAGATGCGAAAGAACAATTGTTTCCACTGGTTACATATAAAGACACTTTGTTTTGTGACATCAATTTCCACAGTTTTCCTTTTTTTTTCTCATAGCCAAAATTTCTAAATTCAAATTTGTCTATGTTGAGACAAACTTAGTGCCAATTTTTTCTCAAAAAGATCTCTTTATCTGATGCTTTACTGCACAAAATGATTTCTCCATATCAATAGTGACGATTGTAGTGAAAGTATTCAATATTAAATAAAACACTCATTTTTTTCCAATTTGAGATTTTGATCAATTTCTTCTTGATTCTGTAACAGTCACTATAAATGAGCAAATCTCGATATTAATACTGAAACTGAGACAGATGTTGTAAGAACGAAGAAAATTTAAATCCGGGTGGCAAAGTTTTAAAGACTGTATTTCACAAATAAAAATTATTCAATTTTAACAAAATAATTAACTGTTACTGTCATTGTTATAATCATCATTCTTAATAAAAATAATAATAATAATAAATAATAATAATGTTTAATAACAAGGTTTTCTTGTCTACAAAAACTTTGCTCATCTAGAACTGCAAAATGCTAACTTCTGTTTTTATCCTTTAATTTTAGAGGTCAAATTGACTTTCTTCAAAATCTTAACATTCAAACTATTTAAGTTTTGAAAATCTGGAGTCAATTTAATGAAGAAAAGTCAGAAACATTGTTTTCAAATTTAATGAAGAAGAATAAAATACGTAGTTTGAAGAGTATAAATATAACATAAAAATATGGGCATGTCAAGTTCACTATTGTAGCTTGATTACTTGATTCCTGAAGAAATTTCAAGCCTCTAGGACTTGGGTCATAATGACCTTAAATATAAGCCAAGCTTAAGTAGCTTCACAATGTTCATAGAGCTTCAAGCACATAAATTGGTAAGATATACATGTATATGAAATTTTTAGATTTTTAAGCTTTTGGTTTATGCTAGAATTTGTTTGAAGTTTTATTATTTAAAGTCATTATGTGACCTGGATGAAAAACGAGGTCAACCAATTTTTAAATTTTATTATCATAAGTTCCTTGATTTCATAAATCAAGTCATTTATGTGAAAAGAAAGAACAAAATAGTATCATAAAAGCTTACCTTGAGCATCCACTCAGATGAGCTTAAAAATCTTATAAAAACCATATGTAAAAAGTAAACTTTTTAACTACACGAGTATCTAGGAAAATATTTTCCTATGTCTACATACATATTCATTCAACAAGCAACCATTCACTCTGATTAAATTACTGGTAACTTGGCAACATTTAAAAATATAAAGCAACAGATACATTTTTCTTTTTCTAAATCCCTTAAAATATGAAATCACTGAGGTTAGGGCATGAGAACTGAAAAATCTCAAGAAAACAAAATCTCACCTAATGCAGATCATCAAACCAATGAACAACACTTGGTCTCAATTTTCATGTTATGAACTCTTGAATTTTCTACTTTACATGAGGAGCTATTTCTGTTGATATCCATTTTAAATCTATATTTCTGTCCACTGTGAATATTTTCCTTACAATTGATCATTACACAACCATTTGTAGAACATATTGGACCAGTATTCACATGTAAGAGAGTATTATTTTCCTTGTCTGTGACAATCATTTCTGTTGGCTTATCAACATTATTGTTCAAAGAATAATTGTTTGAATTTGTAGTAGATTTCATACTTATCCCTTCTTCATCATCATCTTCACATTCACTTTTTTCCACAATATATTTGAGGCTATTTTTGCTGTTTATACTTGATAAACTCAAGTTAGAAAATGCTGAATTTATGGCATTTTCTCCATTTCTGTTATTTGCGAGTACTCTCAACTGATTATTATTACTATTTTGTTTAGATCCTTGACTACCACTGCTGCCACCTTTACCATCTCTATGTCCTTTACCACCATTACTACCACCTCCTCCACCTCCTTTCTTATCTTTCCCATGACTATCTTTGGAATGTCCTCCCCCAAGACCAGGTCCTCCACCACGGCTACCCCCTGTTGGCCCTGGTGGACCACCATCAGTATCACTTGAATGATCACTACTATCCCTTCTATGCATGAACTTGTGCTTTATTATTTTATCTTTCCGTGATCGTCCTTCTGTATCATCTGTATCACTTGCATCAGAACTACTACAACTAGCACCTCTAGAGCCAGCACCTCGTCGTTTTTTCCTCTGTCCATATTTTCTGATGATTTCAGGAGATGTAGCACTATTTCTACTTAAACGAAGTCGTGGTGAATGAAGCTTAGAAGGAACAATATCATCTTCCTCATCTGATTCATGTTCTTCACAGATCTGATTAAGAAGTTGTGGAGAACTAGCAACTGACACAAGAGGTCGCTTTAAGCTTAACATCTCAAATGTAGGGGGTGAACACTGTGAGCGATGAACTGCTGAATCATCTAAGGACTCTGCTGACTTAGCAGACCTAAGGTCACCATAATCTTCAGCATCCATATCATCTTCATCATCATCTTCTAAAGATTCTTCCTGAATAAGACTATATTTACGCTGGACATGGCTGTATCTTTCTGGACTTAAACTATGTTTAGGCGATGCTGATGGGGAAGGATGAGTACCTGGAGGAGATACCAAAGATTGCACAATACTTGTTTTTGGTCTTTTTTGGTCCTCTTTCTGTTCTCTGTCTTTGGCTTGAATGCTGAAATTAAAATATAATATCAAGTGATAAGTATATTATTTATATACATGTATATCTGAGGTCAATATATAGAATTTGCAGTATATTGAGTTACTGCAACAAAAAGCAAACAAATGTAAGTATATACAGTAAGATGCTTTCTTCCTTATAGTTAATATAAATCTCATAATATTCATATCATAGAAACAGATTTTGATAAAAAGTAAGAATTAAGCATACAAAATGAGTCCAATTTTCATAAAAGTCTCTCTCTCATTTTTTTAACTAAAAATCACCAAAAGATTAAAAATTGTTAAAATCATTTTAATTAGATGTAAAAAGTATTAATAATCTTAATTCAAATGATGATGGTGCAATATCTTTGCTTATTAAATGTATTTTTGTTGTCAATATAACCTGCTGACTGTATATGTAACACAAAAGTGCATAATTTTAAAAAATCATATAAGCAAAATGCAGATCTAATAATATTTGCAGGGTTACAAGCAAGACATATCCTTAAGGTACAAGCCAGGCATTATGATAATGCTTGAGGTACAACAAACTTCATCTTACCATTTGTTTCAAAGTAAAAGCTATGTAAGTGTGATAATTACCCCTACCAATTAAAAAAAAAAAAAAAAAAACAGAAAGGAAAACCATGAAAAAATGAAACAATACAAAATATGTATATACAGTGAAACTTGTTTTCACAGAATCTGGTTTATTAAGGTTATTCGCTAGAGTTCACTGCCCTTGATAATAAGTAGCAGATCCATTTATGTTATCTCTCTTTGGGATGTGTAGCCATGGGTAACACATGTACATGTGGTTTATTGGAAACAATAAACTTAAAATACAACGTAAAGTGATAATCTAGAATTTTTTGGGTAGGTTGCTTGTATTTTAATGTTTTATTTATCTCAAATAACTATCATGAAATGATAGACGGGTGGGATCAGACATCATCATTATGATGTATAACTGTCTCATTGAAATAATAAACTTGAAATACGACGTATATCATAAAGTTTTTATGGTAAATAACGTGTATTGTAAGTTGTTTTTATTTCGATGCAAACATATCGGCAAAAATGCAGGTGCGCTTTCCTCTGCTGGAGGATGTAGGTCAACGTAACTAAGACTCAGCCAAAACATTAAATTGCTTGAATTTACTGACATGGCACATAATCGATGTTTGGTTTATGTCGATTAATGATAACAACTGCCATTCCATTGTTAAGAAACTTGTTTTCCTTATTTTTCCATCATCTGACTGCGCAGAATGTTTTATCTATACAAAGCGCATTTCAGTTGTTCGATGGAGAGCTGAATAATTTCAGGATTCGAGGTCATCTTAACTGCGACTATTCTATTCAATTCTTTTCTTGACTGAAGTTATGTGTAACCTCAAAACTTATTAAAATATCAATCTTGACTGAAATTTTGTCGATTTAAGATAGCGGAGAAAGTTGTGAATTATCACTGTGATATTGAGTCATAACAGCAAAATGAACCAACAAAGATGTTACTTTAAAAATTAACGCGTAACAATCGAATACAAGCTAACCTCGATTTCGGTTGACTGATCTCTTTAATCAGTTAATCCGATAATTATTGTTTATTTGTTACACCTTTCACACGTGTTAATGTATACTAAAGCCATTTGATGATGGTAATAATTTGTTTTTCTAACAGTTTTGTTTTTAGAAGTTAAATGATGTTATTTACGATATCGGAAATTACTTTTACTTTTATTTGTAGTTAATGTTTTTATAATATCGGAAATAACAGTCATTTTGTTACAAATTTGCAAGTTTAAAAAATTTCAATAAAATCTCGGTTTCGGTTTCGTTTTTTCACAATCAGAAAATCAAATTCGGTTTACAAAGGTGAAAATATATAGGTTTTTTATGATCCGGACGGTGAAATGCCTCCTGTTTTCAGAATTCACAGGATCCGGTTTATTAAGGTTTCTATCATATAGAATAAAGAAGAGAGTAAATCGGGACAAGCATACACATCCTGTTTTCACAGGATTCCGGTTTTTCCAGGGTCCGGTTTTCACAAGTTTCACTGTACTTCTATGTCAAACTCAAAGATATAATTGTATATTTTATTTTTATCTTAATAAAAAAATTTTAAAAACCTGTTAATAAAACTGTAGATACCAGTATGTAAAATCTCAACAACAATGGCAGATTTAGATAAAAAAAAATCTACCCAATTCATCAATCACCACAGTAAAATCTTCAAATGAAGAAACATCGCAAGGTTAAAGAAATAGCAAAGAAGAACTTGTCTCAACACAAGCCAAAGGACAATTGATTGTAAATCACCTTAATAAAGAGAAATACAGATAGATGGTAACCAATAGTCACAAACTGGATCATACATACACATTGTATATACTTTCTATACACCAAGGAAATCATGGATATTATTTCATATCATTTCTTCAGTCTCTTTAAACAAAACCAATAATAAATTGGCATGAGTTCTAGATGATAATTTAATCACAACAGGGAGACAATCCCAGACAATAATTGTCAGAAATGATTTAGGCTTGACTGCTATGAATATTTATTTTGAATGCAGGATTAACTTGCAACATGCACACACATGATTTCACAAAAGAATAATGAATTATATCTACAAAAGACACATGTTTCTGTCTTAATCATTCATTTAATGAGCACACACACACACACACACACACACACACACACACACATTGGAAAGGATAATCTCCAACAGTGATATTGGCTTACTTAAGAAATAAATTTGACACATTTCTAATGATTTCATTTGTTGCAAAGCAACAAAATATTCAGTTTATTTCTCCATTACTTGATTGCAAACTTAAATTACCTTTTCATGTGCCAAAGGTCTTAAGTGCTTTCAATGGCATCAAAGACAAAGCATTGATGCTGATGTTTGCTTTGGAAGGAATTGCAGTAAATGCATCATTGCACATTTAAATTTAAATTACACACTTGAAAAATAATGATTTCAGATTACATGTTCCAATTCTTATCAGAAATTTACTTAAAAGCACTGAATCTGATTTTTAATTACATCACTGAGCAAAAACCTAAAAATGTCAAAGCTATACATAAATTAACATAAGTTGCTTGGTTACAGTGTACTCAGCAACCAATCAAGTTATTTTAAATAACCTAAATAAAAATTTGATTCTGTGTTTAAGTAATTGAAATAAAATGTACAGGTATTTTATTATTAATATTGTTGAATTCCATTACTTAGATTACCATTATTATTATGCTGAGGCATGTAAAATCAATATTAATACACACAAATATGAAAGGTAAATATGGAAACATCAAAACATTTTACAACCACAAGTTACAATTCTAAATTCAGTTGCAATGACACATTTCCCACAAACAATAAAAGTACAAACTCTGACAAGCTGTCATTTATTATAATGGACTACTTTTCTTTCTTGACCTGTTATCATGATTTCCTGTTTGAAATGTATATCCAATATAAATGCTAACAGCTGACAGATCAATATCACTCACCCTGCTTAAAACCTAAGCCAAATAAAAATTTGATACACAAGGTACAGGGAGTCTATCCTAAAACACCCATCAAATCACTCTTCATGTATCTACCTATAAAATCAGACCTCAACATGAAATAGTCAATATGACATTACTGCCGACAACTGAGATCAAATTGGCTGCATTTGTTTTGCTCTTAAAACAAATTATTTAACTTATGTCACTATTTTAATACATGATATTCATCCTACATCACCCATCCCAAATGCCAAAAAAATCTGTTCACACAACCAGACCAAAATAATCTGACTGGAGTGCCTGCTATTGACAGGTCAACAACAAAATGTTGTTTGTTTTTTATAAAGTTAGACAAATTACCATACAGCAATATCTGTTAACAAAAGCTGATCACCCTGCTATTATATCCAACCATATCACGACTAGGATTTGGTCCCTGAATCAAGAATAAATCTTAAATGACTGTTTACAGATCAACGAACTTGTCACATAAATTCTTACACCTTTCTTTATATATATACCATTTCTACTTGATATCTATTAATTCTCAGAATTGCGTTTTATATGAAAATCAATTTCTACAGCAAGAAATGTCAATAACCATATACATTTCTGTTACTTGGAATTGACCTGGCATCATATGTAATGACAGCAGGATCAATATAATAAACAATATCAAAGTGCTTACACCAAATAACACAAAATTATCATCTGATTTTAACTGTACCTGTTTTGCTGAACTGGTGAAGCTGTTACTATTAAACTAAAAAACTTGTGGAGGGAGGAATGGGAAATTTCAGATAAATAATGCAAACACATTGGTACAAATGACTACAGCATAATGCTGAGTAACAATGATGCAAAAGGTCTAAATTGTAGTGTTCATATTATATACAATGTATTACTTTTGTGTAAGTGTTTATGGACTGCTTTGTACAGATGTACAATTTAAGACCTTTTGAGATTGTGCTAGTTATAATGAAATAAATTAAGCAGACAACTCCCTAAATTAGGTAGTAATGAGCGAACCAGTAGACAATACAGCAATGAAGCAGGATAAATGCCTTTCTTATATTGATCAACTGAAGAAAAACCCACAGCAGTGAGAATCTTATGGTGTAAAGGAAAACACCCTTACAACTTGGCCATTGCTGTCCCTTTTCTAGACTGAGAAAGTTCAACACAGATAGAGCAATTAATGTGGCCTTATATGGTATAATAAGGTGTTTCTGTGATTTGATCTACTTCCCTTTTTATGACTGAACAGAATACATAAATTTGCCAAGCTCATACCCAGAAAATCAGTCTGAACAAATCCAATCAAGACAGGCAAAAACACATCACCACAATCTAATGTTTCAACAATGAAACAATGCAATGATGAAGGTGCTGGGTGATTACAATATATTTGAATTTTAAAACCCAAAATAATTTTTCATTCTTTACAAAGGCAGACCTACAATAAGTAATTCTTTATCAAGGAACATACTGGAGATCAATTTGTAATGTTGACATAACCAACTTTATGGATTACATCTGGGTCAATGGTATGCTCAGGAGATGGTTGATCATAATGAAACTACTTCTGAATCAGTTCATAAGCTAACATTATTCAACTTAACTGTGTGCCTGGCACTATCTAAAGAGATCTGTAATGGCTAATGTTTTTTATAAACGTTTAACTCGATTTGTTTATTTTGCTTACAAAATTAAGGAAATAATTCATAAAAAACATTAAAAACTATCAATCAGTTTTAATATGTGTGTGTGTGTGTGTGTGTGTGTGTGTGTGTGTGTGTGACGTTTTTCACCAGAAACCAGTGCTACCTAAGGAATAAAAGCACATTTATCTGAAGTATGATGGTATACAAAAAAAAAATAGGTGTTATCATATACCGGTAAGTTGAAACAAATATGACATAAGTTAGGTTCCTAGATAATAATGAACCAGAGTCTATAAGTTCAAACTGTTAATGCAAGGCATTCTTAATCAGACCAGAAATATTATTTTTTGTCCTTAATGTGTTACATTTGAAAACATACTTTAATTTAAACAAATATTTTGTTATTGTTTTGTTAATTGTGAGGTACAAATAATCAATATGAAATGAATAAGGTTTGTACAACCATCTAATAAAAGAGATTAAACTACAGGGTTAAACAAAGGAAGGACATTTTGTTTCTACATCAATAGATACAAATAAAGATAAGGTCTAAAAAATATATGAAACAATATCATTGTCAAAGGTCTGGGATGGTGTGGAGAAGCCATTTATATCACATAACCAAATACAGCTACAATATGAATACAGAACATTATATAGAATTATCATATCATACTTATATAATGAACTCAAAAGAATTTTGAAATTCTAAATGATCTCACAAATGGTAAGCATGTATGACCTCTGAACTCTACGATCAAAGGTCATAATTTATATAGATGATGACAATCATTTCTAGTGGATAATGTAATCACAAAAAACATAAATAATTAATTACACCAATCATGGATAGGGCCTATTATTTTAATGTTCAGCAGCATTTCAGCAGCAGCAGCAGAGGTATTGGATCCATGCACATTTACCAGATTGCATCACTCAACTCACTATGGTTGTATCACATCATTTTTAAAACATAAAACTGTTAATTTATGGCATTGCCATATTTAATGAAAACAACAATTTTCAAAAAATAAATTATTTATAATGCTAAACGTAAAATGTTTCCATTTATTGAGGAGAAAAATTATCATGTTAAAAGAACTCTTTGGACATTTCTTTTTTCCGAAATTTCCAAACTGTTTTAATATTGAATTGAAATCTGTTTATAGTGACAACTGAATTTAGCAATAAATAAATACAACCATTGTGAACTGTCAACCAAAGCAATTAAAACCTTTCTGTAAATGTAAATACATTATTTACCGCTCACACGGTTCTTCCATCTCATCATAAATTTCTGCACTTACACCTCTTGGTTTAACCCTTAGTAAGACATATAACAAAACATGAAGTTAGTTAACAATAAACATAAATAAATAATTTATGTAAAAACATTATAATGCAGATAACCATCAAAGAGATAAAACCAGTACCAATATATCATTTAACATGACGACCAAATCACAGTAATACAATTGTTAGATATTTTCTATACAAATCGGTTATATGGATTATATCTATTATACAAAGCTAAAAATGGTACAGTGTTTAATACTAGTCAAAACTTATTAATCAAAGCTACTATACTGCTACCTAAAATAAACACTCGTAACCATGGTAAATACAACTAATTTTAGACATATATTTTATACAGAAGCATTTTATTTCTAAAATGAGCAAGATGATTTTTTAATTATTGTAATAATTTAATCAGCAATTACTTTGTAATTAAATACAAATTAACTGGAATTAAAATATGTTGACCCACACCTTGCTATACAAAGATTTAAAGCTTATTCCCTTTACCAAAAGCATTCTGTGTGCAAGAATTTGCATGTGAAAACTTCAAAACATGCAACATTTCTAGAAAGTATTTTAAAGCAATTTACTTATCAAATATGTACAACTATATAATAAAATTTATGAATTAAAAGTTCTTTTTTTTGACATGTTTTTCTATCAAAACTACAGACTTATTCTGTGTTATAAAACCAGATACTATCAACAGAACACCTACTGCTAGCCTGTACATTAAAATACTACAACACTGCATACTGCTGTCATAGGTATCGTATTATAATTCTTCTGCACTCTTACTCGTGCAGGTGAAGTAAAAACACAAAACTCAATTTGACTTCTCATGGAGAAGTATGCTTGAAGCTTTCTAATCCACCATTAGGCCTCCAATTTATTATATAGATACTACAAAATTTTCAGACTCATTATTTTTAAAATACAACTAGTACCTCAAAACATGAGTACCTATAATTATTTTTTGTACATTTCCATTATGGCTACTGTTTGTATTGTTCTGTGCCCTTGTACTGGATTAAGGACAAAATATACAACATGTTTACAAATAGCTCTTTCACATCAACTATTTACTTCACAAAGATATGTGACAAAAATCACTACCAGATTCCAAACTAAGTTAACTAAGATGTTATCAAAAATCAAAATAATTTATTTCCTTTATGAAATATTGAATTCTATACACATTTGCAAGTCAAATAAAATTAAATAATTTCAAAATGACTTTCACTAATAACATGATAAATTGATTAGTATAAGTGCTAGTCATGTTACATAAGGATTCTTCTAGAAACAAAAACAAAGGATACAAACATTGTGAACATTTTGATTGCATGTACTACCAGTATATATAACCACAGACAATAACACCAGTGTAAAAACTGGACAAAGGGAAAAAAACAGACATATATACTTATATAAAAAGTCAGTTTTCTATGTCTAGTTTCCCAGCATAATACTTTACACATGGAACTATACAATAGTGGAACAAATGTGGTTTTCTGTGTGATAGGGCACTTTAGAAAAAAATTGTGCTGTATTCAGTTCCAAAAATAACTCTTAGACAGGATCAATGCATTGAGGTTCAACAAGATCTTACTGGGAAAACAGGAGTTTTTATTTATGGGTAGCGTTTTCAAGGGACAGCATTGCAAATACTGTATCAAGATAGTGTATTGAAGAATAAAAGCAAAAAATCAAGAAGAGAAAAAAGCATCACATTTCACATAGGAAAAAGGAGCTGTTTGAAGTACAGTTTTCCAAGATATCAATCATATTAGTAAAATTTAAGACTTTGGTCAATGTACAGCATTAGAATAAAGATATCTATATAAATGAGAATTAACAAAGAAACTAGAAATGACAAAACAAAAATATCTGGAATATAACAGTAAAATTGAAGGATTAGATGTTGCCTGTCAGCATCTCTTTAATGTTAAAAAATAAAATGTGAAAGTTAATAAAACTTTTATTTTTGTCAGTTCTTTAAATAGTTTTTTTTCACACTGCAAGAATATAAGTTGATTATTTAAATGGCATTTAGACAATAGACAATATCAGCTATAGCTAAGATTGCAAAATTTAAAAATTTTGCATACTAGTATTTAAATTTTGCATAAGCTTAAGGCAATGAGTAAGGGGGATTTTAAAATTATATTGTCTTCCATGGCATGGAACATAACACATTTGTTTATTGCATTGTAAACTAATTTTATCTGCTGAAGATATTTAGATAATAAAAAGAAATGAATATTCAAGTCTTAAACAGTGGTTCCAATGCTTCTCAGTAAACAGATAATCATGTAACACCAAAAGATAAAGAAAAGCTATGAAAACAGTAAAACCCATCAGGCCCTAAAACCGTTAATTTTCAAAATTGCTGAAAATCTCTAAATTCAATGATACATAGACTAACATATGGAATGCCTTATAAGGTACAAGTCACTTATGTGAAGTTTAAAAGAATTTTTGAATACATTCCACAATACAATGACAAGGAAATGTTTTAAAATAGGGTCACAATTCTTCACACTTCAAAGTAACTTTTAAACATTTAAGTGACCCCATTGCCAACACTCTACACATTCTGAGATGTAGAATATACTGTAAGAAAAAATATACTGGTGCTTTTATTAGTTATAGAGAATTCTTAGATGTTTTCAACATTAAAATGAACAACAGATAAGAAATCTTCTTTCAATGAAACACCATTCATTTAAGATTTCTTCATCTACATAACAGGCAATGAAGACAAGTTAAAGGAGACAATAAATTAAATGAATAATTCAACAACTCAGACATAAATCTATTGTGTCACCAATATAAAAATATTCATAGTTATCATAAGTATTAATCTGTGTTACCAAATTAAAATATTCATACTTATCAAAACTACTTTTAACTTACTTCTCCTGTTATGGAAATTCCAGAAATACAGGATTGATAGCCTTATTGCCACAGAATGTCTATATTTAGTTAAGCATTTTGCTTTGTAAAATATTTACAGCAAGTCTCTGATAAATGTTTGAAATACAAATCAATTAAAAGTAAAGTCTCTAATGCAAAATGAGACCAACAGCAAAACTTGGGTTTTCAATTTGATGCAGACAAGAACTACACCTTAAGCTAGGTATTATTTATTTGTTTACAATTCTCCAATTTTGCTTCAATTTTTTATTTGCAGTAGGTAGACATTGAGATTTTTGCAAGAGATATGTTTCAAGCACTACACCACAAAAAGCATCAAACATATTATAAGAACAGAGTTCAATTTCTAATTTAAGTGTAAAAGCAATTAAATCAACTTTTTATTTTGTTTAATTTGGAAATATTTTATCATGTTACCTTGGAAACAAGGTGTCATCATCAGAATCGTAACCATCATCACTGTCAACAATAATAGTGATATACATATAATTGTATATAAAATATAAGAAGTTGTACACATAACAAATGTAATACTTAAGTATAAACTACAATATATATATATGTACATATATATATATATATATATATATATATATATATATATATATATATATATATATATATATATATATATATATATATATATATATATATATATATATAATTCTTATCATAAAATGCTGGAGTTATGGTATTAGAAATTAAGCAAACTAAATATCATTACAGAGACTGTTTTAATTCACCTGGGCACAGCAATGCCCACAAGATTCAATGTTCCAATAGTTCAACTCTACTTTGTGAAGCTGTTACCAATCTGGTGAAAAAGGTATGACCTACAAGAAATTTAACCTATAATGCTGAAAAAAGTCGGGCAACAATTATGATATTTGAAATGAAATATCTATAAAAAGTTTTCATTTCAGCAACTTTGTTACAGCCAGACAAAAATGATTCTGTCACAAAGTTTAAATCTAATCTTTTATTATATATGTCAGCTAATTTCAGGAAGTTTGTTGATGTTTAAACTATTCCAGGTGAAGTGACAAATTAGCAATTAAAGTATGTAATACAATGCACATTACTGGTAATTTGGTGTTGATGTCACGTCATTAAATTCTGAACATACTGTAAAAAGGCATGTTTAGGATACAAATCTTACATACATTAAGCTGTCATTTTAGCGATCTGAAGTACTGAATGTCAGGTTGAAGAAAGTGTTATGTTGGCCCTGTCAAGGTTAATTGTTACAGTTTTAAATCTATGACATTTTCTGTAGCTACAATTAGCCATTACTGACAGGATTTGTCTGTTTGTTCATTTTTGTTTTGCTTTGTTTTTATTTTATTTTAATTTTAGCTTTTAGATCCCTTGATTATAATAAAAGGTTCTACTGGCTTCAAAAGCATAAGCTTGGTAGAAAATAATATGAAAATTATACATAATTATGAAATAGGCTTCTAAAGTAACATTAACAGCCTCAACGCCATATGATTGTATAATTATTTCCTTATTTATCATCCATTCATTACAGTGACATATTTGATAATTAAAAGTGAAATTATATGCAAGGCAAAAAGTATATATATTAATAAAAATTGTTATACTTTATGATGCAGTAAACCCATTAAATTACATTCTGATCATGCATATTAGTTGGACATAACTCTGCAAGGTTAATTCAAGACTCAATGGGAAATCACAGGGGTAACAAAAAAAAATATGTATTTTCAATGAACCCAAAATTTGTTTTAAAGAGGAGTGAAAATGAAAATAATCAAGGTTAGTTTTTTTTTCTAATCTATGTCTGTCAAATCTACCAAAAATCTCAAGCATATAGGATGGCATGACCAAATATGAAAATAAAATTTAAATACTTGTCCATTTTCTTCATTCGATCATAACCACCAGGCAACTTGAGGTATAGACCTGTGGACCTTCTGTGAGGAGCAGTAGATTTACCGGCAAATGCTGCAACTTTCTTCTCAAAAAAGGACTTAAGAATTTGAATTTTTGACATAGGGGTAAATGGCTTTTTATTGGCTGGTATTGTATTGTCTTTAACCAATTCTGTAGTGATTTGAGGCACACTGTCTTGAATTGGTCCCAAAGATGGAGTAAATTTACGACTTTGTATTCCGGGACTTATACTGCCAGATTTATTCTTTTTATTGTCTTTAGTGTTTTTCTTGGCTTTCCTGTCAAGTGTCATTGTACCAGAGATACTTTTTATAAAATAATTGGGATTGGACTCTACAATGGGTGGACTTTCTTGAATTTCAAACCTAGGAATTTGTTGCTGTTGTTGGCGCTTAAAAACTCCAGTTCTTAAGGGAGCCGTCTTGGTCTTCTTAATTTCATATTGTTTGCTTTAAAAGAAAATGAATTCATTGAACTCATTAGATGAGCAGTGAGTGTTTATAAAATTTCTTTATCATATATCAGTCATTATTTAGTTGATACAATTACTATTACAGGTCATGATTAAAGCCCTGACTAGAAGAGATGGAACTTAAAGCATCAAATCTCTTCATACCTATACAAGACCTTATAAAAGTATCCATAAGATAATATTTACAACATTCAAATGAGCTATTTTAAGTGACTTTTTTTTTTTGATGTTGTTTACAGAAATTTTTAACTTCTTTAATAAATTCAAAAAAAAAACCAAAAAAAAAACAAAACAAAAAAAAAAACCCCTAACCAAAAATGAATTCAACAACACTTTGGTCATAAGATTTCTAGTATTCAAAGCTTACTTCCCCATAAAAATAGAGCTATTTGTGGCAATCCAAATAAAATAACATCAATGTAGAAATATTTTGCATTTATCATCATTCTGTGTTGAAGTAAATCTAATATCATTCATTTATTTATAAAAGTTTATATAAATATCTAACAAGTATATATGAATTTAATCTTTAATCAATGTTTTGTAATTTCTGGAGATGATAAAATGGAATATATATAAACAAATTTCAATATTTATGAGCCATAAAAGCCATCAATGTACATTCTTTGATGTTTGTTTAATGATCGCAAAATGATTATGTGACTAAATAAAGCCAAGATTCCAAAAACTCAATAACCTATATTTACAGTTAGACAGCATTGTTAAGAAAAAAAAATGTTATTCCTTTTTTTTCCTGATTAAATTTTACATGTATGGGTTTAGAAATGGTTTTTTCATTTTAATTCTGGAAATCAGTTTGACCTCTCTTCTATATTTTTTAATTTTGGGAACTTGATTGACTCCACCATTTTTTTATGTTAATACTTCAAATAAATGTTAAATAATTATTATTTTCTTTTTCTTAAATTTTAGAAGACTTGTGTCCATATAAATAAGTTTTATTTGCTGAAAAAAAAGAGGACATTTGTTACCCCTTTTAATGGCTGTAATTTTAAACTTGACCTCCATTTTATAGAAATAAACTATTTTATAAATTTAAAAACTTTTTATTAGATTTTATATTATTATCTGAAAACCCTCTGGGAAAAGTCAAATGACAGATTTGCACCTGTCAATCAAAGCAGAAGGTATGATTTAATACCTTGTCACAAGTTGTTGCAGAGTGAAGAAGAATTTTTGATTTATTACATAGAAAGTGTTTTTTGAGCTGAGCAAACAAATCAAACAAGTCAATTGTTGCATTAACCATAAAAATGCACATAAATATATAGATATAAATCTAGACAATCGTGTCTGCAGTC
This sequence comes from Tegillarca granosa, assembly GCA_029721355.1. Lineage (NCBI taxonomy): Eukaryota > Metazoa > Mollusca > Bivalvia > Arcoida > Arcidae > Tegillarca > Tegillarca granosa. The sequence continues at coordinate 11,311,184 of CM056603.1, forward strand.
AAGTCATTCAAATCTCTGAAGATGCAATCAAGACAAAACAAACAATCCATTGTGGATGAATTTAGAAAATTTATGAATTTATGAATTTAACAATTATTTTCCAGACAACAAATGAAAATAAAACAAATTTACACATAACCAAACATTTTGATATTTTTGTTATAAAAAATTAAAACCATTTTAACTTTATTTTTAAAGTTTTTGCATTTCTTTTTATTTTAATATAGCATATACAGCTGACAAAAATGGCAGAGGTCATCTGGAAAATACTTATATTGGCATCTTACCCAAACCTAAAGCAGCTATAAATATATACTTATTTAGATATAGTCAATAAGTTTTCTGTTTGCTCCTCAATCTCCAATAAACTAGCACTAGTACTATGGCGAGCCTTAAGACTGTAACAAAGTGTATTTATATCAAACTGTCACTTAAGAAAACACTAGATGCTGATTAAAGGAATATTTTAAATTTAAATGCATTTTAATCAGAAATGTTAAAAACCAAAAAATTATAATGGAATGTAGATCTTTAATAAAATATCATAAGGAAGTAAATATTCCATTAAAAATCATAGGAACTCTGAATTTTAAAAGTTTGAAAAATAAAGAATATAAGATATTAATAAAAAACTTATATCTCTGTTATAAAAACAAATAATATAGGCTGGCTAGTAATTATTCATTGGCTAGATCTTATCATATGACATTGGTTTAAGTTTTTTTAGCCATAATTGAAGAGGAATTGATGGACCTAATAACTGTTACAACTGTGAAATACAGGTAAGTTATAAAATTGATTGACCCAATGATTGGACAAAAAAGGAGAAATCTCTAATTTCCTTAAAAACAAAGATAAAAATGGCTGCAAAATCTCAAGAACAGCAGATAGGAGATTTTTATTTTTTAAAAATCAAGTCTAAATTATCTTGCATTATTAAATCTGTCATCTAGTCAGGATTATCAATAAAAATTGTTATAGCAGTTCATTCACATCTTTAAAAAGAATGATATAAAAAACTGCCTAAATGACTTGAATTCTAAAGATGCTTACATTAATTTTTAAGACAAGTATACTAGATGTCTATAAAAGGAAATAGTATTTAACTAAATGTCTCTTTGTGCAGATAACTCATATAAATAATGGAGCCTTGAAAGCAGATTTGACTTGTATAAAATTTGTTTTCTGTGATCAAGATCTTTTATTTAGGAGACTAGTTAGTACACTGGAAGTTAAGCTCTAAATTTACTGGCTCTTAAATACAGGTGAGCATTAAAGCAGATCTAACTGTCATTGTCTTACATGATAATGTCTGCCTATCTCTTAGAAAAGATTAAGTTAGAAAAGGTCATGCATAAAATAGAATACAAAGAAGTAATTTCTGTTAGAAATCTAATCTTATCACTTTCACTGCCTTTTCAAATGCTGGCATTGGACTTCTAGATCAGATGGCCGGTTAACTAGTAGCAGCAGAAAATCAATAAATGTATATATAATATCTTTATTATTGGATTTTTATACAATGACTTACTAAAGGAAATGTTATTACATAGAACAAAACTTGCATTTATATTACTTTTGAGAAATGAGATTTTATAAAACATATAAAACAAGATTTACCAGCTTTCAGTAAAGGTTTAGAATAAAAAAGTACAGCTAAAAGTACAAAGTTTTTGAAAACCCCCAAAATGTTTCCTCGCTTGACAAAAATAATTAAAGTGTAATCTACCAGTATATTAAGATTTGTCTATAGGTTACATTAAATGTCAAACATTTGATATTGTTGTGTTCTGAGAAAAATGATATTAGAAAATTCTCCATGAAAGGAAACGTGTCTTCATTATTATGTACAGAAACTATCTAGGAGTTCAGTATTGCTGCACATATATTTTTGAGAAATTTGAATCCAAATTGCACAATCAAACAGATACAAGATAAATTGTACAAAGTCTTAGAAATGATGTATGGTCAATTATCTTCTTAAAATATGAAGTGACATACATCATGCATACTGTCAATATTGTTTTTAAATTATTGATACATGTGACTTTCAAGTGTGATTATGCACATCATATTATAATTGTGTATACATTTGGTATATCATCCCCAAACAAAAACTGTTGAAAATTAAGTAGAAACAAAAATCTTAAAATACATTAAATTGCCTATAAGTATGGCTACAGAAATAAGGTCCTGTGTTTCAGGGAATAAGATGATTCATTGTTTATAAACATTTTCTGAAAAATAAAAGCTAGTTATTGGACGGACTAGGTAAATTATTATTATTATTATTTTGTTGTTTTTTTTGGTGGACGCATATTTTTAAAGGACTACTAGTCTGATGCCCAAGTGGGATTTTTCCAAGAATTGTTCAAACCCAGATCTAACAAAGAGTCTGAAATAAAAATGTATCATTATTCAATCGAGAAATAAATAGCAACATGCATACCGTGGTGACAAGGAAAGTGGTTCCAGGTGGGGTTTTCCATGACCAGGTGGTGCTGAGTGCTTCCTAGGGTGCAACATCTGGGCATGCTGTACTTCTAGATGTTGTCTTTTCAGTCTTCTTTCAGCAAGAAGATAATATGTGGCTGCTAAGTGGTTATATAAGTCTTTTTCTAGAGACCTGCAAACAATTAAACTTTTAATTTGAACAACAGAGCAATAAACACTTCATCTGTAACAATAATGTTCTCTTCAAGGGTACTAAAAAATACTGAGATATGCTTAGCAATTCCACAATATATTGCCTAATTTAATTTATCTTCTAATTACACTGATTATTACTTTCTTGGTCAAATCAAATCATGCAACCTTACTATGAAAGAATCAAAGCTTTTTGTGTGAAAAAAAAATGTATCCCTTGATATCAAATAATGCAGATCAGTAAATTGGGGGCATGATACTTTTAAAATGAATTTGGCAAATTAAACATGCAGCTATCATTTTCTTTAAGGTAATGTTACATGTACTGGCAGCAGTCAATGAAATTTGAGGTCACAAAAAAAAAAAAAAAAAGAAAAAAGAAATTGATTAAATATACATGTATCTCCTTTTTTGTATACTCAAAAAATATTGGTTATGATTTCAAATTAAGTTCAAATAACTGTTTACAATGATCATAACTCATTACTGTAAGTATAAGTTGCCTTGTCCAGTTTAAAGTTGACAATAACATAGTATTGTACATGAATTTATTAAAGTAATTTCAAGATCACAGTGCCTTACTTGTAAAACAAAAAAACTTGTTAATTCAAGATTGATTCTTATTTTGAGATTAATCACATTGAAATTTCTCCAGATAGCTAAACCTTGAAAATTATCACAAAGCATTAACCAGGTAGGCTAAAATAAGTTGTACCAAGTTAGTAACCTACCATCATGATTATTTTACTTTCTTACTTGATTTTTAAGTACTGGTCAGTTCATAACTAAAAGGTAATCTTGGGGTCTAAAATATTACCATTCAAATAAGACTAAATTAAAATGTCTTACGATAGTATTTCATCTTTGCTAGCAACATTTCCTTCTACCATTTTATCGACTAAGTAATTATGATCATCTTCAGACAAATGTTCCCTAGAAATGAGAGGCATTGGTATTGTTGCTGTCTGGTCACCCATCATCAGCCATTTATGATCAATGATTTCCTGTAATGTTGCTCTATGAGTAGGATCTCGTTTTAACATCTTGTTTATTAATCTAAAATAAACAATAAAGAAATCAAATTAAAATACACGATGTATTCAGCAGACTTTTTATTCTACAAGAGGTTCAATTTATACAATATCCATTGCATATGCTTGGTGAGTATCAGGGGTGCGGAGTAAGTTTCAATGCAACTACATGACTGCTCTTAAATTGGATGCCAATATATTGATTGTTAACCCTCATATTTATGTTGCTACCCATTTTTTACTTAAGTATGATTTAAGATGATTTGAGATACCATCACTGAATAAAGTTTCTCAAAATACTCCCTAAATCATTCTACATAATATAACCTGACTGGGTTTGAAGCCAACAACCTTCCAGTAATATATTAATGTTGTAACTACTACAAAATTAACCTATTTCTAAAACAACATGTAAAATCACACTTTAAAATATCAACTGATTTTCTGGTCTTAATGTAAAAAAGTTTATGTACTACATAAACATTTAAAATTGTAATCATGCACCAACAGCAACATTCAATTACAATTTCTAATGATTACTAAGTAGGAAAGATAAGAGGCAATCAATTCTCATTAAGTCAGGCTAAATGCTTCATTTAAATTCAAATCCATGTAGACACCAATACGACATGATCAATTAGGGATATCTCACAAATAGAAGAGATTTGTACTGTACTGCTTTTAAACAATCAAACCAGTCAGGATTGAGAAACGGACTGAAAAAACTTTTATAACTGGTGCATATACAAGAATATTTTTAAAAGCAATCAAGCGAGGAAACAAGATTCAGAAGGATTATTTATGGCCGTTAAGTTTATTTACCTCTTTCTGAAGGTCAAACTAACCTTGAATTCAACACATTACAGTCTTAATTAAAATCAATAGAAGAACCTGAATACCGATCATCCCTTGACCACCATCAATCACTCTCTCTTGTTCATAATACACATCCTCAGACAGGCTTTACAGAATGAATGTATTCAATTCTTAATCTTATAAAGGAACTCTTGTACAAACTGTATATATAAGCAATAAAGAAAGACATGCTGGCATGATTGAGTTTTCATGATACATTTGACAGAAAAGCTGACAGTATCAATGAAGCTTTAGATCCATATGATCTGATGAATAGGAAGTATTCAATGCAAATAAAAAGTAACAATACTAAGTTGCACTTATATGTGAAAATGTACATTTTTTTTATCTCAAATGGCTAAAAAAATTCTTATAGTTTCGAATTCTAATCAAGAAGATGAATTCTTAGATCAATGACTGTATGCCATAATTTTCTATTTAAAGATAATAATTTTAGTCACTAATTATGCTATCTATGACCACAAGTGTCAGACCTAGTTTGAAAGGGAATGTCGATATTGTATATATATATATATATACATTTCTGGTGCTACATTCCCTCTTAAATATATCAACAAGCTGGTTGAGGTAGGGAGAGAAAGATTTATGGGGTTCACCAGCATTCCATATTTTACCATATAAAAGCGAGCTCTTACTTTCTCAACAGACTGAATATGTTGGTCTGTATCTTATCTGAAAGCTTTTGATTTTATATTTGTATATTAAAATGTTCCCCAGAAGTTGATGTCATAGATTAAACATTACTGTAAGTCAGGTAAGAAGAGGCATTTTTCAGTGACTTCAAGTAACACAGTTTCTTGTTATGCACATCGTTTTTGTACCTGAAATGTTTTCCATACAAATATTTCTAAACAATACCTACTCCAAACATATTTAGTGGAGTATTCTATGGTTTACTGGTCAACTGTAACACTTACTCTGTACATTCTTTAGATACATAGTGTGGTATCTTGAATTTACAGTCCATAATCATTGTTAGTGTTTCACTATCATTAGCCTCTTGGAATGGTGCTCTACCGCAAACTAACATAAACAGTATTACTCCTAAACTCCAAACATCTGAAAGAAAAACATAAATTTTAAAATTAAAATCAAATTCTAATTCTCATTTACACATGTTAATAAATTTCAAATCTAGAAATGAATTTTTTAAGCTCATCTAGCACCCATAATATGAACACTAGTTATGTAGATTCCTATGAATTCTGATTTCATCTAAAACCCAAAGAAGATGTCAGAAATTTATAATAAAATGTAAATTTTGGGCAATGCATAAACTATTTTTAAAAAATTATTTTTACAAAACCCATTGATATATGCTTAAGACACCAAAGATTTTAAACATCACTCATTTCTGTCTTCCAAGTTTTGCTTTCTCTCTCCCCCCCCCCCTTTTTTTTTGGGGGGGGGGGGGGGGGGGGTCCTGAAACCAGTCTGTCTACCAGAGAAATGGAGTAGTAAATGAATGAAAAGACAGACAAAACAGATGGACAGACAGACAGACAAGACATGTGTGATAAAACTTCATAAAATGGATTGGTAAAAATTAAATAACCCTAAGATTTAATACGCGAAAGACCTAAAACAGTAGATGATAAGCCACTTGAATTGGTTGAAGACTTTACATACTTAGGAAGCATAATCAGTAAAGATAACAGAGCAAAAAAGATATAAAGGCCAGGTTAGCAAAAGCACATGCCACATTTGCTCGACTTCATCCCATCTGGAAGTCTAGTCAGTACAGCAGAAAGAGCAAGGTTCATATTTATAACAGCAATGTCAAATCTGTTCTACTATACAGTTCTGAATGTTTGCGAATGGTTACCAGTGATATAAACAAAATAGAGGCCTTTCACAACACCTGCCTTAGGAAGATCTGCCGCATTTTTTGACCCAGGGTTATTTCCAATGATGATCTTTATAAACTGACTGGGCAGAAGCATTGCATTGGAAATAAAGGAGCGAAGAATGGGATGGTTGGGACATGTGTTGAGGATGCCACAAGAACGTATTCCAAAAACTGCCTTGAGATGGACACCACCGGGAAAGAGAAAACCAGGAAGGCCAAAAACAACAACATGGCGAAAGGACAGTAGCATCGGAGCTGCAGGAGTTGGGATACTCTTGGAAGGAGATGCAGCACATGGCGAAAGACAGGATGAGATGGAAACAGCTTGTTGTGGCCTTATGTTCCCATTGGGAATGAAGAGGATAAGTAAGTAAGTAAGATTTAGTACCCTTTATCATATATTGACTATCTATTCATTTTAAAAGTTTAATTTGTTTTTAATTTTCAATTATCTGCAGAAATTCATTATACTGTGAAAATTTGCAGTATTGCAATGCAGACCAACACACATTGCTATACAATTCAGTATAATCTCTGGGCCATTTTTATGATGATTGTGTAACCTGATAAGCCTATACAATAATGTTACATTTATTTTAATAAAAATTAATTTGTACATGATAGATAAATCAATATAGCTGAGCATATCCATTAAATACAGTCTGTGGCTTTAACAGTTCAATAAAGATAAACTGACAATATTGCACATATTCTAGAAAAATCAATTAGGTAACATATAGAGTGTATTTTTGTACAAGTAAAATAGATCTTGTCTGTAAAATATATTTACACTATTACCTAATATTAAACCATACATGTAACAACATTTTTATTAAACTACCAGAACATATAAACCTGTCAAACTTTCTACATCCAAGTATACCAGTTTTTATTGTAAAAGGAAATGGTTAAAACTGAACAACTGAATATATACGGTACATGTTGTATATACACTTTTTGCCTATTCTTTAAGTATTTAGAACTTTCTCAACACCTGGTGAACCACTGGAATTTGAAATATCTCATCTGTGACTTCGGCTTAGACAGGTGAGACGAGTTACCAACTTGTTGGAAGTCATGGTATACATTAACATCTATATGTGTATTCGATTTATAATATTTTTTTCAAGTACATATCACATTTGTAGAAATCAGAATTTTTGGTAAAGATGGTTTGCCAGGCTTGGTTTTAAGGACAATACAAGGACAATATGACATTAACTCTTCCACCCTGACTCCCCTACATTATTTGTCTAGCCTGACATAGCAGTCATACCGACTCATACCCCCATCCCCTACAGTAAACTATCATAGATTTTTTATCCATAGCATCTAAGTTAAAGTTTAGTTGAGTACATGAGGAGTACCGGTTATTTCCAGTATATGATGATGCTACATACACAGAGAATACGCATTCATACAATATACAACACATGATTAATAATTAGATGACAAGTTATTTACGTAACAATGGCCTATTCATTTTACACCTCATCATTTTAATGGTATATGTGTTTAATAAGCATAAAAAGAATTTAAATATACCGCAATACAAATATAATGCATACATGTGCATTGTGTAATGTACATTGTAATGTACATGTATATACATATCCTTGAAACCCTATTTTTAAAACTGTCATTTTTAAAAGTTAAATTCATGTCTCATAATTGTAAACAAACATCATATTACACATTCCTACACAACTTGGTAGTTTCTACATGTTGGTAATAAATAACCAAAAAAAAAAATAAATAAATAAACATACAGTTAGAATGTCTATCTATACATAAATCAGATTGTATTTCTAGAATGCAGACTTAATTTCATGTCCAAATGATAGTGATCTGGAGGCAGAATCTATATTGTCCACTTAAATTTTATTTTTACTGGGGTAAAAACCCACAAAATAAAGTCCCCCTTAAACATGGATGGGAATAATTTGGTTTTTATACAATAAAGTTATTATTATTATAATAATTAGATAGTTTTTATTAATATAGCACATTATACTGATACAGACACTACCAGTATTGTACAGTCTATTAGGTCAAACCCACAGTGATAAGAATTCTGAATGTCAGACAGTATCTAAAAGTTTCAATGTATATTGTAATTCTCTTGAATAGTCTTATAACAACTGTAAATGCATCCCAAAGTAAACTGAATTATATTAAACATGTCTTGTATACCCTGTGTGCATGTAGTTTTTAATATTAAGTTTACAAGGAACATGAAAAAAGAATTTAAAATCTGTCCCTAATCATTTATATCAATAATATTTGTTATGTTTAATCAATTATCTGGATAATTAATTTGTGTATTTTAATTACAATACTAGTAATTTATCAAATTTATCAAAACAGTGATATTTATTTACATCTAGCACATAATCAAAAAAAAAAAAAAAAAAAAGAGGGAGGGTGAGATCTTTGAGACAACAGATTTTTTTTTCAATTTCAGGCATTAAATGCCTAAATTGTATAATCTGTATAATCTGTTGACACTAATTATTCTTTATTTAAAAAAGCAGTTTTGTCTACTGAATGATTATAAAAAACAAGTTGCATGAGTATATAAAATCACAATATACACTTTTAGAACTTGGAATGTTCTCCTGTAAGTCACAAGATATGTTTCTATAGCAAGCCTACAACCAGTTCAAAAATAGACCATCATTCTTATAAACAAATTGTACATGTTTATTTTTAGCTTGGTTTTTGATTTCTTGTGATAAATTCCTATCAGCTATTAACTTGGAAGATGTAGAGAATGTAACAGGTTCTGTGGTCTTAAAAAACACATCTGTTCTCCATGCTGAATTATAAATTATCAGTGTTTATCTAAGAAAAGGAACATGCACCATCATAAACATCACAAAGTTTACATTTATACAGTAATCAACATGTTATATTATTGCCATATTCTATACTATCTAACTCAAGTGGAATAGAGAAATGGTTTTACATGAGAAAGGTCTTTAACCAAGTGGTAACTGCACTAGAAGGTCTTGTGTTGTTATATAAGACCCACAAAAGCAAATTTATCAATTTAACCCCATAGTCTTGTTTTTGACTTCTACAGTTTGATTTTAGCTTTCAAAAATCAAATGAAATGTCTGTCATCGTACAAATCTCATATCTACGGAATGCAGCATTTTATTAATTTTACTCTTAAAGTAATGGTAATACAGCTGCAGTAATACAGTCCATGTCAACACTTGAAATATATGAAAATTAGAGAGTGACTGCTTTTCAATTTTATTAAACAGTATTCACCACAAGTCATATTTCCTTAGGTAAAATATTCTGCACAGTCTATGGTGAAGAGAGAGGGGGGGGGGGGGGAGGGAGAGAGAGAGAAAGAAAGAAAAAGAGATTTTTCTTCAAATTTTGTTTTAAGCTTAAGAGAGACAATTATTTTAAATCTCAAGGATTAATCAAAACATATGACAAGTTTAAGTGACATGAAACCCTTTACAGTCTAGTACAGGTCTATGTAAAGGGAAAAACACTCTCCTCAGTGGTTAACCAACAATGAATAAAATGACATGATACATCGGAATATATCATGTGAATTCATTGTAAACGGCAAGAGTTTGTCATCACAATGAACACATGAGTGATCAGTGGTTTTGTTTGCCTAAAATTACTACCGAATAAAGGTAGTTTCCCCTTAAAAAATTAGACTAAAATTTCCCAATTTGACAACTAAAATTCCCCAAAAGGCAACAGTGACACACAATCAAATAGTTTAAGTTAAATCCAGTTTCTGACAGACAAAAAAATGTTAGATATTGTCACAATAATAAATCTTTGCAATGAATTTCAAAATTCTGAGCGTAATATGTGACATAAAAAGGGTCCAAATTTTCCCAATCTGAAAGGTAGAAGGTAGTTTTTAAAAACCATAGCAAAATCACTGGTGATAGGATACCATTTATTGTTTTAATATTGCTGACAATGTAGACCATCTTTGTTATGATTTTGGATCCAATAAGGCAATATATCCTTAAAATCTGATGACTACATACATATGGAGTTTAAATTATAATGTCAAGTACATTTATATCTGACAGTAAAATGGGAATATCAGTGGCAAAAATGTTTCCAAAATTAATCATAAACCAGTGGAAACCTACTAAAATGCCATTTAAAGTACCTAATCTCATTGTGTAGAATAAGGCCAAATGGTGGAAGGTCAACTTATCCCAATTTTAATTCCTCCAACTACATTTTTTCCAACTTGTCCTACTTTTTACCAATCTATTTCACTTATTTGACCAAATTCTAGCCCAGATTTGACTGATTTTAACCACCATTTATTCCACTGATAAAACCAACTATGGTAGTCCCACATTATTTTGACTAATCTTTCACTTTGTTATTGTAGATTGTTTTTAACTTGAGGTTTGACTGAATTATTTAAAAAAGCATTATTACTGTTGTTTGTACAAACTATTTAAAATGTTGACCCTTTTTTTTTTTTTCTGTATAGGAGCCTACAGTATTTTACCATTTTTTTTTTAAAAATAATAAATATCAAATTGAAAAAAAAGGGTAAAAGCAAATTTCAAAACTTGAAACATAATGAAATAATGACTGAAACAATCCTGCTTTGAATTTAACTAAACATACAATTTTTTTTTAGTTTCTGTAATAAAACATTTAATTTAATTCCAAAACAGCAAAAATGTCAAACTTTTGTTTAATTGAAAACATGTAGTTTTTATATTCTGTTTAATTTTTCCCTAAACAATTTTTTGGCATTGTTAAATGAACACTTTTCTCAGTAGAATTCTATACCAATTTGACAGAACTTAAATGTATATTATGTAAATGTGTATTATGTTAGTGTTTCTGCTAGTGATTATGTTTTAAAATGAACGATTAAATGACTCATGGACAACTTGTGTTAGAACTATGAACGTTTTCCTTAGAAAGCTCTGTCAGCTGTGTGTGATTTTTGTGACAAATTTGTGGACTTGCCAATAAGTTTCCATTTTGATAAATATTAATTTTGTGCCAACAGATCTATATAAATTTTATGATTATTAGTATTTATGTCAATTATGATACTGACTGCTCTTAATTATTGTATTTGTCTTTATTTTCTTTAACTAATTTTTTTAATTTATTGTTTGGCCATGTTGAGACAGCTAAAACAAAGAAGAAATTTGTGTTACACTGCTGAATGTAAAAGACATTCTAGTTAAAACTTGGACAATTGGGTAATGTGGTAAGAGTAAGTTACGAAATTGATGAGATAGCAAAAGTTGCAAAAACACAGAAAGGCACGTTGACATTTATTCAGGACAATTAACTACAATATTTAGTAAAAATAAAAAATCAACTGTCCTTGGGGACAAAGATGTTGCAGAAGAGTGATCACAGAGAATGTTTAGAGAAAACCATATTTAACTGACAAGGGGTAAATTTATAATGATGACAACTTGAATACATTTGTCAGATGTGTTGTTCAAGCTAAATATGTTAGAACAAATCTTTTTAATAACATCTCGTAAAATATAAACATTACAGTGACATACATCTTAAAACTACATCACTGACCCAAATTTTTTATGTGCCTGAACACCTGTCAAATAATGACAACAGGAAGTGATATATATCAACTTCCGGTTTAAAATAAATCAAATTTTTGTATCAAATTTCACTTACCAACGGCTGGTGCGTCGTAAGAATCACCTAAAAGAATTTCTGGTGCTGAGTAAGCCAATGATCCACAAGAAGTTTCTAGTTTTTTACCGGGATTAAACATATTACTGAATCCAAAATCTGTCAATTTCACAACTCCCAATTTCTCAAAGAAAACTACATTTTCGGGTTTTAAATCTCTATGAACTACATGGAGTTTATGACAATATGATATAGCTTCTACAATTTGCTTAAAATATCTCCTAGCTATCGTTTCTTCTAAACCTTTGTCGTGTTTCATTATGTAATCATACATATCTCCGCCGTCACCAAGTTCCAAAATAAGATACAACTTTGTTTGGGTGTCAATCACTTCATAAAGGCGTACAACATGCGGATGTTGGACAAGTTTCATACATCTTACTTCCTGAAATAAATGCGACTTGGATATTTCATCTAATTTAGTTTTATCAATAACTTTCACAGCTACACGTTCACCGGTAAAAACGTGTTTTGCTAGCTTCACTGTAGCAAAATGGCCTTTCCCTATGGTCTCTTCCAAATCGTACAATCCAGCCACTTTACCGTCGAATTCCGATCTTATTCTTCTTGAGGCCATCTTAAAATGTTGACATTAGTGTTATCTGTCTCCGAACTTCAAATTCCATGTATTGATGTGCATGATTTATGCACTAAACAATGGTTAGTTACCAAATCTTCTGTGTAACAACATGCAATTTCCAATCCATTTTCGGTATTGATAGCATTGCGCATAATGTTTGCGCAGAACGTCACAGGTTATTTTAGGATATCTCCATTCATTGCTTTGAGGGAGGCCACTGGGTCAATCTTCAATTAACGAATCTCATTATGGGATTAATTTATACATTGTCACACAGCTACGGACAAGTTCAATCGGATATATATAATCAGTTTGTCTTGGAGAAGTCTTTATTTTATTACCCAAGGCAGTTTTTCCGTCCTAGATTTTATCAGTTTTTCATTTTTTGAAGTCTCCAGTCCAAGGTATTTTAGGAGTGACAACTGAAGGAAGGTCACTCTGACATCTAAAACTTTATGTATTTATTTCTTATGAAAGAATATGAAAAAGAATATTTATTTATTTTTATAATTAATGAAAGATTTGCATGCAAAAATATTTATTTATTATAAATGATTGGAGAAAGAATATTTATTTATTTTTATTTATTTTCATAATTAATGAAAGATTTGCAAAAAATATTTATTTATCTATTTATTTATTTATTATGAAAGATCTGAGAAAGAATATTTATTTGAGAAAAAATATTTATTTATTTTTATAATCATTGAAATATAAGAATAGTTTATTTATCTATTTATTAACTTATTTATTATGAAATATTTGAAAAAGAATATTTATTTATTTATTTACTATCAAATAATTATTTGGATGAAATTTTATGGTATTTTTAATACCCGATGAAATCAAGAGACTTTTTATCTGAAACTTTTTCTTTTGAAATTCCTTTAGACATGGTCAAATCGAAAACACGATCTCGGTGCTCACACATTTTTACGAATATTGTGGTTTTAGAGAATTGACGTCTTACACGTAAGCATACGTAATGCAATGCACTGATAGCAATGACCATTACTATTTTTAAGTAAGACGTAGAACTTTCATCACCTACAAAACATTTACTATAACCCAAAAGCACTAGGTGCCCTATTTTGGTGCTACAGTCAACATCATATAAAATAGCTGTCCTATACATTTATGAATGGATTTGAGTCAGCTTTTGTTTTTAAGAGGTACGCCTCCTTTTAATGTCAGCCAATGCTGTCTTCAAAGAGATATGCTTTTAACCTAAAATCAGCTAACGGAGAAATATCAGTTTTATTTATTTATTTATTTATTTATTTATTTGAATACCATCTTACTTAAAAGTACATAGTACATATATGTTACAATAGTGTTCTCCATCAACATAAAGAAATACAAAACTAACTGTTTCTTAGTTCCATAGCATGTTTCAAGTAAGAAGATAAATGGATCATATCTACATAACTTTGTGGGTTCAAAATGCCAGCAGTTAACAGAATACTATTTGTAAAAGGGTTATTCTTAATATTATTCACTATATGATATTTCTGACGTAAATGTATATGTTTATTACAAAATAGTATGAAGTGACTTTCGTCCTCAACTGAATTTGAACAAAATTTACAGATTCTTTTTGAACGTTCAATTTTGGTATATCTACCAGTCTCTATACGTAAAGAGTGAGCACTTATTCTAAATTTTGTAATCAACATCCTCTCTTGTCTTGGTAAAGGATTATTTAAAGCCAGTTACTGTATTCTTCAAGGAGATATGCTTTGTTTTGTTCTGGGAGACATGTATTTTGAATTTAAAGTCAGCATATGTTTCTTAACTGATGTGTCCATTAGGCATTATTCACTTATTCGTATATTAAAGCCGAAAGCCACTATAAATCCGGGCGTTTATTATTCTGGTTCCTGAAGCACACGCCAAACAGTTTTGTAGTAAGATTGCTGTAATAGTTCTGATGTTAAATATTATTTTCTCTCATAGCCTAAAAAATTAAACAGCACAAAATACTTGTGCATAAAGTTGTTTTGTAACACGTCCCATTTAGAAACAGGATGATGCCACCCCGACAAAATGGCTGCCAGAATACATGCGGTTTTTCTTTATATATTTATTGACGTGTTTATGGGTTTTCCAATGTATTTCTAACAGTCCAACATAAATATCACACTCAATATACTGATTAACAAATAAATGAAATGCAACTTAAAGAAGTTATTCTATCAAATATTGTCTTAGCTTTGTCATGTGCTAATTTTGAATTTCTATTAAAATAATGCATTTAAAATCAGCATTGTCAGTTGTCATGTGCTGATTTTGAATGCATTATTTTAATAAAAATTCAAAATCAGCACATTACTGCTTTACAATCATTTTCAACATACTTAAGCTTTTAAACATCATAACTTATGCCTCGGTTAGAACTGTTTTGAATGACTTATAGAAAATAACAAAGTACACTTTATAATCAACTATTCTTTATTTAAAGATTTTATTTGAATTATTTGGATGTTGGTGATACAAAATGTGAATCTATCTATACTTCCATTGTCATTGCATCAATGTCACGATTAATCCGTTTTCTTCATCGTTGACATTTTCAACATCTTTTATCAACCCTTTTTGACAATTACTTGTTTGGAAACATTAACAAAACAGCTTGTATGCAAGCTGAACTGCACAACATGCAAGTCGTGACATTCCACACGGCTTTTCTAAAGAACACTCACAAGAGATCAAAGAACATCCACATAAAACAAGTAATATGTAACAATGTAATATTGCTTACACAATTTTATTATTTCATGAGTTAAGATTTGGATTCAAAAATATTTTACGATCTTTGTATTCATCTTTCATGTTTATCTTGTCATGTTCATATTGTGTTTAAAAAACTATATCTAGTGTTATCGGAAATATGACATTTTCGACAAGCTAACGTATGTTTTAAAGCTGCATTAAGTTTTCCAAAGAAAAAATTAAAACGGTGCTAATCTAATTAATGATGTTCCTAATAAACAATGTTACATTTGGTTCAACGATAAAAGCTCGAATAAATACAGAAATTACAGTATTTACCCAGCGAGATGCAGCATTTGGGATCTAATATTAGAACATGGTTACGTCATCAAAACCCGGGTCATTTAAACACAACTTTCAAAATGGTGAAATACGATAAATTAAACACAGAGCTTCGTTGAATTTGTCATTTGTGACTTAGTAAGGGATACATAACACCATTTCAAATACATCTGGATATTAATGAAGGACAATTACTACAATCTGTCATGTTTCACCTTCGATTCTAGGGGTTTTCCGTACATCCGTGCGCATGCTCCAAGCTTACAATATTACCATCGTAAAACACTGACCAACCGGTCAAAGGGTTCCGTTTATTTACAGCTAAAAGAAATGAAATTTTAGAAAATGAATCTCACGGATCGTGGTTAGAGGATATCTATTTTTAAAAAATAATATTTTTAGAAAATAAAAAAAAAATCAGAAAATAGAAAAACTTAATGCACCGGTCTTTTTACGCATTACGATAAACTGCCATAGCCACTGTGCCTTCGCTCGTTATTTATGTCATGTGCTGATTTTGAATTTCTATTAAAGAAATGCATTCAAAATCAGCACATGATAATGTGCTGATTTTGAATGCATTATTTTAATAGAAATTCAAAATCAGCACATGACATATATCATAAGGTAAAAATTATCCACTTGTAGTTGGCAAGATTTCGATATAAGCTAAATTTCTTAACTTGGGCCCCTCAACCACATATTATAACGTATACTTTCCAATCGAAACATAGGCTGTAACCTTGAAGTTGCGAGAGCTTAAGGTGTTAAATTGTTCGACAAAAGTTTGGGAGCGACTCAAGTGCAAAGGGTTTACAGTTAAGTTGTTTTGCCTTTACTGTTTGGTTTGGTACATCAAGTTGGTCTGCAATGTTAATTCAGGGACATAGTGGGTCAGTGTTTAGCACTAACAAAAGCCGAGATAACAAAAAAGAGCAGAAACACCTGCTCAATCTTAGCAATACACCTGATAAATTATCTGTGTAACTTCGCAAACGGGACTAGGTGTATATAAATAATTCATATATTTACATAAATTTATCTTTGCTTTAAAGATACATGCGGTTTATCAATAACATGCATCTTATATTTATTTGTTTGTCTGACAGAATTAACGATAATCTTTAAATACACATGTATCTTATAACTTAAACTGTAATTAATCTTCAACAAGATTAAATGATTACTGTACTGGGCTTTAAATTTGCTGTATCTGTTACCTTAAATAAATAAGACATATATATATATATATCTGAATAGTTTTAGAAGTAAAAACTCTTTATAAAGAGGTTAAGTATAAACAACGTCCTATATATAGAACGCCCCCGATAATCCCAGATTAACGGATTATAATACGATATAAAGGATCACCTTAATATCTTGTTAATCGTATAAGGAAATGCAAACGGCAGGATTTTGAACACAAAATAAGTTTTTACGTCCCAACAAGAATAGAACAAGATCATCAACATGTACAGATATGTATATATGTAACCTTGTGTACCATATTTGTAGCTGTACAGAGTGTAAATCATTTAAATTCTGTTTAAAACTTTAGAATAACCAAAGCAACTAAAAACACGTTACATAGAGAACAAAAAGGTTTTCCAGATCTTCTACTGACCGTTATTGTCACCAACTCCTAACTGCAAGAAATCTTTGAAATTAACAACATTAAAGAACCGACTGTCTTCAAACAGTCAAAATTTAAAATAATAATAATAATGAATAATAAAAATAATAATGAAAAAAATATTAAAAAAACGTTTTTATATTTGATGTCTTTTTTTTTTTTTTTTTTTTTTTTTTTTTTTTTTTTTTTTTTTTTTAAATTATCGCCATGTACGTGTTTAGAATGTCTCACTTTACTAATGAAATTCAAAATGAAGACAACTACTGAAATACCAAAGGTTTACTGAGTATGTAAAATCTTGAACTTGTTATTATACTCACATTCATTAATGGAAAGGTTAAAAACTACGTAATAAGTTATTTGAATTAACACAATCATTGTTGATGTGTAAAGAATGTTATATTGTATTTGAACTTTGTTGCAATGTTATTTTAAACTTACCTATTACTTAAACATAATAATGTCGTATGTTTAGCTGTATTACATTTTAAGTAAAGTGTTAGTTGCCATATGTTAAATTAATTAATTAATTAATTTACTTAGTTTGTTAGTTAGTCAAAGTTTTGTAAATTGTTTTAATTTGTTGCACAAGGGTCATGATTCAACAAGCATGCTAGATTGAATGCCATTTTGTCATAATGTTCATTGCATGTCAAAAATCGAAGTCTTTCATCAATTAAGTTTCGGTGAGTTCACGGTGATTCTGGGTTTATCTAGTCGAGTCTTTGCTGAAATCGACCCTATCTCTCTGTCCCTGTTTATATTAAGACCACACTAGGAAAAGCAATCAAATTAAATCATTTTAGAGTTATGTCATAAAAACATCCAATGATTTCTGTGATTGCTTTGTTAATATAATATTTACCAAAATAACTTGTTAATTAAATACATAATATTTTATATAAGAATTTCACCTGCCCTTTAATATTCTTTCTGAAGTTATGAAGGTATTAGCATTTTAGGGCAAATACTATTAATAGCTTGTTTTCGAAGCTATCCTCGCAACACCGGTATAATTCTATTCGGTTTAGATATAAATACAAGAATTATTAGCTAAACAAAAACTTTGAACTTTATTACGCAGTCATTTGCGACGTATTGTTCCTTTATACAATTAAGCATTAAATAAATGGGAGGGGTTTTATGAAAACATTCTAAATTGTCTTTGCAAGCACTCCAAGCAATACTCTATTTCGTTTGTGAATATTAATTATTTTCAAAATAATATCATTTTTCAAAAAAAAAAAAAAAAAACCGTCAATTTCGTGTACAACTAAGGTATGATTTACGCTCTGAAAAAGCACCTACCTCCCTGCTCCGTATATCGCGAAGATAAAAAGAAATGTTGGTCGTTGTTTGGAGGCTTTGGGAAAGTATGATGTGGTTTGTTGGCGAATGTTTTTCCCCATCGGTCTCAAATATCGCTAAAAAATGGACCCGGAAGTTCAAGAACAACAAGCAATCTGAATATCAATTAATTATATTTCTGTTACAAATTTGAGAATATGTAATTAAAAGCTTTTTATAAATATTTGAATAATAAATTTGATTCGTCATCAACATAATCTTCTTTCTCAAAATAAACCAAGATCGTCCTTGAAAGATAGGTCAAGTTACACGTACCTTAATACATAGTAATACAACAACGAGCTTAATAATATAGATTTTCATACTTTATCTTTTTAAATAAATATACATTTATATGCCTATCAAAGAAAATTTATAATTCACCGGAAAATTCAACAAAAGTCTTCTTGTTTTATTGAAGATTATCTCTTCAAGTTGTTTATTGCATGACCATAATTTTTAAAACTGAGACCTTGATCCACACCATGTACTCAAAGTCATTTTTGATGGCTTGTGTCAAACATTCAAGACCCCACACCTTTTAACTGCCCTGAGAGCACTGCAAATGTCAAACATTTTTTACTTCACCTGTAGCTGGTGACGTTTCGATATAAATGAAATATATTTGACTTAAACGTAAACCGACTAGACGTTTTATAGCAGTGATGTGAAATTTAACTTGTTCAAATACGTTTTGCTATCCAAACTGTTCTTGAAGTATCAGAAAACATTGATAATCTCTTAAAGATAGATGTTTTTAAACATTTAACATTTTGAAAAAACAACAATGTGTTGTGTATGCCGAATGTTTTGGGTCAACAATAGCAGTTATTGTTTTAGAAAAGTACACCTGGATACCTGTATCATCTGTGTACCTTTCAAACGAAACGAAAGGTTAAAGATAATTACGTGTTAATAGAGCAATTTTTGTAAAAATTAATATTCGGATATAATCAGTAATAGCGACACATGTCAACAATTACAGCCACATAACATCAATGTGACAAAATAAAATAGGGAATACCTCTTTCACTGACGATTATATTGACCTTTAAAACAATGTTGTTTTGCAACAAACCATTAACAATTATTATACCTTATTTTTATTAGCGATAATTGACCAATTTCTAATTAAGTCTAATTTAACAATTAAGAATGTCTGGACAGACAGCCAACATGATTTTTGAATTTAAAGTTACCATAAACATCTGTTATCCATTTTGGAAAAAAGCTTTATCCAGATAGGCACTTCACGTTTTCACAACATTTCTTGAAGAAAAACCTTGTACAGTAGATTATTGTTTCCTTGTTTCTTAGCCTAGTACCCAGATAAAAGACCTGGTTGTTGTGAGAGATGTATAGTTTTATCATTGCATAATGTCCAGATTGATCCTTAAAACATTATACTTTAGTTTACTTGTCATAGTTGCAACTTTGAGCAATTCTACTTATTTAGATAAATATTGCTTTTCTTCTGTAGGCTAAATATAAATGTAATGTATATACTTGATGACACTTAAAAGTGAATTGGCAAATTTGTGTGCCTTATTTATTTACAAAGTATCCAAGTTCTAATGACATCTTATACAGTCATTGTCTAATTATAAGCATTTCGTACCACATTCATATCACATTATGGCACAGATTTTACCACAGCGGCACCCTTGATAATAAGCACAAATCAAAAGGTTGCCGTTCCAGTTGTCTAAATGGACTTTTTTGAAATAGTAGTTTATAATTTATTCACCATTCTGTGCATTTTGTCATATAAAAATTATTTTGGTTTTCTTTTTGGAAATGCCAATCTAAACCAAACTTTTATTTTAATCTGTCAACTGGAATTCTATTAAATACAAATTTAAATATCAACATTTCAAAACTCTGTAACACTGCCTGCCACCTAAATTACAAATGTATCACAAAATGATTTAAGATCTGTTTCATGCTTTGAGCAAGAGTATATACTTTTTTACACTCAAGTTGAATATACATGTATATGCTTGAAAATGCTAATTTTATAGGCTGTTAAAGTTATGTGACCAGAGTTGGGAGTGCGATTGTGTAAGTTTGTAATACAACAATCATCACCATCATCATCATCACAACAACAACATGCTTTTTTTGTTAAAAAGAAGCGGTTTAAAGTGATCAAATTATCATTGACCTTTGACCTAAAAGTTCGAAGATAGCAAGAAATGTTAAAAAAAGAATAGAAAATAGAGAGCTTTTTAAAGCAATGTGTTTCAGTTTGGTGAAAATGTATTTATTTTAACCTCTTTCAACAATTTTTTTTTTTACAAAATATTTGATAGTATGCAGGAAACCACCTGTTTACCTGTTTGATAAACCGACTGATTAAATTAAACTTAATAAAATTCGCACGACTGGTCCCTGATAGTCATGTAGTTGGTTTAATGTCAATAAGGGTTTTGTATGTTTTGTAACTAGCTTTGACTTTGAAAAATGCAATAAGATGTACTTGTGATAGAAGGAAAACTTAACTATTGTTTGTGCATAAATAGATCAATAGATTTAAGGGTATGATTTGATCAAATTGATAAAAAATATTTTGTCAATGATTGTTTTATTAACCTTTCTGAGAAAAAGATAAATTTTAGTTGGTCAATTAATTTTACTTGAAACGTCTTGGTAAGGTAGTGTGTTGTAAGTTAAATTTCCGCTATTTGTTTGTTATTTTAGTTTGTTACATTGCTAGTTTAGATACATGTTCTATGCTACCTTTGTATTTTTGTGAAAAAAGGCACCTAGCCTTTATGAAAACAATGTTGATTTCAGATTATATTGCTACATTGTTAGGTAAATACAAGTAAACAATTATAAGTTTACTTGCTTTTGTAGAAGGCAATTATTGATGGTTACCATGCCACAAATGTACCTGTTAGTTAAGAATTCTTTGACCCAATTATTGGACGTCATCTATAATGGCAAAAAAATTGTCAAGCCTCTATAATTAGTGTGTCTCTGTGACTTATGTCATATTATAAATTTTTGAATTTTCTGAATGAAATATTCAAAAATTTATAATATGACACTTGTCGTGATACCTTGATAATAATACTTCATTTTAGCATGTCCGGGTAGAATCAGGCTATGCTATATAGTACATACTAGTATAATTTGATTTATTGTTACAGTAGTTCATATTATATTGCTAATATTTTCTTTAATTTGATATAAAATGTAGACGATGCTAATACATTATTACTCCCTGACTGTTACAAGTGATATAGAATTATACTTTATTGAAGCGACAACTAATGATTAGCGTTTTAAATAATAGTATATATTGTGATTGGTAATAATATGTTCGGCCTGAACTTGTTTGCATAATTTGTTAACACGAAGGACATTGACTATGACGACTAACATCCCTATGTTATATGAGAGAATGGCTTGAAAAAGCCTATTTAAAATGGCATACCTAATCGATTTATGTAGTAGTTGTCGACAAGATGTACAGTTTATGTAATTAGTCGACAAAAATGACATAACGCTGGCAACTGACAACTCACCTTTGAATTTTGTCAAAAGCTATATACCTTACAGTAGAAATCGACTTCCCCTACTTCTTTAAATCATAAGAATAGCTGAAAAGGTGTATTTTAGCCTAAAGGAATGGCGGTCATATTGGTTTATGCAAATAAGCTTAGTTGTCCAAAGTTGCCGCTCCAGAAATCAAGCTTTATTCTTTATTACAGATCAATCAAACATAAAACAGTCATATAACCAAAGATTTTTCAAAACAACAATGTTAACTATATAACAAATATGAGTAGTAAGCGTAATAAATAGGCAATGTAAGTTTTCATTTAAACCGATTCATACTTTGAAATCTCATATTATGTTTTTCCCCGTCAGTAAAAATGAATTTGTAAAGAAAACGCCTTGGAAATTTGCTGAATTTTATTTCTTCGTTATCTTCTAATTTTACTGTAGTTATAATGTCAATCAGGGGATAGCGATCTGAAGTACCCCATTTTCACATCTTTTTCCATTTAAATGAGATGATTGTGTTGTTATTGCTATATAGCAGAGTATTTTTTCAGTCCAAAATTATTTCCCTATACATGTACTATGTATTACCACATCATCTAACCTTTTTTAAAAGTATATAGAAGTTTATGGTTTATATGGTGAAATAAGGTTTAAAATAAATCATTGCAAATGTACATATTTAATGAACCACTGAGTGTAAACGTGTGTGTATGATAATTAAAGATTCTGTCATATTGACTATTATTAACCTCCCTCCAAGTGTCCGTCCAAAGTCAGGACTTTTATTATCAGTGATAAAAAAGAAGGGGGGGGGGGTCTTGAGGAGGAGGTTCTGTCATTTTTCCTGTTTTCTATCCTTCACTTGTATTATTGTATTAGTTGTTGTCAGAAACATGTTTTAATACATTTTTGTAAAGATTTATTTCTTTTATTTTTAGATAGACTTCTTACATTTAACATGTGTCAGTTGTTGCAGTTTATTTGTATAAAATACATGAAGTATGCTTTCTTTAACTTGTTTTCCTCTCTTTACAATTAAAATCATTTGTCATACAAGCGAGAAAAAAAAGTCTTCTACATAAACTGCGTTGTTAATTTAAATTTGTCACTTGCGAAAAAAAATACAATGACGTTCTAAATCGATGCAAAGTCGATAATCCTCTTTAAAGGCGTTAAAAATCCAATAATTTATTTGAATTTATCACGTTTTTGGACAATATTTTTTACATGTTGCACATTTTTTTTTTAATTTCTGTAGAAAATTCTAGCTGCAGTGGTAATGTGATGTACACATTTATATTAATAATAATTCTGAATGGCTTAAACATTTTAAAGATCGAGTTCGATTTTGCTTACAAAACGCATATATGCTTTAGTGTGTAAAATTTCGCCCATTTTGATCATCATTGTTGAATGACAATTAGAGTAAGGTATCATTGATATAAACTAAAAAAAGGACTTGACCACTAAGATTATTGAACATTCTTCTCTAGTTAGTCAAAAAATAATAATAGAAATATAATAATGTCATTCAAGCTTATCTTTATATAGGTAACCTCCGTTTTAATTGCCTGTTTATGATGTCAAAAAGAGCGGTACAAATGTACCTAGCAAAAAAGTGGCCTGTACGCTAAAAACATACAAAGCAAAAAAAAAAAAAAAAAAAAAAAAAAAGAAAGACAAAAAAACAAAAACCAAAACAAAACCAAAACAAAAACAAAAGACAAAAAAAAAACAAACAAAAAAAAAAAAAAAAAAACAAACAAACAAACAAGCAACATTGGCAATACAAGGTCAATGGTGTTGTCAGGTATGTGTTTAAGTAATAACACCTCAAACGATACTACCTGTAAAACTTAAGGCAGTCCCTAGTCGCTTGTAAGGAATTGAATAATATCGTGTATTGGCAACTTCAAAGTGTGACTAACGAGATGAACATCTCCAGTAAAACAGGAGATTGCATTTTGCTTTTTTGCATTATTTTTGGTTTAAAGTATCAGACGTTTATCAGGTTTTTTAAGAATATTTTTAGTCGTTTTTGACTAAAATATCGCATATTTTAGTCCCCTACCGGCGAAAGCCGAAGGGGACTTTAGGTTTGCACTCTGTCTGTCTGTCCGACCGTCCGTCCGTCTGTCCGTCTGTCACGCCTCAGTTTTCCACACTTTTTTCTAAATGCTTTTAGATAATGAACTGATTTTTGGTATATGAGTCTACCATGATGAGTTTACAGATCAAGTTTACGTTTCGTTTCGATCTGCTATTTTTTACCGAAGTTATGGCCCTTTGACCTTTAAAATTTCACAGAAATTTTAGTTTTCCGCACTTTTTTTTACACGCTTGCAGAAATGTAACTAATGTTTGGTATGTGACTCTACCATGATGAGTTACAGATCAAGTTTACGTTTTGTTTCATCTGCTAATTTTTACATGAGTTATGGCCCTTTGAACTTTGAAAATTCACAGAAATTTTAGTTTTCCGTACTTTTTTTCTAACCGCTTGCAGAATAGAACTAATGTTTGGTATGTGACTCTACCATGATGAGTTGCAGATCAAGTTAGCGTTCATTTGGTCCGCAAATTTTTACATGAGTTATGGCCCTTTGAACTTTGAAAATTCGCAGAAGTTTTAGTTTTCCGCACTCTCTTTCTACACGCTTGCAGAAATGGAACTAATGTTTGGTATGTGACTTTACCATGATGATTTACAGATCAAGTTAGCGTTTCATTCTGGTCCTTAAATTTGTATATGAGTTTTTGCCCTTTGAACTTTGAAAATTCCTTGAAATTTCAGTTTTCCGCTCTTTTTTTCTACACGCTTTCAGTTAATGAATTGTTTCTTGGTATGCAGGTCACTATTACACTCCATATGAAGAACTGTTAGACTAGTGCCTCCTGTAATGTATGTGTAATGATTATTATAAAACAAAAACTTAATTGCATTACAATTGATCTAGTTATTATTCTCTTTCCACACACTGTCAAAAATAAGAAGGTTTTGGGAGAATTAACCTATTCATGATTAAACTTAAAATTTTTCGGAACTCCATTGCTGGTTTTTTGATTTTACTATGATCAAGTTTTGCTTTACATCTTGAACAACACGTATAATTTATCACTATAAATCTTTGTACCATATAATAAGGTACATTTTACCTACAACTTTGGGATTAGTGAAATATGTGACCGGTAGGGGACTATGTATTGTTTTGCAATACTCTCAGAATGCTTGTTCTTGTTTGTTTCGTTTCTTTAATATACATGTATTTTGTTTTTATGTAAATTACTTGAACTGACCTGTAACTCTTGTTAGGTAATAATGTTTTAATAATTGCTTTTAGAATTTTTTTAAATGACATAATTCCTACAAATTTATTATTTTAATGTAGCTTGCAATAACATAAAGTGATTTATCATGAGGAAGAACTGATTATATCATCTATCTGGAGTATTTAACTAGATGTGTGCATGTTTTGTCATACGTTAAATGCTTTTCAGCACCATCAATCAGCTCAAAGGTAATTTAAATTCTTAATGTTAATCAAAACTTCAAAACTTCAAGCGTGTTGATGCGATATAGAAAATTGATATTCAATTTAATGTCGCTGGATTCACACAAAGGAATCAAAAACAAGTCATTACAAAATATATTAAATATGAAAAAATTCACAATACAAATGGTTTTGATGGAAACCATCCCATTATACCGTCGATATTTAAAATTCATTTAAAATAGTTGTTTCAAAGATGTGTTATATATGGTAATAGCAATTAAAGCTAAACAGTTACTTTATAATGTAAAATGAAATGTAGCAAAAACAAAACATAATAATAATAATAATAATAATAATAATAATAATAATAACCCAGAAAAGAATTTATTCGGAATAACTATGTACTTCATACAGTAAATCGACCTGATTATCAAACTCTCAACTTTGAATTGGGGCTGGGTTTAGTATATCTTGACAAGTATTAGGTAAAATCAGAGACTGAGTGAATCAGCATCTTTATCATTAGCTTAATTCTGATGAACAAAGTTGCTTAATCATCACTTCCTATCGGCTATATATACCTGTAGATTACAAACTAATCTTGGTAGCATCTGTATGTTTGACATTTGATTAATCACGAATTTGTATCATATTTCTAAAAGGAATTGTCTTTTGTGCGTATAAAGGTTTATCTATGTTCATCATATATAATGACGTATTTAATTAACTCTGTTAGCGTGCGTTCGCAAAGACAAAAAATTAACATCATTCAAACTACCGGAATTTGAAAAAAATTCTGCACATGACAACTCACTAAGGTTATCGACCAAATACATTTTCTTAATGAGTCAAAAAATCATTTGGTTTATTTTATGGCTGCAGTCAAAATAACGTGGTTACCGATCATACACTTCATCAAAGCTTCATTACAAAGGTGCTGGCATGTCTAGTAAAAGCTCTACTAAGTCCTTAATTAACCATACTACTTTATCATTAACGGAATAATTCTTTTTAAAATCGGTGATCCTAAATGTCTTTGGCTTTATTACTACATTTCACATTTTCCAGTTATTATTACATTTTAGAATTCATCATAAGAAAAATGCTATTTTCCGTTTCATGATAAACCAAACCCGTAATTATAGCTACTGGTTACTGGACAAGTTGATGTTTAAAGAGTCACATAGACTCGTAAATATGTAGAAACTTCATTTAGAAACCGGTAGAACTAATTAGAACTCAGTGGCAAAGCCTATCTAAGGAGCGTGCATACAGATCACGGTGTCTTTTTACATTCAAGATTCAAATCCAACTAGGGCAGATGTCAGTTGGCTTGCAGTACGTCAGTGGTTTTCTCCGAGCAGCCCTGTTTCCTCCACCATCCGAAAACTAAGAGCATCGTTATCAGTGACGAAATCTTGACTTGGAAGTTAAACACCCTTTCTCAATCCGACTAGTGTAAGAATCTTTAAAACCTTAGCATGTCGTGTAAATCAAATGCAGATGTGAAAAATCATCTTATGCAGTTACACACGATGATGAACTTTTTGAAGATACTTACAGGAAAAAGACAAAAGCGTCAATACACCGAGACTATCATATCAGAAAGCAATCACGAATATAAGTTATACATCTGACTCTTCATTTAATTTTGGAAACTTTCTTTACCTTTTCCTTTGCTTCACATAACAAACAGCATATTGTGTTATATATGTGTGTGTGTGTGTGTGTGTGTGTTTTAAATTCATTACTTGAAAATGTATTATTTCAGAAAAAACCCGAAGATAATCTTATTCCCAAGGATGCTCCATTGCATTTTCTTCGTAATATTAATGGAGTGGAGTGGATCTTTGGATATACTTAAAGAATTTAGAGTTTACCAGAAAACATCTTTGGAAGTGACATTTTCAGCCTAGTATAAGATTATGAACAAATAAACTCGTTTGATTGAAATATAGTCGAAATAATTGAAAATACAACATAGAAAGCTTGCGGAACTACAACAGATAATATCCCCGTGATGATAACAAGACAGGTATTTAATAGAATATTTAGCTCCGATAAAACCTACCACAAGAGGCTTACCAATAGGTCCTTGGTCTCTTTTTTATAGAGAAAATAGTTTAAAATGTCAAGAATATAAAAATGTGTGACTAATAATATGATACTGTAATATAATCATGGTCTTTAGCAAATACATAAGTATAATACCTATATCTCTGCTTGATTGTGTCAAAAACATGTAAACAGAGTAATAACAATCAACGTGTGCTAGACTGTGACCTTTACATGACCTCCTGGATAAGGCACAGTTTAATGTTATAATTCTTTTTACTTTTTGAAATTTTGAATACTGCAATGAGAAAATTAAAATTCAGAAACCTATAATACGACAGCAGTCTTAGGGCATTTAGGGCTAAAAGGTTGTAAACTGTCAAGTTTGAGACTAGAAGATTGTCAAGAAAGCATTGAGCTGTTTGACAATATCTTTTCAGATCGATTTGCATAAGAGTTGGTTAATTTAAGAAATGCTGAAGAATTTGCAAAACACAAGGTTTGTAGGAGTATTTATGATCTGCTTTTTACTAAAGCGGACTTATGGCGATGTTTAGACTGTTAATAGACTCGTCTGCCAACAGAGTCGCAGATATTTAAGACATGATTGAGGTACCGAGCAAACCAGAAGGGACGAACAACACGTAAAAATTCTTTCTAACTTGCGAGAGACCGGGAATGTACCCACAACAGTAAGAGGGTACCCAAAACAGTAAGATGGTACCCACAGCAGTTAGAGGGTTCCCACAGCAGTAAGAGAGTACCCACAACAGTAAGAGGGCACCGAAAACAGTAAGATGGTACCCACAGCAGTAAGAGGGTACCCACAACAGTAAGACGGTATTTACAACAGCAAGAGGGTACCCACAGCAGTAAGAGGGTATCCACAACAGTAAGATGGTACCCACAGCGGTAAAAGGGTACCCACAGCAGTAAGATGGTACCCACAACAGTAAGATGGTACCCACAGCGGTCACAGAGTATCCACAACAGTAAGATGGTATCTACAGCAGTAAGAGGGTAACCACGGGTAAGATTGTTCCCATAGCTGTAAGAGGGTACCCACAGTGAAAAGGTCTTCAACACTTTGTCACTGTGTCTCCGGATCCTCTATATTGCAAGTAATTTTAAATGTTATTGTTATTTTGGTATTCAACATAACATACATGTATATACATTTATAATTATTACTTGCATCTAATTTATACAATAAACATGTAATATATAATACCACATACATGTATATAATTGCTTACATTATAATTGCAAAATACACTTATTATAAACAATGTTTCAATACACATGAATTCTTTAGCAACAAGATGTAAATTTGTCTATGTAGTTGTCAGTTCTGTCGTAGATCTGTTATCCATTCAGTCAATGGTTGTAGAATAAAATACTTCATATTGAAACTCATCTTCAATATGTAACATTGCTAAGCGCACTGTCACTCTATATGGAATTACATGTCATGTATCTTCTAGTTGTCTCTCATTCTTTATGGCTATCAACCCTATGAATGCTCTTTAAAAGTTTTCCTTCTTTTCGGCAATATGATTGATATTTATTCAAATTACATTTTGATAATGTGATGATTTTAATTTTTTTTATTTTGCAAGTTAGTATCACTGCCTGATGATGGAGATGAGGATGATTCAGGTTTGGAATGGTCTATTTCGTGTCATCAATGTTCAGAATCTGTTGACTGCAGTCTTATTTTGTTACTGATTTGTCTTGCTTTGTTGCGTTTCAAATCCACAAACGTTTTACTAAGTATTTATAGGAAATAAGAAAATGTTTAAAGACGAATCACGTGTGTAAGACCGTCAAATGTAAAAATCACGTTAAATGTAAAAAGATCAAATTTGACATTAAATGTAAAAACAGTTTTACTCTAAATGTAAATTTGGGTTCGATTTCGGCATCACTAACAGTGTGCTAGCATTATAAAGATGACTTTAGTCTACACTGAAATCCTGTAAAACATGAATTACATCTTTAGAAACCACACATAGGTGCCAGCTTAACGCTTCTCGGTACTTTGATTTTTGTTTTTCATTTCCAGAAGCCTACTTGTGCACTCAGTTCCAATGTAGATTTATTCTAACGTGAGCAATGTTTTTGTTTTACATTTATCACTTTTTTGTTTAACGTTAATCGGCATTTTTGCATTTAGCGTTAAATGTTTTACATTTAGCATCAAATGCTTTTTACATTTGATGTCAAGTTTTTACATTTGTAGCATTTTTTTTTACATTTAGAGTAAAATTGTTTTTACATTTAATGTCAAATTTAATCTTTTTACATTTAACAAGATTTTTACATTTGACGGTCTTACACACTTGTCTTTAAAAAATATTAAAACTGGTCCTGCTTTCAGAATAATTAATTCTGGAAAATTCAAAGTCTACACTGATGATTAATTTGGTTAATTGTTTAGATAATCGGGAATTTAAGATGGTATTTTGAAGATCACTTCAAGTTTATAACATCTGTATTTAGCTAAATCTCAAATGTTCATTTGTAATTCAAAAAGAAATTGCCAAAACTTACTTAATTTAAGTTAAAGAATTTTTTGTTAAGGAATGGTTGTGAAACCATGTCAGATACCTTAACATGAGATGTAAATTCCTTAATATCACAAACATTTTTTATAATTCTGCTGGTAGAGTTTAAGTGTATTTATGAAATATTGCTGAAACATTCAGAGTATCAGTTTATGCGGTAAATAACATAGTTGCCTGTTCACTTAGGTCGATTTCTTGTTATCTTAATGTAATCCCAGTTATCTCTCTTGGGGCAAGTTTTTTGTCGGGACGAAGCAACAGGAATCTTTGGAGATAAGATAAAATAGTAAGTATTGAATCAAGGAAAGTAATTAATTAAGTATAAATAGTTTATACCGATTACTAAATATAGGATTGATGACGTAAAAGCTTTAAATTGAAATCCGAGTAAGTTTTGAATTAAATAAAAAGTAAAAATACTCTTTTTATTATATGGATCACAAAATCATGAACTACTGCATTCAATACAAAAGAAACAAGTGATAAATGATCACTATTTGATAATTCCGTAGCGAATAGACGCCCCACGTTGAATTAAGAATGCTTATAATAGACAAAAGGATAAATAAGTTATAGTTATATACATGTAAATGGACAATGGTCTCCATCAAATTAGATGTTCTTTGTTTAGGTGAACACACACACACACACACACATACACACACACACACACACACCTAAATTTAAAAAGTGCTATGGTTGGCACCAAATACAAGGGTATCGTTCTTTGTACTACCTAAATTTTGAAGATTTAGATTAAACGTATGCGTTTATGTTTAAATATATACATTGTGTCATGTGCTAGATTTTATATACCTACCGTTATAGAGGCCCAAAACTAAAACGCGCTAAAACATGCAGAATTAAAAAACTAAAATTGATTATATACTTTGTAGTATATTACAAACAGAAGAGTAAATTAAAAAAAACGCTGCCGATTAACTTATTTTGCTTAAAATTCTGAAATCGCATATTTGCGGACATGGTCAAGGCTATGATGCGGAAATGCAACAGAATTTTAAATTCAATTAACAGCTTTCTTTTTAAATGTAATTCAGTATGAATTAAAGCAATAAAAGTTTTATACAGTGATAAATTTACCTAATTTGCCTTTTGTAAAAAAAAAAAAAAAAAAAAAAAAAAAAAAAAAAAAAAAAAGAGGCGCTGATAAAAGTGAGATTTCCCGACCATCTTCTGAACTATTCAAGCATTTTTTTTACAAAAAAGAGCGTTTTGATACTCCAGTTGTCTCTCTTTGCTTTGGACGTTGTGTAAAGCAAAGAAAAGTGTAGAATAAAAATACAGTAATACGATAAAAAGGACAAACGTTAAAGGCGTTCCTTAGAATGGATCAATGGAAATTATAGTTAAAATAGTTTTTGACAAATAAGCAAAAAAGACTCAACAATAAAGAGGTGAAACAAGAAAAAAATATAAAAATAATAATAATAATAATTATTATTATTATTATTATAGAGCGTATATATATATATATATATATATATATATATATATATATATATATATATATATATATATATATATATATATATATATATATATATATATTATTGGTTCAACCTTTTTACGGCTTCAAGGATCGTTTGCCATTCTCGAAATACAATACCTGTATTTTTTAGTTGTCATGTGCTATTTTTGAATTTTATGTAATAATATATTCAAAAGTAGCACATGACATAGTAATTACAATATGTTTTATTTGGGACATTTCTTATGAACAAACAAAGCATTGGTTTTAATAAGAATGGTATTATGCCCTTCATTAAAAGGACCATAATTCCAAGTTTAAATTGTAATTTTAGATTCTTCGGCAAGTATTTAATTAAAATTATGTTTATGACATCATAATGATTAGTTACTTTGTTTACTGGCCGACAGGAAATTGATCAACGTAGATTTAACATTAATCTTGTTAATAAATCACAACCCATTGATCTTTAATTATTAATCTATCCATAAATCATATTCATATTTTGATTACATGTAAAGGAGGTCTACCCCATTACTAGTCGATGGAATTTAAAGATTGAATTTCAAACATTTTTTGCTTTGAAAATGTCCAATAATAAATTCATAAAAAAAAGATTAACAGACAGGGGATGTTAATGACTTTACACCTTTATAGAATTAATTACCACCTGTAGACAAGGTAAATAAATCGCAGAGTAACGACAGGTGCACATGATAGGACAGTTTTTTTTATTTGATGATCCTAGTTACTCTTTAGAATAAAAAAAAGTGTCATATTATATTATCATAGTTGATATATAAGTTAAATCAAGATTTGTTTACTCAACTATCCTTGCTTCAAAACCTACTGGATGGTTATTAATTCATTCTCATGTAATGTTACGTTACACATTCACACATGGCTTTTTTTAACTTGTCTTTGTAACCGAGTGGTCTTAAACTGCGCTATGGATCGCAGTACCTCTCATTGATTCGATTCAAAACCTACTTTTACGCCACGGTTGTGAAACCAGTTATCCAGAGTAAACCCTTATTGCAGATCACAAAAATATCGCGTCGATTGCTAAAATGTACTCATAAGTTAAATACTACTATAGCATTCAACTAAAAACGAGCCGTGAAAATTGTTACCCTAAAATTCTTTATATACGTATTTCATAAATACTGTATGTACATGTATTATCAAATCTGTTTTTTTTTTCTACATGTGTATTTATAGTAACAGCGACGATCTTCGATGATGTCGGTGACTTGTTGTATATTAAATGTTTCTGAGGATTTGAACAATTCTACTTATTTCCACAAACGATGGTTAGCATTTTTCGTGAAATCAAATTTGCTCAAATCCAATTATTTTGTATGTCTTTTGTAGATAATCTTTTACTTTACTTATTTAAACTTTAATTAAATTTCGTTTTCAAAGTATATGTTATATTATACTGTGTAAAATACAATATTCAAAATGAATGAGCATTAATAAAGCATTTCGTTTTTCGTTGATCAGTAACTCATTGTCATGACAACTATGTTTTTTTTAAATTCAAGTTATTTTCTGTGCATTTTTCAGACGAATAAAATAAATAATTTATACACATCAAATTAATAAGAGCATAAGTTTAAACAGTTAGATTTTAATACTGAATTAGATAATAGATAAATTCGATTTAATGGCTTATCAATGAAATACATACAACCTGTAACTGCTTTATATTTTTTTTACACGTGGAGACCATTTTGGCGTTAATATTGCGGACAATCGTTTTTGATCAAAAGAATATCTGTGACCAATCATGTCATACCAAGTTTTATGCTTGTTGACGGAGATATAAATTTAGGGACCATGGAACCATTCTGTGACTGATATTTGTTACATTTTAAGATAACATACCTGATCTTAAAACCAAATTATCGAGATGTCACTTGGTGTGTATTTGAATTTAGATTTAAACTTTTACACAGAAGGTGCTATACTAAGATGTTGATTTGGTAGTCTACATACTAATCGTGAAATCTTCACACATATACCGTCAGTGAGTTTCTAAAGGCACAAAAGACAATTTACAGTGAACGTGTTTGAGCCTGATTACAGCTGACCTTTCATTTATTCTTCGTATGATAAACGTATGATGAGACATATGATGATTAAGAATAAATAGCATTGTTATATTAATTAACAACTACTATACTTACTACAATTAAAAGTCAAAGACAAAATGTAGCGTTTAATGAAGGTCCAATGCCTGTATACATCTCAATGTCGCACGGGAGCACCATATATGGCCAAACTTATTATTTAGCAAAACCCGTATTTGTTCTGGCTATGGTTGTAACTTGTTTAATTAATAAGCATAACGTAACTTTTTATGGTATTTGATTTAATACTATTATCAGAAAAAATCAAAAATTTGAGTTTATAACTTGGCAAAAGTCCGTAAGAGCTTGATCATCCGGACAATGCATTAAACATCTAGACGAAATGTGCAAATTACGCACTTAAACTCCGAATTCATGTATAATTCTGACTCAAGTTTGAATTATATAGAAGATGAAACAATGTTCTCTGAAAAAAAACTTAGCGACGTTTATTCAGTTTAACACTTGAAAATATAATAAATAATTCTGATTCTTATGTTGAAGAATTATTCATTTGTTTTCGAATGTACTCGATAGAATGGCTTATATAATTGTTTAGACAGTTTCACAATATCTTTCAAGTATTTTCTAAAATTTTTAAAAGATTCTATCTTAATATGAGTAGTTATGAGTTATAAATTGATCTTATCATAATTCACATTCATTATTACACGATATTGATTTCCTATTTATTCATTGACAAATGCATTGTGACAGTTAACCTGATTTTTCTATCTTATTTGAAATACTTTGTTTTTATGTGAAATATATAAAATACAAACTATATATACGGCTTATAATATAATGACAAAACAAGATTGGACGGTCTTGACAGATTTTACTCTCAGGGGCTCGTTTTAAAAAACTGACAACTGTGAATGTGTTTCTATATATATATTATAAGTTATCACATTACAATCCATGTAAACAATATTATTTCAACATACTTCTATTATATAGCATATCTTTAACTTGTGGTTAAGTAATTTAAAAGACTTGCAATAGAGCGACTGACATCAAATATCATCTTCAACGGATTTGACGTAAATAGCATATCTAGGGGATATAAATGTAAATAGGTCGTGGTACCGTTTTGTCACTGGTAAGTGTGTAGGGTAGAATATTGGCTTGTGTTGAGGTCCAGACTAATCTGTGACGAAATATTTAGTTGTAATAGATATAGGCCTTGAACTACAAATAAGTCCTCTTTATATTTTTACACGCTTAAAAATCGAGATACTAGTGTTGCTGATGCGGAATCGATGCTGGTTTCAAGCTTACTGTTTAAGTGTTAGGTATAAAAATATCCAAAATTAACTTCTTTTCTTTTCCAAATAAATACAATATGAACTTAATTTTGGAAAAATTGTATCACTTGTAAGACACAATTCACTTAGAGATCTTTACATATACCCAATTTTCTACATTATGCGGAAAATTTTCTAAGGACTACGTAAGAGAACAAATAAAGATTCTTTCTACATATCGCATCTGGGTTAGCAAAATCTTTAAAAAGACATAACATGTTTGTAACCAATATATTTTCCTTTCTAGTTTCCAAAAAAAATTGATATCTCTTAAAACTATGGTTTCTTCCCTCATGCAAAGCATTCCTTAGCTGGATTTGAAATGATATAATTTTGGAACTTCAGATTCATTAATTTTCAACTGTTTGGCGTATGTTTTTATCGATTGGTACGGGTTATTATTTGTAATATTATTATAACGTTAAGAGTATTTGTGCTGCTGATTTATTAACATCAGTAAGTTAGATAACAGGACTATCTATCAGTTTCAGTTTGTTTAAACAGCCACGTTTAATCGAATGATTTCATTAAAATAATATTTTAACAGTTAACGATTTGTTAATCAGTCTCCAAGTGTGTTTATCTTTTTTTACTCGCGCGCGCGCGTGTGTTCTTGTTTCATTGAAATTTGCCGATGACTTCATTGTCAGTTTATTCTACTATTTGAAACCAAGAAATGTAGCAAAATACATGGAAATCAAGACTTAAATAGTGTATGGGAAATTGAAAAATATATATAACCTCAGTTCTGTCAAAAATAGATGTTACATGTACTTATAAGAGAAGCTTTAAGAAGAGGCGCGAGGGTTCTCACGGCCCTTCTAGAGAATATTTTAGATTCACCTCGAGAACTATAGTATGTCTAGTAAATGTAGCTCATACTGACCTAATAAATTGAAGCAAACATTTCTTGATACCCGGAAGTCTTTGTTTTTGTTATAGATTTGTAGTTTATACAAAATACTTTATCCTAATTAAAGATTAATCAAAGATGTTTTAATATGATCCAGGTATGTAACGCGGTTTTATCTTTTAAAAAATCCTCAAAATTTAAAAGTATCAACAATAGTTATTGTAGCACCCACAGTGTATGTCAGAGAGTTTTAGCATGCTAATTCTCGACTAACAAAAACGCCAATATAGCAGTTCTTGTAGTAGACCATGGTACGCTGTTTCTATCATACTGGGAAAACTGGCTTTATTACAAGAGAACTTGTTTTAAAGTATTTCACGAATCCGTCTGTTCGTTCAGAATAAATAGACAAAAGGCCAAACAGCTAATGTACAGTAATTTATTTCCTCAAACTCGACAACCCCTGGAAAATGCCTCATTACCGTGAACTAAATTATCGCTATCCTCACATAAATAATAAAACTGTCAAAGATTTTAGAAACTTTATCTACAAAAATTTTGTGTTTAATTTAACTACCAATTAAAATTATTTAAGTATGACTTATATCTTGCTTATTTTCTGCCGCGTACTCAAATCTGATTACATTATATATAAGTTTGTTTATGGGAGGTTTTAATCGTTAATATAATCTAAGTGGACGGGTCCTTTTTTGTGATATTATATGCTAGGCTTTTCTTTCCCTCGTCCATAGTTTCATTTTGGACATACTTACATGCATGTATGAAGGTAATTTCAAGGCTACATAATCTTTTATCATTATTTCAAGCAACTCACTTCAAACAAAAATATTTTGATGAACTAAACATGTTTACTTTGACAATGCAAATGGAATAGGATTGAATACCTTGCTTCATGTATGTAACATCATTTCAAAATGAAGAGGAAAATGGTTTTGACAATAAGCTTAGTTGAACGCGCCACAAACAATACGATCCTAAACCTTTATCATCTCTGGTTTGATTGGAGATTTTCATCTTGTGAGTTAGATAGGAAGATATTGTTAAAATTTGACATTAAAATCATATTTTTTTCATTCTTTTAATTTACATGTATGTTGATCTTAACGATTTAAAATCAATTGCGTATTTAGGTTGAGAAAAGGAACCAACGCCAGAAATCAGAATATATATATATATATATATAATATTCGAAATTATAAACGCGCTTATTGGCATTTCATTGATTTTTCTGAATTTCTGAATGTTCAGGAGTATTTACAGATCTTATGATTTGCATGCAAACTATGTTATATGGATATGATCTTCAACACCCCCTCCTTGATATGAAAATCTTTAAAACAATTCACAACTTTTACTTTTACGTGCTTTTTTTACCATCACAGTTAAATTAGGTTTTGGTAAACATTGACAATTTTTAACGATTAGTATAGATTTCGCTACGCGTTCCTTGTTTGGATTTATAATGGTAAGAAAGACCTGAATAAGTCCAAATAAAAACCGCTTTATTTGGTACATTCTTCATGGAGGAAGAAGTAATCAATAGAATAATTATTATATCTAAAATCGTAGCCATATAATCTAAGTAAAGGTTACAAACAAAAGAAATAACTGTTAATTGAATTCTAACGTTGAATTGTAATTATAGATTGATATTGATTCTGGCAGTGAAATAGGAAGTATTAGATAAAACAATAATTACGTATCACATAACCACTTGCTAGAGTATAAATTAAGGAGAGATGTTATCACATACACTTATTTGTGGTTATTTAATAGTTCCGACAAACGAATGCTTATTGACTTTTCTAATAACATCATCTTTGTTGTTTTACTAATTGAGCGGCTAAATAGTTGTATGAAGATATCATACCATAACACACCTTTCTTCAATTAACCTTAATGTCAAATGTTCACGTTGGATGCTTGCTTACTTATCATTATATATATATATATATATATATATATATATATATATATATATATATATATATATATATATATATATATATATGTATATGTATATCTAAAATCGTAGCCATATAATCTAATGATCTAAGTTAAGATACAAAAAAAAAAAATTACTTTTAATTGAATTCTAACGCTGAATTGTAATTATATATATTTTGAGTTTATTTCTTACTTTTCCTATTTTTCTCTTTGTATAATAATTATTTGTCGCCATAAATGTAAATGTATATTGTATTGTATATACCTATAAGTGTATGTTTATGGTTATAATAAATGAAATGAAATATATATACCGGGGTATATCAACATTTTTATCTGAACATTTTAGCTTTTGGTGTTGACATCTAAAGTGTCTAATTAATTAAGTGATTACCAATTATTTGCAATGCAGGCATCAATTTTTGTATATTTTGTAAATACACCTCTTGTACCACCTCCGGTGGTTTAGAGTGAATAAAGTTTGAATTGAATTGAATTGAACCGAAACTTTCCAAAATTCAAATTTTCATGTATCCAAGTACATCTGTAATTTATCTGTTTATCTTAGTTCTCTAGTTACCAGTTCGGAATTGTAAATTTTTTTTGGCAATGTTATTTCCTCGCGAGGAAGTGTATTGACACGCTGCTCGAAATAATGTAGGTGTGAAAATTTAATTACCTTTCATAGGAATTTGCATTTGTTCTTGTACATCAGTACTCCGACTTATTATTGATGTTTAAAATAGCATTAAAGATGTTTATGCTTCTTTAATAATCAAAAGAGGTTATTAAAACACTCCTATATCGGAAATATGTTCTCCTTTACAATTTTTTTTTTAAATAAATTTTTTGGTTTCGTTTCAGTTCACGAATTTGTTATTTTCAGTTTTTCATGGTATTAGTTCATACGCATGTTAATATACATAAAATTATATTTGAGATTTGTTCCATTTTAGAATAAGTTGATATTGTAATGACCGTTCTTTTACAATGACCAAACAAATAAGTTAGTGAACAAAGTATTTATGGTGGAACACAGGAACATCAGAGTTCAGTCCTATTTTTTTTATAATGAACCGCTAGTTTAAGTTTCTTATAATTCTATTTATTATTTTATTTATTTATTTATTTATTCAAATTCAACTATTTTCGGACATTGTGTAATAAGTTAGTTTAAACTGTTATCAAAATTGAATTTGTAAAAAAAATTTGAGATTGCCAAAATGGGACCGTGAAAAAAAACCTTTATGGTCAATATGAATATGTAATAGCCAACATAATTACATGTTTTGATTTCACATATGATTAATGTTTTGCAGATGATAAATGGATAGCGCATTTGTCGTAAAGCTTTTAAAAATAGTTGCAAAAAATTCAAGTTCTTTTAAACAAGTAAACTTACAATCAACATAGATTTCGCCTAGCGTAAAAACGTAAACTTGAATAATTCATGAATTAACTTAACAATCAAAAAGGAATTTTTTCAAATATTCATCATACATGTCTTCAAAGGAAAAGGTGAACAATCTTAATGTATGTGTTCTCATGAAGATTGAGGACAGATTTACATAATCTGATAATGCTCCTGTGTGTTATTGCATATACATAACATATATAATAGTTACGTATTTAACCCTGAAAATCATTAATCATATTGATATCTCAATGATATAAATGAGTTAATGATGGCTTTCTTTGTTATTGGGACAATTAGCTATAGTTTATCTGGTTCGTGTGACAAATATAATCATTTCTTACCGTAATAGCAAATATAAAAATGTAAAAGGACAGCTCACTACTGTACTTCTCTATGTGAAAAGGTATCAGTTTCTTGAGTTACAACCAAAGGCGTTTATACTAGAAATAGTACCGGTAATAGAAATCTCTGGTTACAACTGTATAATGAATATCATTTACATATCAGATAGTTGGTTAATTTGAGGTAAAATTGGACGGTTGAACACCGTAGTCATAAGCGAAAATTTGAATATTATAAAAAAAATCAAAATTTTGTATATGACTATTTCAGAATGTGCAGGTTAAGATATATAAGACTAAGGGTATGGTTTTGTCAGTCAATATCTTTTAAATGTATTTATTATATTGATCTCCGGATCTAATTTGACCTTCCAGAGCACCTTGGTGAAACCTTTACATGTTTTGTTTACGTTCTGTTTACATGACCCTGCAACTGTGCTACTTTTGATTTTTTATGAAATAATACATTTAAAGTAACACACGACAAAAGGGTTTATTTGAGTGCACTATTTCAGTAATAAAATAAATATGACTACAAGGACCAAGCACTGCTTTAGTCACACCTTTGTATTTCTCGCGCTCTCCAAAGTCGGTATATTTTTGTTATTGAGTGGCCTGAAGTTGCGTTGATTGTGACTTTTGACCTTCATCCAGGTTTTATTCTGACTTTATTACATATAATAAACACGTAAACATAACTCATGCTTTAATTTGATTATAAATCATTTCTGATGTAATCAGATAATTATCGTCTTACAAATCAACCCATTATAGGCCGCGTAGCCATGTTTGAATGAAATCTTAAAAATCAGTTAAATAATTGCATCTTGATAACGTCAATTAGAGTTTAATCAACATAAATTGTGAGCGCTGTCAATAATGATTGTTAACAATATAATGATTATTGCCTATTGAGTAACTTAAGTGTAACAATTGACAATGTGTTTGATTTGTACTGGTCCAAGGATGTGTCGTGACCTTGAACCTAGGTACTATTATAAAGCCGAAGGTCACAAATGGTGCACATATATTGTGATTTAAAGCGTTGAGGACCGTCGTCCTGCAAAACTTAAAACTATATGATTTGAATCCGTTTTCTTTTCTTCATTATATGCAGCACCCACCCACATACCCTGCAAAAACCGGGTATTTACGATCCATGGTTTATATATCATCTTGTATTTCTTTGTTTTTGTGGTTTCTTGCTCTTGGTTGCTATAGCTACGGGCACATTTTCTAACAAAAATAACGTTATTTCATTTTTTATTGGAAATGAATATTTAAACGAGTTTTCTACTCTCTCTCTCTCTCTCTCACACACACACACACACACACACACACACACACACAAACTTACACACACAAACTTACACACACACACACACACACACACACACACACACACATTTATTCACATTCCTGACATTAAATAGACAAAACTTGATTGAATGAGTTGACTAACCATCCAATTTTTAATAACATGAATAAAACGTTTAGGTCAACTACCAAAAACGCAACTGACGCTTACATACCATAATGCATGTCCACTCTTAACAATGGAAGGTTGTTTAGAATCTGAATCAGATAAATATGGTTGAATGTAAATGATGAGAATATTCCATTGTTTAAACTTGCAGGAATATAGTCAAATATTGCTCAAATATAGATAATATTGCTTACGTAAGTTAATTTATAGTGATACGTGGAATAATTGCTATCATTCATTAATCCATTCAGTCATAATGGCAATATTAACAAGTTTGAGTTACAGAACATGATTATCTATCTTAATGTAATCATGTTCCTGCTGTCAATCAAATAGTAAATCAATATAATACAAATTTCAAGGCACAGTGACAAAAACGTTATTATTCAGATCTAAATAATAAATACCGTAGTACCCCTAACCAACCAAACAGTAATTATACAAAAGATAGTCCAAGGTGAGATAAAAAAAATAGTCCAAAAACAAAATCAAGGTGCACTGGAAGGTCGTAACAGGGCCGGGGATCGATATATAAAAGATGTTCAACTAGTCAGAACCATACCCTCTAACTATGAATTTAAAAGGCCTAATTATCTTCGGCTTTAGAAGATGTCTATCTGGAAGTCAATAAATTCATACAAGTGCATGCAATATGTTGGTTGGCTTATTGTCGAAGCCTGTCATCGCCATAAGGCGAGACTTGGGTGTTAATTTTCCGGTGGCGGCGGTGGCGGCGTGTCAAAATGTGAAAGTTTATGTTAAAGTAGTGTATTTTCTACTCGATCAAAAACTAACCAAGCGAGACATTTAAATCCGTGGAATTCTTGTTATTAAATCTATCGTCTTGTTGTTAACTTTTTCATCAGGGAGTAGATTTGTATCGTTCATAAGTATATCTATACATACGGTGAGCTGTTATTTACAGTGCTCACCTCTATGTTCTGGACTGAAAAGAGCCCATTCGAATCGATTTTTCCGAAATAGCAATCGAATTTTAACATACCG
The DNA here is from genome assembly GCA_029721355.1 of Tegillarca granosa. Taxonomy (NCBI): domain Eukaryota; kingdom Metazoa; phylum Mollusca; class Bivalvia; order Arcoida; family Arcidae; genus Tegillarca; species Tegillarca granosa. Next base: position 11,353,530 of record CM056603.1, read on the forward strand.
CCTCGCAGGTGCATTGTACTGACCATTATACTGACACTGGCATGGTACAAAAAAGTGTTCCTTATATCACAATATAAGCAAAATAAAAGTTAAAACAAATATCACGATGTAAACATTAAAACAGCATCTAACCATGTGATTTGTTATTTTATTCTATGTACAATATATCTGTAAATGATGATTATGACATCTAACAAAATTTGTCTTTTAAGTATTAAAAAAAAAAGAATTTCAACAAAAGATATGACAACAATATTTACATCAATGCGATTATATAAGCTTACCTGATCCCTGACAACATAAAAAAATTGAATAAATTTTAAAACAAAGGAATCTCTTACAAGGAAGGTTCATGTTTTCTTTTGCTTTGTGTAAAAAGGGGAATATATACCGAATTTAAAGAGAATTCTTCTGCTATGGTCATATAATTTATTGTAAATAAATAAAACTGGACAAAATATCGCTCCTTGCAAAACACATGACTATTTGATAAATTAAAAAATTTTGTCTTTGGAATCAATTTAGACATAAAGTTTGTTCAGAATTGGACGAAAGAAGAATGTATGGATACACCTTTTTTTTTCACAATAAATATATTTTGGATTTAAGACCCAAAGTTTGTTCTGAATTGGACCAAAAAAGATTGTGCGGGTACACTTGGTTTTTCCCCTAATAAATATATTTATAAACGTTTTACAACTTCAAAAGCCATAATAAAGCAATGGCGGTGTCAATTTGGGAAAATATAAATATACATTGTATAAGGTTATGTAATACATTTTTAACGTTTCTAGTCTGATTACTAACTAGCAATTGATTAATAAATATAATATCAGAAAATTTGACATTAACATTAACAACAATTTATAGAAAAGGAATTATCAAAGTTAAATACTACAAAGAAAGTCCATCTCATTGAATGGAAAATATCAACTGAAACATCAAGTAAATATGGATTGACGACTGAATTATAGAAAAATTCAATCCTCGAATCACTTGTTGCCTGAATGCAAACTTAGTAAGTGTCATCGTCAGAAGGGTCAATAAAAGATCATTAGAACTTTAAAAGGTAATATGTTGGTTGTATTGAAATGATAACAACCATGATCAATTTCAAGGCAAAGACTGTTAAAAGAATTTGTGATATGAGATAAATATATGGGTATGACAATCTCATTTTAACAATATAGATATTAGAGGTAGAGAGTTGTTAATGCATTATAACGTGTTAACACGAACTGAAGGATTTTTATTTGATGCTATATACACAACAGATATAGATAAGAATAAAGAAAAAATATATGTATAATCCAATAAATATCACCAAATTTCTCCAAATTTGAGAAAAAGTTTAATTTGCTTCGTTCTCACTAAAACAGTTTCCAAGCACAAAATCTCGCAGAATTATTAAGAACGAAGTAACACGTCTCTTGGTGTTTCGCACAATGTAAAACATCGCTTAAATGTTGTGTTGTTTCATTTCGTCAGCACTATCAAGTTTGAAGTATATCTTCTACTCTTCAACGTTTATATTTTAATGTATTATGGTAATTACCAATAATAAAGTACTTATTATTCCAACAACTGTACTTCTTTTCATCAGACTTACGGAATTAACCGGAACATCAACAACATTTTGTAACTTCTGGTACCTTGAAATAACGATATTATTATCGTGAATCATGTTGTTTGTACATTTCACCAGTGGAGATTGAAAAGCCGTTGGTCGCCGATCAGGTGTTCTCATCGAATGTCCATCACTAGGTCTTTTACCAATGTATAGATATATTCTTCGATTTCTTATTTCCATTTTCATTATTTCGAATTCTACATTAGGTAAAGTGATTCCGAGTGTCAAACAACCACCTGTTGACGTAACATCCTGTTGCATGTTGATTCGCCAAGATTTAGGCATGCCACAATCATGGCCGTTGAAGTAATTCAAACTATCAGTCGTTTGTTTATTTTTCGGGGTGACCTTTAAACGAGTGACACGGAAATTAAATTCTGTTGACCCAGGAATGATTTGTGAATTTCGACCTTTGACATAATTTCCTTTTACGTCAAGAGAAAAAGTCGGCTGTGAGCATAATGAATCCTGAAAGAAGTGATACTGTCCCTGCCACGATTTCCCATCCGGAAGAAACGACAAATGACGAATGAGAAACTGCCCATATTGTCTGGTTTCACATTTGATACTTTCCCACTCCCCGGGAAGATTAAGTAGGGACTGTTTTGTTAATGTTCAATCTCGGTGGGTTAAAATCATCTGATTTAAGTATTTTCTTGCAAACAGGGCATCGCCTTGTCTGAAAAAGAAAACATTTATGTTAATGTCAATGAGTAGTAATTATCATGTCAAAACGATATAAATTGAAAATTTTTGTGACTGAATTACAAAATCTATAATGTATCATTTCTAAAGGTCGTCGTTGATAATTCATTGTTTCTTCGCTGTCAAGACCTTTTGAAATTTTAATTTTGAAAACACTGAGTTAAAACATCTGACATAATTGATGTGGTGGAATGTAATTAGAGCCAGCGTCGTTCACCTCTTTTCAAATTTTTAATCAGATAAGCGACTAATATACCCAAAACCGTCACCAACGCGCTACAATCAGTCATTTAAAAGTGCATAAACGATGTGTATTGAAAATGATGAATAATGATGAAAATGCGTGTTAACGCCGTGGTTCTCAAATGAATTGACAACAATGTATTTTTCAATTGCCAGTTTTTTATGCAAAATGCTAGTAACTTATTATCTTAAATCTTTAATTTTTTTGTTTTGTTCATTGGTTGTTGAACTATAATAAATGAATTACTGTACTGCAAAAAACAAGGGAACTAAAATACAGAGATACTAAATTAACATTCCTGTCAAAAACAATCCAGTCCAATCACTGACAAAAAAATGGAACTCGCTTCTCAAATGTTGACTTTGTCAATATACTTTCGTAGCCTTATATCAAGCAATGTTTTTAGATAAGCTAAATATATTTTCTTTTTAAGGATATTTAAGTGTTTAGTTGAGAACAATGTTACAATTCTCTTTGATAATAAAATCAAGATAAAAACTTTTCTAAAAAGTACTGAAAATTAAGCTGCAATTTGGAAAGGGTTTTTTTTAAACTTTTGCTGTTCGATTTATTGATACTATACTACAGGTAGTCTTATTGCCGTAAAAACTGTTAGTGTCCATTTGCTTTTGGTTACCATCGCTACAGATAAAAACATATTCAAAAATACTTTTATATGGCAATTTCATAAATTTTAAAAAAGGAACCTTTATAAATATTTGGGGTTTATTTAAAACAGTAAAATCAAGCAAGTAGTGTTAAAACTTAGAATTTAATTTACCAAAAGGAACATTCCACCTGTGTGTTATCTTACTTGCTGTTGATAATAGAGCTTAATTCATTTCATTTATTTTTTATTGTAACATAACTAATCTATCTTTATAAGCTGAGATAATTCAAGAAGGTATTACATTACAGCCAACATGTAATTGTTTAAAAGATGTACAAGTGTATGTCGAAATAAGCACTTTACTCTAAGCCATCAACCTTATTGAGAACAACTTTATATAGCAATAAGTAATTTGCCCCTAAACCATCGTCATCAATTTGTCTGTTCATGTCTGATATATTGAAAACAAGCGAAATATTTTACTTTATAATTGTGTTACCAATCCTCAAGAGATTAGCTTAACACCTGATTATTGGCTAGGCGAAATATTAATCAGTAAACAGCAAATCGGAAGAGAAATTTGTGTGGTCCGAAAAGGCGATTTCCTAGCACATATTTAGTACTTAGACGAAGCAGGTGTCCGTGATAGGTGTTGTTGGAATTAACGAGCTCATTTGTTAAGAACTTGTTCAAATTAGCAGATATGTCTCAAGTGACAATTAAGTTTGAGTAGTAAACATCAATACCAATATAGGCATTGATGTAACGGTTAGTATACATAATTCAAGACGTCTGACTTTAAATTTACAGTTAAAAACACAGACTCTGGATTGCGAAAATAATTTCGACTTTATTATCTTAAAATGTGTATCGAGTACTTGTGCATTTTTCTTAAAAATAATGTTTATGAACTATTTTATTACATAAAATTTCCTATACATGTAGTTCTTGTTAATAAACATTAGAACTGGCAATGGAAATGCTTTTTTTCGTCAATTCGCGTTCCTGCTTGGTAGTTACACAATGGTTGGATTTTTTACAACTTGTTTGGTTGTTTTTAAATGTTATAAAAAGTTAAATACCTAACTAAATTGCTAAGTAAACTAAAAGGAGACCAAAATGAAATCAACAATACATATATTCTGCTTAGAGGACAACAAGACGGCTTTCTCATTTCAAAATTTCAAAACGTCGGAAAGACAATCTAAGAACCCCTGAGAAACAACTAGCTCTCAGGATATTTAACTTCTTGCACTGGCTTGAAACAAAATAAACGGACAAATATACACTTATATGTATTGTACGTTTAACGCGAAGTTGTGAAATCCGGCATTCATTTTCAATTGAATGCTTAATGTAAAACATGTACATGTACATAACTGTCGCTTTGCCAACAAATGAAATTTAACACAACAGTATTAAATAAAATTAAAACTCCATAATTAAAATACCTGTCTCCGTTTGTCTAAAATATTTTTTTGATAAATATCCATATTTTAACAATATGAAATTAACAACATCTTTTTCCCGTTTAACATTTTTGGTGAAACCAACAGAATCTTCTGTTTTCAAATGATTTGTAATACCTGCAGAACTGTTTTTTTTACATGCATAGCAATTTAATACTAGTGTCATAAACCATTTTTAAATTTAATAATAGATTGTATTCATAAATGGTATATGAAACTAGAGAATTTTAATTTTCTTAAATTGAACTCAGTAATGGATTTAAGCCATTTAACTACTTGGTACTAATTTCAGTTATTATAATTATTATTATTAATTATAAATTAAAGCCGATCCTGATATAATAGTCATTTTGCAAACGTTCAAATGTTTTAAAAAATTTAGTTAGGATTTGATCATAAATCTAAAACTAGCACATCACCAAGTTCCGATTTTTACAAAGGAGTTTCAATGGTTACAGACATTGACCGATGCATACAAAACATTGGGGTTTCACTTCCGTTTGGTACAACCTCGATTTGGTTGAAGTTATATAGAGTCAATAGCAACGTAATTATGTATATGATAAATGTAAACTCATATTAATTCTTTTGTTTTACAGAAATGAAATATTTTTTTCTTATGGTGAATATTATTTAAAATTTATAATTTTTAAGATAACTATAGCTAGTATAATACTTATTAATTTAATTATTAAATATATCGGTATGGCACAATAATAAAACGCGTGTGTATTGTTTATGAGAACATGACGTCACGCGCCAATTCTTTGATGCAATAAATAAATAATAAATAAATAAATAAATAAATAAATAAATAAGATAAAATAAAAAGCCTACAAATCAAAATGCTTTAATTAAAAGATAATTAAAATGTTTGGAAGTATAAGATGAAAACAACATTTTGTTTTCTTACCAAAATAAGATTTGGAATAAAATTATGAAGCCGCCATGATACGCGAAAGTCGTTCTAGCTTTAAAGTACTAAAGTTTTACTAGTTTGACTGTAAAAGAGTACATTTGACCATAAAAAAGTCATTCCATACTTTCTGTAATTGCTCAGGATTTTAAGTGAATAATGTCTGTTTTATCAAACCAATGAAAGATTTTGAAATTAAACCTTACAGAACATATATAAACATTGATAAATAAACCATAAACTACGGATTGTTATTTACTTCCACCCAAAAACAAAACAATAAATACACTAATTGGAATAGTTTCTATAAGTTTACCCTACCTCAGTGGTTATTTATGGTTTTGTATTGATAAACAGACCCCTTACATTGAAACAGTATACATCACTTCCGATATTTTCCATTTCTATAACATGTGTTCATTTTTCTAATGTTGAAATAATTTGATTTATACTAATGGTATTCTTGTTTTTTAAAATAATAATTTGTAATGTGTCTATTGTTACACCGTTTAACATAACAATGTATGCAATATTACACGGATGTAAATTTCTGTGTTAGATGCATGTCTACTGGGTCGATATTTAGTAAAACGTTACATGTACTTTTTCAAATACTGCTGACTCAACTTTGATCAACCTCTCTACTTAAGCCTCAACTAAAGTTACTTATAACATCAAACAGGGGCCTAGGTGGTCAAGTGGTCTAAAGTTCGCGTTTACAAATCACACTGCCTCTTTCCACTAAGGTTCGCATCCCACTCGGGTAGATTCCATTGTGGTCAATTTGCTCAACGAAGGAAGATGGTTTTCTCCGGGTATTTCAGTTTTGTCAACTGTCCAAGAACTGACTGCCTCGATTTTAAGAAAAAATCTTGAAGGGGCGTAAAACACCGCTTCCCAATTGCACATTTGATATCAAACAACTAAATAGTTACTTGAACATATATAAATACCTTTCCAACTCTGAGAGGTTCCTGATAGCTGGTTGGTCGGTATGTATGTCTGCGACGTGTTTCGGTATGTATATCACCAAGATACAGTTCTTTAACTTTCCTTGTACTCTTTCTATTTAGGAATGAGTAATGTTTGTGTATTTTCCTATTTATTTTCTTGTAATGTCTTATTTCAAGACGAATTAATTGTAGCTCGTGTAGTGTAAAATTAAAACTCCTCGTGCAGTCAAAGTCACGTGATATTTTTTTCAATCTTTTATATCTATTATAGGAAGGAAAGTTAAGTATTTGATGTCCTTTATAGAGCTGCCAATTCATTCCACTTAATTCTTTACAATTGTAAGGTTTTTGTTTTTTAAATAAGTCAATAACATTTTTATTGTAAGGTATAACGGTAACATTTCGTAAATGATATTTAGCTTCCATCCCTCCCGGAACTACCCAGGAAGCTTGTAGAAGTTTGTATGTACCTTCCGATACAACCCCGTATAAAGGTATGCTACATCTGGGATCTGTATAATAATACTGATGTATGTAAAACTTATTTCTTTTGAATATATATTTCCGTAAAACGAACTCTGGTCCTGGTCTTACTTCACACCTGTAAAAAATAATAAAAACAAATTGAAATAATTAAAACATTCAAGAAAAAATATAATTTATTTTTAAGGCACATTATATTCTATTTCGTTAGTCTTAATTCTATCAATATAACACTGATAAAGTCAGAGACCTAATTGTTACAACAAACAAGCTTTTAATTTCATAAGTTTTACATTGTCATAGACTGTTTTGTCTAACTGTCAGCTCTTAATTCAACAAACCGTAGTTAAATTAAATGCAATGTGCAAATAAATAACTAAAACTCGTTCAAAGACAAACAACACGGATAAACGACGAGACTCTACGTGACACGGCAGGAAACTGCTGATATTGCGTGACTCGTTACAAGCAAAAAGTTAAACAAAAACAAAAATTGATGTAAATAACGATACTATATAAAAACTAAAGAAGTCAAACGTAGCAAATGTGGCAAATCTCTACATTACAGATCTTTGTCGAGACGCTATGAAAAAAATAAACAAAAGTAGTCGACCAAAATCAAACATTGCAAAAATGTGACGATATAGAAAAAATCCACCAAAATAAGAATGTTGCAGATATATGTCAGAACAATAATCGATTTGAACAACAGTAGTCGACCAAAGTCAAACATTGCAAAAACGAACATTTCTGTTGTATGGCAATGCAAAACAACAGCTTAAACAAAAGAAGTTTGACAATGACGTGTACTGTAACTATCAAAATGATGACACTAAATATACAATGACAAAAAGAATCTTTGTTTTATTAAGACAGGTATTGCAAATATAGGAAATTAACCGGTACTCGAGACCACGCGGACACGGCAACTATAGATACAAAAAGAAGTCGGACAAAATATATGTTAACACTCGACAAAGATTTGATCAACACTTTCCGTTAAAGACAAATTTTTCATTTTTTAACGACGTTCAACTAATGACAAACAGATGCAGAATTTATATATGCATATGTACTTACCCGGTTTGGTTTCAAAAGTATCACAACGTTCGTAGGAAAATAGCAGTGCTACTAGTAAAACCAATTTTAAAACCAATACAATTTAATTTAATGTTTCACTGTTATGGTGAATAAAATTAATCGTTAATGTTATCTCATGCATTTGACACTTATTCATGTATGTTCAATGTGATAATAATGCCAATCAGAAAAGGTATTAAAAATCAATAAAATCAAATAAGTTAATTTATCTATGTGGGTTATATATATATATATATATATATATATATATATATATATATATATATATATATATATATATATATATATATATATATATATATATATAAAAGCGCGTATTGAACAAATTTGATTTTATTATAGCTTTTTAGTTTCTGCTCATTAGCAAAAGGAAAATATAGAATGGTTTAAAAGTTTTGACCAAATAAATGTGTGCTTACTTTAGTTTTTAAAACTACGTAAAACCGATTACAAATTCATATCATTATAATAAAATAAAAAAAAAACATACTTCAATATCTAAAAATTATCTTTTAAAAACTATTAAGAAATATGGTAATAAACCATTTATAACCAGCAGGTGTATTGAAACATGAAATCTAAATAAAAAACACAATTTCTTTATTTTATTTGTAACAAAAGAAACTCCGATTTAAAAAATATATTTTATTAGAATTATTCCCGTGATATATTATAAATAATTTTCGTGATAAGCACAGGTAGGAATGTCAAAACACCGTCTATATTTACATAGATAAATCTCCTAACATAATCAGCAGCTAAATACACTAATTCATTGTATATATACCAATAGAAATAAATCATGATTTAATACACAGTAATAGGACTGATATTATTACATTGATATGTTGTAACGGTGATATGGGTGTTTATGTTACACCTGGCTAACACAATGCTTAATATACCCTTGTCTCGACAATTACCATTATACCCTTTTTGACTCTTTGAAAAGAATAAAATATTTGACACCTTTACAAAAATAGAATGAAAATCATTAGTAAAACTGTTTGAGCAAAACAACAAGAAAAAAATAAATACACCCTTTTCATAATTTATGAACAAATTGACTTTAATGATACTAAACGCTAACAAGCAGACTGTTTTAAACTTCTCTATTTATATTCAGTGGTCCCATATAGGGCAATTCATGTAATACTGCATTTATTATCAATGCTCCACATTTGGAAATTCGGGGTTAACTGCCTTTATTTATAATCGGTGGTCCAACTAGACAGTCCGTTTAAAGCTGTCTCTATATTTAGTGGCCACACTAAGTAGTCCGTGTTGAATTGTCTGCCCTTTTAGAAGTTGTTCACAAAAAGCAGCAAACTGCTTCCACTTATTTTCAGAGGTCAACACTAAACAGTCCATGTTTAACTGTTGGTATTTATGACCAGTGGTCAACACTAAACAGTTCATGTTTAAATGTCTGTATTTATGACCAGTGACCAACACTAAACAGTCCATGTTTAACTGTTGACATTTATGACCAGTGGTCAAGACTAAACAGTCCGTGTTTAACTGTCTGTATTAATGACCAGTGACCAACACTTAACAGTCCATGTTTAAATGTCTGTATTTATGACCAATGGTCAACACTAAGTCCGTGTTGTTACGGTGATGGTGACGGTGACACACGGAGAAAATGTTTTTTCGGATAAGATTTTTCAGATCAAAATTATCTTAGAGGTCCACATTAAGCAATATGTTTTAATGGTTCCTATAAGAGTGGTGGTAGCGATGGTGGTGGTGGTGACACATGGAGTGAGCGTTTTTCGGATCAGATGTTTTCAGATCAAATTAAAACCACATAAACGAGAACTAAAAACAGGAACGTCGATAGTCTGACATTTTGTATTCTTCATGGCGTGTGGTCCATTTTCATTAGATAAATTCAGTATAAAGCATGTCTTTAAATTTAATCATTGACACGGTACAGCGTATTGCTTTTTATAACCTTCCGCATAATTTTTAGAGTGCGGCCATATGGCTACATTAAAATCCAGGTGTTGAAAAGTTAACGAAATTTTAATTCTACAACACTATTTATCATGAAATGTAAGTTTCTTAATAAAAAAAAAGTGTCGAAGTTCGTTTACCGAATAAAACGAAATGTGTCAATGTTCGTTTACCAATAAAACGTAACATCCCATGCGTTTTTAATCTAAGATATGCGTCAGATTTTATTTTTTACCCATTTACTGAATAAAAAATCTATATATATATACCGTGTTCGGGATTTTTTATTTGTATGAATAACATGTTATCCCATTGTTTAGTACGAAAAGATCTATATTTCGTTATATGCAGACACAGTATGTTTGTTTATTTATTTATTCTCAGTTTTATACCCATCTACGTTTTTACCTTGTATCGTTGTTTTCTAAATTCTGTTGATATTATAAAAATGTGTTTGAAATTCTTTAAAAAAAAACAAACCAACCTATTCTCACTATTCAGTTACTGTTGTTGAAGATCGTAAGTGGTTAAATTTTCTTAAGTTATCAGATGAAAGAAATAAAAAGATCTATTGAAGATATTTTAAACTGAAAGATGTACCTTGTACATTATTGACTGAAAAAAAATAAATCCAAAATTACACTTGTCTGGAAACAATGATGTAATATACATAGTACATCTATATAAAGATAAATTGTATAGAATACTAGATTTGACATTTAAAGTAATATCATATCAAAAGTATTGTCACTATCATTTACAACTAACTGCAATAAATCATCCGACATGCACCACAGTTCTAGAATATTAATTTTAACTTTCACTAATTATGACATGATTTTTCAGATATTTCATATATATATATATATATATATATATATATATATATATATATATATATATATATATATATATATATATATATTATGCTTTTTATTTGTAAAAGATCGCTTTATGTTTTGTACGGTGATCGAGATCCTTAGCTCTAACATAAAACTTTAACCCTACCTAAGGCGTATTACGTGTACCTCTTTCTAATGCTATAGATGGTGTATACATCTTTGTGTTTAAGATATAAAAGCATCCTTACTCTAACTAAAAAAACGTTTACCTTTTCCCGAAACCTAACTAGTTTCACGAATACATATTTTTTGTTGCTTCATAAGGGTATTGTTTTTACGGTGCACGCAGTATATTTGTTTTAAGGTAGAAAGGAAGGAAAAAAGTGTTACCTTTACTGAAGGAAGTAAAAAGTGTTACCTTTACTAAGGGAGGAAAAAGTGTTACCTTTACTGAAGGAGGGAAATGTGTTACCTTTACTGAAGGAAGAAAATGTGTTACCTTCTGGGAAAAAGTTTCTTTTCACTTGAAGTTCCATTCAAACACTAGTTATGTGTTATAAGGCAATATCATGCGACACATACAAACATAAGTGAATGTATTACATGTATAGCCACTGGATAAAAAATTGCAAAATTTAACCACTTTTTCAGAATAAAACCTTCTTATTCTGGAAAATCGTGTTCGAACATTTTCCTATAGACAATTTTACACACAAATGTTATTGACATGACATGAATCTTGAAGTAAATAAATGAGACAAATTGCATACTATAACCACAGAAGTCAAGACATGATAGTTTAAAACGATGGACACACGCCAAGCACAATTTATGTGCCTACATTGACGACACCTAAGTTAGCACATACTTTCTATAGTTTTTCTAAATACATGTACATTTACATTCTATTTTTGAAAGTTTTTATTTCTCACATTACACATATTTGAATGAGTAAAGCCCTCTTAAATAAAATATTCTAGCAATTAAGTTAATTTTGTGGAAAGATCACAAGTTTGTCATAATTTCCTAAGTAATGTGATTCCAGTATCGGGACATCACATAACATGACTATTGACTGCCGGTAAATATAGACAACATGTCTTTTGAACTGAAGGAGTATCCATTTCAGCAAAAAATGGAAAAAAACATGTATCTCCTAACACTCTGATAAAAACAAACATTGTTGTTTCTGTGGTGCATTTGGAGAACAATTTCTCACCTATAATACTTAGTTAGTTTCATATACAAGTTCTTACGCTTTGTTAAAGATTTAATTACATTATAGATATTGTATTTTTGTAGAAGCAAAAATGAGAGAGAACGGACATAAAAACATGCTTCTAAGTTCATCATTATGAAAATTTTCAAACACACGCACCTTACATTTATGCCTACGATAAAGAAACATGTAAACGCTTGAAGACAAGGATATGTATAGACATTGCCTTACAACATAAGTACCATTTACGGTGCTTAATATATACTGTACTTCTATATACTATTAACACATTTTTTCTGAACCGGTACATACATATGGCACGGACAAAGAATATTTCTGTGTTTATGAAGTTTCTGAATAAATGCTACAACAACGAGAAACTTCATTTATAAACAAAATAGCTAACAATCTTCGATTTGAATGGAGATGTTTATTGCGCTAGAATAACCAGAAACTTCAGTTGTATACAAAATAGCTAACAATCTCCGATTTGAATGGAGATGTTTATTGCGCTAGAATAATCAGAAACTTCAGTTGTTTACAAACTAGCTAACAATCTTCTATTTGAATGGAGATGTTTATTGCGCTAGAATAATCAGAAACTTCAGTTGTATACAAAATAACTAACAATCTCCGATTTGAATGGAGATGTTTATTGCGCTAGAATAATCAGAAACTTCAGTTGTATACAAAATAGCTAACAATCTTCGATTTGAATGGAGATGTTTATTGCGCTAGAATAATCAGAAACTTCAGTTGTATACAAAATAGCTAACAATCTTCGATTTGAATGGAGATGTTTATTGCGCTAGAATAACCAGAAACTTCAGTTGTATTCAAAATAGCTAACAATCTTCGATTTAAATGGAGATGTTTATTGCGCTAGAATAATCAGAACCACAGATTTAGACACTTTGAAACTTTAAAAAACTATTCCCATTTATCAGAAAAATGAGGTTACATATATAACAACAGAAACTTTCAGAAAACTTTTATAAAGTCACCAAGAATACATTATTTAAACATAAACTGAAAACAAACACGGATGTTTAGTAAAGGTCATATCAAGTTATCCCGATCAGAGAAACTATAGACGGACTGCGATGTATCACTTCCAAACATAATCTCCTTACTAATGATTTGTTTATGCTATAGTCATGTAAAACATATACAAATACTAGTTAAACAAAACCCAATAATGTCAACCCCAAAGCAATCAGACGGCAATGTCACGTGCTGTCAAGGTAACCAACTTACCTAGAGAAAATTTGAATCTTAAATTACATTTCTTGTTTAACATCAAACAAACGGACTTAAAGTTTACAAAAAATGGTTAAAAATTAAATTTTGTCAGGTATAATTGAAGAATTCATATCATCTCATACCGAGCTTAAAATTTGTCAAGCAATCTCCGTGAAAATTAGATAGAAGTAACCCTCATTCGTTTAACAGCTAAATTATTGAGAAACAAGACTATAACATTTCATCTAATTATGGGTTAGCTAAGAAGATAAACTACGACAAACTCCTGAATAAGCCTCTGGGTGTTAGACTGGAAGAATTTTGGCGTTAGAGTTTTATTCATGTTGCCTTTAACAATGAAATTCCGTTTTATTCAAATTTTTTCTTTGATTTTCTGTTTTTGACATTTTAAATAGTTTGATGACAGTTAATTTATCATTTGTAAATCAATTTAAAGCAATAGGAATTTTTAATTTAATGTATAACTAGAGGGTACCGTTTTAAATAAACTAATACGGTCAAGGATTAAAACGCCTAAATTTGAAGTTTTATTGTGTTATAAATTTATATACATGTAAAAAATCTTTGATGCTAGAAAGAGATAAAATGCGGAAATTAATTACCAGATCAACCTACCACAGCAAAGGGTAACGTGTCATTGATTAGGAATGTGTAATACTGAAGTAAACTCTTAAAGATGGTACAATCCTGTTATATTATAATGTATCATACTTATATTTTTAATCTAGAACAAATCTCAACTTGGTTCACTTTTATCTGGCTTAATTCCATTGCTGATGTGTATTTTACTGTTTTGTTTTAATAAAGAATTTTATATTGCAAATATTCCGCGTTTTTATGAAAAATAAAGTTAATTTTAACGTTTTAACAAAAATTGTTTTTGAAACAGTAATGAATGGTTTAGATGCTATAAATAGAACGTCGACAGCATGTATTTTACAAAGCCCAATGCAACTAAGACAAAAATCAGCTATTTTTGGAACTGATTTTGAACAATGGTTATAATTACAAAACGGTATTAAACTTTGTTGTAAATTGTTTTTTTTTTTTAATTTCTAACCTTAACTATCAACTACCATAACGTGGTGCCTAAATATAGCCACCTTATATGTCAAAAACACATATTATCAGTTAATTTTTTATATAACCTTTGAAGTTTAAGTGGTAAGAATTGGATGTGTGTAAGTAAAATGTTTTCCAGTAAGGCGACTATCATATCAGAAGCCGCGGTTTACGACTTAGGATCACACACGACTCTCAGTGCCTAGTTTGAAATCTACTGTGGCAGAAAAGTTCGTTACCTTTTTTTCGGGTACACCGTTTATCTCTACCATCTCAAAACGTAACATACACATATAAGTAAAAGAATCTCATCTTTGATGTCAAATAATCTATCAAGCTTCTCCACTCCAGCTCAATCGTAAAACTCCAAATTTGTTTTATTTAGGAGAATTAAGTAGATTTTTAAATATTTTTTAGAAAAAAAAAACGCTGTTCGAACATTAGTAAATTGCATTGGTTATCTAAGAAGCTTTGAAATGTTTGGTAAAATTACATAATTATTTGACGTTCCTTTTATCATTAATCATAGCAAAAACAACATCAAAATGACCCCGTATCGCAAGCATGTTTGGATACACAATTTTATAGATGTTGACCATCACACTAAAAAAAGGATTGCAGACAAAAATGTCTGGACCATTTGAACTCTCTGCATGCTAACCAAAACACGACCTAAAACATCAAACAATGAGTCCTGTATATGTTAATGAAGTGCATTTACATTAGTATGTATACTTAATCTGGCGAAATCAGTAATTATTATATATTGAAGGAGTATCATTCAATGATCGTAAGTCTGTATGCAAGTCTAAACAATCCAACTGCTTTTTGGCACCATTGTAAACATGTGTTTATAATTACTGGACAATAACAAAGGTTATTTACATGTTACGAATACCATAAATGTTCCTCGTGTGGGAGGTAGGTAATCTCCGAGTGCATCATCAAGGAGGTAGTCAGTAAACTATCGTAATAACCAATAAGTGTCAAAATGATACCATGGTTATTTTAACGGTAACTTAAAAACAAGAAAATAGATCTTGAATTTTATAAAGCTTTGGTGCAGAGAGCATGCCTATTTTTTAATGCTGCTTTTGAATAATTTTTACTTTCCAAAAACTGTTTCTAAACATTCAAAACAGTAAACAGCATATATTACGTTCAACACTTATTTGCGATTACGCTAATTTTTTATGCTCTGAAAAATTTCTTTTTTAACGCCTGATAGCCTGATGTTTTACAATAAAGGGCATAGGATGATATCTTACCTATAAGATGTCCATTCTCCTCTGATATTTGGAGGAATTGGTACTTCTAACTTCTGGTTCTTAATTTGTTCTATCACTGAACTGCATGTTCTCTCCTTCCATCCTCTCTTATTATAAACGTTATAGTAAGGCGTTCCTATCACCAGATGGAATAAAACTGAAAAAAATCATTAAAAGATACTTACAGTGTTAACAAATATAAAATAACAACATCTTAAAAGAAAGCAAACGTAACACAGGCAACAACTATAAAACAAAAAAAAAAAGAAAAAATGAATGCATTGATAATATCACCATTACAAAACTATGTGTGTTCTGTTATCTTATTATCGCTAAGTAAAACAAAGTTCACAGGAAAATATTGTCCAAACGCATGACATCAGGTGAATAAGAGTGAGACTGGGACAGACTGACATCAGAGAAATAATCGGTATTGGCATTGCTATAAGATCTATTTTACATTAAATATTTTTATTTCGTCTATAAGGATTGTACAAGATGGCAGATAATCAACAATGATGTTGTTGACGATAAGAATAATTTTCAAACAATTGTTCTGACTTGCTGCCATCACATTGTTATTCTTCGTGACACCAATTCTAAATATTCGTCATAATATCGGTGTTTATTATTTGAAATATTATTAAAGTTTGCTTAACAACTGGAAGAATTTAACCTGTAACTAAAATATATTTTTGTTTTGTCATATAGACGTTTTAATGGTAAACAGAGTTTCGAATGTTTGTGACTTGAAATATTTTTTTTAATTTTTTTTTACTTTGAACTGTTCTTTTTTGTATTGTTGGTACATTGTACAATATTACCACTCACGTTCATAGTTCAAAGATCACAATTTAATCTAACAGTGTTGTCACGTTATATAACAAATTGAACATTTATTTGCATGAAATCAACAACTTATGAGAATTTTGTTTGTTAAAATTTACTTTCTCTAAGTAACCGTATTTAAATGCCAGGGATACTCCTATGAAGTTCACGCATTGCCCCCGAGAACATATCGTTTTATACTGAGAAAATCTAGACAACTTAATACGTTAAGACACGCGATAATGCATTTTTATATCGGCGTATTGTATTAATAATAAAATATATCCACACCAAGAATGTTTGTATCTGGTTCAAATTCTTTACAAACTACCGGATTTATCGCAACTTGAGCGAGAAAAAAAATATAAAAAAGAAATGGTTAACCGTCATGCATACTGCAACATTAATACATTAACAATGCGCATTTTGAGAATGAACCTGTATATAATGAATTGTTTTTTAATGATTATACAAGTAGAGCAATTTGATATAATGGGTCTACATGTCGACAAATTCTTACTTTTATACACATTATTAATTTTGAATTGTACAATTTGCACATGGCCAATTTATTTTGCCACTTCAAACAAACAGATATAAAATTAATGTAAACTTATCACGAAGGTTTCTAATATTAAAGGTTTGGCCAGATTCAGTGTTTTAATTATTGCAAAACATAAATTGTATGTTGTTATTTAAATTGACTTAAAAGTAGTAACCTCTTGGTCTGTTATTGTACTTAAATATGGCAATCCTTTAAATGGTTTGGGTTTAAAAATGGTAATACTTGCAGATAAAAACAGGCAATTGGGCTATATAAAAGTAAAAATGCTTCACTTCGGTCCATATAATATTTTCGGGATGCCTGCCCGGTCCATAAACTGTGATATAGCCCGCAACCCAATGAAATATTTGTTAAATAAATAACACAAATGAAACAAAACAAAATAAATAAATAATAAAATAATACGTGTAATAAAAATGAAAACAATAAGGCGACATAAAAGTTATGTCAAGTTCCTCTAGTACAAGATTGTTTTTCAAGTTTATTTTAATTATATTTCAAAAATACATAAATTTAATGGGTTTTTTAATCATTTTACTAGCATTATTTACAAAATGCGCAACCTTAATTTTCAAATTTACATTATGAAATATCAAATGTAGTTATTAAATTTACATACCAATTATATCGATATTGGCCATCTTCGATGCCAGCATGATTTCAATTTATTAACTGAAATGAAAATTAGTGAAGCAGGCGATTTTTTCAAAATAAAAACAAAAAACACTACCTTGGTCGTCACGCCATCGCAAAAACAATTAGCCAAAACTTCAAGCAATTATTTGCTGGCTTAGATCTACTCAAAAGTTTATTAACATTGGGACACAATTATCTAAACATTTCAGTCGTCTGCTTAATATTATTATATCATTAGTTGACTCCCTTGGTCGTCATCACATTATTAATCAAACAGTCAAAAGGTCAACCAAGCTTACTTAGAATTTCTCCTAGATTGGAATGTAGTCCTTTGAACATTTTATAAACTGTCAAAACATAAGAAACGTTAGAAGATTGTTTATTTTTCCGTATCCTTAGAACAAGGTTTAATCTGATAACTTATCAACTTCGGTAATCCTCGGATTAAGATGTTCGGAATCGTGTTTCTCCAAATAATGCTTTTGTTTTGCTCATAAGTAGTGATATATTTATAATGAGATAAAATTATCAGCGTGAGAAAAGGATCCGAGCAAAATAAACGTGTTTGTTAGTCCATGCGATTCGTAAGTAAAGTTACTATACAATTCTAGTGTTGTTTTACATGCATAGCATTTCTCAATATCTAAAAACAGTGTATTTTCTATTGAAACATGAAAAGTTTAAAGAAAGCTTTATCTATTAGCATACTACACAACATATCATTAAGATTGATTGAATGGTCAAATCTTTAACATCCCATTCCAAATTATGACTTAATTAATATGAAGCTGCAGGAATTTGTATTGTGAAGGTTTTCCAGCCAATGCCTAACAACTCGAAGGATGTTTCTAAGATAGCTATCCTTGATGGCCAATCAGTTTAATTTCAAATCTTACTCTGATAGATCTTGCTCTGAAAAACGTTTGTCCGTTCGCTTACATAGGTCGGCGGTTTACCCTACAATTCCAATACCTACCGCCTGAGTGACATAATAATGACGTAAAACTCAACACAACCTTGCAATTCACATTATAAAGATTTAGCTACAAATTTTAACCCACTGATTGGATCTTACAGGCTACTGGAATTATAAAAACAAAACTTACCGGACTTAAAAGAGGACATTTAACTTTTTGGATGTTGTACTTTTAAGAAGTTTTGTAAAGTAAAAAAAAACTGATCATTTTGTCATAACATCCGTGAAATCAACCCGTACTGCTAATTTCTTAAATCGTTATGTAATTTCTTTGAAGTTGAACGATATAATATCAAGTTCATACTTCTAACATAATTAGATCTCCATATATCTAACTTATTTTACAGTTTAATCTGTCAGGAAACTTCAAAGATAGATCTAATTGGTTGGACGGACTTAATGAACCTATTACTTTATTCATTGAATATTTATGCAAATCTACTGTACAAACATTTGTGTTTAGTCAAATAATAATCAACAATATTATATATAGACAAATCTGTTAAAGCTTGTGTGTTTATAAACAACAAGGAATCATATACTACTACTACTACTACTACTAATAATAATAATAATAATAATAATAATATCTGCTTTGCTTGCGTGCATGCAACCATGTAGCAAGGACAAGTGTCCATTTCGTTTACAATAAAGGGGGGAAAGGAGTCCAGAAAATTGACGAAATATCTTTCTAAAAATTTGGTAATAATTTTTTACCAAAATTTAAATACAGCTGATCAAAATCTAATAGTATACTTTTGTAACTTATGTTGGGAATTTTTAATGCATTCGATAATACATTAATTGAAAACATGAATTTGGTTGAAGGTATATTTTTTACACTGTCATTTATCACCGGTTTGAAGCAAAGATGCTATAAAACTTTAAAAAATAATTTGCTTCGTCTGAGCACGCAAAGGGCTTTCAACCTTGATTAGATGATCATCGTTTTTACCATGTCAGGATGCGTGGATGGAGATTTATCCTGACGTTTTGTTGTCTGGAAACTTATCCCTTTGTCCAGACAATCAGGCTTCTAGAACTAAGCCATAGATACATCTTTCTCAAATATGAATGTTTGTTCTGTAATGTCCTCTGTGGTACTTTATCTGTTTTACTATTTATCCTCTGATAAAATTTCAAAATTTGATATCACATTCTTTTGTTAACCCGTGCTGGTCAGATAAAATCCTGTGACTGACCACTGTGAAAATCTATAAAACAAACATAGGCACCTGACCAACCATCGGGACTTTACAATTAACATGGCTTCTAAGTGGGTTTTAATTAGAAATTATAGTGCATATTTCACTGTTTCTTGGTGGTCATGATATATCGGAATTCATCCCGTGATTCTCCGATTACAAATTAAAGTAGTAAATTAATATTTTGATTCATTCAGATTTCAATGTAGAGAATGCACACCTGTAGCCATCATACCTGTTCTCACTCAAATGACGTGTGTTACACTTTAACTTCACTTCACTTATCAGCTAACATAACCCTGATTTGTTTTTTGAAACATGCTGGGAGAGACTATCGTTAATTATTAACGCTAAAGTTCGCATTTTAAGATGCGATACAACTTTTGAATTTTACAATGCATTTGTGAAGAACATACCACTCAGACTTTCAACAAATTATCTGCCAAATTGTGTAACAGGCAATAATAATAATGATAATAATAATGATGATGATGATGATTATTATTATTATAGTTTTTCTTGATAAATTGTATTTGGAATTTAAGATGCCATAGTGACCGACAGGATGAACACTTCCAATCAAACAGGAATGTTTCAGCTATATGTAGTTATATAAACTATTTTTACTAACTTTCTGCTAATTTCTATCTACTAAAACTACGTAATTAGCTTATTTAGATTTTCGTAGGAACGTGTAAAATAAAGAATAGGGTTCGTTTGAGTCCAACAGACTCAATATATCAGTTACTCCTTTTGTAGATGTATCGATTTTAAACACTATGTTTAACATTTTTATAACAATATCACAAAAGACAATGACATACCGCTATTAATAAATATTTATTTAGTATTTTTCTATGTTAAATGAACAATTAATAATTAGACTAATTTAGCAGTGTGGTCATCGAGGAGGTCACTTGTTCTTTTTTCATGCGTGATTTATCTATTAAGAGGTGACCAAGAGCAAAAACTTCTGATCCTTAAAATATCAAAACAAGCACTGTACAATAAAGACAATAAATGACGAGGTCATGTTTTCTGTGCTTTAAGTATTTTTGCGTGTTAATATACAGACTAATGAGGCAAAAAGCCAGAGTAGTTTATTAATTTACTTAAAAGTGTAATAACTCCTTATATATTTTTTGCACTTGGATAACTTTGTATAGGTTCATGGTGGCTACCACCAAGCCAACAAAACAATTGGATACACTTGACTTGATTTTTTTATTATTAAAAAAATGAAGAAATTATGCGTGTTTAATTGGGGTAAAAAATACATTAAAATAATCACACCTGGTCTTTATAGATTATGTCACCCCCTCCCTTCTTAGATATCGTAGGAGGGGTTCAACCCCTTTTATGCTTATATAATGAGATTTTTATTAAAATTAAAGTGAGAAATATCTTTTTACCACGCATCTGTACGGAAACTTAAAGTCAAGTAATAATAATTTTACATATTTTATGTTTTAATTCAGCTAAATGCATTAGGATGTTAATTTTTTCAGTTTTATCCCTTAAAATGCTTTTATGAAGTTAAAGAATTTGTTTCACAATTAAGTGTATTTCAAAGTTCAACCACTGTACTATTACTGCATTACCAATAGCGAAATATTACAATGAGTCATTTCTAAATTTTAAGGAGTAATAGTTAAATACCTAATTCTTGACAATAACCTGAGCCAAAAAATATAAAACAAAAAATATGTAAAATATAATAATAATAATAATAATAATAATAATAATAATAATAATAAATATAAAAAAGATATAACTTTAATTAAAAAAAAACCTATATATTTGGACACCTCCCTACTAGCGACCGGTACCAAATATAACGGCAAAATTGCGTCCAGTTGTCCGGTAATTCAGTTAAAATGGAGATAAATTACTTTGTGATATAAAAATGTTAATTTAAATAATTTTTTATGTTTTTTTAGTTAATTTTAAATATTTCTTTATTTCGCACAAAATAAACATATTCTTGTGTCGGAACTGATTATTATTCTTATTTATTTATTTATTATTCATTTATTCATTTTTATTTTTGTTGCCTGGTGCCCGTTTACAGTTTTATAAACAATGGTATTTATACGTGTTTGTCTTGTTGTTCGTATATTGTTCATTATATCCTGTTATTTATTGATGGTTCTTGTTATTGCCAAATACAAGTCCGATTTAATCAGCCACAATACACTACTAAAATTCACTTTTTTAAAATTATAATACCTGTTATACTACTCATACTGCTGCTACTGAATTCCTCAATTATTTAAAATTATAAGTATTATGACTTAATAATGGTTTGAATTACTTTAAAAACTAAAAAAATTGATTTGACATACTTATTAAAATTTTACTTTTAAAACTTTTACAAACAACAGATAATAAACTTTTAAATTGTAAAATGACAGCTGGTGATATAAAATCATTTTTGGTCTGATGTTTGAGAACAAAATTAAATGATTGTCATATCCACTGAATAAACCTACAGTAAATTGAAAATATGCTGAATATACTATAATAGTTATTTATGCAAAATACAATAAACAAACAAAACTATTTAAAGATTTTACGCCTTGTAAATATGTTCCCGAATTTCATTTAAAATTTTGTCTTTTAAACCGAAAATATTTTTATCCATTTAAAATATAATCCAATCGTAGACGTTTCAAGATTTGAAGAGATTGTTAAAACTAAATTTCAAAAATTGAAATTGAATGTACGATAAAGCATGACGTAATTATTTTTTTAATTGCGTAAATAAAACCAGGTTACATGAATTCAAATATCGACGAGTTGTTTTTATGGTAGTAAAGAAACAGATTTGATTGTCGAATAATCATTGCAGAGTTTTGAGATATAATCGTGTTTGAACAGCAATGTGGGTGTCCTGTACGTTTAGACTAATCCCGATATTTCTTAGTGGCATAAACAAGATAAGTGTTGCCAGTGGTCATTATGATAATCGACCTGACACTGCATTCCATGGGAGAGAGAGAGAGAGAGAGAGAGAGAGAGAGAGAGAGAGAGAGAGAGAGAGAGAGATCCACATGTAGACTCATGCGCGTGATTTGACATCTTATCAAGTGGCATTTAGATTTGATTCAATTTAGTTTCTTCTCTAATCTGGTAGTAAATTGGGGTGAAATCAGAAAGTAAAGCATGGTCAATTTTTCAATTAAAATCTTACCTAATAGATATCCAATACGTCGATAGCACACGTGCACCATATCTAAAGTGTTGTAATATCAAATTCTAATTTATTTTGATATTTGTAACTAATTCTGAATTTATCAGAACATTTCTCTTCTTAAATCCGAAAGGTATCTAAATTATTCAATAATTCCATTATTCGAATTTTCACACTCATATAATTATAAATTGTATATTATTATTCGTTGTCATCACTTTTCACCTTTTCTGGAAACAAAACAGCAAAATTTCATATTTTTCCATTAATTTTCTATTTTAAATTTTTTACCAATGTCATTGAAAAAAAAACTACTTCAGTAATCGAAATTCTAAAATAAAATATCCTCAGTGTAACACACAGAAAATTATTTTTATCAATCAATGGTTTTTGTTATTATAAATATCCAACTTATTTTATATCATAATTTTTATATCCATATGACGAAATCCAATTAATTTGAAAATATCAAGTTTTCAACAGGTCAATGTGGCTATAGATTTGAAATAACAGAAATAAATGTGTGTTCTATGTCTGGTATGTCGAGCTGGTTTTTACACTAATTACAGCCTCTTATCACGAAAATCTTACTAAGTTATACAAAACCTCTGATATATAACATCACTTACTTATACTGCACAGTGACGGAGAAATCCTTTATGAATAAAAATGACCATGGGAGTGAGGTGTTTACAAGGAGGTCCTTCCTCACACGGGAGCACCAATACCTTTTGTCGTACCAGTTACATTGAAATATGATTGACGTTTAAGGTTTGGCTATCTTCGATAAGTATAACTTTATATCATAACAAGTTACTTAGTTAAGTTTTAGTTGTATAAATATTTAACCTTATCTTTAATGTTGTAAGATACTAATTACATAGTATTGTAATTCTACAGGTATTAGTACCCGTGTATATTATATGTAACTATACAGGGGCTATTATATTACAATGTAAAACGATGCTTCTTTTGTATGAAATGCATGATACCTATATTCAGTGTCGGATTAAAATACAAACATTTTAACATGTTTGATGAGGATAAATTTAAACATTAAAAAAATTATGTTAATTCGCCAATTTTTTACAAGAGAGATACAAAAATTAATTAATAAAATAATGAGAGAAATTGATATAAAAAGGAATCCAATATAAAATAAAAGGGTATCACTCTGTTCACAATTTTGAATATTTTTTTAAGAAAGGTATAATCCAAATAAAATTCAAAAATAGGAACCTTAACAAAATTACATAAGAAGAAGCGCATTAAACGAACCCGAATGCGTGAGACCACTTGGTCTAGAAGCTATATGCACCTTTCTTTTATACGAATATTTAATTACGAATATTTTATGTAAGTCTCATCATATATACATTTTACTAGTTAAGGTACTTTATCATGGCCATTTGGACAAAACATCACATACCCATAAAGTTAAAATAAACGACAAATGAATCCTATGTGTATGTGATATTGTGCCCGACCCTACCTTGCCATCTTAATACTCGGAATATTTTCTTAAAATATAGCTGAACTGAAACCTGTTTAATTTTATGTCAATTTCCCCTACCAACTTACTTGTATTTAACATTATTTAGCTTGTTAACAACCCTACAATTTAATCGATATGCACACGATAGTATTTATCACCCTATACCATGTCTGTTAAATGTTGAAATCAAGACATTTTCTATTATACGGTATTTTAATTAAATCCTTACCTATTAATCAAACGAGATTTTCAGTTGATAAATTATCTCATTTTACATGATAAATTTTAATAAAATACATAATTGTAAGAATCTTTAAAGAACTGTTATATAACTGCTACTCCGTTCAAAGTTTATGTTGGCGAACCACAAATAAACGCGTCAGAATTACTACATCAATGTTTTTCTTAAGTAAACTTTATCTAAGTATTTAATTCCTGAGACGTCGATTATTTTACTTTGTGATTTGACACCTTCAACATCAAATATTGAAATACCTGCCATGTTTAAGGACTATTTACACCTTTCTGAAGATGGTATAAGTGAGCCTTTTTCATTTAAAACAAATTTGAATCTCAAACACACTCCAAAAACAAGTTAAAAGATCTCTCACAAGTTCTACACTTTAGTTTTAATGAACCAGTTTATTATGATGACAAATTAAATAAAAGGTGATTTCTTTCAGATTGTTTCGGCTGACATTTTTCTATTCATGAACACCGGAGACTGAACATTATACATAAGACCAGGTTGAATTTATAAGAAAAAAAAAGAAAACAAGTTATTTTTAATCATTGAGCATATGACTTTTTAAAATTCATAGAAACACATGTTTTCAAACAAAACTAAACACTTAATGGAACATAATATAGTCCTTTGGAAATATGAGAGAGAGAGAGAGAGAGAGAGAGAGAGAGAGAGAGAGAGAGAGCATTAAAGAAACGTTTGAACAAAGACAGCCGTGGAGTGGAAACAATAATGCCAAGACAAGTGGTTGTGAAGGATAGTCACCTAATGATAGAATGAAGATCCCTTTATTAAGACAAAAAGTCCAGATGCCGATTATACTACACTGATTAATCAAAGCAACATAAAAAATTACCATTGTTAAAGTACACTTTCTAGAGGCAGATCTTCATGAAATACACCAAGAAAATGACCAAGAAATCCTTAAATAGAAGATAATTTAGATATTGAAATGAGAACGTTATAGATTTAACATCAGGGGTTAGATGATTGAATTTAATCATTAGTTTGATTAGTTAAAGATTGTTAAGTCTTGTAAAACGATTAATAAATCAGTTGATTAAAATTCGTTGTCAAGACATTTTAATCAATGTAATCATTAATGGAAATTTAATCAATTCATTAAATAAGAAGATACTCATAATTCACGATTTTTTGTAACTTCCAAAATGGAAGCATTCATACCTCCACCTTAAAAAAAAGACAAAAAAGAAAAAAGAAAAAAAAAAGAAGAAGAAAAAAGACGAAGAAAAAAGACCACTTTTTCAAGGAAAAATTGCTCTGAGTTAAGAGATAAAGTGCAAGTTATTTCACTCCAGATTCACCTACATACTGCCAAAACAAAAGAAAAATTAGGTATTGAGGGAAATTACTGCCAAAGTAAATGCCATTTCCCTTTTGACCAAATTTTCTTCGATGTTCTTCGTCTGTCAAAACAATTGTATTCCTCCGAGATATTCTATTTTGCGAATTTGCTGTTAAAATTGCCAATTTTAGGTGAGCCATCATTTTAAATTACTTTAAATCAATGATTAAACATTCTATCATGCTTCAGAGGTTAATGAAAAATCTCGTCTTTTTTGCAAGTCGTTATAACCAATCATGTTTTGAACAACAAAATATCGTTAAATCGTTAAATTAACCACTCGTCTCGTCCTTTTTACAAGTCGTTATAACCAATCATGTTTTGAACAACAAAATATCGTTCAATCGTTAAATTAACCACTCGTTTAACTTAACCATCTTTTGTGTAACTGGTTCCAGTAAGTAACAGGGAGTAAAAAAACAACTGAAAGTAACGATTGACTATGCTTTCAATACACATTTTAAAAAAAAGGAATAGTTATGATATAGGTACTTGGTGTGTAAAGTCATTTATCTTGCGCATACAAGGTGTATTTGGTTGTTGGTTATCTTAAGCCTGACATGTTTATGCTCCTATGATAGCGTTTTTATTAGCATATACTTAACTTGCTTATCAAGCGCCCTCGTACTATCGTAAATTATAAATAAATGCTGCACTGCCGAGATTTAGTTAATTGTTTCGTTGACAACATACTATCAGGAGAGATTTTTTTAAATTCCCGAGAATTTTTCTTGTCAATTAAGATCTAATCGTATTTGAAATGTTTTGATTCATCCATTTTTACAATATTGCTGGTGTTTACTTCTCAGCCAAGATTTTTTCAATTAAATCGAAGCGGTCAGTTCTGAGATTGTGGAAGGAAACCGGAGGACCTCCGAACAACTACATACCTTTGAGAAGCAAACTGACACATGTTTTTGCACTAATGATCCTGC
Source organism: Tegillarca granosa (assembly GCA_029721355.1). NCBI lineage: Eukaryota > Metazoa > Mollusca > Bivalvia > Arcoida > Arcidae > Tegillarca > Tegillarca granosa. Next base: position 11,380,697 of record CM056603.1, read on the forward strand.
TCTGGCGGGATTCGACCGTAGGCGGTGATAGGCATTGTGATTTGTAAGCGCGCAAACGATCTATAAACCAAATAAATATTTCATTCAGTAAACATATCTCAAGGCAGTGTATTCAACAAATATCAAATAATTGCAAAAGATACCTAAAGGTATATTTTTAGACAAACATCAAACATTTGACAGATACTTAGAGGCAGTTTTTTAAGACAAAACATCAAACATTTGGAAAGATTTCTAAAGACATTTGGCAAAATCATTAAAAGACAGATTATTGAACCAAAACGATTAAACGATTAACAAAAAAATAACTTAAGAAAGGTTATCGAATAAACATTAAAATATTTGGCATCAAAATATATTATCAAAATTTTGAAATATTACAAGACACCTCAAGGCAGGTTATCAAACAAACATCAAATATTTGGCAAAGATATTTCAAAGCAGATAATTTGACAAACATAAAAATGCACCTTAAGCATTGTATCAAATTAACATAAAATATTGTGAAAACATACTTCAAGGCCGTTTATCAGAAAATACCAACCATTTTGTTTGTAAAAGCATTCTTTTTCTAAAACCAACAACTTCAAAAAAAAAAAAAAAAAAAAAAAAAAAAAAAAAAAGAAAGAAAGAAATCGTTCTTCAATCTAGTCACGGAGTAAAAAATCAGTTACCGAAAAAACAATCTTTGCAATATGCAATGAATAAAAAATAACAAATTGACAAATGTATAACTGTCCAAAATCGTGGACAGAGAACTTTTTCGGATGTTGCCACGTGTTTATATAATTTCAGCATTAAATTACTCAACACAAAGCAAACTCTTCGCTAAAAGGCAATATATAATGTCAAACAAGAATACGTGTACTTAACACCGATATTAGCTTTGTTGTCTTTCTGACCAATTATGTCTATATCCAAACATTTACCCTGTTTTAATCACAGTGTATGTAAGTTACACAGTTAAGAAAAGTAAAGTAATCGAACCATGATTTAAAGTGATACTGGTATAATATTTGCATAAAAACTATTTATTAAGGCTTCAATTAAAAATACCAGTGTTTGTTAAATTTACTAATTTATTAGACCAGGGATCACCTTTATGTTTTCTATATATGACCCATATTTTTGTCATTAGACTTTTTGTTTTTACTTTCATGCACTCACTTTAAGACAATATTTGGTCTTGTGTTCATTTTTCATACTAATATATTTGCATAAGTTGAAACTGTCATAACATATTTTGTACCTGAAATCAGTTCCGTCACAGTGCATAAGAAAAATTGTTACAATTTTTAGGAGCTTCTTTTATAAAATAATAATAATAATAATAATAATAATGCTGTAGAATCAGTTATACATTCTGTGACTCGCAACCGCTGTCAAGTTAGTACTGCAGTGTTGGTCAAATTTAGCTTGCTGCTCGTTACTTTTTGCCTTATTGATGGTCCCTTATTAGATTAGGTCAACCCATATTTCTAACATTTCAAATATACAAGATTTTGTTTCTGCACCAATTTTATACTGTAAGAAGATTTTTTGGCACGATTTTTTCTTATCTCTCCTCTTAACGAAATTTGAATACAGATAGCAAAATAAGAACTAAGAAAGAAAAAAATGCGACATTTAATAATAACTGAGCAGAATTATTGACGTTTATTTACTAATTTTGTTTATTTATCATTTATTTTATTATGTTTATTTTTTAAATAAACCATTGCACTTCCTTAGTGGTATTTGACTGTCAACTTCTATTAGTAATTGAATAACCTGATTACTTAGGTTCTGTAATGTGTTTTATTTTCAAAATATGAAGACCTTAACCGCGTGATCATTATTTCATTTCTAAATGAAATATTTTTTTATATACACATGTATCTTATTCAGAAAATTTATAACATGGCATTAGTATTGTTTAAATGGTTGATTTTCGAACCAAGTTTTTTAAAGAACCTTTTTATTTCAACATCCGTTACCATCATAAGACCTTCATTGAGTATTCTTTGAATTAAATACATTTATCGTCTTTTAATAACCATTCTTTAAATAATTTTATACCATTAGCTTGCCATTTTTAAAACATGATGTCTTTCAGTGACAGATAATAAGCGACGTTTTTAGAGAAAATAATCAGAATTGCAAGTAAGAATGTTTTTACTTTCACTAATCCGTCACTGTGTTAACGATCAACAATCTTTCGTTTTCACAATGCTACGGTAGTTTAGATAGTAGAATGTTCGACTTGTATATGGTAGGTCTGGAGGTTTGAACCCGGTCCAGGTCTGACCAAGACTTGAAAATTGGTAGCGACTGTTTTTCACCAAACACTCGGCATTTAGAAATGAAAGTCACTAGGTCTTTAAATGAGACCTCAAAAAACCGATATCCCGTGTTACGACAGGCGTAGCACACTAAAGAACACTTTCTGCTACATTGTCTTTAGAGCACTGCAAAGGTCAAACTTTCTGCCGCTTTACCTATGGCTAGTGAATGTCACGATATAAGTAAAATATGCTTGACTGGGACGTAAAACCCCATTAAATCAAACCAGTCAAATCAAACCTGACTAGGTTTTGCTTTTCTAAGACAATTCTCTTACCAAACAGTCACCATCCAAAAGTGCCGAGGCTAAAATGTTCACGCTAGTCTGTCTCATGTTTAAACATTTTTTGCACTATTAATAATAAACATTTACTTATAATACAGACTGAATCAATCATTTTCAAAGCGGCTCGATATTTCTGTATATAATTGAACAGTAAAACACTATGTGTTGAAGTATTGATACAGTCATGTCACTTCTAAACCAAAATTACCAGTCACTAATATGGTACTGACACGAAATACATCAAAATGAAGAGTTTATACTAATCTATTACTTCTGTCTCTAAGATTGTAACCCCTATAAACAGTCAATAATCCGTCAGTATCTCTAGAAAGATCTGTTACGTATTTACATTTGTTTGTCACTTCGCTATCTAAATCAACACGAGTCCCTCAGAACTACCTCAACATATCAAAGGCCGTCCTTCTATTTTATGCATAGGCTAATCTGTCATGGCTATCTTTAATAACATTACACCATGTGGTATATCACTTGTACCCCACAGAACATCACCCCATTATACATGCTAACTAATTTAACACTTATCCCTACTATAATCAATTTTTATTATATTTATAAGGTCACAACTACAATTTATAACTTAAAGTTAAATTGATACCTAAAATTTAATTAAAGACATCAAAAAAGAAAAAGCGTTTTATTCACACGGACCCAAAGTGTCATTGATACACTTCTTTTGATGTTGTAATTGTTACTCGAATTTTAAGAACGTTTTTCTAATACTGAAAATATTCCATTCACTTGTAATGTTTTCAATTGCAAGTTTTGTACTAAAATTTCTGATTAATATCAGCGTACCCTTTGGGGTTATCTGTTCTCGGTAAATATAAGTTTTCAAAGATATATCTTTACAAAAAACAGAAACACTTCAAATACGAAATGTTAGGAAAGTCATTTATTCCCGCGCCTTCCTATCTTAAAAATGTTACAACAATCTCGCTAACGTTAAGATTAAGTGTTTGGTTTTAAATAACTTCATCATTAATTAATTAAATTGGAACTGTTGTCATTTATCAAAACTCCAACTGTTAAAATATGTAAAAAGGGGAAAACCTCGTACATACAATATAGGCATGTGGACTTAATTTACATAAAATTTTAAAAATAAACATAAATAATTCGAAATTTAACAATGGGTCGTTCTATAAAATGAAAATTTGAAAAAAATGTTAAAACTATGTTGTGTAGCTATAAGTAAGAATTTCAGTTAAAAATGTTAATGCGTTTCAACTAAAAGAACTAAGAATATTAGTTAAAATGTTATTTTCATGCAGAGCTCTATAAGTAATAATTTTAGTTAAAATTTTATAGTAATACAACTAAAAAAAGTAAGAATTTCAGTTAAAATTTTATAGTAATACAACTAAAAAAAGTAAGAATTTCAGTTAAAATTTTTACGTCGTATTTTATGCAGTTAGAAGCAAGAATTTGAGTTAAAATGTTAATGCTATGGAACTAAATGTTAATTATATGCAGCTAGAAATTAAGAATTTCAGTTAAAATGTTAATGATATGGAACTAAATGTTAATAATATGCAGCTAGAAATTAAGAATTTGAGTTAAAATGTTAATGCTATGGAACTAAATGTTAATTATATGCAGCTAGAAATTAAGAATTTCAGTTAAAATGTTAATGCTATGGAACTAAATGTTAATTATATGCAGCTAGAAATTAAGAATTTTAGTTAAAAAGTTACACAATTTATCAAATTTTGATGTACTTTTTTATAAAACAATGTTTTCCATATCGATATTTTAATTCAGCTTCAATGTTTTTGTTTTACGCGCTGATTTCCTGTCCTTTAACACAAATGCAGATACAGTTCTTATAGTAACTCCAGTTTCTACTTGTTCTGTTGTTTGATCATTGTTTTATAGGTACTAATCTACAGTATGTTAAAGAAAAAAAAAGAAATATTTTCTAAAACTGGAATTAAAACAGGGAATTCATATGATACTTGATACGAGCAATATAAAGCCGCGCGCACGACAGGTTTACAGACCATAACAGCTCACACTGTAAAAAGATTCGATTTCAACTCGTGGCAGACCTTGGAATGTTTGCGTTCTGAAGCCGCACGGTCGCTGGTTTTTTTCGGGCACTCAGGTTTCTTTGCACCGTTTCAATAAAGAGGAATAAACTAATACTCTAATCTATTACTTTAAATGTAAAAAAAGTTAAATAAAAAATAACAAAAAAAAAAAAAAAAAAAAAAAAAAAAAAGAAAGAAAAGACTCTGCTCTGTGACGAAATGTTCGAAAGTGTTTATTCATTTCTGTTTGGTGATAGTAAAGGTGTTTCTCTATCATTCCTTCATTTTTCTTTCAATCATCAAAGAAATAAACTCGACGATAAATTGTATCTCATGACGTTTATGCTCATTAAACTCTTTTTATGTTCTAGAATAGAACAAGATGTTTTGTAGCAATACTACCAGTGCCCCTGTCGTTTTTGTTTATTATCGTGTAAGTCTAACCATAAAATTCAAGCACTAGTTAAACTGTGTAGTAGATGGTCAGAATTCATATATACACAGCAGTTATCTACAAATTTTAGAAGATAATTGCCAACATTGACAAAAATCTCGTTATCAATTTGGACTCTGACCGAGTCCATACCTACCACTAATGTAATATATCTAATTGTTCTCAGCTGGATGAGACTGATATTTTGATTATTAACGTTGTCTAGGAGTTAATTAGGAAACAACAAGAGAAATATTCAACATTGAAACTAATTATCTGTCGTCCGCTAATACATAGATATTATTATTGATTTTAGGAACAATAGAGTTGTTTCCCTTGATTTTAGCTACATAAATTTCATTAGCGTAAACGAATTATACTTTTGCGATTTTATTGAAGGCTTTTCGAAATACCGCATTTTTTTCTTAAACTTTTTGTATTAATTTCAGTTTATAATACACAATAAACTCATGAACTTCAGTAATCTATGTTTAATTAACGATTAAGGCGGCGTCTCCATGTGCACGCGTCGGTCATATGCGTCCGGCATCGGCGTCCACTGTTTCAATGTTCACCAGTCCGTCATCCATCCGTCATCCGTCAAATGTGTAGAATAGATATAATTCTTCTTTTCTTCTTTGAAGGACAAACAATTAAAATGTCTGTTATGAAATGCAATGCATTTGTCATGAAATGCAGTTCGAATTATTGCTTACTCTTGGAGCTTGTTTGGTGATCAGAAAAAAACAAGAAAAAAAGGAAACACCGCTTTTTGATACGGGACATAATTAATAAAAGAGAACAATTTAGTTTATACTACCATATAGAGAATGAACTGGATTGTGCGAAGAAGATACAGGAATCCATAAAAAAAAATCCTATGCGAACAGCATAAAACCAAATCTGCCTGCGAGTAACTCAGGTTTTATGCTGTTCGCTGCTCCTCAGTCTTATGAATATAAAGTTTATACCATTAGATTTTATGATGATGTACTGTGGCTTTCAGCAGATAAAGCTTTATAGGGTACCTATTAAGGATGCCAAAAGGCGTCTGTACCAGGTAAAGGGTTCAATAACATGAGATTTTGTAGAAAACCGTGGGTATAAATGGAGTTAAACAGATACGGAACCTGCGAACTGGGAGATGAGACATGGATTTCACGTTACCATCCTTTGAATATAAAATATCTTGATTTTAAATTTGTCAGATTATATAAAAATTAAATATGATAATAAATAATTTAGACACTTATATTAAACGCCGATCTCTAGTGCTTTAGCAATAGAAACCCATGAATTCTTCGTTATGTCGATGTCTTTGTAGTCTGTTAGCCGTTGCTTACAGTACAGGCCTGTCGAAAGTTTAACATTGAGCTGACGAAAAAGGAGCCGAGACTCGGCTGCCGAGGGGCCGAGCTGTGGACAGCTAGTGGCCGAAAAGTTGTCAACTCTCGGCCCCTCGGCAACTGGAACTGTCCACAGCTCGGCCACTCGGTAGCCGGGTCTCGGCAACTCATTCGGCTCCTCGGCTCTTTGAACTGTCCACGACTCAGCAGTTCATTCGGCCTCTCAGTAGCCGAGTCTCGGCCACTAGCTAATTAATGTTTAACTGTATATATAAAATGATAAAATATATCAATCGGTAATGATAAAGACTTTAAAAAATAACAATAATAAATTAAAAAGATTAATAATTATAAAATAAAACTAAAGTGTTTAACTTTCGACAGGCTTGACTGTACTCTACAATTTTTTCGGTAATTTCTGTGGAATTTATGCCTGACTTCGACATCATCTCGCGCCAAAATGCCATTCCGTCTTGTGTCCGAGTCGTCAAAAAATCGCGCAGTGAGCGATTAAAAAAAAAAAAAAAAAACAGGACGAGCGTGCATGACGCGAAAGACACGGATACATGGAAAAACTTTTGTGGAAGTAACGAGTCCGTTTTTTGAAAATTTTCGGACACGGATGACGGGACGGACGCGGATGCCGGACGCTTGCACATGGAAACGCCGCCTAAGACGTGTCGTCGCTCATCGTGAATTCACTTATGTTCATTGGTTTATCCCCGAAATTTTCACGGTAATAGACATCTGAATAGGAGATTCATGCTATTGTATGGCAAAACCTGTCGTTTTGTTTTTGTCTAAAACATTCACGGTACATATATATATATATATATATTTTAATTTTGATATTTGGTTTAACCAGATCAGTGTACAAAGGTTTTGTCTAAATCATTGCTTATAACTTCAAATACCGGGAAATGTTCATTGTATTACTATTAATGCCCGTGCGTATTCTTTCTCCACAAATGCTATATATCAAAGAGATAATAGTTAAAACCAATTTCTCTATATATATTTGAAAAGTTTGACTGCTAATCCTTAACCTGTATACAAGGTTTCTATTCAATTACAAAATAACATATTCCCTATGATGCAGAAGGACAACGAAGACCAATTACAAGAGGTTAAAGTTTAACCTTTCTTCAAACTCATGGCTTCTCATTGCTGTGGATTGAACCCTGTCGATCAAAATTAAAACTGTTTTTCCTTACAGGGTTCTACCGGTTGGATAGTAACCACCATATAATGGACCGAGTGGTCTGCGACTTTTATCTGCAAAATTATTGGTAAGTGCGCGAGTACGTTAAGGGTCACCATAACAGCACAAAGCTTATTGGAAACCTTCAAAAAACACAAATCTTCGACATGAACTTATACACATGTATTTAGATACATTTAAGCAAAATAGCTGCGAAACTGCTGATAATTAGTAAAACACCATTCAATTCACCAACAACCTTTCATATGTTGTGAAAGGAAAGAAAATAATATTCTTGTCAGAAGTGGGATTCGAACCCACGCCGGGAAGACCCGACTGCGACCTGAACGCAGCGCCTTAGACCGCTCGGCCATCCTGACTTGGCTGCGCAGGATTTAAAATCTAATTTTGTTTCATATTCTTAAATAAAACTACAATTTAACAAATTATATATTAGATAGATTATTCATTAATAAAGGGTTAATTAATAACAAGTTTAGGAAATCAATTTCAGAGAAAATGTTATTTTAATTTACAAAATAATAATATTTACATTATCAATTGATATTGTTTTATACTTAGTCCAGTTAGAGTTATCCTTCTTTAGCAACAGGAGTGCTTATTTTTTTATTAGATTTAAACGCGGGTAAATTGTTGTTTAGCGCCGCATATCCATATGAGCCTTAAATTAACCTTAATCATAATAATATTTGTTCTGTGGAAAAAATGTACACGGTTTTATTATTAATAAACCAGTTTCGTATAATATTTTCATAGTGCTCAAATTGAGGAGTCGAAATAACAAAAATACCACGTGACAGAAAACACCCACAATGTATTAGATCTACTCACAAATACTCTTGAGATGAAGATTCCGGTTAACCCTTCAAAATCTGTGGCTTTGACTTTTAATTCATCTAAACCTCGTGATTTAGTTTGGTTTATCGACAAGCAGCGGTTAAAGATCGTACACGAAGTGGACCATTTAGGTACTTAATAAAACTCATAATATACATCGATTTCAAGAACTATGGGAAAATGTAAAAAGGGACGGAGGGCTTCCTTTTCAATTAAAAAAATTAACTATCACTAAATCCAATCAGAGCTATTAGCCTTTACAGTAAAATAATATTACCAACAGTTCTTTATGGTTCAGGCCCCAGTTTCACAATCATTCACTCAGGTGAGTGTACACTCAACTCAAATATTCCAATTTTTCTCCCATCAATATTTTAAAAAGTTGAAAATTTTATTCGACAATGTTTTGTTTTGTTTAACAAACTTACACTGAACAATTAAAATGCAACATTAGATATTCAATTTTAACTGTGTAATGTCTTAGAAATTGACATTGAAATATTCCCAAATTTGAGTTGAGTGTACACTCAGCTGAGTGAATCATTGTGAAACTGGGCCCAGAAGTTTGGTATAATACTTAATAAGGACACTTATTAATTTCAGCACTACATTGTGAAACACATTCAACAACTCGGTCCAAGAACAAGACCGGATATTGATGAGAGTATGTGTGGTTTATATCCGCTACCAGCTGAAGTAGAAAAACGCACAATTCTATTTCTTGAAAAATTATGGCCAATAAATTGTTAACTAAACAGATATTTAAAAAGCAACTCAAGTTCCAACCGACAAAACATTATACTAAGGATTTATACCTGAAATATTAAGATTCTTACCAAATATCGGATACTTTATTATCTTCAGGGTTATATTGACTTTGTTTACTTTCCGTCAAAACATCAATAAAGACAAATTATTTCGAAAACTGTAAAAAAAAAATTCAATATTCGCTACGGTTAAATAGAACAATAAATGACAAGATTTCCAAAGATTCCTTACTTTACACAAGAATAACGTATCTATGGCCGACATATCAAAAATCCCCTGTTCAGTTATGCACAATATTCTCAGTCGCTAGAGTATGGCCAAAAGAATTACATTATAATCATTGTTCTCTTTGCACTTTGGACTTCACTGGTGATACAGATATACATATTTTATGCAACTGTCCTGCCCTTCGCCAGTCTCAATATTCGTTATACAGCCCAATTCAAAGATATGACAGAACACTTCCACAAATGTATCTGCAACAGTGACAATGAAACCCTTGCGAACATACTCTTAGGCGCTGATGTAAACATTGACCCTGGTATTTGGATAACACTTTTTCAGATTTACCGACCATCCGCTAAGAATCTACCGTAAAGCATCATCAAGCATAGGCTTGCTTATATATAATATATATATATATATAATTTGTAGATATATTATTTATTGCATGTTGCATTATTACTTATTATGCACAAATAACTGTTTAATTAAGTTATTATTTATATAACTTAATGATTATATATCTGTATAAAGGAATTAAATAAATGATAACCCTAGTAATAATCTTAAAATTTCTAATTCGAATTTATTTCAGGTCGATTTTGAGAAATTTTATCAGACACTCGACGAAGAAAGATGATAACCTTCTTTTTACATTAAATGTAATTAAAAGAAACTTGATTCGGACAAACTGCACAATTAAACCTACTTCATTTCACTAGGGGATGCCTTCTCTCATGATTTACTTCAATATCTCCGTTTCAAACTATTCAAAAGACAAATGAATTCTCAATAATATTGTCACCTCCTCGCTTCGGTCAGGGATATTGTGAAAGGAACGTCCCTCCGCACGAATTTATTTTTCGTAGTTTGTGTAATCTGTTTTTCCTATTAACTTTTCCCAATGAATGTTTACGTAATTGTTTTGCATATGTCAGTGATGTAGACCTTCTATTTGGTGATGTTAGAGGAATTTCAACTCCAAATTATTGCTTGCGCTTGTGAACTTTGTCATTTTTTTAAAAAAAGAAAAAGAAAAATATGTGAACGATGCATAGTTCATGTTTTCTGTATTCCTAAATTATACAGAATTCAATCAATGTGTTTGTGACACATATCATTGATGAATACCTCCTATTTTGGTGACAATAAGGTAAAACATTAAACATTGAAAAGCCAAACTTCTCTCAATTTCTCCTTGCTAAAATATAAACTGAAATATCCTGAAAGTGTCCGAATTGTATCTCTGCTATTGTAGGAGCACACACACACACACACACACACACACACACACACACTTTTGAAAATATTTGATGTAATTCACCCGTGTGTTATTATAAAGGGCACATACATCTTTAAACATTTTTATCATTTTATTCCAAAACACATGTGAAAGAAAATCACAAACACTCGCGAAATTTCACTAAAACGACAAAATAATAATAATAATAATAAATAAATAAATAAATAAATAAATAAAATAAGGGAAGGAAAGATGCCAGGACTAAAAATGCATTTTGTAGATATGTATGACTATTTTCATTACTATCATGTGCTGATTTTGAATTTCTCAGATTAAAATAATGCATTCAAAATCAGCACATGACATTACTATTCATCTAAGTTTTTTTTCTTTGCACCTCCTGTGATAACAAGTTAATTGGATGATTTATGAGGAAGGCAGATTCGATGATAAGTAATATCCCGCCGCTGTTTTTTCTTGACCAATATTTTAATTATAATTAAAAATCTCAAATATATATTGCATTATAATTAAAATCTTGGTTTGAGAGTCATGTATAGTTCTTTTGATCTGTTCAGTTATCCACTAAGTTTATTGCTTTAAATATAAAATTTGATAAAGCTTTTTAACGATGGTAATTAATTAACACGAAAATTTCAATTTATGTTACAATCAATTTCCCATGGCAAAACATAAACAAGAAGGATTTTGTCAATTTTAAATTAAATGGTAAAATCTTATTTTATTGTTATTTTCCACAGACATAAAATCAAGCTATTTATCAATAAAATAGATTACTGTATTGGATGATATCTGTAAAATGTTTCCAATAATGGTCACGTACACACCGTCATAAACAAACAGATTAACAAAATCTTTTTATAAAGAATCGATTAACGTTTTATTTCGTATAAATTAAGCAGCTTTCGGATAATACTGTTATAGTCACAATGTGACAATGAATTATTCATATTCACAGTTACAATAAAAAATTCTATAAACTTTGATACTGTAGTCTAGTCGTAACAAAATTGGCGATGATAACAACGGAAGTGACAACATTGATGACTTTTTACGTCACATGCTAAAAAAATCTGAACACCCCTCCCCCGGTTTTTCACCATGAAAAATCTCCTTAGTAGCGAAGTTTTTCCAAGTGTGGAGACATCCACGGTAACTTGCGGATGTTTTGGTACACGAAAACACAATTTTTATTTATTCTAGAAAAAAGGATAGTGAAATAAGAACGATAACTTTATCATCCAATCAAATGATCGATCTTAGAACACTTGGATACCGCTGTGTTAATTATTCACCTCAATCTTCATTGTGCACTTGTCTTGTAATAACCGCGCTAAAAGTATATATACAAAATAACTCTTCCTGACAGTTAATCATCGGGAAAAGAAAACAATGAATTGTAAGTATGATTTAACATTTTTTGACATTTTTCTTTTAGATATGCTTTGATATTTGTCTTGCGGACAAATAACGTTTGTTATGTTTAAAATTTAAGGATTATTATTATTATTATTATTATTATTATTATTATTATTATCTCTCAATATCTCAAAATACAAAGATCTCTATTTTCTATCATTTGTTTTAACTCTTTCAGCGAATAATATAACAATTTTATCAAAATCATGCGAAAAATTCATGTCTTAGTAATCAAAATATTACTGATGTTTTCTCAGAACTACAAAAAATTATTTCCGTGGTGGAACAGATGCACCAACCTAAGCATATCATACAATATACCGTGCATAGAATCTACCCGTGATGAAACCGATAAACATGTTCATTAAAGTTTAAAGTTATACATAAATAATCATGTTTACGTTACATATATTGGGGCCTGAAATCAAATTGTTTAAATGCACTGAGAATTTACAGATGTTTAATTAGTATTCACAAAATAATCTTGTGTTTTCGTAAAATATGAATATATGAAGAAACCCCGGTTTAAAAAAAGCATTTGTTGCCAGCAACTCGCCACATAGATGATGTTCTAATTTTAACAGGTGTAGGACTCCAATAAATAGCTTGATTTTTTTCCCCTGTTAATTTGCCTACTGAAACTGCGTTTATCAGGCGCGTGACGTTTAGATTTTTAGGCCACAAAAGATCCAAAACAAAGTCTTTGCAATATAAAGTCTCAAGCCTAGAAAGCAGCATTTTAGACAGCTTATAAATTGGAGAAGACTTCTACCAAAAAGCTTATAGTCTCCATGTACTAGTAAGTCCCTTTGCCCATTGTGATAAACTTTATTTTTACACTTGTTTAACGTATGCAGTATAATAGTAAAAATATAGATTGAAATTCTTAACTTCAAAGAATTTAAAAAAAAATCACAATGTTATGTTTTACAATTTAAAAAATACGGTTATATAATTACAAAATCACGGAATCTATCTTTTTTGCTTATAAATTAATCTATAGCTGTATCTTCTAGCTAATTTCACAGTTAGCAAACAACAGACCTTTCATGGCAACCGATGGACTGTGGGTAAATTAAGAAACTCAAGATGATAGGTTTGTTGTTTAATTGTTGGTTGGTTAAATGTTCAAGGTCAATGCATAAACTCTAGATAATTGGTTTGTTAAATGGTTGAATGTTGTGGTTAATCACAAACTCCAATTCGTTTGTTTGTTAAGTGGTTGGTTGGTTAAATGTTAAAGTCAATGTACAAACTCCAGATGATTGGTTTGTTAGTTGGTTACTTGGTAAAATGTTGTTGGTGAATTCACAAACTCTAGATGATTGGCTTGTTAGTTGGTTACTTGGTAAAATAGTTATTGGTGAGTTCACAAACTCCAGATGATTGGTTTGTTAGTTGGTTACTTAGTGAAATGTTGTTGGTTAATTCACAAACTCCAGATGATTGGTTTGTTAGTTGGTTTCGTGGTTAAATGTTGTTGCTGAATTCACAAGCTCTAGATGATTGGTTTGTTGGTTGGTTACTTGGTAAAAATGTTATTGGTGAATTCACAAGCTCTAGATGATTGGTTTGTTAGTTGGTTACTTGGTAAAAATGTTGTGGGTGAATTCACGAACTCTAGATAATTGGTTTGTTAGTTGGTTCGTTAAAAATGTTTTGGGTAGATTCACAAACTCCAAATGATTCGTTTGTTAGTTGATTGAAATTGTTTTCGTCATATGAACAATATATATTTTTTTGATCCCAAGGTATTATCTTAACACATGTGATTAAGAGTGAGTGCAAGTGTTTCTGATGTGCATTGAACTAGTTCTAATGGCGACCATAAGAGTGCTAGTACATTCGCCCGCAATGTCACAGAAAAACAACACAGACCACTCAGTTTGTAATACTTCTTCCGAGCGAACAGGTAAGCTTCGGATCGAATAGAATCGACCCATAGCGATGAGTTTAAAGGCTAACGGTTAAGCACTCGGTTACCTCGATCCCCTTTAAATCAGATGACCAGGCTGAATCTTCATCAGAAAACGACTTATCGGAAAATTGTTTAAAGGTCACCTGTCACCGTTTTTAAGTTTTTCTATTGGGTTAAATTGTCAATATTGATGAGACTCGCAGTGATATACACACCAGTAACGTCAATGAATTACCTGCCAATACTCGGTCATTTCCGACACTGCTCGGAACTTTCGGGTGACCCAATTAATGACGTGCTTGGTGTTAATGTGGTTATGTCATACTAATAATACCATTTTTGGATTTAATTTTTTAGTTTTTAAGTTTAAACTTGTGAAATTATTGTGAAAGGGGTGTATGCTCATTTTATACTTGTACTCTATTGATTGACAACGGAACTGTTATGTCATTTATTTTTTATCAATGCCCGATAAAATGGACTAAGTGTTGACATCAAAAACGAAATTTTGCCAGAATGCAAGGTTCAACATCCATTAAACCTTAGATATACTATTCACAACACATGAATGACGCGTTGTTTCTCACACAGATGTCTGAATGCTTAACAATGTGTAACTATAGAAACACGCTTACTAAACCCCCACGTTTATAGATGAGGCTATTTTCAGCGTTTTATTCTGTGGAATAAATTTATTAACTTTATTTTATAAAAATGATTAACAAAAGAGAACGAAAACGAGTTTAACACAAACGTTCTTATGTAACAGGAACGAGAAACAACAGTTGAAAAAAGGTTAACAGTACATTGAGACTGGTCTGCTACAATCGACAAGCTGATATCTGCTTTTCAAAATATCAATGCATTCCGTCAGAGGAAGTCGGTCTGCTTTCATCAGCTATTAAAGGCAAAATATTAATGCATTACGAAAGAGAAAGTCGGTCAGCTGACAACAGCTATAAAAAACAAAAATATCAATGCATTCCGTCCGAGAAAATCGGTCACTGACATTAGCTATTGTCTCACAAAAATGTTAATGTATTCCGTCAGAAAAAATCGGTCAGCTGACATCAGCTATTGAAAAACAAATATCAAACTATTCCGTCAGAGAAAGTCGTTCAGCTGACAACAGCTTTTGATAAACAAAAATATCGATGCATTCCTAAGGAAAAATCGGTCAGCTGACATTAGCTATTGTCTAACAAAAATATTAATGCATCCGTCAAAGAAAGTCGGTCAGCTATCAGCATTCCGTCAGGAAAAGTCGGTCAGCCAACATCAGAGATCTAACAAAAATCATAAATATTATCGTGTGACCTCAGAGAATTAGGGAATGTCTGCTAAATAAATAAATAAATTTACGTAAAAATCAGTCAGTTAAACTATTCATACTGAGATTGCTTTCACAAACCTGTCATATGAATTTCTAAAATGAACGGATTGGCCATAAAGGGTATTGTTATTTTGAATTAATTGTCTTTAAAGTTATTCACTTTTTTATCATCAAGTTTTCATCATATAGTGTTTTGCTTTTAATTTAGATAGCTAGTAGTTATGTTTTGTTTTCAGATTGCTGGAAGACATTCACATTTCATCTTTGAATATTTAATATTAAAATTGCACATAACATTAATACATCTGAAAAACTGTTTTACAATTAGAGTTAACACTAACAAAAAGAAAAAAAATCAATTGTTCTTTAAAGGCAATAAAAGGTTTGTATTTTTGATTGCTTCTGTATCACAAGACTATAATCTTTAAGATATAGAAACCGCTATATAAAGGTAAAGAGGAAATGTTTTATCTTTGCAATTCAAATTCTTTTTGATTTTATTTCGCAGGTAGAGATTTCGAGAAATGATTTTATTGATGAAGCATTAATATTCTAAAAGAAATATTAACACTTAACGAAGAGAAAAGAAAGTATTTAGTAAAAGACGTCCATTCAAAAAATGTCTATATCAAGAGATTTAAACCGTAAACTTGACTGTGTATAAACGTTGCTTTAGTTTTATATCAATGTATCCCCTATTTTAAAGATATCAAACGAAATAATTAGTGTTGTATAGCAATAAATATTAAAAAATAATGTTTAGATTCTACAGAAAGAAAGCTTAATTTGATTACATCTTTTTCTTTATTCCTTTAACGATTTTGGAATAGCGCTTAATCTGATCCGCCTTCATAGTTATAAAAACTCTGGATTTGATTTGTCGTCTGGAAAAATAATCAAAAATATAATGACCACGGCCAATATTGGAAACTTATAAACGAACTAAAATAATACTTTCCGTAATAAAATTATGGTGATATATCAATGTGCGTGTATCTACACATCTTACAAATATAGACACTAAGAATTAAATACAAACATTATGACGCTGAAACAAATATTTGTTGTAATTTTGGTTTTAAATTTTTCCGATGTTTATGGGATAAAGCTAAGAGGCAAAGGGGCGAGTTTTCCTAACGAGGTGTATAGATTATGGATCCCGGCGTATAAGTCGTACAGAAAAAGCTATGTTGATCTAGATATGACTTATGAAGTTGTTGGAAGTAGCAAAGGAATGGCTGCCATTAAAGAGAATATTAATATTGAATATGCTGGATCAGACTCCTTCCTTTCTCAAGAAGACAGAAAAAGATATCCAGATCTTGTTACATTTCCAACAATGGCTGGGTAATTATTATTTTTATTATTATTGTTGTTGTTTTATCATTATTATTATTATTATTGAAACATTTAACATTTTACATAATTGTGATATGTTAGATGTAACAACTAGCTTGTTTATGTCCTCAACAAATAATATTACGATTTGTTCGTATGACTTCATTGATATTAATTTCTCTAAGTTATTTATATGACTGAATTTGTGTTATTTAACAATTGAACTGTTTTAAAATGGTATTCATTGTCAGTATGAAGGAAACAACTTTGCAAGCAAACGGAATAACGCGCGTTAGCGCGTTATGACAAGTTTGCTTGCAAAGTTGTTTCCTTCATACTGACAATGAATACCATTTTAAAACAGTTCAATTGTTATATTTTCGTTTAATATTTTTTTAAAAAAAATTATTCATTGATTTTAAGAAAAAAATTCCCATCTATAACACATGCACATCGGGGGAGTCCAATAGACGCAACAGCTGAATTTAAGACCGAGAACGACACATTATTCATCCGCAATATTTTTATTGTGGGGTAAGAACGGGGAGTTTTGGTTTGAAAAATTATAGTGTTATCAGGTATTTTGATGGTATTTTGTCGATTTTTCATTAACATAATGAATTTTTTTTTAGAATATTGGATATAAATAATATGTATAAAAATTGAATATCAACGATAAATGTGTTGTTATTTGTGGACTATATTTCAGTCGAAAATCAGGTGCACCTGTGTGGCCCCATTTCAATTTGCAAAGAAGTTTGGAGTAAAAGATTGCTGGCTAAATGTCGGAAGTGAAATTTTTGAATCTGAAACGGGAAGGGGGGTACTGTAGCTGAGGATAATTTTCAGTGGCCAAGCATGTGGGTTTCGAATCTGTGATATGTGAGTAGACAGGGATTTACCGAGAGATTTTTTCTGAAATGTCGACATTGTTAGGTTGAGATTCACTCTTCAATAATGTGCCGAGCTTCATACTCAGTATCATTCAAATGTAGACTGCAAAGCAGTGAGAAGTATACTTATTCTTTACGCCTGGTGTGGTGCAAATATCTCTCAAAGTTTAGAAAATTATCGTTTTAAGGTTAGCAAGGAGTTGTGTAGTACTTAAACCATGTATTGTACTTTTGAGGAGATCTTATTGTATCCCTTGTAAATTGATTAAAAGCATGTAGATGATTTTTCAGTTTTTCCTATCAACAAACACAGCATGTGAAACGGACAATTTTCACTGGATGTGGCATACTTGCGTGAATCTAATTCCATTGAAATTTACATCACTTGAAATTTACATCCCGCGAGACACAAAATTGATTGACAAGTTGTACCATTACATATTGTCTCAAAATAATAGGGTATATAGCAGCTTTGTCAAGGTAGGAAGAAATTTTTAAAGATCCGATTGTTCAAAATTTGTTTGTGGTTTGATGGTTTTGACTGATCTGTTGTTGTCTGTTCTTTCAACAGGCCATCAAAAACACCACTCTGTCTCTCACAATGTCAATATTACGGTGAATATCAGCCAGGTGCCTATATATGTTATCAAAATATTATTTTATTAATTTCTTTGATTTTACTTTGTAATATCTCGTAAATGTTTTTTCAGTCTCATTTCGAATGTAAACAAATGTGACGTGACAGTCATGTTTGTTTACTTACGATAATGTAGTTCCGGATTGTGTATTGCATTTTATATGTATTCATACCCGGATGACAAAATTTTTTGGCATTCATTGTCAGTAATAATTACAACGGCTCTCAAGCTTGCAGCTATGGGAATTTAACAAGGCAAATGAAAATATTAAAATATATGGATTTGTATCGGAATTTCTATTACAAAGTGAGTTATTTATATGATAAAAATGTAAGTAAATGTCGGATATTTGTTATTTATATGTCGGTAACTGTAATATTTTTTGTTAGAGTTAGTGTTCAGGGCATTGTGTGTGTGTGTGTGTGTGTGTGTGTGTGTGTGTTGTTGTTGTTGTTGTTGTTGTTGTTGCTGTTGCTGTTCCTCGGTTGAACTGTTATTGCTTTTCAGTTCAATGATTATATCACAATCCACTGCACCAAATAGAAAGTAGAAAGCAGTAAAGAATATTTATATTGTGCAGGTTTATGTTAAGGGGTATCTTGTCTTAGAAGTAATTGTTAAAAAGAAGACAGAAAAAGCTTAACTATAAAACAAATAGCATCTTCAGTTTGGTTGGAGATGTTTATTTATTCGGTCCATGCGAAATATTGAATACATCATTTAAGTGCATTCCATATAGAAAAATGACTAGATTAAAGACTTAAGCACCCTGTTTTTTAAATTTCATTTTTTTTTAATTTTAGGGGAGTAGTTTTATCTTACAATATCCCTGATTTAACTAATCCATTATATTTGACAAGGGAGCAAATAGTTGGAATTTACAATGGTACATACAGATACTGGAATGACACCTCCTTACAGGAATCAAATCCGAACAGTACAATGCCACACAGAAGAATTATCGTTATAGCAAGAGCAGATAATTCTGGTACTACGTCGTTATTCACAAGTGCACTTAGTTCTTTTTGTCCAAGTTGGAAAAATATGTACGGACATTTCTCAGAGGGTCTTAATTCGGATACTGATTTACCCTATCACTGGGGTAGTGATGTTATAAGTTATTACGGATTGCATAACAGAGGTGTCTCAGGCTTGGTAATATCGTTTAAGTATTCCATTGCATATCTATCAGTGGCTGACGCCTACGAGACAAACTTGCCTACCGCTGAAGTGATGAATAAAGCTGGTTACTTCGTGCAGGCAACTACAGAATCTGTTCAGAAAGCAGTGGCTTTTCATTTAGAGGAAACACATGACAGTACCTTAACCATTATTGATGCAGATAGCCAGAATGCCTACCCAATCATTGGCTTAACTAATTTTATCATGTATCAGTCTACAATGGCAAATTGTGATTCCGCTAAAGAACTTGTCAGATATATTCATTGGTTTATGACAGGTGAAAAACAGAGAAAAATATGCGAGGAAAAGGGAATGTCTCCTCTGAGTCACAAACTTGTTAATCAAATAACACAAAGTGTTCTTAAAGTCATAACATGTCAAGGACAAAATATCTGGAAGATGGTTCAGCACGATATCGAAAACGAAAATCAGCAGGACGAAGTCTGGGTTGCTCCTGTATCTGTAACTGTTTCCATCTGCATCCTTGCAATATTAGTCTTGTTAAGTTTTATAATTTATCAAAAAATCAAAATTCTGAATGTGATCAATAGGAACGATTGGAACATTCCGATAGAAGAAATTATTTTTATCTATGATGCACATAATGAAGTTCCACATCGATCTAAACTATCTGGTTCAAAATCATTGAAATCTTCAGATGCTTTTGGAGAAATAGAAATTCCAGAAAGTGAAGTTATTGGAGAAGTTTTGCAATGGCCGGGGAAGTGGAAAGGACATCAAATTGGACTAAGATTACTGGAGTTAAAACATTTCAATCATGTTACTCTAGAGATGAAAAAATGCATGATGTGGATGCGAGAGAATATTGTCCATTTAAACGTTGTACGTTTTTATGGTTTGACAGAACTAGATAATTTGAGGTATGTGATTGGTGAATATTGTATGAAAGGTCCTATGACAAATATTCTTCAAGATCACAAATTTAATCTAAGTGACGATTTTAAATTCTGCTTAATGAATGATATAGCTTTTGGAATGCAATTTTTACACAGCCAAGGTTTAGTTCATGGAGCTCTAACTTCGTCCGCCTGTGTGATTGATAATCGATGGATCGTAAAAATTAGCGACTGGGAATTTAACAAGTTATCGCTACTCACTTTCGCAAAGGAAAATTCAGCAACGCTTAGGTATGTCCGAAAAGACACTTGTCGGCAGGAGTTAATGGCTTTTGAGGATTTTTGGGTTGCACCTGAAATATTAAAATCGGATTATCGACAACCGCTTTCACCAGATTGTGATGTCTTCAGTTATTCAATTATTCTTCAGGAAATATTTACCCGAGAATACCCATACATTGAACATGCCGAATACATGATTCCATCGCAGGTCGTACGTGCTATAATCTATAATAACCTTAGACCAGAGGTTCCTTCTGATATCCCAGTAGTTGTCCGTCAAGTAATGGAAATAGCCTGGTCAGACGATCCATTGTGTAGACCATCTTTCGACCAAATATTAAAAATGATCCGTAATACACGTTCAGGGGGAAGGTCTATCCTTGACGCAATGATGGAATCGATGGAACATTATACAGCTCAACTCGAACAGAAAATTGAAGAACAAACACTTGAAATTGCTGCTTCTCAAGAAACTACAGATAAGATAAAAACGAAAATACTTCCTACTGAAATTATTCCAAGTGAAGAAAATGGGTTTTCTGTTGACTCAAAAATTTGCAATTCACTATGCATTGCCATTGCAGAAGTTTGCCACTTCGATGACTTCAAATCTGACTCAACTGTTGCTGAATTTTTTTCCATAATTAATTTTCTAAATGCAGAGATGCACTCATTAGGAAAACGGCATTCTATTCACGTTGACATTGATTCAGGAAGTTTTATCATTATCAGCGGATTAGGAAAACAATGATGTCGAGACACGGAATTTTGGTTACCGAAATGCCTGTAATCTTGCACATTTCTGCCTTGATTTCTCACATGTTATAGACATTATGGAACAAAAGTCAGCTTGTTTACGAACTTTTCCAAAAGTAAAAATAGGTATGGACATTGGATTCGCGTTAAGTGGTACAGTAGGTAGCAGATTACCAAAATGTGCAGTTTTTGGATCAGTGATTGAGAATGTTCGGAACCTTGCAAGAACATCTAAACCTTCTAAAATTCATATTTCAAGTGCCTTTTGGGAAAAGATCAAGTTTATTAAACTTTTTAGGTGTGAAGAAGTTAGCGCTCTGTCGGCTGAGGTAATTATGTTGATTTATTTATTTTTAAGGTTTGTTTCTATTGTATTAAGAATATTTTTGAATAATGATATGATAAAAGATAACAATTGTTTGTATTATTTTGGCAAAAACGCACTTTTCATCACAGTTTTTTAAATAATGCACGAGAAAAGGTATGAAAACGATCAGATTAGACAAGTTAATCTAGTGAATAAGATTGAAATTTTGATACACAAAAGTACGTTACAGTAAGCTGTATTCTAAACTTTTAACCCTCTTTATACAGAAATATCTTCATATGAAATTTTCTTATCAGTTATATCTCCAGTTTGTTGTAAAACAATAATCATAATGAAATTCTGTCAAGAACATTAATATTATTTGAAAACGTTTTATCAAAGCACCATAGCTCAGATAAGACGATGCCATTTTATGGTTCGATAATGTTATATTTTAATTTCTTCCATAAAACAATCTTTTACAGGGAGAATCAATACCAACATACTGGTTATCTGGTCAATCGACTCTCCATCCGAGTTTAGTGTCCCAGTTATCCTTTTATTCGAATTTATTTAAGGAAACCAGTCAAAACGAGCGTGGACTTTTAACAGTTGAAAATACAAAGGTTTTAAAGGGTTTACAAACACATGCTGATAATTTTGGAACCGGAAGTAGACCAAAGTCACCTTTAAAGAATTATCATCTTCCAAATATGAAATCGAACATGAAGAGGTGAATATACAGCGGTATTCTACTCTAATGGAGAAGGTGCACACACGTAAAAAAATATTAAGAAAAATGTTGCAGAAAAAGAAGATATCGCCGATTAATGAGTAAAAAAGTCTTCTTTTGAAAAAGAATGAATGAATGAATACTGATGCACAATTAGATTAAAATCTATTTTCCGTTTTTCCGAGGTCACTACAAAAAAAATTAGACGAAATTAGTTGTTTGTGATAACATGTTACTAATTTCTGACCACTTGTTACTTATTGTACTTTAACCAGACCATAAAGTTTTTTTATCCAATTTACAGGCTTTAGTATCAATCTCAGTCATGTCATTATCGTCTTGTTTTCTAATTTTGTTCGTTTAATTGTATTCTTTCATTGTTTTTTCCAAGTTCATGTTATCAAACTGTAAGGTTATTAAATTTCATTCTATTATTAATATTTGTAATTCCTTTGACCTTTCTGTGTATATTTTGTTTAGTTTTCGATCAATAATAAATCTTTCATTAATACTGTTGTTAATAATCACTTGATTTATGATATAAAAACAAGATTTTTAAAACATATATTCGCACCCAATAACATATATAAAAGTAGAAACATCTTTATTACAAATGTAGTTAGTGTACTAAATGATATTGATAAAATAAAAACACCTACTTGTAAATTTAGAGTTGCAGTAAGTACCTAATAACAATTATAGAAATAGAAACACCTCCTTATTAATTCAGAATGCAGTTAAAGAACCTAATGACAATTATAGAAATAGAAACACCTCCTTTTAAATTTAGAATACGGTTACAGTACCTAATGACATTTTAAGAAATAGAAGCACCTTCTTGTCAATTCAGAATATAGTTACGGTAACTTTTGACAATTATAAAAATAGAAACACCTTCTTATATATTAAGATTACGGTAATAGTACTACCTAATGACAAATATAAAAATAGAAACAACTCCTTATCAATTTAGAATACAGTAACAGTTGTAACTAATGAAAACTATAGAAATAAAAACACGTCCTTATAAATTCAGAATATAGTTTGTAAACCCAATGACACTTACAAAAATAGAAACATCTCCTTGTTAGTTCAGAAACCGTTACGGTACATGATAACATTTATACAAGTAGAAACATCTTCTAGTTTATTTAGAATACGGTTATTTTACCTAATGTCATTTATAGAAATAGAAACAACATGTGTATCCTGAATATTGTTTCTAAATCTCATAACATTTATGAAAAAGACACACCTTCTGCTTTGATGGCATTTATTTTAAACTAACACACACACACACACACACACACACACACACACACACACTTTACGAAAATAGAAACACCTGCTTGTGAAAATAGAAATACCTCGTAAATTCGGAATACGGTTACAGTTACTTATGACATTGATAAAAATAGAAACACCTTTTGTAAATTCAGAATACAGCTACAGTTGTACCATATGACATTTTTAGAAATAGAAACACTTCCGTATAAATTCTGATACAGTTACAGTAGTACTTTATATCATTTACAGGAATTTATAGGAGTAAAATTTAGAATACGGTTACAGTAACTGAAGTAGATTTAAATTACGGTAACAGAAGCAAATGTCATTTGTAATATTGTAATTAAAACACCATATGTATTTTGAATACATAATTTTATCGATATCATTCTCAAACCGTTATGTACTTTATTACCTAGTTATATCCGAGATGATTTGTACTTTCTTAACCATATTCCAAACTTGGTACAAGAAAATGCTAAATTAGTAACCTTTGATGTAACTAGTTTATATACCAACATACCACATGACCTGGGTATAGAGGCGGTACAGTTTTGTATCGTAAAGCACAGAAATATAATTGATAGCCGATTTAATACGGAATTCATACTTCAATCTATCAAATTAGTTCTTACCAATAATTACTTCTACTTCAACGGCAATAACATTCTGAAAATTAAAGGAACTGCTATGGGTACGAAATTTGCACCCACATATGCCACTTTAATGATGGGATTTATAAACACAATTTAAACGAGAAATTAATTGTTTAAATGAACCCTGAAATAGCCGAATACATAAGGAAAAACTGGAAAAGATATTTCCATTATTGTTTTATCATATGGAACAACACAGAAGAAACTCCCGACAAAGTCCATAAAATACTGAACAGCATGCATCCATCAATCCCATTTACAATAGAAAGCAGCTCCGAAAAAATATCGTTTTTAGATATATTCGTGTGTAAAAATGGAACCAATCTTTCAACAGACATATATAATAAATCTACGGATACATACCAGTACCTTAATTTTCTGTCATGCCATCCATC
Organism: Tegillarca granosa; assembly: GCA_029721355.1. Lineage (NCBI taxonomy): Eukaryota > Metazoa > Mollusca > Bivalvia > Arcoida > Arcidae > Tegillarca > Tegillarca granosa. The sequence goes on from CM056603.1 coordinate 11,405,442, forward strand.
GCATATAAAGCGGAATATCCCGTATTGCCTAGGATGAAGAATATGTACTATTGTGACTGATTCTGAGAAAAGAAACCAGCGATTTCAGGAATTGGAAAGACATTTAAAAGCCCAGGACTATCCCAAACAACTTTTTGAAAATGGAATCGAAAGGACAAAGTCCATTCCATTTGAAAAATTAAGAAAAACGATACAGCTAAATACTGTAGAAAATAATATTCCGTTTGTATCGACATATAATCCTCGTCATGCAGATATATTGCAAGTAATTAGAGCCAATATTCCTTCAATAACTCGAAGTCGACGGATGAAAACAGTCATGAGCAAACATGCATTTTAAAAAAGCAAGCGGCAACCAAAACACTTGAAAAGGCTAAAAGCAAGGACTAAGTTTATACAATCAATTGTAGCGGATGTAATGAAAGTTACATAGAGCAAACAGGAAATAGTTTATTCGAACGCGTAAGAATACACCGAAAGCAAATTCACGATCCTAAGACCCGAAAACTACCACTAAGTGAACACTTAGATATATGTGGTAGTGGTCGATTTAAAAATTTCGTATAAATGTTTAGACGAGGACCATTCAAAGAGGTTAATCAGAGTGGAACATTTTATGAAAGTTTTTAATTCGAAATTGAATGGTTAACTGAATGGTTAAATTTAAAATTATCTACCTTTTTATTATTTTCTCCATTATTGAAACAATGACGTCATAATAGCGTTGCTATGTCATACTGAACATTCGCCTAAAGATTGCAACACGCATGAAAGTACTAGCGAAAATGTAATTTTTATCGGTTCCTTTCATTATTTTTATTTGTTATATCCACAACGGTACATCTCCGTTTTTATAGTTAATAGGGCAACAATAACTACAATCTGAAAATGTAGCTTTTAAACAAAGCATGTTGGAAACTTTATCGGTATCTCTGTGTAACTTTGAAATTTTAAAGAAATTACGAAGCTCTGAATTGATACATAGATTACATATCAATATGTCTAACATGACACAAAGTAACTGTAGCTCTGTAACGATACAAATAGCCTATACTGGTAGTTTTAATATGATACTGTTTCTGTACTGGTTGCTATTATATGATACAAAGTTTCTGTACCGGTAACTATAATAAAACAAAGTATTTGTATCTGTAGCAATAATATAATATAAAATATTTGTATCGGTTGCTATAATGTAAGTTTTTGTATTAGTAGATATAATATAAGATCAAGTATTTTAGTTATAAAGTGATAAGTAAATTAATCGGTATGTTTTGTATTAAAAGTGCGAAATTACGCGAAATTACTGCACTCAAACACAACTGGTTTTTGTGCTAAAATGGGAATTTTTACTTTATAAAAACGATTTTTTCATATCACTCAAAATTAATCTGTTAATAAAACAGACCCATTTCTGCAATTCAAATTATTTTTCTTCAGCAAATATGCAGAATCGACATACCATAAAGACCATGACATCGACACTGCGCTTGTCTACGAACTTACTCTTAAGTAACCCTATCATCAAGGTTTAAAATTTCTACAGTAGTAAAGGCAGTTAAATAGTTGTATGAATTTCTTTTTTAATTGATAGACAACCAAAAGCCAAAATATACTTTCTGGAACAGACAGTTACAAGATAAGATTTTCAAATAATATTAAAAAGTTTGTGCTATACCTTTGAAGTACTTCAAGGAGAAATACTTAAAGTGTACGATGGGCTGCATAAAGCGGGGTAAAACCAAAACTTAATAACTTGCTTTTAAATCCGATCCTATTAGTTTTATTTTTTATAAATTGAGTATTCAAAATGCTGTCATATACAAAATTTTGAGTAAAACAAAAAGTTAACTTTGTGGATTGACTACGTGTGCAGTACTAAGTCATAAACTCCCAATGTCTGTGTTACATTTATAAAGCCGGATGTTAATTCGTTTCTTTTTAAAAACAGTATCAACAACATGTTGGTAAAATATATCTAAACAAGAACTTTAGTTGAAATTGTGATAACTATGAGCCGTTATTTAACTTTAAACGCCATTAAAACACCATTAAGTCACATATTACTTCAAAATAAAATTATATTATCTAGTGAAGCATTGTAAAAGAAGGGGATTATTTGAATTTTTTAATCTATAGCTATATTTTCAATAATACTATCTCTTGAATACTATTACGCTCTTTATTTTCATGCGCCATTAGTCGGTTTATGAATGGTTATAATGCTTTAAAATCTAGATCAATCAAAATTCAATAATGTCAGTAATTTTATTTACTTTTTTGTTGAAAAACGAAGAAATATCTTTATGAAATCTGATTAAAATTAGTAGATACTGAACATTGAATTTTCAAAGTTATGACTTCTATGAAGGAAATTCTATCTTTATTTGTCACCATGGAGACAATGCCTTTCAAAGCTGATAGTGGTTTTAAAAATGTTTGTTCGTCATTTTATATAGTATTCAATTTTAAGACAAAATGTTTAAGCCAGTGAGTACATATGAACTAAAACTGCAATTGTGTCTGTGTCAAGTATTTGAACATAAACTTATGCCCATTTAACAAGCTTAATAAAATCATAGATGAAATGCTATTTTGATTTACAGTATTTTCTGTTGTCAATAAACATTTTTAGATTGTTTTATATTTTTTAGGCTCCATATGTGCACCTTTCGGAAAATCATATATATGATATTCATCCTAAAATTAAAACAATTCATCATTTTTTTTACGGTTTTTCTTTTCAAAATAAACAAGATCAATAGTCAGCTGTATAAGAAAATTTTTACTGTAGAAAACAACATTTCATAATAGAACAATGAACATTTAAGGATATATACTTGGCCATAAATTAGGAACACATTTATTTTCAAAATCGAGCATATTTACTCCTGTTTTTAAAAGTAAAATAGTGTTACTTTTCATTAGAGGTATAGCTCTGAAAAAAATCATCGTTTATATATAAATATCTAGTGCTCAACAGGGATTCTGGTTAATTTGTAAAACACCATACAGACTGCAAACAAAAATATACTGAAGATACCATCAACAAAATGTTAGTTTTTTTGATAGACAACATATTTGTTGTGTTTCTACAGACAATCGGTATACCACTGGGCACAAACTGTGACCTTTGCTTGCTGATTTGTTTCTTTATACATATGAATCCGACTTTTTACAGAACCTTGTCAAATCTGGAGAAAAGACTGCCGCTAAATCATTCAACTACACATACAGATATATAGATGGCATATCATTCCCCGGCTTATTGGCAACTGTTCACACAATTATAGTTTTTTCCAATTGCCCAACGACTAGTTAATGCTGGGGTAATGACAAAAAACCTGCTTGTTTTATCTCTTTTTTCACAAAAAATATTTTCATCTTAAAAATAGAGTTATACGATTGAATAATAATGATAATAATGACGATAATAATAATATAATTATTATTATTACTTTAGAAAATTCAAATTCCTTTTACTACCATAAATCAATTTATTTTTCTTGTAATTTTTTTATGAAAATTTTTTTATAAAATATTTTATTCAACTCGAATCTTAGGTTGTATTAGTGTATATTACCAAGAATCATAAGATTACGCTATAAACCTGTAAATCAATTTTGAAAATTGTAAGTTTGAGTAAGTGTTCCTATGGCACATCAAAAACAGGTGATTGTGTTAGTTTTTCACATCATGAAACAGGTGTGGACCTTTTCAATTTGGTTTTCTGGAGTGTTTGTTTAAAGGTGTTGCATAATATACGAAAAGTAGTTTGTATAAACCAAACAAGTCAATTTCTCAGATATGAGTAATTAAATTAATTAATTGAAACGTTGTTAGAAATATATGCATAAATGGTTAAATAACAACAAACGTACAAACTAGTTTAAGATGTTTACATTTTACCCCAACTTCATAGTAAAGGTTACTGCAAGAAAATAACATTACTTTAAAACATCTGAGTTCTTTTTATTAAATCTAATCTGAAAAAAAATAGATTAAGATGATTCTTACCATAACTCTTGTTGTTTTTGGTTTCTTTTTCTTTATACTCATCTAAAGCAATAAATAAATAAATAATAAATTGAATTAAATTATGTTTTAATTCCATCAATTTTAATAAAAACTTTGGAAGAAGAACACAAAGGAATTGTTACGATTTAACTTTACAAATATTTATAAACATCACATAAAACTACATGGCTTTCTTATTTGTTCTTGTTTTTAAAGGACGACAGAAGTACGGGTATGGCAGTTGTAGACGTTTGGTATATTCGGTCAAATCGGTATGAGCGGGATTATCAGAAATCTTCAGATTCCGTACGATTGTTGTAGCATAGTGTTTTTATCTGCAAGAGGGGAACAGTGAAAAACACAATATTACGAATGTCCTTGAAAATTGTTCGGAGCAATAAAGAAAGAAGATTGGTTTTTTAGTTTTAATGTCGTTTAATGTCGCATTAGCAGTTTCGGAATAGATTTTTATTAAATTTTTGACCTGTAACGATTTTATGTTTTGACATATTTTTAGCATCATATATAAATATAGAATAAGCAAAAATTAAAAAATGTTCAGTTCTGACATTTTTCTAGCGGAATAAAAAATCTATTCTGAAATAATAAAAATATCGTCGACTTTCTAACAAAATAACTTGATTTTTAATCAACCTCTGAAGCATGATTTAAAATTTAATCATTGATTAAAAGCAAATTCAAAACGGCGGCTTATTTGAGATTGACATTTTCAAATAACCAACAAATTAAAAAAAAATTAAAATTTTGGCGACAGTATTCAGTATTTTCTGATAAAGAACACAGAAGATGGTATAGATTCGGTAAAGAGGGCATACAATTGATTACCTCTTTGGTCAGAGAGGATGATGAAAACAGAACAAAGAGAAGTGGGGCTCTTACTGTAGAAAAGCAAGTTCTACTTGTGCTCTCGCTTTTAAGCCAGTGGCAACTTTCTCCAAGTCATTGGAGACGCAATGGGTAAGTTAAAAGAAATAAATCAAGAGTGAATAAATTAAATCCTCCTCATGTCACAAAACGAGATTTAAATATCTGTCAAATTTATATAAAAGTAAATATACATGTATTTACTCCTATAGTTATTTGCCTCCATACCTCTTTTTTTTTTTTTTTTTTTTTTTTTTTTTTTTTTTTTTGTCGATTTGTAAGAACATAAGTGAATTTGGAGTGTAATAACTCCAAATTGCACTCTTCCTCATCACTAAGAGTATTTATTTCACCTTGTGAAAAGGTGGTTTTTCTTTGCCTTTTTGGAGGTGAAGGTGTGGAGGCTGTCATCTTGGAAGTGACAATAAGAGTGGTGGATTATGGGTATTTTTTGTTTAATCAGTGATTAAAATTTTTAATCATTGATTAATTAATCAATGCGTTAAAATGTTTTGAACAACAAATTTTGATCCACTGATTAATCATTTGATTAGTGAGTCGTTTATCCTTAACCAATGATTTAATTTAATCATCTTTTGTGCAACTGGCCTCAGGTCTGTGGTACTTTTCATGTGTCGTTCTATTCCGGTTTACTATAAATTGTTATCAATTTAAATAGTGAAAATTCAGGTATTTGATTCACAGCCATTATTGCATTCAAAAACATCAATCAAAAAATCTAATTAGTAAATCAGACACTGGAAAAATAATAATGTCAACTAAATCTTACCTGTGTCGTTATCTGAACCAAATTTTACCAGCAATTTATATTTAAATACATTAAAAACACTCCAAATCAACGTCTATTTAACAAACAGAGCTAAATTGTTACAACAGTTTTTCTTTCATGTTTAGTTCTATTTTGCAAAAAATAAATAAACAAACTCAAAACGTTGTACCTACCTTCAAGATGATATAATGTTGCAAATGGGACAATTATTTCTACAACAAATGAAAAGAATTTGGAAAGTCGTTTAGAATGCATTAGTTTCAATATTGTAATTAGTATTATAAGGAATACTAGTAATTTACCACTGAATATAATTGTATGCTTCACGCTTTTAAATGCCCAGCAACATCTGTTTCAACCCCATTTGTGGTCAAAAAATATTGATAACCCCCCCCCCCCCAAATAACCCTTTCAATCACGATTACATCTGAAGTTGTAAACAAACAATTTAAAATGAAGAAATTGTATAGAAGAACAAAAAATGTTATTAAAAACCAATGAAATTGTATGTTGAATCATAAATGTATATACACAGTTTAATAAGATTTACACTTCATTAAGTGCTTGCGTACTATTTCTTTTCAGGGTGTACATTTCTAATTATCTAATCACCTTAAGCGGGTACCGTTGCTGGTGGAGTTAAACTCTTTGAGGGTATCCATAAAATGTAGGCAGTAGTTTGTGCTGTCAAAAATGTACCTTTTAGGCAAAATTTTCAGACGACTTAATTTTTGAAATTGATTTAAAACTTAGGTTGGTTTCCCTCTTGAAAAGCATTCCTTAGCTGAATTTGGATTCAATTAGTTTTGGAAATTTAGATTAATTCATTTTCAACTTTTTTATCTATCAACTTTTTGGTCCCTAGTGTTTTGATTAAGAATAATTTTCCGAAATGTGCACATATGGCACATCAAAATTATACAGGTATTTGTGTGATATATTAAAGTTATAAGCTGTAAGGTTATTAAATTCAATTCTATTAATAATATTTGTAATCCATTTTTTCATTTATTTTAGGTTATCATTGTATATATTTTTAGATAAATCATAAATATTTTATTAACACTTTTGTTAATTACTTGTGGTTATAATATCAACAAACAGGGGTTGTTTGAATAACATATATTAGCACCTAAACAATAATTTCAAAAATCTCGAATACAGTTACAGTACCCGATGACAGATATAAGGTTAAAAATATGTTTCGATCGTTTTGGTGGTAAAGCGTTTGTCTAAAGAGCCGGAGGTTGTTGGTTTAAACCCCGGCGGTATCATACATAAGACTTTAGATTTTAAGACACTGCTTAAATGCATGGTACATATAAAGGAATAAAGGACAAAGAATCGACTAGTTCACTCAATACCAAAATAAAAGACTGGGGAGTGGTATGCTTGTTTGCTTCATACGAATTCGTTATCGCTGTGTTACATCTAAATTTTTATGATTTATCGAATTTCAAAGTTGTGCATGCTACTTTTAAATGCATTATTTATGCATTGTTATCTTGGTAGCTCGAAATGACACAGTATCAGTACTTTAATATGACACAAACTAACCGTATCGGTAGCTAAAAAATGTTTCATATGGTTCAAAGAAATGTATCGGTAGATGTAACATAATGTAAAAAAAACTGCATTGGTAGTTTTAATATGATACAAAGTAACTGTATCGGTAGCTTTACAATTATACAAAGCACCTGTGCTTCTTGGAACAATCAAAGGTAGCTATTATATGATACAAAGCAATTAAATCGGCAGCTATAATATAATATAAAGTATATGTATCAAAAGCGATAGAATGATACAGAGTTACTCTATTGGTAGCTATAATATAATTCCAAGTAACCGTATCTGTAAATTAAACTTGATACAAAGTTAATGTATCGGATAAAAGGTAACAGTATCGGTAGATCTTAAATGATGCATGATTAGCTTTAAAAATCGTAGGAACAAACTAATCCTTAATAGTTATTTCCCTGTTCATTATCGATAGATTAACGAAGGTAAATTGTGAGTATTTTTCTTTTGGTAGAATTTAGAAAATTTAGCCAAAATTATTGAAATGCTTTGTTTTAAAAGAACGAAGTGTTTTTGGCAGCTGGCAAAACTCGTCCATGAAATCAATTAATGTTTTTGGAATAACATGTTAAGCCGCATATTTTTCGACTTTAAACAGTTCAGCTGGTGATTAAAATTTCTCTCTCATATTATTTTCCCCCATCTTTTTCACTTCAGCATTGACACTGAGTCCTACTGGGTCTTCAGTTGGTGAAATTTTCACGTTAGGTGATGGAGTAACGAAGTTTAACATGGACATGTTTAAAGGTTAAAACTTCATGAAACTAATAAAATCTTATGTCTTAATATGGACATGTTTAAAGGTTAAAACTTTATTAAACTAATAAAATCTTATACATCCATGAAACAATACACATTGTCACCCTTATCGTTGTTATAGAGGTATTGAAGGTAACTGACCAATAATCAAGTGCTTATAGATAATGGACAGGTATAAAACAAGCTATCTGATGACGTAGTACACAATAATTTGACGGATTGATAACTTATATTGATAGTATAAATTTGAATTGACATCAGTAAATTTAGGGCTATTAATTTGATGATTAAAAAAACTTACCAAATAAAACAAAATCACAGTCGAGTCAAGATTTTTTGACAAACGGTATATTATCTTCGTTTTTTTTAAATATTGTTATTTGCTTGAAAGCATTTTCATTTTGAGACACAATTGAACATAGATTTTAAACTTGTAAGAATATTCTCAGCTTTTATTTTGAGTTTAAAACAGTTTAATATGATATTATTGATAACATTTCTCCAGAAAAACGTTATTTTTGGCTTTAATAATATTGAATCTAACACTTAAGATTTTTTTGTATATTGTTAGCAAACATTTTTATTTATTCTTTAATCATCTATAACTTCTCTCCACAATTTCAAAAATAGAAATATTTGTTAAACAGAAAGAAACAATGTATAATGTTATTCTATTATAAAAACAAATTAATTGAGATCAGTAATGAGTTAGTCTCCTTTAACCATAACTATAAAAATTATGATGGTTTATGTTTTGGCTTGCATGGCAAAAAATTATATTATAACTGCATTATAACTGTCATATATGTTATATGTATTAATTCTTTAGGCTACAAGATTTATAAATGTATTCTCATATTGACATTTGTAAAATTTCCAAAATAAATAAATAATTAATAAATAAATCAGTTAAAATAACTACCTTTTTTTTCGTTTGTGAAAATTAAATGGATTAAATAAAACAACTTAAGAATAGTTCAAAAACAACAAAATAAAAGATTTGAAAACAATTTATCAACTTTGTTATCATCTTATATAAAAAGATCTAAGTGGATTTTGACTTATGACCAAGATTATATTTTCATAACAGATCAAAATAATTAAAAATAACTTTTGCGGTTTTCTGTTTCGTGTCCAACAATTGTTAAAATGCTTTGTTAAAGCCATAGTAAACAGTTGAAAAAAATGAATCCACAGTGCCAAAATTATATGAATTCAAATCCAGCTAGGGAGTGCTTTGCAATTGATTTGAACACTACTAGTATGGTAGAATAACAGCTTATAGTTATCATATTTCAACTTTCTTTGTTTAGATAAAATTTATTTGCTTTTTGTTGATTTTCTAATTATAAATAAATGAATTGATATCCAAATTAATTATTTAAAACAGACATTGGTAGATAAATATATAACAAATACCTGCTAAATTTTGATGTGCCAGATGTGCACATTTCGGAAAATCATTCCTCATCAGTGACACTAGGGGCCGAAAAAGCCGACAGATTAAAAAACATACGCCAAACAGTTGCAAATTAATGAATCTAAAGTTCCAAAAATATGTGAACCAAAATCTAGCTAAGGAATGTTTTGCAGGAGGGAACAGACCTTAGTTTTAAGAAAAATTTCAAAAAAATTAAGACGACTGAAAATTTTGCTAAATGGTATATTTTCTGACAGCACAAAGTACTGCCTACTGAGTTATGGATACCCTCGGGGAGATTTACTCCACCAGCAGCGGTACCCGCTCAGGGGTAGTAAATATATAACAAATACCTGCTAAATTTTGATGTGCCAGTTTATCTGAAAATCGAAAACTTTAACTTTCTGTACATCTAATTCAAAATGTTTTGTTTTAAAGGTGTAGAAATATCGGCCGATGATGAACAGAGAAATAAATATTAAGGTTTAGTTTTTCTACGATTTGTTCAGCCAAACATGCATCATTTACGATCTACTGATACTGTTACTTTGTATCCGATACATTAACTTTGTATCAAATCTCGAGTGTAATTTTCCCAAATACCCAAAATAAACATGATATATCTGTATAAAAAACAGAACCCAGGAACATGAAACAATACAAGTTGTTTATAAGACAATCAAACAAGACGGACACATATTGAGACAAGTGATAAGAATACCCAAGCTTTAAGTACTATTGACAGGAACTTACAGTTCAAATTACATTTGACAATCAGGGTTATATACATACGCTTATTTTACATGAGTTTCATCAGTAACTCCCGCCTCCGTTATCATTCAGGTTTGCAAGAAAAGCTATAACAATGAAACTTTTAGAAGTTCCTGAAATCATTTACTGAAAAAATGCATGTATGTAAATAACTGAAACATTTTTCATGATTAATAATAAAAAACGATATTATTGGAAGAGCATACTTTTAAAAAGTGGAAGAAGGAAGAAAAAACCTTGCACGACCGTTAATAAAACACAAACATACCAGTCCATGTCCAAATCGCAATCCACCCCCCCCCCAAAAAAAAAAAAAAATTGTAAAAACTTTGAAAACTAGCATATTTAGTTATACACTTGAATTTCCATCAAGGGAGTGAATTTGGGTGTTCCGGAAGGGTAGGCACCTCCTGTCTAGCTAGCTACACCCGTCACGTGCAAAGTCAATTGTGAGAATGAAAGAAACAACTATGTTAAAGCTGCATTAAATTTTCCAAAGAAAAAATTAAAACGGTGCTAATCTAATTAATGATGTTCCTAATGAACTCTGTTACATTTGGTTCAACGATAGAAGTTCGAATAAATACAAAAATTAGAGTATTTACCCAGCGAGATGCAGCATTTGGGATCTAATATTAGAATATGGTTACGTCATTTAAACACAATTTTCAAAACGGTGAAATACGATAAATTAAACACAGAACGTCGTTGAATTTGTCATTTGTGACTTAGTAAGGGAAACATAACACCATTTCAAATACACCTGGATATTAATGAAGGACAATTAATGCAATCTGTCATGTTTCACCTTCGATTCTAGGGTTTTTCCGTACATCCGTGCGCATGCTCCAAGCTCATAATTACCATCGTAAAACACTGAAATTTTAGAAAATGAATTTCATGGATCGTGGTAAGAAGATATCTATTTTTTAAAAAAATTTATTTTTAGAATATCAAAAAAAAAAAAAAAAATTCAGAAAATTGAAAAACTTAATGCAGCTTTATGTAAAACATATCCAGTATAAGTTTGGATACGTGACTTTATTATTGCGATGACGGCCATAAAACTTTTTAAGGGCCTTGATTCGCCTAGGCTTGCAATATTCTTGAGTCAACAATTTAATTGTAAGCAGTTTGCTTCGTTGTAGAAAATCCCCGTAGTGAGAAAAAGCTCTACTATAACGTATTAACTGTGAAACATATACACCATACGCTGGAGAATGTTCAAAATTTGAAATCGATAGAATTTTTATATTACCGTCTTCCATTGTTGTTTTTTTTTTCTTGATTTTTAACATCTAAAAGTTACAAACAAACAAAAATGTAACAATAACCTAAAAACAGATTTTTGGGGGTTTGGCGTTCTCTTGATTATGTTGAGACGGTAAAAAAATTTCGATTTTAAATAACATACATTGTGTTACGGACAAAGATTTATTTTTATTTATATCTTTTTGTTTGTTTTTACTTTTTGAGAATATAACAAAAAAAAAAGATTTTTTTAAACATTCATTGTGTAACAAGACGAAACCTTTCATTGTTAAATTCATAGATCATAATTTATTGCACATCAGAAAAAAACAATCAAACGCCTTAAGTGATCATGTAATGGGGACCTAAATAAAACAACGTGGATTCATTGTAGAATAGTTAAAACAAGACTTTACTTATGAGGGAGGAGACGAATCATTCATTAACATATGATCGGTTCAATAATAGATTACTCGTGTACAATAAAACACGCAAGAGAGGCGACGTGTGTAGGGCCGTCAAATGTAAAAATCACGTTAAATTAAAAAGATCAAATTTGACGTTAAATGTAAAAACAATTTTACTCTAAATGTAAAAAATGCTATAAATGTGAAAACTTGACATCAAATGTAAAAAAGCATTTGCCTTTGATACTAAATATAAAAACATTTTAACGCTAAATGTAAAAATGTCGATTTTTAACGTTAAATGTGAAAACAAAAAAGTGTTAAATGTAAAAAACAAAAGTGCACAATTTCGCAACAAAATGAAAGGACTGAAAGTACTGAAAAGCTCTATGCTAGAACTCTTTTGCGTTTTAGCACAACATAATCTATTTTTGTGTACATTCTACGTACATCAATGACGTCATCAGTTTTTACCTTACACCTATGTCGTATTGATAAGCGAAAGTCTGTCCTCCCTTAAGGTGTCGCTTGGTAATTATTTCTTATTGTAATTGGTATCATAAACATGTTTGTCTTTAATGTTAGGTTACGTGCTATAAGTATTCTTATATGATAACTCCCAGAACACTAGTACTGAACACAAATGTAGATCATTTTTAAAATTGTTACAATACATACCAATTGACAATTTGAAAAGATTATAGGGTTCTGTCTTGAACAATATGCATTTCTTGTAGGACAATGCTGATAACATATATATATGGAGACTAAGGATTGTTACTGATGTTTTCAGCATTGATAGGTAAATGCGAGTAGGAAGACGAAAGAAACTTTTGAAATCAATATGTTTTCGGAGAACAATACTTGATTTATTGTCAAATAGTCTTGAGTTGAGTTGAGTAATGGCGTTTTACGCCCCAATCAAGATTCTTTTACTTATTTTGAGACGGTCAGTTCTGGGATGGCGTAGGAAACTGTAGTGCCCGGAGAAAACCATCGACCTTCGGCAAGCAAATTGACAAACTTTCTTACACTAGGATCTGTCCAGAGTGGGATTTGAACCCAGGTGGTGATGAGTGGCAATGTGATCCGTAAGCTCGCGCTCAAACGATAGTTAATCTAACACCAATATAAAATTCTATTTCAACGATTTATTAACAATGCACACAAAATACATTTTCTTTGAAATGAAATCAATAGGAATTTTCTGAATGCATATCTGTTATAATCTTACATGGCCTAAAGGTAGATATATATTCATCTATTCATCATAAACAAACTAGTGTTGTGTCAGGGGTTGTGGGTTCAATCACCAGATTGGCATTTGATTCTATAAGGACAATCGTGTTCTCCGGTTACTCATGATTCCATTTTAAAGAAAGTTACTTCCTACGCACTTCGTCACCACTGTATTTTCACCAATGCTTATTTAAAAAGGCTGCAACAGCTTCCAGTTCAACAGAAAACCTTTTGAGTCCAAATCTACAATGATATAGCTAATAAATCGCTTTTTTTCACTGCATTAAAGTTTTAACTTCAATTAACCTGAACAAGTCATTAAAGTGGGCGGATAAAATTTGTATTATTGTACATATCAACGCTATGAGCTTCATTTTTCAAAGTTCTAGTTTCAAAGTTTCTAGTATAAGTGAAAAGTTATAGAATCACATAACACAAAAGAAAAACACCGAAAAACGAAACTACTTATGATGATTATTGTCGATACTATCAACAACCTATCTCTTTTGTACAAAATTATGAGAGGAAAAAACATTAAAGACAAACAAACAAACGAACAAACAAACAAAAAGAAGAAGAATAGATTTTATAGGTTTTCAACGTTAAAAGTCTCACACAAAATACCATGTTTTGACTCACACCGTAGCTTTAGTTCACGTTGTACTACAATGCCTGTGATCAAAGTAAAAAAATCGTTTAACAAGAGGTTTCCAAGAGACTGAATTGCTGATACTGGATAACCAAAACGAAGTTAAGCCCTGTTCAGATAATTTTACAAGTGAATTTCACAATAAGCATGCTCCGTACTTGTTAAGAACACCAACAGGAACATTTCGGCGGAGTATGGTTTCAATTCATTCAGCGGTTCTTAAGAGGAAGTTTTTAAAATTTAGCATATCAAAAACAAGAATTTGCAATGGTGGCTTATTTGTTGATGAGACAGCACCAAAGTTACAACACTCGGAAAGAGGAAAGAACTACGCGAGAAACATTTCTGCCAAGTTTCATGAAATTCTGTTTAGTAGTTCTCAAAAAAGATGAAAATGTAAAAAAAATATTAAATCCGAAAAACGGATACTTGACGCTAACTGATGGAAATAGCTCGTCTGAAATTTTGGCTCCGGTGAGCTAAAAACTACTCAATTGTGAATTGTGGTTCAGGTCAAACGATTTTATATCCTAAAGCTAAAGTTAGGTATTAACATGTATTCTCCCCAGCTTCCGGTATTCCCCGCCTATTTAAAGGACGAGATCTCTCGAGATCTTCCTTCTTCCGCTTGGCTTCCATAAGTTGTGGCTGCAAAAAATTTAAACGGCGGTGAAATCCAAATTTATTTGACAGTTTTTTCTCCCATCAGGCTACAAAAAGATACCTGAGGGATGCCTTTAATTCAGAGTGACAAAGGCGAACCCGTACAAGGGGAAAATGAACCAGTGCGACATGGGGAGGTAGGGAAAAGCAAGCCCTCCTCCAGTAATGAGCCCAAGAAAAAACACAACTGGGCAGATTATGTTATTCCGAGGAAAAAACAAGAATCGGAGAGCACTAATGACACTGATCCCTATACAAACTCTTCTGACGAAGAGGGATTGGCTAGTTCTGATGCTGACGAATCTGGTTCCGATGGCGAACAATCTGACTCTGAAAGCCAGTCACATGGTCAGTCTGCAGATGATGGTTATCATAGGTTCGATCCGACAGTGTCGTCATCAGATTTTAAGCTTGATGATAGCAAAGAAAAATATGCTAAGAAATTTTTTAACACGCACCTCAGTGACGAAAAAGTTAATTTGGCCGTGCTAGACTCGCATCCAGTATCAAATAACAAATTCCTGAAACCACCAGATATAGATGACTACATTGAGGACCTTGTTGGTGACAAAAAGTCTTTTAGTTTGATAAAGCTACAAGACCAGGCACTCAAGCATGTACAAAAGAAACTATCTAGATGCCTTGGTCCACTTTCGGTGGTTGGAATGAGTTGGAGTCTGCCAAACATTCCGATAGATCAACAATGTCCATAGACGAAATCACAGAACTTATTCAGAAAACTATTTTGATGTTAGGACAGGTTAATACTGCCTGTCTATACGAGAGACGCATGTCCTGGTTGGCAAAGATTTTTCGAAGTGTGGTCAATGCAAAGAGTGTTATTAAAGAGTATAATCTTGACTTTAAATCAGAATCCAAGTTTTTTGGTTCAGAATTCTACAAAGTCTTAGATAGGAAAGCAAAAAACAAGAAGAGAGCCAGAGAAATGTCAAGAGAGATGAGACCAGGGAAAAGATACAAGCCCTTTCAGAGCGGACCCTCGGGATACAGTTCTAAACCCAGTTCTCGAGGGTCGTTTACCTGGAAACGGGGTACACAGACTACAAGTGTCACACCCTCCCGACCAAAACATGAGAACCAGAAAGGCAGGAAATACCAAACAAGGTATTATTATAAATCAAAAAAGTCAAGATTTTGTTCAAGAATTAATAAAATTTCAAATCCAAAAGGTGAAATCGGATCACACCAATCTCCACTTGCCTATACTTTATTTGAACATGATAGAAATAGAACAAGATTGTCTACCCCTAGGGGGAAGAATAGCCAAATTTCTTCAAAATTGGCAAAAAATAACCTCAGATCCACAAGTTTGTCTGTAGTAAATGGTCTGAAATTAGACCTAATCGAAACACCATTTCAAAAGTCAAAACCAAATCAAATAAAGTTTTCAGAAAAGGAAAACAAAATTCTAAATTCAGAGATATGGGAAATGTTAACGAAACGAGCAGTGGAGAAAGTAGATCGGGTTTCACCAGACCAATTTCTAAGTTTTTTGTTTGTTCGGCCCAAAAAAGACGGGGGGTCCAGACCCATTTTCAATCTGAAGGTACTAAACAATTTTGTTCGTTATGAACATTTCAAAATGGAGGGGTTTCAAACAGTCAAATCAACGCTAAAACAAGGCGATTTCATGTGCAAAATCGACCTGAAGGACGCATATTTTTGTGTTCCAGTGCACAAGACCCACCGGAAATATCTAAGATTCGAGTGGGAGGGGAAAGTATACCAATTTACCTCCCTTCCTTTTGGTCTAGCCTCCGGTCCAAGAATATTCACAAAAGTGATGAAGCCAATCATAGCAATTTTACGCAGGATAGGTGTCAGAATAATTGCTTATTTAGACGATTTGCTAATTCTGAATCAGAACAGAGATCTAATTCTAAAGGACAGAGATTCCCTGATTTGGCTTCTACACAGTCTGGGGTGGGTGATAAACTGGAGAAAAATCAGTAATGAACCCAGTCCAAAATATAGAGTTTTTAGGTTTCAATGTGGACTCAATCGAAATGACGATCTCTCTGCCAGAACAAAAAACCACAAAAATAATTCAAAAATGCCAGTCAATTTTGGAATCAAAACTAATAACCATTCAAGATCTAGCAAGCCTAGTGGGAACATTAAATGCCACTGTAGAAGCCGTGATCCCGGCTACCCTTTACATGAGGGAACAACAAATGCACCAGACGAAATGCCTGGTGAGGTCTTGCAAATACAGCTCACTAATCTCGCTGCCAAGTCAGTGCAAATCAGAGATACAATGGTGGGTAGAAATGCATGAGAGAATGGAATGGGAAACAAATACTCACAACCGGACCCCAGGTTATACTGGAAACAGACGCATCCAAATTGGGATGGGGCTTCCATTGTCCGACCTTGAAACTGAGGTCAGGGGGGACTTGGAGCAGCGAAGAGAAACAAATGCATATCAATGCACTAGAGATGAAAGCGGCAGAAATTGCATTAAGTCGCAGTAACCAAAAACAAAATGAATCTCCATGTGCATCTGAAAATGGACAATACAACAGCAGTGAAATATATAAACAAAATGGGGGGCACAAAATCTCCAATACTGAATCACATAAGCAAGAAAATTTTCGAATACTGCCTGTGCAAGAAGATCATTCTTACTGCAGAATACCTCCCAAGTTGTCAGAATTATATTGCAGACTGGGAGAGCAGGAATACTCAAGAACTGAGCATAAACAGTTGGAGATTGAATCCCAACCTTTTTCAAACAAATCAACAAATTGTTGGGACCAATTCACCTGGACCTGTTCGCGGACCGCTGGAATGCACAGGTTCGGAATTATGTGAGTTGGAAGAACGACCCAATGGCACTCTCAACAGATGCATTTCTGACAACATGGGAGGCAGGGAAGAAAGCATACGCTTTCCCTCCGTTTTGCCTAATACCGAGATGTCTCGCAAAAATTCAGAGAGAGGGGGGACAGATAGTACTGATCACTCCAGCATGGCAATCTCAACCTTTTTATCCTGTCCTATTACAAATGGCAATCAGAGAGCCAATTCTTCTGCCCACACAAAACAATCTCTTGATTTCAGTGACAGGGGAGGTTCACCCAATGGTGACCAAAGGGTCTCAAACTAGTGGCTTGGATTATTTCAGGAGATCCCATGAAATGCAGGGAGTTTCAAAACGGGCTGCAGAATTACTGTCAGCAGCATGGAGACCTGGTACCCAGGCAGATTACAACTGCTGCTGGAAACACTGGTCTAGCTGGTGTGATCAACAACAAATTGATCCCTTTCATGCCTCTGTGGCAAATGTAGCAAATTTTTTGACACATCTTTTTTCTGAAGGCTATGAATACCGTACAATTAATAATTACCGGTCATCTATTTCTGCGTATCACGTAGAAATTGATGGTTCAAAAGTGGGACAATTACCTTTAATAAAGCAGATAATGAAAGGGGTATTTAACTCTAGACCCCCTTTACCACGTTACTCAGAAACATGGGATGTTGACCAGGTCCTAAAATATATTAATTCTATAGGTGATAATGACCAATTGTATCTTAAGGACATGTCTCATAAAACTTTGACATTAGTTTAAACATATTTTATTTGTCAAAAGAGTTATATAATTACAATATCTTGAAACAAATGACAAATGCAAATGACAAAAAAGGATTCAGTAAAAAGTGTGTTACCACTTATGTAAACTGTTTCCTAAAGATAGAGATAAGTTACAATAATAACGCGCCATTTATAAAATATATATAAGTTTAGGGAATTCCACAAATAAACAATAATATATGTAGTACCAAATACTAGTTAACTGTATGTTATAAGTCAAGCAGTAGTATCAAAACGTTTACTTTGATGTATGAATTTTTGTGCTGTTTTAAATATAGTTTTATTTTGTGTTGTTGAAAGAGAAATATCACCATAAAGTAACAGTTCAGCAGTTAGGGTATGGGGTAGGGTGGAAAGAGTTGTATTTCGAATGTGAGAGTAACGATTACATTGTAAAAAATAGTGTGTTGAAGTTGCAATTTCTCCACAGATACATAGAGGATTATCTACCAAGTTCTTATTGTAAAGATCGTATCTTAAAGAACTGCAGTTAGTGCGAAGTCTGGTGTGGTAAATTTGATGTTTTCGAATGCCGGTGTTATAATATAATATATATACTTTGACATTAATGGCCTTGACCTCAGCAGGTCGTGTGTCTGAGTTGCAGAAAATGAACTTAAGCTTCATGAGTGTCAAACAGAATGAAGTGATTTTTACTATTACCGAGTTAACCAAAACAAGGAAACCAAATGATAAACCTTTGGAATTCAATTTCCCAAGATTAGATAAAGGCAGACTTGACGTTTATCATTGCATTATTGATTATCTGAAGAAAACTGAAAAAATAGGGGTGAAGAAAACAAGTTTTTCATAAGTTTCATAAGTTTCATAAAACCCCATAGGGCTGTAAAGTCATGTACACTAAAAGGATGACTTAAAAGTTTTATTTGCAAAGGAGGAATTGATACATCTGTGTTTAAAGCTCATTCAACTAGAGGAGCAAGTACATCAAAAGCAAACAAATTCGGCCTATCATTAGACCAAATTATGGCAAAAGCTAACTGGAAATCTGTAAAAACTTTTAACAGGTTTTACAAAAAGCCAATTAAAGATTCTAAATTTGTAAACACAGTTTTGTCTGTTGAGGAACAAGAGTAAAAAAAAAACAAGAGGCCCAAAAGGGCCTGTGGAGCTCAACTGAAAAAAATGGTTCTTGTGCCTTCATTTATATAAACTCGGTACAAGGACTTGAGCTGACGTTAAATGCTAAATATAAAAGCTGTAGGCCTTACAGTTTCAGAGAAGAATATTTTGAAATTTGACTTCCCATATAAGTATATGTAGATATATGTGCCCCTTGGTGGGACCAAAAATGGACCGGGGGCCACCATTTGTACAAACCTGGTAAAGGGACTTGAGCTAATGTTAAATGCCAAATATAAAAGCATTATGCCTTACAGTCTCAGAGAAAAAATTTTTAAATTTGATTTCCAATATATACATATGCAGATATATGGACCCCTGGGGTGGGGCCAAAAATGGACCGAGGGCCACCATTTGTACAAACTTGGTAAAGGGGCTCAAGCTGATATTAACTGCCAAATATGAAAGCTTAAGGCTTCATGGTTTCAGAGAAGAAGATTTTCAAAGTTGATTTTCCATTATAAGCCATATATGCATATGCAGATATATGGACCCCTGGGGTGGGGCCAAAAATAGACCGGGGGCCACCATTTGTACAAACTTGGTAAAGGGGCTCAAGCTGATATTAACTGCCAAATATGAAAGCTTAAGGCTTCATGGTTTTAGAGAAGAAGATTTTCAAAGTTGATATCTCACTATAAGCCATATATGCATATGCAGATATATGGACCCCTGGGTTAGGCCAAAAATAGACCGAGGGCCACCATTTGTACAAACTTGGTAAAGGGGCTCAAGCTGATACTAACTGTCAAATATGAAAGCTTAAGGCTTCATGGTTTCAGAGAAGAAGATTTTCAAAGTTGATTTTCCATTATAAGCCATATATGCATATGCAGATATATGGACCCCTGGGGTGGGGCCAAAAATAGACCGGGGGCCACCATTTGTACAAACTTGGTAAAGGGGCTCAAGCTGATATTAACTGCCAAATATGAAAGCTTAAGGCTTCATGGTTTTAGAGAAGACGATTTTCAAAGTTGATTTTCAATTATAAGCCATATATGCATATGCAGATATATGGACCCCTGAGGTGGGGCCAAAAATAGACCGGGGGCCACCATTTGTACAAACTTGGTAAAGGGGCTCAAGCTGATATTAACTGCCAAATATGAAAGCTTAAGGCTTCATGGTTTTAGAGAAGAAGATTTTCAAAGTTGATTTTCCATTATAAGCCATATATGCATATGCAGATATATGGACCCCTGGGGTGGGGCCAAAAATAGACCGGGGGCCACCATTTGTACAAACTTGGTAAAGGGGCTCAAGCTGATATTAACTGCCAAATATGAAAGCTCAAGGCTTCATGGTTTCAGAGAAGAAGATTTTCAAAGTTGATATCTCATTATAAGCCTTATTTTCACTTTTTACGAAGTATGACAGAAAAACGTTAAAAACGCGTAACCTAGTTTTTGACAGAATTTCACGAAATGTACAACCTACATGTTTAAGGGTGTCTAGAAGCTAAATATCACATCAGATTTTGAATATAACCTATGGTTTCAGAGAAGAAACTTATTTTAGGTTTTTTACATTCTAGGTCGCTGTGACCTACTTTTGGTTGCCATGGAAACCAATTGTACAAATTTTCATCTACTCCTTCTAGGGATCATTCCTGCAAAGTTTTGCTAAAATTGGCCCAGTAGTTTCTGAGTTTTTGCTGTTAACGGACGCACGCACGCACGCACGCACGCGCGCATCATGCCATAAGCTCATCTGGCTTTAGCCAGTTGAGCTAAAAAATATATAAATCGGAAAGAAATCCTGCTTTGAACATACATGTTAATACCTAACTTTAGCTTTAGGATATAAAATTGGAAATTTTATAAGGGCGCGAAGCGCCCGCAATGAAATTAAGATTTTATGAGTAAAGCTAAAGTTAGGTATTAAGCTCCAACCCTCCCACCCAGGGTTGGTTCATGTACTTAATTATTGTCTTTCTTTCCTCTATTTTCAGGAAGTAACATGTATCCAAGTCATAAAAGGAAAATAAAACCTGAACCGATTGGAAGGCCATGATCAACTGCTTTGTAAGAAGATCAAAAGAATTGATATTTCTTTGTATTAAGCATAATAAATGGTTTCTTTTTGTATAATTTACTAGTTCATTGTAATTCTAATACTTCATGAATTGGATAAGTTTCTCTGTCATATAACAATTATTTAAAAAAAAAAATGATATATCCAATAAAAAAAAATAATAATAATAATAAATAAAAATAAATTAATAAAAGTTAAAAAATAAATAAATAAATAAATAAAAGTAAAAAATAAAAATATATTAATAATTATTATTTGACAGAGATTTTTTACCACATTTAAGCACACACGAGTTATCTTTCTTGCCACATTATTCCAGCCTTCACAGAAGAAGGAAGATCTCGAGAGATCTCGTCCTTTAAATAGGCTGGGAATACCGGAAGCTGGGGAGAATACATGTTAATACCTAACTTTAGCTTTACTCATAAAATCTTAATTTCATTGCGGGCGCTTCGCGCCCTTATAAAATTTCCAATTAAATACATATTTATTTTTGATCAATATCGATGTTTATTATATGACTATGATTCTTTCTTTACGTCTATTGGTCGTCATACTGTCACGTGTCATTAAATATTTCGTGTATTGCTTGTCTAAATGCACGTGCGGTCAATAATATGAGGTCCGGACTGGTTCAGACCGCTCAATGACGTCACAATAAAATTATCCAATTATTTTCTTTATTTACTCCGTTGAGTTGCTCAGTCATGATGGAGGAGACGGCATTTTGTGTATTGTTTGTATTGCATGGAATCTACTTAATTTCACTTGAAATAGGCAAATAGTTATTTGTCATATAATAAAACAATTATAGTCTTTGAATTCGGTCAATACATGGTTCTATGGACTTGATGCAACCAATATTCACTGAGGCCGAAGGCCATGTATTGACCTCATTCAAAGACAATAATTGTATAATATTGAATTTAATCACAATTAAACAAATGATCTTATTTATATTTAAAGACTCCTTGATAAAAGTTTAAAATGTGAAATCGATATCCGGTCCACAGAATACCGCGACCTAAATAAAAAACAACCACACCTTTTATATAAACATACAATCAACTTCATCATCTCAAACGAACATACGAAAGAAAAGACGCGAATCTATTATACAAATGGAACAGATGCAATGCTTTAGCACATCGCACTATATACTCTCGCTATATCACAGATACTATGCCATTTGCATTACGGCATCTAAAAATATAGTCCGAAAATCTGACGGTCTATCTCCAATCGTGCAGTAGACCGTCAGAACGGCAAACGCCTGTTTTCTTGCATCTGTGCGGTGCCTCGAGGAACCGCATGCTATAATTGTAAAAGTTTTAATATAGAGCAGGTAACACCTATTTACCTTAATAATTATATGTTAAAACTCGACGTTGAAGCATATACAATAATGTTCCTCATGTTTGTTTAAGTGTAACGAATCGATTTTATTCCATCAAGCGTAGCAATCAATGAACTTTCAAAATGGCGGAATATAGTCTCGAAACCAAAGTTACTATGAGTTTGTTTTAAATTGTCATATCACGTGATTAATACATTTATTTATAGACAAACACGTGTGCGCTAATTGTATACATAAATCTCGGACGTGGACACAGTGATATTGACAGAATAAGATCCCCAGAATATGTAGTTATTTTTATAACATTAATTAAACATGTGTTATTCTAATAAAGTGTGCAATATATGGACTTTAATGTGTTTTATTCTTTTTAATGGGCAATTATGACCATGATCATCTGTTTCCCAATTGGGACAGAAATTGTCCATGCATACAGATACTCAGTAATTAGAATTAATGACATATCAATGATAACAATATGCTATTTCTGCCAATTCAAGTCTCATGTGTGTTTTGAAAAATACAAATCATATAATAATAATAATAATAATAATAATAATAATAATGGTGATGATATGATGATAATAAATAACAGTGATATGTAAAAATAAACTTTACAATTTAAATCTAAATAACTAATTCATGACTTGATCAAGCATGAGAGGTGTAACAGTGTAGCACATGCTTTTTCCAAAACCAGTTGGCAAAACACAAAAAACATCTTTTCCTGCAATTAATTTCTGTACAACATTCTTTTGTTCCTCCTTTAAATCGGGAAGGTTATACTGATCTTTTATCCGTTCAAAAATCGCGATAAAATCGGGTTCCATTGTACTGGTCAGCTGTTTAAGACCGTCGGTTTACATTGACGATATCAATGAATATATCACGTGATAAGTCAAATTTGCATAATTTTATAGTAACTTTGTTTCGAGATTATTTTTGTGACCTACTTCACTTCATTCAAAATGGCGGTGGGTTTAAATGGAAATAAGTGGTAACTGAAACAAATGGAGTAATTAAGTGTAGAAAATATTGGAATAGACGCCCGATATTTCGTATTATGGAAGATAAATGCTATGGGAATAAAATGTTGTGAAAATAATGGAGGATTATCACCTTAGGAGAGATATAAAACACCGTATGTCGTACTAGGGGTAAGATCGTCAAAATGAACGTTTTTCATATATACCCCGCTCGGTCTTTGATTTTTCCGCCAAGGCAAAAAAATTGAAAAGGATAAATCTAAAGACCGCAGAAATCTCGGTCTACTAAAAATATAATAAATAAATAAATAAATAATTATTAAATGTATTAAATTGTTGGAACACAAATGTTATTTTCATCGATAACCAAGCAAAAGTAGATAGAGGTTTTCCCTTGGTGCAATGACCCATGAATTGTTTCTTTAACGACAACCACTTGATTTGAACTACCTACCATATTTTGCTCACTTGCAATTGGTCACAGGCTTTGTGAGATTGTAACCTCGCCCTGCGAGAGTTCATGCATGCATAATGCGTTGTCCATTTTATTCTAAATCTCCACTTTAACTGTCTGCTGGGTTTTATTGAACTTTTTCAGAGGCATGTGTCGTTATGTTCTATTCCAAAAGTTTCGTTATTACTTGTTAAAAAATAAGCTATTTACTCTAACGCTTTGTGACCCTTAGTAACTGTAGGTTTTCCGATTCAAACACCGCATCGGGCGGGAAGTTTCAGGAATTTTTTTTTACAAAATGTTTAATTGGTTATCCATTCAGTAAAATAAATGTAAAATCAACAAATGCTCTCTCTCTCTCTCTCTCTCTCTCTCTCTCTCTCTCTCTCTCTCTCTCTCTCTCTCACTGCCAGCATTATAAAGACGGCTTCGGTCCACACTTGTCAAGCATAAGACACATGCACTCAATAAAAGACTGATAAAAGTTGTTTAATGTCGTAAAATGACTCAAATACTGTTAAATTATCTACCTGATTATATCAATGAGTGATGATTTTTCAACATTGTTTATTTTTGCTTAGATCCTGTAAAACATGTGTTATATCTTAAGAAACCACACATAGGTGCTAGCTCAACGCTTCTCAGTACTTTAAATTTTGTTTTTCATTGGAAATCTCCTATGCGCAGTACAGATTTATGCTAACGTGAGCAATATTTTTGTTTTACATTTATCACTATTTTGTTTTCACTTTTAACGTTAAAAATCGGCATTTTTACATTTAGGGTAAAAAAGTTTTTACATTTAGAGTCAAATGCTTTTTTACATTTGATGTCAGGTTTTTACATTTGTAGCATTTTTTATATTTAGAGTAAAATTGTTTTTACATTTAGCGTCAAATTTGATCTTTTTTACATTTAACGTAATTTTTACATTTGACGGTCTTACAGACGTGTCATTACATCTTGACTTCACGTGACCCCTAGGGTGGTGTTGTGAGGAGGCAGCTAACCTAAATGCTATCTACGCATGCGCTCATCGTAACGGTTAATACTTTGTTCTACCTTTTCTACTCGAATGTTTACTTTCTTTATAGTTTCTTCAATAGAGTCAAATTTCTCTTAACGACTTTGCATATGTTTAATTTCCCTGAAAAAATCATTAACCCATGCCGGGAATCGCGATTGAATGCTTTGGACCTGCATAGGATTAAATGCTGCTGTGGGGAGGATTGTATTTGTGTAGCGGTCTGGGTAGCTCAGTGGTAGAGCACTCGCCTAGATTGCGGGAGGTCCCGGGTTCGATCCCCGGTCTGACCCTGCATTTTTCTCCCTCCTGTTACAGTTTGGTGGCCAGTGTGGCCCTCGGAAGTGATCGACAATGATAAAGTCGATCCGAGGGTGGACTTATGTGAGATTTCCCACATGCGGGACCGTGGGAAACTCAAGAAAAACAGAGGAGGAGTGTAGCGGTCTGGGTAGCTCAGTGGGATCTCCCATACTATAGGCGAGTGCTCTACCGGGTTCGATCCCCGGTCCAACACTGCATTTTTTCTCCTTCCTGTTACATTTGCATAGGCTGAATATTGTGAAAATTAGATTTAGGAGAATACGCCATACTCATATAAGAAAAAGCTATCGGAAATTACTAACTGGTTTATTCCATCATCATCTTTCGGGGACAATTTTCTTGATTTATCACCACTTTTCTGCTTCTTCTTTTTCTTAGGAGGCATTCAAAAAAAATTAAAATCTTAATACAACTCACACTATAATACACCATACGGCCAGGTAAACAACTAATACTCAGATATTTTCAAAATTATATGATAACACAGTTTTTTCGGTTATCACATACGGCACAGCTATATGGGGCCATATGCATCTATAAGTGTATAGATGCAATTCAAAATCGTGCATGTCGCTTCTTTTTAGGACTTGGTCGATATGCGCCTAACTCTGCCGTGATAGGTGATATGGGCTGGACTCCCATGCATGTTAAACAATGGGATGGTATTATTAGACAATTTCGTCGTCTATGTGATATGGACGAAACCCGTATTTATATGGGCAGATTCTTTTAAAAACCGTGTGAATAATTGGAACGATAGAGTACACACTAGATTAACGGAACTTAATTTAGAAGAATATAGTGATATCTACCGTTATATACCACAAATGGATCTTATCACGATGGTTAATACCGGCAATATGTACTTTTTTATACAACAATGGCATAACACATTGAATAAGGACTCAGCAATACATGGACAGGGGGGTAACAAACTGGTTGTTTAAAAATACATTTCAAAAGGAACATTACGTAAGATCTATTCTCCCACGTTCTCATAGAAGTGCGCTTTCTAAATTTAGGGTTGGGGTTGCACCTATAAGACTTGAGACCGGTCGTTATGAAGGTCTTCCAGTTCATGAACTTCTTTGTTTTAATTGTACTGATACTGTAGAGTCTGAAACTCATGTTTTGTTACATTGTAATCTTTAAAATGATTTCAGGTTGATTATGTTTGAGGCTGCTAGAAAATATGTTGTTGATTTTGATCTGTTGAGTGATTCTGATAAGCTTTCTGTGATTTTATCTCATCAAGTTTTAGTTAAACAATCTGCCAAATTCTGCAACAGTATTTTAAATAGGCGTCGTTTTTATCAACAAAAATGATTTTATGAATGTTTCACAATTTTTTTTAACACTTATACATATTTCATTTTAGTTTGTATATAATGTATTTAATTATGTATATTAGTATATTATTTTATAGTTTCTTATAATTCTTTTAAGAATGGCATATATATATTAGTACTTGTTTTATCCATTAAGATATGTTTTACTGTTATATATATGATGAGACTTAAATAAATAAATAAATAAATAAATAAATAAATATGAACTATATTATATACTGGACAGGTGATAATCATGTAATATATATATATATTCAATTCAATTCATTTATTCCGTAAGTTCATATAACTTATTGGTACAATAAATACATTATATAACAATTTAAGTACTGTAACAGTAGATACATGATAGCACATAATCGGAGATTATAACGACCAGTTTCAATTGACAAACAATGCGAAGAGAGTCTAAATTTTGCTAACATTTTTTTGTGCATTATAGGAATAGGTTTACATAAATAATATTATCTATTAACTAGAGATTGAAACTGGGATACCAGTTACGTATGATTCCCCACCATCCATAATCTATATATTGTCTAAAATATACACCTGCTGATGGACTGATCTCGAGATGGATCGATGTTAAAAGAAA
The DNA here is from genome assembly GCA_029721355.1 of Tegillarca granosa. Lineage (NCBI taxonomy): Eukaryota > Metazoa > Mollusca > Bivalvia > Arcoida > Arcidae > Tegillarca > Tegillarca granosa. Next base: position 11,432,759 of record CM056603.1, read on the forward strand.
CCAGTGTTAGCTTGATCAGAGAAATTAGCTTTATTCAGAAATTCATCTAATTCATCCTTGTGATTATGAAACGAATCAACACATTTTGGCTGTTTTCTTCTCTCCATCTCACGGTAACACGTGATCTGTAAAATCGGTCAATCGTGGGGTCAATGTCAATGTCGTTGTTAACATCCAATCGCAGTTTGAGAATAGCATGAAGGGGGGCGTGGTCACTATGTTGATTAAAATTAGACACAATAAACTTGTGAACAAATTCGAACATGTCCGGAGTAGTTATGAAATAGTCTATCGCACTAAAACTTCTTGCTCCATTGTACGTGTAATCATGATCTAGTTTATCAGAATGCCTTCCATTTAGAATTCGGAGTCCAGTTGATTTACATAAACTTAATAACTTTGGTCCGTAGGAGTTTGAAATTTTGTCCGGATTGGTGCGAACGGGTAAAGGAATGTAAATAAACATGACACGTGTTTTTCAATGGTGTTTGGAATTTCGTCGCTCATAATAAAATCATCAAAACAGGCAGTTCGGCAGTTCAAATCACCTGCGATAATTAATTTGCCCTTTTCACTGTAAGATTCAAGTATATTTTGTAATTCATAAAATATATCGCAATTATAATACTTGTAAAAAGAAGAATTTACACACACACACACACACACACACACACACACACATATATATATATATATATATATATATATATATATATATATATATATATATTAACAGGAAAGAGAAAAGTGCGGGAAAAATTGGGACTCGAACCCGGGACCTTCCCGAAACTAGCGGGACGCTCTACCGACTGAGCTACCCAGCCACCTATCAAGCCCGGTCCGCAACTCTAAACCATTATAACATCTCCACCTGAAATTTATGAAAGAAATATTATGCCTGCAGAATTTAACTTAAAAGAACGCTTCTAAATCAAAAATAATATTGAATACAATCAAATATTGGTTACATTTATATAAAAATGAAAATCTTTTGTCACATAGAATCTTTACTGCAATCTATAACACAAATAACTGGAGCATACTAGTAGTGGAGGGTGCTGGAAATCCTACCTTGTTATGCTGCTGCTGCTGGATTCATAAAATATGCATGACGTCAGAGGTCACAGGGTCACGGGAAGTGACGTCACGGAGAGAAGGAAATGTCCCGGAAGTGGGAATACCGGAAGGGAATTCCTAAGTCTTAAAATAGCTGGGGAATCCCGGATCAAAGTAGGGTACTCCGGCATACGAGGGAATCCCCCGAAGGATGGGAAAGGCGAAATCGCGCGCCGGGATTCGAACCCTCGTCCGAAGGTGGTCGTGTGATATACCGTCGTGTCCGGTTTGAAGAGAGGAATGCATAATTGCATATGGTTAAGAGATCAGACTTTTACATCAAGAGTTATCTCCCCTCAAGCGAATTTCACGTATCCGGATCCAAAGTGTAAACCACTCGGCCATAGTACAGATTAATAGCATAAAACGATAGAACCCGATTGTTAGAAATCCTGGATACCTCGTTTGTGGGGATCCGTCCAACAATAAAGATTTGACGGCTCGAAGACGTTTTTGAAAATGTCCCATTGACTTAACACGGGGACGGTTCGGGTTCGATTCGAAGCAAACTACTTGGTTTTAAACCATACAGATCATATCAATATACCTGGCTGATCAAGACGAATACGTAGACACATCGATCATAAAGATCGGTTGAGTCATAAGAAAGTTATAACGAAATACAATTCTGTATGGGTAACCCCGTGTTAAAATTTCTCCATAGACTTATACAGGGAAACCGACAGACAACCGTAACGCGCGAACCAATGGACTTCCAGTCGAAATGAATACATTTTCAGATAAGTGTCATGAAAACAAACATTTCGATATAAAGTTCGCCGAAATCCATACACAAATAAGCGAGATATGAGTGTTAGAATTTCGAAATTTAACGTCTTTGTTTACGAAAATTTGAATTTGAAATCCTGCAATCTGATTGGTCGAGAGGTTTTATGCCCATATTTTCTTTATTATTTCACTTAGAGGAACGGGGGAGGTATTGTTAGACTCGGACGGACGAGCCCCATACATTGAAAATAAAATCTGGACTAGATGAACGGACACGGACCGGATACAATCCGGAATGCTTTTTAAATTTGGATGAAGGATTGCGCCGCCGCCCCTTCCCCTAGCCCTTCCCCTTGCACGGGGAGAGAAAAGGAGGAGGAGAAGGAGGAAGGGGTAGAAGAGGAGGAGGAGGAGGAGGAGGAAAACAAACAAACAAACTACTGTATGTATTCTATCATTTTAATTTACACATAGCAATATTAATATGTATAAATAGTTCACAATGTTCTGCAAGTCACTCTAACAGGAGGAGGAGCAGGAGGAAGAGGAGGAGGGGGAGGAGGTCGGATCTCTTGTATAAAAGGGAGTGATTTTATGAAGGTGTTATCATAATCGTTCGAAATGACGGTGCAAATGGTTCTCAATTCCAAAGACATTTAGTTAGATAACAAACCATACGATTTCAGAGTCCATCTATCGAAACCCTTACAGTTTTTGGGGAATTGGGAAGTGGCCTTATTGGAATTTACCTTTCAAGGTGCAAAGAAATCGGTAGAAACGGAATTATTGGTGTGTTGCGACTTGGCAGACAGCTCCATTGTAGGACACCGGGAAATACCGCTACTAAGACGACTGTTCCTAGAACGGAAACAAGACAATATAATTTACAATCAACCTTTCGGGGTACATTTGAGAAACCGCGAGTTTCAGGACGTTCATGTCTATATAAACACTTCCAAACACGAATTAGCTTCATTTCTCACTGGAGAGGTGAGCGTGACACTACACGTCAAGAGAGTAATCTTTTAAACCATGGCTGGTTCTACATATGTCTCCGATCTAGAAATCTGGCGTCGATTCTACAAGAACATGTTAAGCGGTAAATTTCGCCCCGAACAATACAGACCGAGCCAGTATGGAGGGTCGGGAATAGCCGGTATGTATGCGGATAGCCCTAACGTGATCCCAGTCAATCCTCATGCCGAAGAAGAAGAAAAAATCGTTATGGGAAAACAGGTCACGCCTATGAAAGCGGAATTAGAAAGGGCCAGATCGGAATATAAAAGAAATATGGAAGAGGGGCATCCCGTGGTACCTCTGATTCAGACGGGTAATGGTAAGAGGAAACTGAATACAGATCACCCAACAACCAACAGTAAAAGTTAAAAAAAATGGGAGATAAATGGATGTCCTTGTTTTAGTTCATTTAAATATCTGCAAGTCACTATAACAGGAGGAGGAGGAGGAGGAGGAGGGAGGAAGGAGGCAGATGAGGAGGAGGAGGAGGAGGAAGGAGGCATATATAAAACGTGCATAAAGAAAATTCCTTATTTACAATTTACACGTTGAAGAGGGAACATGTATCAGTGTCCCGTATGCAGTAAACAATTTTCCAGAAAAGACAACATGCTAAGGCACGTTCAGCAAAAACACTATGGATCAGTTGACTTACCAAAGGCATCAGAGGACGTCCCATTTCGCCATCCCTTTACCATGCAGATTATGGCACCATCCATGGGAGGCAAAACGACATGGTTACATCGTCTACTCGGCGAAAGGCATCGACTCATTGATCCAATACCACAAAGAATAATATATTGTTTCTCTCAGAACCAACCTGCTTATAGCGATATCAAGACCCTCATTCCAGACATAGAATTTGTCAGAGGCATCCCGGACGAATTAGAAGAAGAAAACTATCTCGATTCCGAAGTGACCAATTGAATCGTTTTAGACGATGTCATGTCAGAGGCCAAAAATGATAAGAGGGTTGCGAATCTGTTTACTAAGGGAAGCCATCACAGGAATCTTAGCGTGGTGTATCTCACTCAGAATCTGTTTCCGCAAGGGAGAGTTTCTCGAGATATTGCCTTAAACTGTCAGTATATCTTGTTGTTTCACAATCCTATGGACCGACAACAGATTCATTTGCTGGCTAGAAGAATCCAACCCTCTCATCCCGACAGATTCATGAAGGTGTATGAAGCGGCAGTTTATCGACCGTATGGAAACTTGCTCGTTGATTTGAAGGCCAACACTCAAGAAAAAGATCGATTAAAACCTAATATATTGGAAAAGCAGAGCAAAACTAAGAATATAAACAAACAGTCCGAATCAATCGACCGTGACACTAGGGAGCAGACAATGGATGAAATACCCGTCTTGGAGAGAGAAAACAGTATAGACACGCTAAATGACGATGAGATAAATGAAGACGAATCGACTCAAGTGGGAGGTGCTTTATACACTGAATATCCCCCACCGTGGTATCAACAAATAGAAAGATTTAAAAGTCAAGAAGGTAGAGGATTAAAGCGACCTCGATTGGAAGAAATTGAGGGCACCACCGATCACGACATATGGAAAATATTGTTTCTACCTCAGGTCATCGAAAAAATTAAGTCAAAAATGGAAAAAAGAATCGAAAAATATGTAGACATGGGAGGGAGAAAACAAGGCAAACATTCAAGCCTTTAACGACAACCTGCCAGAGATGCGAAAAATAATGATGCAACAGTTTGTAGAGTACATTTTAAAACGAAATGCTTTAGAAAAAGATTCGTTTTACCGCCTCATCATGGATACGGCTCAACGATTATCTTTGGAATACAGAATGTGGGAAGTGGAAACTTGGAAGAAAGCTGCAGAGATCAGAGTTTATCTAATGGACGATATACTACCTTATAAAGAAGAGATATAACCCAATCTTCTCTTGTCTTTTCCTCAATTTATCATTGACAGTGCAAGAGGTCAGATATAGAACAATCGTTGGTATACAGAAATTTCGTGTTTTTACATCGATTAGGTTTAACTGATGTGCGGGACAGAAAAACAATTCTTAGAAGTTTGAATCGGGAACAGATGCAAGCGATTGTGGAAGTAATACGTGCCATTATATCTTCACCAATGTTATTGGTACATAATGATAATCGCTATTTTAGACGGCACATGCGGATACTGAGACAACTCGTGAATAATAGTATTAGTTTGGAACGCAAGAAAGTTGCATTACTCCGATTTCATGGTTTAGTACCTCGCTTAATGCGAGATTTCTATTTAATGCAAATCATGATTATAGCAGATAACGCATAGGGGGTTGGGGTGTTTAAAGAACGAACTATCCTGGAAAGGCGAAATATCATTGCCCTGCACGGAAAGGAAAGGAGCGTACGTCAATGCAGATCGTAACGAGTACTTCCGTGTAGGTGGTAGACGGTTCTTACAGTTAAGGTCTCTAATTTACGGTGTACATCACACAGATCACCGTAGGTTAGACACTCGATGTCATCTGTTAGGGACTTGCAGAACATTGTTAACTATATATACATGTTAATATTGCTATGTGTAAATTAAAATGATAGAATACATACAGTAGTTTGTTTTCCTCCTCCTCCTCCTCCTCTATCACTTCTTCCTCCTCCTCCTCCTCCTCCTCCTCCTCTCTCTCCCCGTGCAAGGGAAAGGGCTAGGGGAAGGGGCGGCGGCGCAATCCTTCAGCCAAATTTAAAAAGCATTCCGGATTGTAGCCGGTCCGTGTCCGTTTTTCTAGTCCGAATTTTACTAAAGACTTATGAGGCTCGTCCTTCCGAGCCAAACGATACCTCCCCCGTTCCTCTAAGTGAAATAACAAAGAAAATATGGGCATAAAACCTCTCGACCAATCAGATTGCAGGATTTCAAATTCAAATTTTCGTAAACAAAGACGTAAAAATTTCCAACTTCTAACACTCATATCTCGCTTCTTTCTGTACAGATTTCGACGAACCTTATAACGAAATGTTTGTTTTTATGACATCTATCTGACAATATATTCAGTTCTACTGGAGGTCCAGTGGTTCGCACGTTAAGGCTGTCTATCGGTTTCCCCATATAAGTCTATGGAAAAAATGTACTTCGTAATAACTTTCTTGTTTCTCAACCGATCTTTATGATCGATGTGTCTACGTGTTCGTCTTGACCAGACGCGTCTTAAGATATACCATGTATGGTTTTAGACGTAGTAGTTTGCTCAGAATCGAACCCGAAGTAACCCTGTGTAAAGTCTACGGGATATTTCAATCACCTCTTTGCAGCCGTCACATTTTTATTGCTGGATGGATCTGTACAAATGAGGTATCCACGTGTTCGGGTGATTAAGGAATATCGTTCTGTGCTACTTATTCCCGCGATGGCCGAGTGGTTCACCATGTAGGTCCGGATCCGTGAAATTCGCTTGAGGGGAGATAACTTTTGATGTAAAAAACTGTACTTTACCATACACACTGTTGCATTCCTCTCTTCGAGCCGGACACGACGGTATATCACACGACCACTTTCGGACGACGGATCGAGGTCGAGGCCCGGCGCGCGATTTTGCCTTTCCGGTCCTAAGAGGGATTCCCTCGTATGAGGGGTACCCTACTTTGATCCGGGATTCCCCAGCTATTTTAAGACCTAGGAATTCCCTTCCGGTATTCCCACTTCCGGGACATTTCCTTCTCTCCGTGACGTCACTTCCCGTGACCCTGTGACCTCTGACGTCATGCATATTTAATGAATCCAGCAGCAGCAGCAGCATAACAAGGTAGGATTCTGCGGATACTATACTACTCATACTTCCTCTATAAACCAGAACTTATTGAAAAACGGCTACCTTTGATCAAACAAATCTTGAATAATAGATATATCATACCAAGAGCAATTTCCTGACATTGAAAAGACAAATAAATTGACACTGCTAAATAAACTTACCAAATATAATGTCAAACCTGCTTATACAAATGTTCAACCAATTATAGAGATCTGCAATAGCTAAAATTGGACTCAGTGCACATAAGTTAAATATTGAACAAGGAATCTATTAAAACACCACTTTAAAAGAAATATCTGTCATTTTTGCAATAACAATCAAATTTCTTACTCTCCTGTACAAATTACAGTGTCAACAGAATAGAGCTATTCAAAATTATTTCCAAATTTTATCCACAGTTTAATAAAGTGTCTACTTTATATAAGATTGAATTTTTGCTCAATACTAATAATGCAGAAATCTTGATAAATGCCATAAATTTTATAAATCAGAGTTTTATTATAAGAAATGCTCTTTAGCAAATTAATTCTTAAACGGCTGCATTAAGTTTTCCAAAGAAAAAATTAAAACTGTGCTAATCTAATAAATGATGCTCCAAATGAACAATGTTACATTGGTTCAACGATAAAAGCTCGAATAAATACAGAAATTACGTATACAGTAATTATCCAGCGAGATACAGCGTATTAGAACATGGTTACGTCATAAAAAAACGGGCCATTTAAACACAACTTTCAAAACGGTGAAATACTATAAATTAAACAAAGAAATTCGTTGAATTTGTCATTTGTGACTTAGTAAGGGATACATAACACCATTTCTAATACATCTGGATATTAATGAAGGACAATTACCATGTTTCACCTTCGATTCATGAGTTTTTCCTTACATCCGTGCGCATGCTCCAAGCTAATAATAATAATCATTAAACATTGACCAACCGGTTAGAGGATTCCGTTTATTTACAGCAAAAAAAAAAAAAGAAATTTTAGAAAATGAATCTCACGGATCGTGGTTAGAGGATATAAAAAAATATATTTTAGAAAATCAAAATAATTCAGAAAATTGAAAATATTAATGCAGTTTTAAATATATGATTTCTAAGGTATTTCATCATTTTGAATACTGCACGGTTATATATATACAGATATAAACAGTTTGATGTAATAAATACAACAATCTTGTGTTTAAAATTTTCGCGCTTCTTTTCTTTTACAACGCCATCTATTGGTAAATTTGTTACTTTCGGTTTTACCGGAAGTCTAATGAATATAATTTGAAATCGGATCGACGATTTTGCCTTTTTAAACTTAAAGAAAGCTTCAGTCTCAATGAATTATTTACTAAAATCAGTTATGTTGTCATATTTTTATAATTTTGTTACTCAGTGACCGAAGGAGACACTAAGCTTCATGTACATATGACCTATATTTCTTGCCCGTTTTCCGTTTCTAGCTTTTATTTTGGTAGTTTTCAGAAAGCTTGGAAGTAGGTCAGCTAAGTTGGGCCAGCAACTCATGGTTTTCGGTTTGGTTTTATTACAACAATGTAGCCTTCAAGTTTTTCGTTGCAAATTCACTATTTTGTATTCGGTAGTGTAACAGTTCACTTAACTACAGAAAAACTTCATCCAAAAGAAAATTATTGACCAGGTAAGAGCGATCTTATACCTTGGGCATTTCAACCGCGCCTTTCACTTTTCAGCTTCATCGACTGATCGATGTTGAGTCAGAGGTTTTTGATCTTAGAAGAATTGAAAATGGTTTTGAAATGATATGACTTTGCTGTATTTATTGACCAAGCAGGTACTTGCCTCTCACAAAAATATATTGTTATGACTTGGTACATAGCTGTCAACTGGTCAAGGGTTTTCAAGAGCAAGTTTGTTACAATCTGAAAAATGTATACAACATAGTCGCATGCCCAGCTAGGAGGTCCTGTGGCATCCCCCCTCCACCATGGGAAAAAGGTCAGATTAAAATGTGCAATCTGCTGCAAAAAGAGAAATTATATTAATTGTAATAGATCAAGATTTGAAAGAGAAACGTTTAATCAACAAAATATATGCTTAATCAGCATTTATGAACCAGAATATTACCAGACTTGCGGTGTCTACAGGTGGATGTTAGGAGATAATAAACACTATACAGACACATTGACAGTCATTTATTAACTCAGCAAGGGACATAACCCTTACAAAAGTACATACTAATTATCTCCCTTAGACCATACACTACATACATTACAATCCCTTCTTTTTTTAAAAAAATAATGAAACACAAATCATTGAAAAACTAACAAATAAAAAATAAATAAATAAATAAACATTTGAAACTTGATTCCTTTTGATTAAATACAGAATTCAATTAAAATCCTGGAATCAGATGACTATAATTAAAGTCTCTAAACAAAATGTCTTTTCACACTTAAATAAAAAAAATAAAATGAATAAATGTGAACCTGGAAATCAAAATGTGATACATTAAATGATTACATTTCAAAATCTTCAAATTTCTTTGGCAACTTGCTCTCTTGGCCTAGAATTCACAGATGGGCTCATTACATTACTCTTTACATTATTTTGACATGACACACTCAACTTATGCTCAGTTGGATTCAACTTGTTCTTGACTTGACTCAACAACTTGACTTGAATCAGACTCAGAAAAACACTGACTAGAATTTTCTATATCCTTGCATTCTTCAAATTTCTTCAAATTAGTAACATTTCTCTTAAGCTGCACACCATCTGACTCAGTACACACACTATTCCCATGTTTGCTTAAAACAGTAGCAGGGCTCGACTTGGTAGATAACTTATTATCTTGTTTTTGTGACACTAAAACCTTATCACCTGCAGACAATGAATTTTCAGAAGCTTTAGGTATCGCTTGTGTGCACATTTTCCCCTTTTCTTTTTGTTCAGAATCTCCATCACGTACACTTACATCATCCGTAAAATTTTCTATGCTTGGAACTTTTGTTCGTATTTTGCGTTTATCAGTTACTCAGCAGGACTAACACCTGTAACCCAATGTGGTATCGAACGATACATCATTAGGTATGTCTGGATTTCAGTTTTAAGTCTCGATTCTCAGAATTCTCAATTTTGAGATGTTTGAGAAGTGACCTATTTTGACGCTCGACTTCTCCATTAGCTTGGGAGTACAATTGAATTACACGACAGTGTTCGTTTCCATTTTCGGCCAGATAATGTTCAAAAACTTGACTAACAAATTGTGGCCCAATATCGGTAGAAATGGAAAGTGGGTAACCATGGGTAGTCGAAATTCTACGCAAAACTTCAACAACTTTCTCAGCAATCGTAGAGTGAAATATTTCAACATCGATCGACCTCGAATAATTTTTACTAAAACTTAGAGATTCTCTCCAGACGGTAGGGGACCTAAGAAATCAATTGCAACATGTTCCCATGCTTTGCATGGTAACTCGGTTCTTTTTAATGGTTCAGGTGGAAATGGTTTTGCTACAAGCCGACACCCATGACATGTTTTACAGAACATTTCGACCTCTTTTTCCATACCTGGCAACCATACTGTCGATCTTAATAATTGCTTTACTTTTACAATTCCAGGGTGACCTTCATGACTCATGCAATGATCTAGGAATAACAATTTGTGTACTACACAGTACTAATTTCCATATTGCTCATCGCTTGCAAGCCCATGCTAAACTCAGCGCTTCACGTTTATTCTGCGGGTATTTCCGTTCAATATCAGAAAGACTACAACTAGCATAGCAAATAACTTTAGTCTGTCCATCTTGCACTTTCATGAGTACGGCTCCTAAGCCTACGGGACAAGCATCTGCGATAATCTGTGTCTTGGCATTAATATCAAAGTAACCAAATGTAGAAGACTCTGATAAACACTGTTTTAAAATATTAAATGACCGATCTTGTGCTGAGCCCCACCTAAATGTGACATTTTTCCGTGTCAATCTGGATAATGGCTCTGACTTGGTAGCCATATCCAGAACAAACCTAGCTCCAAAATTTACTAAGAATGATCGCACTTCACTAGCAGTTTCAGGCCTACAAAATTCCTGTATTGTTTTGACCTTAGAATCTGCTAAACGAATGCCATGTTCAGATAGAATATGATCGATGAACTCGATTTGTGGCATACAAAACTGACATTTTTCGAAGTTTAGAATTAAACCATACTCGCGCAAACGTTCAAGTTCACAATTTAACCTCATATCGCAGGGCTTGTTCTACCTTAAATTTATGGCCGAAATTCGGCCTCATTCCCAATGCAAAATATGGCTATTTTTTCCCAATTTAGGCTTTCATTTTTCCAAATTTTAATATGTCAAAAAACTAGGTTTTTTGGATGAAAAAATTATTTCTAAATAACTTCCGATTTAATGGATGTTCACTTAATCATTTCTGGAAGGATGTAACGGCACCGTCAAGTTTCTGGAAGTACGTTGGAAATTCCTCGGTTAACTTTGTATAGGCCTATAACTGTATAAACAATACTGTCACATGTACGATACAAATGTATACAACAAGATTACAAACATGTCACACAATGGCAGATATTATGTTAAGAAATCAAGCTAAAAAAAGACGCCTCAAAATGTCAAAAACTTGATTCGAGACGAGACTGAAAAACACATTTACAAGATATTACAAAGTAAAATCAAAGAAATTAATAAAATAATATTTTAATAACATATATAGGCACCTGGCCGATATTCATCGTAATATCAACATTGTGAGAGACAGAGTGGTGTTTTTGATGGCCTGTTGAAAAAACAGACAACAACAGATCAGTCAAAACCATCAAACCACAAAAATTTTTTGAACAATTGGATCTTTAAAAAATTCTTCCTACCTTGACAAAGCTGCTATATACCCTATTATTTTGAGACAGTGTGTAATGGTACAACTTGTCAATCAAGTTTGTGTTTCGCGGGATGTAAATTTCAATCGGAATTAGATTCATGCATGTATGCCACATCCAGTGAAAATTGTCTGTTTCACATGCTGTGTTTGTTGATCGGAAAAACTGAAAAATCATCTACATGCTTTTAATCAATTTACAAGGGATACAATAGGAACTCCTAAAAGTACAATACATGGTTTAAGTACTACACAACTTCTTGCTAACCTTAAAACGATAATTTTCTAAACTTTGAGAGATATTTGCACCACACCTGCCGTAAAGAATAAGTATACGTCTCACTGCTTTGCTGTCTACATTTGAATGATACCGAGTATGAAGCTTGGCATATTATGTTAGAGTGAATCTCAACCTAACAATGTCGATATTCCAGAAAAAATATCTCGGTAAATCCCTGTCTACTCACATATCACAGATTCGAAACCCAAACGCTTGGCCATTGAAAATTATCCCTCAGCTACAGTTCCCCCCTTCCCGTTTCTAACGCGCATTATTCCGTTTGCTTGCAAAGTTGTTGCCTTCATACTGACAATGAACACCATTTTAAAACAGTTCAATTGTTAAATATATTATAGTTTCATATATATACATGAGTTATCATATCCTAGTAAACATTTTACCATTATGTAGAATTATGTAGTAAATGTAGAGTATTATATAGTATTAACTTATACTTAAAGAAAAAGATGGTTCTGAATGGCTTCAAGCATGACAAAACAAGATGATAATGTGACCTGGAACATCAAAACAGCAAAGGAATGCAACCAGGGATGGCTGTGAACATTAGGGGTCTGCCACTGTACCATCTAAGGCGACATGGACCTACAGCTACAAAGGAGGGTGTGTCAGACATTATGGAGTATGTATACAAAATGTTTTGATTAATGAAAATTTCCAAAATCTGTATTGTGACTTTAAAAGTTTTCTTACACACTCAAAATGGTTCCAGGTGTCTTTCATGAATCTATCAATTTGAGAAAATAAAATAATATTTTCATGTGTAGTTGTAATCCCGAAAATTTTTTAACAAGACTAAAATAAAATAATGTCAATTTAATATATACAGCTACTGCACACAACTGAATTTGTTTCAACTCCAGTGTTCTTTGTCTCATGACATTATGCATTTATAAAATCTAACATGTTTAAAATTTGAATAAAATGTTAAAAACTGACTATGACTTTTGATAGGTGGGCTACATCATTAAATTTGAAACTGCAACCAATGAGGTTCAGCATTTTACCATGTTATGTACCATGAACATTTTAAAGAACCATTATTTTCATTGGATATAAAATACCAGTAGACATTGATTACATGTTACATAGCAAGCCCTTTTCCAATCACTGGAAAATAGAAATTGTATACATTTATTGAATTATTTTAAAAAGCCAAACTTTATGCTTTGGATAGGATTTTGGCACCATTTAGCCTCAATTGTCACCCATTTTTGGGATGATCTACAAATTGAAAAATAAGGCAAGTCAAAGAATCTTGACTTATCCACTCTTAATAAAGATATTTGATTTAATGAGTTGTATATATATTTAAAGTTTCTTTAAGGTGACCACTATTATTGGAAGAAAGACCAGACTTGTAGATTATGTGTTGGATTCTGCCGATCCTGTCAAGTCAAAGTGTATCTCACGGAGACATGGGCGTGTCATCCATAAACAAAACAACCAGCATTATTTTTATGATGATAGTATGAATGGCATATACATAAATAATGTGAAGATAGCAGGTAAAGTAGTTATGATATAATTTTTGTATGCTAGAGAGTGTCTAATCGCTAGCTATGGAATCAGTATACTAAGATGTGGTTTCAGCTAGTGAATAGTTTGATGAATGTCTGTCGTAAGATCAAAGATAGAAAAAATTTTGTTAACAGTATAACTGTGGGTGTTGTCCAGCTGTCATTTTTTTGAATCTCATTATTTTATCATTAAAAAGGACTTAATTAAGTAGTAAGATATTGTCCCATTGCTAATTGTTGATTTGAGGACATTGGTTGTTAGGCTGTTTATAAGTGGTCTGCTTACAGATCAGGGTCTCCTATACCACCTTGGTTCCTATCCAACTGAAGACAGATGTGAGAAAGTTTGTAAGCTAATCCATCATTAGTTAGTGATTTACCTTAGGGTACCCTGGTTTTCTTCAGAATTTTAGAACTGACCCTCTTGATACAAATAACACCATGCCTCTTTTGTTGATTTCAAGATGGTATTATAATTTGTTTCTGGAATTAAGTTATGGTCAAGGCCTACTTGACTTGTTGTTAAAAACAATGCTGGTTTTTATCTCACCTGACTGAAAGGTCATGTGAGCTTATGGCATGGCAAGGTGTATGTACATGTATATGCGTGTGTGTGTCGATAACACCTATTTTCGACTTTTCCTCCAAAACTGTTGAACAGATTTCAGTGATACTTGGTCAGAAGCATATATGGGCCAGTGCAATTCAGATTTGTTGATAGCATTGCCATGGCTTCCAAAACTAGGTCAAGTTGACCTAGGGAGTCTAAAAATCTTAAAACAAGAGGCCCATGGGCCTTAACACCTGAGGATATGTCCACAATTGTTTGCAAAGAACTTAACTACAAGAACTTTACAAAATTCATCAAGTTTGAAAATGCCACAATAGTTAATCAGAAAAATTTAGTCACATTTCACTTATAAATAGCTAATATGCATGTAATAACTATAGTACAATGAATAATTTCTAAATCATTAACCAAAAAATAAAAAAAAAACATGTTATTTAATGAAATTGGTTGGTAACTGATTGTGATAAACAGCCTACAATTACATAAAAGTTTTAGCAACTCTGGCTGAATAATTGTATTATAATGTTTATTCAGTTCTCAAGTAAAAATTTTATTTCTTTTGAAGACAAAGTTTTACTGCAAGAGGGTGATCTGGTAACATTTGGACATCGGAAAGGTAAAAAGTTCCAACCTGGGACAGTAATAGAACAGCCAGACTCAGAATATCAGTTTGTCGTAAGTTTATAAATAAATGTAAATCATGAATTTTATTACAACAGTATTTGTGTTTATTATGTTTCTAACAACATTTAAAAAAAGACAAGATGTCCCCAGTCATTTCTTATCTAGAGCTCTACAATAAATTTTTTATCATATATAATAATTCATTTGTACAAATGTAAAATTAACTTGTCTGAATATTTTTTAACAGAAAAAGCAAATGTTGATTATGACATAAGTGACATATATGTGCTCAGGGTCTATCTTAAGTCGAGAGTATAATAATCAATAGTTTACATATACATGTATATAAATTTAGCATTTACAAAGTCTTGCTTATGTGGTGAAGGATTTTGTGTGATGATTTAGGGTTGGTTTAAAAGTATTTAAACAATATCTGAGGTACATTGATATAAATCAGCTGGTGCCTGTTCAAAGTCTGAGAGTTTTGTAATCAACAATTTTGCGGTTTTCTTTGAGCACTCTGGTTTCCTCCAACATCCCAAAACTGACTGCCTCGATAGAAGTGAAAGAATCCTAACTGGAGCATAAAACACTATAAATCCAATCAAGAACCAATTTCATTTAGTGATTATATAAAGATGAAAACAAATTGATTTAAATGCTTTTTTTTATTAAGATGTTGATATTCAGAAGATGTCTGATTTTATCATTTCATACATGTATTAGATAGTGATTATATAAAGATGAAAACAACTTGATTTAAATGCTTTTTATTTTTATTAAGATGTTAGGGGCTTTGATGGCCGAGTGGTCTAAAGCGCGCGCTTACAGATCACAGTGCCTCTCGGGACAGATCCTAGTGTGAGGAAGTTTGTCAGTTTGCTTGCTGAAGGTCGGTGGTTTTCTCCGGGCACTCCAGTTTCCTCCACCATCCTAGAACTGACCGTCTCGAAATAAGTGAAAGATTCTTGACCAGGGCGTAAAACACCATTACTCCACTCCACTCCACTCTATTAAAATGTTGATATTCAGAAGATATCTGATTTTATCGGTTCATACATGTATTAGATTCTAACTGGACACTACTTATTAAATCCAGTTATTTAGGTGATTTTTGAAAACAAAATATGAATTTTCAAAAACCACTGCTGGGCAAGCTTGATTACACTTCTACTTGCCAGTTAGATAAATGTTGTGGTCAAGCCTTGTTATCTAATGTGATACTTATGTGTTTGCTAATCTAAAACTGTTTTGAATGCTTATTGAGTTATATGTATATATGGTGATTTTCTTCTACATTTTTGTCCTTTTTGAATTTATACCTAAAAAGGTCACAAAATGTTTTAGATATTTTGTAAACTTGCTTTTTGTCTATTTTAAATACTTCATCATTGAATTTTTTTTGTTATTTTCTACATTGTAAGTTTTTGTTTTTTATAAATGATATGATAGGTTCATTGCTGTAATAATGTGTCAGGATTCAGTATATCAACATGCTATGTAAATTAGATTTGTACATTTTTCATAAATGCTAAATAACTATTTGTATTAATTCATCACAGTTTGTAACTGTTAGTTATTAAGCACACTTTTGTAAATAAAAAATGCACATGTACATGTATAGAGATTGAATTATTATTATTTTTTAATTCATTTTAGTTTGAAAAATGCAACTGCTCACACAACTTACTGCAGGTAGGTTTATGTATTAACATTCAAATTAATGGCTTAAACTTTTCATTACTGCCTCAGTTCCTTAGTGTTCAAACCCGGTTCAGGTCATACACAAAACTTTAAAATCTGATTCCTTACATGGCACTCAGTATTATTGGTACAGGGTATAAATTGGTTCTCATTGTGTCGGGATAATGTAACTGTGTTATTGGTATGCTTTTGTGTGGCATACTGACTTGGCAAGGTATTACAATACCTAATGAGTAAATTAATCCAATACACAGCCAATAGCAAATAAATAAAAATAAAAATTTGATGATGCTACTACAGACAACATTACAGCAAACAACACAATTAGATTTAGATTTTCTATGGATTTGACTTGCTCATAAGAAATTCAAATTCCTCTAACAAAAATTATGATTTAATGTTAAATAATGAATCACTATTTTGTTTTAAATTACAGAATGAAGATGAGGAGGATAGCAGGGCTACATCTGATAGACCTATATCATCATTGCACACCAATACAGTGGCAGAAGAAACCTCATGCAAAAAGAAGGGCACAGAACACTTGTATACTGACACAAGTGATGAAGGACCGTCTTCAAGTGAGACTGATCAAGATAAAACTACAGAAATGAATGCCAATAGCATACATGTACCAAGTTTTCCAACTCAAAATGCTGATTCAGAAATTAGCTCAAAAAATGACAAGTATGTGGTTGTTTATTCCCCCGTCTCACCTGCCCAGTCCCCGTACTTGAAGGACTTTGGCTTGCAAACTAGTCCTGTCTATGATCATGAAGCTGAAGTTACATCTCAGGATTTAATTTCAAATATAGAGTTTGAAACAGAAATGATTTCTCAGTTTAATGCTCAAAACCCTGATAAATCCCAGAAACACATTCAGTCTTCCTACAATGAAAGAGATGAAACTTCGTGCAGTGTTGACCACAAGGCTTCATTGAAAACCAGGATTACAAAGAGTAAAACCAAGAGCCAGAAAATTGTGGAACAGCCATCAAAGATTTATAGCAGGGATTCAACTGTTAATACCAGTGAAAAATCATTACATAATCAGTCATTACATACTTCATCAAAATCTCATTCTCAAGCTTTTGTAAAAAATATTTCAAATTTTAATACAGGTTTAGAAAAAAAATCATTAATGGTACCCTCAGAAAATGTTGTTCCAAATTTGTTTACTTCTGAACCTAATTTGATAGATAACAATAAAAATGTATCAGAAAATATAACCAGAAACATTAAGACATCTGACAAAAGAAATGAAAGTGATTTTAATTCTGCACTTGATGAACTTCAAAACATGCTTTATGACAGTGACACAGGATCAATTTCAAATAATGACAATACAGATTTTGACTCATTATTGACAGAATTAGAAAATGTTGTTAAGAATAATGTGAGTGAAAGTGATGAAAAAAGAAAAATGTTAGTTTTTAATTTAGTGTTCAAGTTCTTTAAGTATAGAGAGCATTATATGCACCATCAGATGCCGCCAAGTGTTAAATTTTTATCAAATACTTGCATAAAACCTGAGGAAGAAAACAACCATAGACCTAACCAATCTTGTGCAGATATTAAACTTTGCGAAAATGATAAACATAGAAGTGCAGTTATTAAGATTAATGAAAGAAATATTCTGAGGACATCAAAGAAGCTTGATGATATTCAATACATGCAAGAACAAAATGAAAACTGTGAAGCAGAAAATGATGAAGATATTGATATTATTTGTATCAAAAATGACAGCAGCAAGATGAAAACTAGTAAACATACAGTTAAAAACAAGGATCAGTTGAAAAGTATTGACCTCACTGATTTACAAAATGATATGAACTCTAATCAAGTTACAGAGCAGCCAGAATTGATTGACCCCATAATTCCACAACAAGATGGCAGTGGAGTGAACTCTGATCAAGATATGGAACCATCAGAAGATGAAATGTCTCAGAAATCTTTCAGAAAAACAATTCAGTTATTAATACACCAGGAACTGGATAAGAATAATACAGATAATGTTATGCATGATAACGGTGTTTTACATATTCCGCAATCTGAAAAGACAGAAAGTGTGAATGATTCATTACTGCAGATTCATGAAAATCTTGCAAGAAATAATACAGAGAATATATGTAATAATGATGGCTTAAACAGTAATCTACTTGTATCTGTGAGAAATTTAGGCATAACAGAGAGAATGGAAAATGTTGTGAATGGAAATGTTGGTCATGAGATTGATGAAGTAGATGGTTCTTTAAGTTCAAGAAGTGATAGCCCTGAATTCCTCTTCCAAGAAAATCCTATAACCTCTGTCAAGGTCAAAGTTGAAGATGAATTCACCTCAAAATGTCCCAGAAAAAGTAAAGTGCTGCCAAACATTGAAAATAATCTAATATTTAATGTTGAAGAAGATACTGTTAAGAAAGAATCTTTTCTTCCAATTACTTTTTCTGATTCGGCTGAATATTTAAGTGATGCTTCAAGTGAAGAATTTCCTGCTGCTTTTACGGTAACTGTAGGAAAAGGTAGAGTTGAAAATATAGACGAAAATGGTTTTTTTAAAGATATACATGTAGATGAAACCTTGGCAGGTAGTTCAGCAAAAACAGAGGATGTAACACTAGTAAAATCAATGGAAGAAGAGTTTGATGGACGTCCCCTAACACCCAAGTCACAGCAAAAGTCTCAAATATACAACAGTCCAATTAGGCTAAAAATATCTTTAACACAAAAAATGAAAGATAAAATTATAAAACAGAGATCCGATAAACGGTTTCAAAATTACAATGTTCAGAGGAACAATATGTTGATGAAGTTCAGATCCACTAATTCTCCAGTCAAGAAAATGTCAGCAAAAAAAGAGACTGAAATAGCTTCAGGAAAGAAGCAGTTGATATTGCAGAGCTCTGAAATTGAAATTATCTCTGCAGACAGTAGTGATACTTGTTCAAATGAGTCCTTAAAAGGAAAGACCGTAAAAAGGAAAAAGAAGAAAAGTCATGGAAAGGAGAATGGTGTAAAAAATATTGGGAATCAACAGATGGGTAAATATTAATTTATCATATACATGTAGTAAAACCTATCTTTAAAGTATGTCTACTAAAAAAACACCAATACAACATAATATTTTAAGATTTTGACTACTAAAAAAAACACCAATACAACATAATATTTTAAGATTTTGACATTAGTAATTGTTTTAAAGTCCAACTACTCTCTCTCTCTCTCTCTCTCTCTCTCTCTCTCTCTCTCTCTCTCTCTCTCTCTCTCACACACACACACACATGCATTAGGTTTAACTATGATCTATCTTTGACATACATTAGGTTTAACTATGATCTAGCTTTGACATGCATTAAGTTTAACTATGATCTAGCTTTGACATACTATGGATCTAGCTTTGACATGCATTAGGTTTAACTATGATCTAGCTTTGACATGCATTACGGTTTAACTATGATCTAGCATTGACATGCATTAGGTTTAACTATGATCTAGCTTTGACATGCATTAGGTTTAACTATGATCTAGCTTTGACATGCATTATGTTTAACTATGATCTAGCTTTGACATGCATTAGGTTTAACTATGATCTAGCTTTGACATGCATTAGGTTTAACTATGATCTAGCTTTGACATGCATTAGGTTTAACTATGATCTAGCTTTGACATACATTAGGTTTAACTATGATCTAGCTTTGACATGCATTAGGTTTAACTATGATCTAGCTTTGACATGCATTAGGTTTAACTATGATCTAGCTTTGACATGCATTAGGTTTAACTATGATCTAGCTTTGACATGCATTAGCGTTTAACTATGATCTAGCTTTGACATACATTAGGTTTAACTATGATCTAGCTTTGACATACATTAGGTTTAACTATGATCTAGCTTTGACATGCATTAGGTTTAACTATGATCTAGCTTTGACATGCATTAGGTTTAACTATGATCTAGCTTTGACATGCATTAGGTTTAACTATGATCTAGCTTTGACATGCATTAGGTTTAACTATGATCTAGCTTTGACATACATTAGGTTTAACTATGATCTAGCTTTGACATACATTAGGTTTAACTATGATCTAGCTTTGACATGCATTAGGTTTAACTATGATCTAGCTTTGACATGCATTAGGTTTAACTATGATCTAGCTTGACATGCATTAGGTTTAACTATGATCTAGCTTGACATGCATTAGGTTTAACTATGATCTAGCTTTGACATGCATTAGGTTTAACTATGATCTAGCTTTGACATGCATTAGGTTTAACTATGATCTAGCTTTGACATGCATTAGGTTTAACTATGATCTAGCTTTGACATGCATTAGGTTTAACTATGATCTAGCTTTGACATGCATTAGGTTTAACTATGATCTAGCTTTGACATGCATTAGGTTTAACTATGATCTAGCTTTGACATGCATTAGGTTTAACTATGATCTAGCTTTGACATGCATTAGGTTTAACTATGATCTAGCATTGACATGCATTAGGTTTAACTATGATCTAGCTTGACATGCATTAGGTTTAACTATGATCTAGCTTTGACATGCATTAGGTTTAACTATGATCTAGCATTTGACATGCATTAGGTTTAACTATGATCTAGCTTTGACATGCATTAGGTTTAACTATGATCTAGCATTGACATGCATTAGGTTTAACTATGATCTAGCTTGACATGCATTAGGTTTAACTATGATCTAGCATTGACATGCATTAGGTTTAACTATGATCTAGCATTGACATGCATTAGGTTTAACTATGATCTAGCTTTGACATGCATTAGGTTTAACTATGATCTAGCATTGACATGCATTAGGTTTAACTATGATCTAGCTTTGACATGCATTAGGTTTAACTATGATCTAGCATTGACATGCATTAGGTTTAACTATGATCTAGCTTGACATGCATTAGGTTTAACTATGATCTAGCTTTGACATGCATTACGTTTAACTATGATCTAGCTTTGACATGCATTAGGTTTAACTATGATCTAGCTTTGACATGCATTAGGTTTAACTATGATCTAGCTTTGGCATGCATTAGGTTTAACTATGATCTAGCATTGACATGCATTACGTTTAACTATGATCTAGCTTTGACATGCATTAGGTTTAACTATGATCTAGCTTTGACATGCATTAGGTTTAACTATGATCTAGCTTTGACATGCATTAGGTTTAACTATGATCTAGCTTTGACATGCATTAGGTTTAACTATGATCTAGCTTTGACATACATTAGGTTTAACTATGATCTAGCTTTGACATGCATTAGGTTTAACTATGATCTAGCTTTGACATGCATTAGCTTTAACTATGATCTAGCTTTGACATGCATCAGGTTTAACTATGATCTAGCTTTGACATGCATTAGGTTTAACTATGATCTAGCTTTGACATGCATTACGTTTAACTATGATCTAGCTTTGACATGCATCAAGTGTTGTTTAAGTCTAGGTTTAGATTAAAGTAAGGATTTTAGAGTTTGGCCTGGGCTGGTATAATGTTTTTGGTCTGGTTCTGATGCACATAGTCATTAGGTTTAATAAGGATCTGGCTTAGAGAAGCATTATGTGTAATGTGAGGCTCTTCAAGAATATGTATGGGAGTAACTACTATCACTATGATAAGGTTGTTTGCCTTAGATTCAAGATGGCATTCTACAGACAGACAACCATTATGCATTTTAATTTATATTTTAATGCAAGTGTATAGTATCTTTCTAGAAGGGATTTGAATGATAGAATTAGTTAAAACTTGTGTACAGATGTCCAATTTTATTTATATTTTTGACATTTTTTCTCAAATCATGTGTCCTTGTCCAAATCTAAGGGAGATGAAAGATAAAGCATCTGGATAATTATGATGACTTAGATCCAATGTTATCGCTTGCGTCTGTTTATTAGACATTAAAATTGTTCCTGTGGACACAGTGGAAAGCACTCAGAGTCGCTCTGTTGAACAGGTCTTGGGATCTGGTTTAGACTGAGGTTAGCTTTAATTTTGACTGTAATTACAGGTAATTATTGTTTCAGGTGTTGAGACAGCTGGATTTATTTCTACAGAGACGAATTTTACAAAGGAAGTCATTAATAGAAAATTAGAAAAGAAGAAAACAAGTGACATTGGAAAGACAATAAAAAGTCAAAGGTCAAGTGTACAAAAGAAAGGAAAACCTCAAAAGAGAAAGAAAAGAATTTCTTCAAAAGTATGTTTATCTCTTTTAAAGTGTCTAAAATTTAACTTCTCATGAGCCTAACTTTAGTTATAAGATTTAATAAAGCAAAAAACAAGTTATGTAAATATAAAGTTGATTGTCAAACTCCTACTTTGTTATCTAGGCAATGATATGTGTCAAAAATGTGTTAAAAACTGTGAAATGCAAAGTAGTCCTTTATCTTAAGGCTGCTTGTTTTCAGTAAACAAAATGCAATCCTATCACTTTTGCTACATGTTCCTATAGATTGTCTTTTGATGCATATTTTTAACTACTGGTGATGTTTCATGCCTGTTTTACTGAAATGCAGTTAGGCCATCTATGGCCACTTATGGTATGTATAGATTGGTAAGTCAACATCAGTATCTGCTAGGTTTATAAATGCAATCAAAATGCATGTAGTATTATTAAATATTGGAAAACACATACAAAGGGCTGGGGAAGATAACGTCTTTTTCCAAGCCTTTGTGCAAGAAAGTCTGCATGCTCTTTTTCCCGCCAAATTATATCTAAAATCAGAAGTATATCAATTGTTTGAGAACTGATCTATTTTTGTTCCAAACCACAAAAGAATATTTTGTGGTGCAAGACATAGAATCAATCATTACTTGTTTTGTCAGGAAAATCACAACCCTCATTCTAATATATTTGGTCCAGATTATGGCAAGCTTAATTCTGGACTGAATATATTAGAATTCGGGTTAAAATTTTCCTATCTTGCACCAAACACAGTGATAAATTCTATTACCTTTAACGTTTTCTTGCTCTGATGAGCTGCAGTATTACTGATGCAGATTTAAACAATAGTACTGCATTCATTCAAACTTGTAAAACTTAATGGCTATATATTACAAAACCTGAAGAACTTTAAGTCATTAATTATTAGTTATTTACAGAACTAATAGAATTGATCTCTGCTTTGTAGTATAGATATAGAAATATCAGCTTGAGTGTTAAAAGATAAAAATCATTATGGTTAAAACATGATTTTTCTTCCGACCGAGATGGGACAAATCAGTTGTATTACAGGTTTTATTGATAATTACAGTATTTGGTTTAATAACGCATTTCTTATTTTAGACTACTGAAAATAATTATTCCAGTGACTGGTTGACAAACACATTTCCAAAGAAGCTGCCATTTGTACCTCAGCTGGGTGATAAAGTGATGTATTTCAAGCAAGGCCATCAACTTTATTTAAAAGAAGTCAGGGAAAATAGTGTATACCAGTTTGATTCAGAGATATTTGAACCTTGGCATAGACATCCATATCTCAGAGTAAGTTATACACATGTATAATTTTTTGATTTATTGATACAATATGTATAGTGAAATCTTGTTATATTTTCAGCATTTGTTCAGTTAACTTAAAGCTTCTAACGGGGTTTGACAATAGAAGGAAGGAAGAGTGGGATTAATGGCAATGTTCTCACTGGGCTTGTAAATGTGGCAAAAATGTGATTTTGTTTTCCTCAAACACATTCTGAAGCCTGTTGATACAGTGATCAATGCATCACAGGCTTTAGAATGTAGCCTGTGATGCATTGGCGTGTATCACTGTATCAACAGGCATACCTAAATTGGTGATTATGATTGTTGTCTCAGTTGTGAATTTATGGAATATTTGTTGATATTCCAATAATATATGGCTGATCTATATAAAAAGAACACCTGTCAATAGACCTTGCATTTGTTACATCCTGACAGTGATTTTTACTGTACATGTTTTTTTTTCTCAGGATCAGGAATTGGTACGAATAGAAAGTATAAAATATGAAGTAAATCCACCATGTCTTTGTAATCTCAGGCTTGCCATTATTGATCCTGTTACCTATAGAACTACAGGGGAATCTTTTCAAGTCATGTAAGTTGGTGTTTTCTAGCACTGTATATATATGAAGGTTTTTCCTATCACAGTTTAACTTCAGCAACTTAAAATTGTTCACTTTAAATTATCAAGTTGTTTAAGTTATCAAATTCAAATGATAATTAAGAAAAAATAATTTGGAAAAGATAATTTGAAATCCATAATATTTGTGTAAATGATGAATTATCCATAATATTAGAGAATATTATAAATTATCCATGGTACTTATTAAAATAGTAAGTTATCCATGGTATTTGTGAAAATAAGTACATGTAAATATCTATCAATGAAACATTTATTGTTTTCATAAATACCATGGATGACTCACTAAATAAATAGTTATCCATGGTTTTTATGATCCATGATTTCTTTTTCTCCCATATGCAATAGATTTATCTCACTGAATTAGTGGTACGATATTTTTCCATATGGCACCCCACGTGTGCAGGGGTAGCCTAACTCAGTTGAACGGGAACTTTTTTTTCACTTTGCAAGGGTCATAATTTAGTGGAAAAACATATATAAAAATTGACAAAAAAGATTTTTTATGATGAATAATATTAATTTTACTAAAAAGATGTATATATATAAAGAGAAAAATAGTTGTTTATTTTGTTGTGTAGGTTCACATTCTGCTGAGTGAAACGTTATTTGTTATTGTTGCATGTTGTATATTCATCCGCTAGTAAAATCTTGCATCTTAATAGTAGGGATTCTGGTATTTTTTTCATAAATTATATGCAAGAAAAATAATCAGTTACTTGACTGAGGTCGAGATGGGAAAGTTCTGACCTCGTGGTCAGATTTTTGTCATCGAGATAAAAAATCTGACACTCAACCCCATCTCGACCTTAAAATTTGTTATAGATTCTCATTATAAATAATGAGTTACATGGATGTATGGTATTTGTGAAAATATTAAGTTAATTATCAATAAGTTTAATAAGTTCTATATTGTAAAAATATTATACAAGATCCTTCTTTTTTACCTCAGAAAATCTCAGTTTTGTTAACAGAATGTTTGTTATCCACTGAAGGAAAATATTACATTGTTGTGTTATAATTTTTGTTTTGTGATTTTGTTGTGTTTCCTTTATTTTAGATACCATGATATGCCCAATGTTATTGATTTCTTAGTACTGAAGCAGATGTATGATATTGCAGTGAAAAGAAACTGGAAAGCAGGTATGACAGTAGAAAATTATCACCTTCAATGAAAAAATATTAATGATATTGGTCATTACCACACACAATATTATCAAACATTTTAAAGTTTGACTAATATAAAAAAAACAACAACTGATCCTTCAATTCATGTATTAATGTTGGTGTTATAAATTAAATTTACAAAACTAAAATTGGAAAGTTTAATTATTATATTTTTTTATCTCACCTGTACAACTTTTATAATTGAGCACTGATTATCACGTCTGGTGGTGAATGATGTTCCATTGTATGTATGGACAAATGTTAAAAGTTTTCTGGTGGAGGATGTTTTGAAGACTACATGTACATGTAGCTATGATATTTTTCCTAAAGTTTTTATTTTATCAGGGAGATTTTTACAAAAATATACATTGTATCTAACATGTATTTATCCATACAGCTCTCTCTCTCTCTCTCTCTCTCTCTCTCTCTCTCTCTCTCCTCCTTGTGATAGGATTTCACAAAAATATATAACTTCTGTAAATCTCTACAGCTTTTTGTGGTAGAATTTTATAAAAACTTGTATCTGATGGAGATATTATGATTCACTGTAGTTGAAATTTGATGTAGGTGACAGATTTTGTTCTATAATAGAAGATTCTTGGTGGACTGGTACTGTTATATCACAGGAACCACTACATGCAGAATATCCTGATAGCATGTTCCAGTGTTATAAAGTCAGGTTAGACTATAGCATTTCATTTGTTACCAGTATATTCATTACTGTAATAATTAGTAAAAAGTAATTATACAGTCTTTTGTTGAATCCCGGGCCACTCAGATGGTTTAAAACAGTTTTAATAAATTATATCTGAGTGGTGAGAGGCACTATGATCCATAAGCTAGTGCTGAAGACCATTTTATCATCTGACATATATAAGTGTTCAGATATAACAACAAGTGCATAAAAATAATATGATGGTCATGATCAGGCAAGACAAACAATGTTAGGGCATATTCACACATTATACATGTATATACTTATTTCAGATCTTAACAAATACCAAAGTGTATTTCTTTCAGTATAATTGCTGTCTGTTGAAGTTTTCTCTACATGTTAGTATCAGAATTAATGAAAACTATCACATGACGTGAAGAAACTTGAAATAATGTGGTCTTTTTCTGTTTAATTAACCATAATTAAAAGTAAATGTAATATGGCATTGTAGGATACATTACCTGTCCTCTGTGATAAATATTGTTTCTTTTCGTATCTTTGAAGATATGTATCTTATAATGTGCGGCTTGCATATACTGAAGTAAAGTATGTCTCTAGAAACAATCTTGGTGTCCTCAACAGTGATATATTTGTTGTAATGGAAATTTAACAATTCACTGAAAAAAGAACATTTAATGCTGTCCATTTAATGTCTGTTTTATTTGATGTACTTACATATGAAGTATGATATTATAGGGTTACAAGTTATTATTATTTTAGGTGGGACACTGGAGAAACTGAAGCACTTAGTCCTTGGGACATGGAACCTATTACAGAAACACGTAAGCTTTTACTCTCATATTTTATCATAATATTTTTATGATTTCAGACAAATTTTAATTATTTCAGTGTTTTGGAATTTAGAGGAAATTTGAAAATTGGGGGTGTCCAACAAATAGTGATGTTTTTGTATTGATGTCGGCCTAGATTCCCTCCTGGTATATATGGATGTGGTGGTGGTTTGGGGGGGGGGGGGGGGTTCACCCATGGCAAAATATGGATTTTGAACTGAAAAACTATTAACTTGAATGATACTGGGAGGTAGTTACATAATGTTCACACCTTGAAGAAATATTTTCATTTATTTTCAGGTCGACCATTGTCAGTAGGTGATGGACGCCCAGTAAATCGAACAGAATTAAAGAATCTTGTATACACACCAGAGTCAAAGGAATGGCCAACACATGGTCAGGTAGAAGAATGTGAGAGAATCGCCACAGCTATTGATACGTTAATGAAGTATCCAGTAATACAATCAGTACAGACTGCCATTGTCAGTACAAAATCTAAAGTTGAATATCCAGTCAATCTTAACATCATCTGTCAGAGGTTAAAAAATCATTTTTACAGGCAAGTTGTTTAAAAATTTATATTTATGTTTGGCTGAAGTTTAGAAAAAAATGATTTTTGGTTTTTGGTAAATTTTTGTTAAAGTGGACACTCTAAATTAGCATTCTAAAAAGTATTGGAAATGAATATTTCTTTTTTTAAACATGAATTCAGTGGATAGCTCAGTAGGTAGAGTGTCCCACTAGTATTGGGATAGACCCGGTTTCAAGTCCCATTTGGCTGCTGCATTTTTTTCCCTTTCCTGTTACATTTGGGGCTCGTCTGACCCTGGGATGTAGCTGACCAACAGGTTTGGTCCCAGGGTGGAACCTGGTGGTTTTGATTCTAAGTGGTTGAATCGAAAAAAGGAAGGGGGAAATGTAGATTGATAAGTGGCTGGGTAGCTCAGTCAGTAGAGCATCCCACTGGTATTGGAAATGACCCAGGTTCCAGTCCCAGTTTAGCCGCTGCATTTTTTCCCTATCCTGTTAACAATCTAAATAAATCTCAGCCTAGACCTGATTTTATGCTAAAAGATCCTTATGTATAAGAAAGTTTGCCAGTTTGTAAACTCCATATTTGTAATATTTGCAAGGACTAATATACTGGTTATCTCTATAAGTACAAGTATATAATAACATGTAAGATTATGGACCATGATAAAAACAAATTATTTCTAAAAATGTTTAAAATTGTGAAATACACATATGTTTTAAGATTGATCATTGGAAAAGTAAGATTGTCTTTATTATTTACTATTCTATTCTGTAACTTATTTATACACTGTATCAGGAGGTTGAATGCTGTAAAGTTTGATATTAACTACGTGCAGACTAATGCTGAAAAATCACTGTTTGGTACGGATGAACTACAAAATATCAGAATACTAACAGAGACATTACTTACATTTATCAGGTAAGTGAGTTTATTTAAATCAGTGCTGCACTGCTTGGGGTCTTGTTGGTTGAGTGATTTGAAACACACACTTACAGATCACAGTGCTTCCCACAACCAAGGTTCAAATTCCACTGTGTGACCTGAAGTGGTACCTTATGGATCACAGCATCTATCACCACCTTTGTTTGAACTTCACATGGACAGATCACAATGTAATGAAATCAGTACTTATGCTTTACTACAGTAGTCAGTTTGTCAGTTTTCTTGCCAAAGGTAAAACTTTCTGGTTTAAAATATCCTTACTTAAACCCTTTAATATAAGTGAAAGAATCTTGACTTGGCTTTTGAATGTAAGAAATAATACAGAATATAAAAAATAAGGTCAAAGTATTAATTTAACTTCTGTATTCAATATGCCCTTCCCCAAAAAATGCCCCTGAATTTTGAAACATATTTTTTGGCTTGCATTTGTACTGTACATCTCAATATATCTTGCATTTATGTACAATTATGCAATAACATAAATTATGAAGTGACTACTGATTTTACTCAGTTTTGATTGGCTAATAACATGTTAAGCAGCACTGGACAAATTGTTATATTCACCCCACAATTCTGCAAGTGAGGATAATATAATGGTCCGAATTGCCCTCAAGGTCCTTAAAAATAATCAACGGTGATTTAAAATTGTCCAAGAATAGAACCAATCAAAGCCGTCGTAAGCTTTTGATAAGCCAATCAGAATTGACCTACTTTAAAAGCATCGGATCCCACTGCATTTTCCGAAAATCTTGACAGACAAAAAAGAAGCTGTTACGAATTGTTTCGAAAGACACCTGTCTTCTGTCAGTCATATAATAAAACAATTATTGACTTTTGATGAGGTTAATACAAGGAATTATGACCACCACCACCCACCCCCACCCCCTTAAAAAAAGTTATACAATGTATTCACTTCGGTCTTCAACGCATCTTGTTATTTTAAGAAATAGAAAATTATGTTATATCGCTTGCATAATTTTGTCAATTTTGGTACTTTGACCTTGAATAATTTTCCTTTTCCATTTTACAGTGATGAAAAATGTAAAGATCCAATCCCAATTTTTAGACGAATTTCCAACAATGTATTGGAAATGGCTTCAGGAAGTAATGAGAGTACACAGATTAAGAAAACAAAAAAGAGAAAAGTAAGTTACCTTTCCAACATTTAAGCTTACAACTAAAACATTGAATTGGGAAGTCTTTTTCTTTAAATGTCCATTTAAAAAAATTGAAAGTGTTGTGTTCTTGTTTTATGAGTTTGCAAAAATTAAGTTCTTAAAATTCTCCATATCTTTTCTTTAAAACTATCATTTTTGTCAAGCCTGGCATCACCATAACGCGAGACCTAGGTGTTACTTTTCTGGTGTTGGCAGCGGCAGCAGTGGCGTGTCAAAATGTGAAAGTTATGTAAAAGTAAATGTATTTTCAACTCGATCAAAAACTAACCAGGCAAGACATTTAATCCCGTGGAATTCTTGTTAGAAATTTATGCATTTAATTATGAAAAGTGAATTTTAAAAATTAGAATTTTGTTGGTGTCATTAACCTATCTATGGCATCTATCTTTTTGTTGGTGTCATTAACCTATCTATGGCATCTATCTTTTTGTTAGTGTCATTAACCTATCTATGGCATCTATCTTTACATCATGAAAACAGATACCAATATACTACCAGAAAAATAAAATGAACAGTAATTAGAATTTGTGTGTTGATAATTTATTGTGGAACTAAATCCTGATAGAGTTCACTTGTGTGCCATGTGATAACAAATATTTTTTAAAACTACTTTTTATACGCCCGTCATATGACGGGACGTATTATGTAACGGTGCTGTCCGGGCGTCCGGGCGGGCGTCTGTTAACAATTTGTATTCCGTTCAATAGAGACCACAAACATTTATGGATTCAAATGAAATTTGGTATACAGCTTTACCATGGTAATACCTTGTGCAAGTTCGAATTACAACTTTTTCGGATTATTTTTGGAGGAGTTATGTCCCTTTTTTAACTTAGAAATTTTTGTATGTATGACCATGTGGTTTCCGATCATCAGAGCCTACAACTATTTATGGATTCAAATGAAATTTGGTATACACATTTACGATGTTATTATCTGGTGCAAGTTCGAATTACAACTTTTTCAGATTATTTTTGGAGGAGTTATGCCCCTTTTTAACTTAAAATTTTTTGTATGTATGACCATGTGGTTTGTATTCCATTCAGTAGACAATACAAACATGGATTTAAATGAAATTTGTTATACATTTGGTATACACATTTACGATGTTAATATCTGGTGCAAGTTCGAATTACAACTTTTTCAGATTATTTTTGGAGGAGTTATGCCCCTTTTTTAACTTAAAAATTTTTGTATGTATGACCAGTGTGGTTTGTATTCCATTCAGTAGACAATACAAACATGGATTTAAATGAAATTTGTTATACATTTAAAATCGATATCATACTTAATTTTGGGGTCAAACATGCAAAAAATGAATTTTTCCAAAAAACAATTACGTTTAACGCACTCCTGTTCAATAACAGTTCATTGTACGAAAAAGTCGTCCATTGACCGAAAAATGTTGACGGAAAAGACGGTATTTTTATATTTTTTCTATCTTTTACATAAAATCCACAATAACTGTTTAAAGTCGGCGCTATCATCCAAAAACAATTTAACGTACCGTTTTGAATTCTTACCCATATTAAAGTAACCAATTCTTTACCAAATTATTGGTAGGTTTGGCACTTATCCGTTAGGTCTGTGTCAAACTTTTGAGTGGCAAGTTCTGTGGATGAGCTCTACTGATAGAAATCCTCTAGATTGTTCCATTCTTTCCCGCGAAACCCCTAAAGGTGTCGCCACACTAGTAAATAGTACTACTCTATCAATATAACACGGGCGTATAATGCTACGCTCGGCGGTGCTCTTGTTTCCATTGGAAATGGAATGGCATTGTTGATGTCTTAAAGGGAAAACAACATAATCCTGTTTTGTAATTTAAAAAAAAGTATGAAAACATTCCACACAAATATTATAAAGTATTAAAATCACATGACATGCTGTTAAATCCCATTTTGATCATTTTTTTGAAGTGGTTATTCAGGTATATTTTATAATTCTAGTTTGTTGATAATGTTCAGGAGGAACAACAGTTGACTGATAATTCTGATTGGATCATTGAATGTAGTAAATTATTGTGTATGATTAATAAATCATTTGAAGATGCCCCTGCAGTACAGAATAATGACATTTGGGTATGTATTTTGCTTTAATTGCTTCAAAAATTACGAAAAATCTTACTATATATTTTAATATATAATACAAAGAACAGTTGTGTTTAAATATGCAGTTTATGTTGTCAAACTTAAACAAGTAGTTTGTCACTGGCTTTTACAGAAGGCAGTCATGTTAAACCCCCCTTCTGCCACAAATCAATACTGAAATTGTCAAACATTTCTATTTTTCAGTCTTTGCCAACATAAGACCTTCAGATGATTTGTAATCATTCTTACAAAAATTGTCCAAAGTTGATCTTGTTGTCTTGTGCCCAGATTATTATTATTACTATTATTATTATTATTATTAAGATGTTTTAATTTACCTTGTATAAATAAAAGACATTTTTGTAGAGTATGAAAAGGAGACCACTAGATGACAATCTTATAGGCCAACCCAGAAAGAATTACAACTACAAGAACTGTTCAAAGTTAATGTAATACATGTATATACATGTATCTATGTTTTACATGTACTTTTAGAATGATCCTAATTGTCAAACATTTGAGAGTATTAGCAACAAGCTGGATAATGGCTATTACAAAGGCCCATCAGAGCTTCATAATGATGTTAAAGAAGTCTTCAAGATTGCTGACAACTTTTACTTGAAAGAAAAATCGTTTGGTGTAAGTTATGACTAATTCAAATCTACGTCTTCTATACATTGGTACTTGGTGTCTGTCATTGAGATATGAAGATATTATAATTTTTTAAATATTCATTTGATTCCTGACCTTAATCTTGCCATAGCCTTCGGCATTGGCATCGGCACAGCATTAGTATAGACATACATGTGAACAATAAATTTTTGAGTTAAATTATTTAAATTGACTTTTTTGTAGGCATCTCATAATTCTTGTTTTGAATTTCATTTCATCATATTTCAAACAATCATATCTAATTTTTAAACACTAATCTTCTTTCTTCTTTCCATTACCTGAGCTATGATATGTTTTATTTTCTTGTATAGATGTATTTTATGATAATTGGTCTGTCAGGCATGTTTGAGGAAGGAATGGCAAAGATAATGGAGAAATATAATTCAGATCAGTCAGAATCAGATGTTAGGTAAATATCAACTCTTTGTTTTGAAAGGTACAGATAAAAGGGTTTGACTAAAAGAAATTAATTACAAGTAGCATATGATGGTATTCTGTCTTCTAGTGTAAGGGCTTCACTGTGCCAGTGATCCAACATGCATGCTTTCAGATTACAATGCCTGTCACCACCTAGTTTCAAGTCTGGCAGATCCTAGTGTGAGAAAATGTCTCATTTAATTTGCTGTAGCTCAGTCGTTTTCTTTTGTTTGCCCCAGATTTACTTCACAATGGAAGAACTGACCATCTGGATCTAGGTTAAAATTCTTGACTGGGGCATAAAACAGTATAACTAAACTCCACTCATCTTGGGTGTCAAAAACAGAATTTTTTAGATTTATGGAAGGTAAAAAACAATATCTAAATACAAATTTATCTTACCTACTTGTATATAAAGATGGCGGTGCATGTATTTTATTAGAATTTTGATAATGTTTTTTTAATTATCACTTTGCTGAAAAAAGTGGTACACCAATAATCCAAGTAAGAACCAAAGCTGCATGCACTGTATGCAGGATTAAACTTGGAAGTAAATGTCAGAATTAATACTATAAAAACCCAATCACCATGATAACTCAAAGTCAGAAACTGAGTCCCATATACTGAAAACCCCACAGTGTGATGAATCAAATTCAGAACTACTATCATGGATTCTGGAGTTATTGAAGTTTTATTATATTTTACTTTTTTGATTTCTTTATTTTTGACATATACATGTATAAATTGATTCTATACCTTTGGTATAGAAATTACAAGAGTTGTTCTTCATTACATATCAGCTTAAGTTTGATCAATAGATCAATTGAATAGATTATCAGATATAGTTAGTAGAAGCTTCACATTTTAAAAATTGACAAAATAAAAATTGGCATAACTTATGTTCCTAAAAAAGTAGGTATTAAATTTTGTCACAACCACTCTGTTTGATGATAGCCAGTCTTCTTCAGTAGAAGGCAAGGTCAACTGGCAGTACCAGTAATACATGAAGACATGCTTAAAAAAAGATTGTAACTTAAAACAATAAAAAACAAGTTTGTCTTCTCTCTGGTTCTGCAACGTACTGTAAATTATCTGCTCTAAAGAAGCTTTTAAAAAGGGTAATAATAATGATAATTCTTTTTTTTTACAAACAGATTTGAAATACCATACTGGGAAAAGCATTTTGAAGGTAGTAAATCTAGTCAGGGGACCAGTAACAGTATACTCCCACCACTACCATCCTGTTTTCCAGCACCACAGAAATGTTTTAAACAGGCAAGTAAAATTATAATAAAATTAAATTAAATGTTGGTGATTAAGGTTTATTGAAAAGTCAATTCAAGTTTAGTGTTGATAGGTTATTCTGTTGTAAGAAAGAGTTGCTGATTCTATTCAAGGTAAAAAGAGTTTTTATGTCATTAAAAAGGTAGAAAACAGGACTAAAAATTTTGGGTTTTTTTTTACATATCAGTTATAGGGCAATGATTGAATGTTTTTAAAAATTCTAAAATAGAAATAAAATACATCAAGTTTATTACCTTAAGGACTGTCTTGAGAAGTCACAAGATCAGTTGGACTGTACATACATGTATGCTTTGAATTTAACAGGTCAGACACAATCTAGCCTACTAGCCCAGCAGAATAGATTAAAGGTGCCCTTAAAAGTTACATAATATGATTTTTTTTGCTTGTATTATAGAATAAAAATAATCCAAAACTTATGGAAACATATGGTTTATGGTTTTGTTTTTTAGTCAAAAACACCTCCTACCAATGAATTCAAGCTGAATATGAAACTTGAGGCTGTAGATGTAAGAAATCCCATATCAATATGTATTGCGACAGTAGTTGGATTAATTGGACCTCGTCTAGTATTACGCCTTGATGGAAGTGACAATATGAATGACTTCTGGAAGTTAGTTGATTCCAGTGATATCCATCCCATTGGTTACTGCAATAAGATAGGAAAATTTGTTTCACCACCTCTAGGTAAGTTCAGCTATATTGTTTGTTTGATTTTTAGCTCACCTGGCTTTAGCCAGCGTGAGCTTATGGTATGATGCGGCGTGTGTATGTGCGTGCGTGCGTGCATGCGTGCGTCCGTAAACTTTACATTTTAATCTTCTTCTCCAAAACCACTGGGCCAAATTTAATGAAACTTGGTAACCATTATGCCTTGGTGAAGCCCTTTCAGATTTGCACAAATGAAAGAGTTATGTCCCCTTGGGGCCCCATAAGGGGGGAAATAGTGAAAAATTTCAAAAATCTTCTCCTCTGAATCTACAAGAAGTATACCTTAGTTATTTCATTTATAACATCCTTAGGTCATGTAGATTCAGATTTGCACAAATGGTAGCCATGGGGCTCAAAATGGGGTAATGGTAAGGTACTGAGTGGGGAAATTGCTTAAAATTATGTATTTGTCAGTATATCTTGAAAACTGTTAACTTTTTGTATAGACATTTATGTTAGAATATTGCAGGTATTGCCAAACGATCATTTTGATATATGGTTTAAGGTCATATGTTCAAAGGTCATGTCACAGCTGCAAAAGAAGACTTAAATTGCTAATTATCTTGAAAACTATTAACTTTTTGTATAGGCATATATATTAGAATATTGTAGGTATTGAGATGGTGATCATTTTGGTATACAGTTCTAGGTCATATGTTAAAAGGTCAAGGTCACAGCTGCAAAACAAGACTTAAATTGCTAATTATCTTTGAAAACTATTAACTTTTTGTATAGGCATGTATATTAGAGTATTGTAGGTGTTGCAACAACCATTATTTTCATATATGGTTCAAGGTCATATGTTGAAAGGTCAAGGTCATGGCTGCAAAAGAAGACTTAAATTGCTAATTATCTTGAAAACTACTAACTTTTTGTATAGGCATGTATGTTAAAATATTGTAGGTATTGACTTGATGATCATTTTGATATATGGTTCAAGGTCATATGTTGAAAGGTCAAGGTCACAGCTGCAAAAGAAGAATTAAACTGCCAATTATCTTGAAAACTATTACCTTTTTGTATAGACATGTATATTAGAATATTGTAGGTATTGACATAGCAATTATTTTGTTATATGGTACAAGGTCATATGTTGAAAGGTCAAGGTCAAGGCTGCAAAAGAAGCCTTAAATTGCTAATTATCTTTGAAAACTACTAACTTTTTGTATAGGCATGTATATTAGAGTATTGTAGGTATTGGGACAATGATCATTTTGACATATAATACAAGGTCATATGTTGAAAGGTCAAGGTCACAGCTGCAAAAGAAGACTTAAATTGCTAATTATCTTTGAAAACTACTAATTTTTAGCTCACCTGGCAAAATTATTTGTGCAATAATTACGTAATATCCAAATAAGGTCTATTTTTAGCCGGAATCTTTGAAAATCTTTTTCTCTGAAAGTACATGGTCAATTGAAATGATATTGAGTGTGGAAGGTCCTTGTGTGGTATAGATTCAAAATTGTATCCGACATGTCTGTCAGAAATCCAAGATGGCTGCAGTTACTTTAAATAGCAAAAAACTAAAAATGGCCTTTATGGGTTTATTTATGTACCGATTTTGTTGAAATTTGAAACATAGAAAATAGATGTCGGGGGATTAAACATATATAAAGGGTTTTTCCGTACAATTTTTTGTTTGTGCAATAATTACGTAATATCCAAATAAGGTCTATTTTTAGCCGAAATCTTTGAAAGTCTTTTTCTCTGAAAGTACAGGGTCAATTGAAATGATATTGAGTGTGGAAGGTCCTTGTGTGGTATAGATTCAAAATTTTATCCGACATGTCTGTCGAAAATCCAAGATGGCAGCCATTACTATAAATAGCAAAAATCGAAAAATGGCTATATGGGTTTATTTATGTACTGATTTTGTTGAAATTTATAACATAGAAACCAGATGTTGGGGGATAAAACTTATGTTATGGGTTTTTCTGTAAAATTTTTAATTTTTGCAATAATTATGTAACATGCATAAAAGGTCTATTTCAGCCTAAATCTTCTCAAACTACATGGCCAATTGAAAGGAAATTTATTATAAATAGTGCTTGAAATAATAGAAAATAAGGATATTGCTAGTGAGTTTGTTTACATTTTACTGATTGGATATATTTAAAAAGAGAAAGCAAAGAACAAAATAAGGGTGTGCCAGGTGAGCGATACAGGCCCTATTGGGCCTCTTGTTTCCTTTTCATATAAACTAAGCTTTACTTTCTATGTCTTTTATATAATTAAATTCAAATGATGCAATAAAATGAATATAATTAATCACAAAACCTTTACATACCATCTTGGCATCAAACAAAAGACAAAACAAAACTTCGTATACAACATCAGAGCATTAAGCTCTACAAAGTTTGTCAAACTTGTTGACCTTTACCATTATTCAAGGTTACAAGGACTAAGTAACATTAACACATCATTTTGTCACAAACTAAAAGGTTGAAAGCTTTAATCTTTACTTGCAGCACCACTGCTTTAGATGTTTCAAAGTTTGCAAAGTTAGTTGACCTTGACCTTCATTCTTGACCTTGACCTTCATTCAAAGATACAGTGCCTTTAATAGGAAAAAACTAAACTCAAAATACATGTATAGGAACTTGAAATTACATATTGCATCAGTGCATATAGGCTTATCAGGTTTGAGAAGCTGGTTGATCTATCTTGACCTTCATTTTAGGTCAAAGTAATTGTAGTTAAACATTTAAATAGCTTCTTCATTCAAACTAAAGGTCTTGATGATTGTTAAGTTTTCATTTGTGTGTTTGGTCTATTGTTTCAAGGTAATGGGGAGATTTTACATGTATATTTTATTTATTGTTTCAGGGTTTTTACAGGATTTTTCCAATTTTCCCCAATTTATGGCTGACACTCTTAGAGATGCAGATATTACTCCGGAACATTGTTTTAAGAAAGTAAGATTTACAGTCTAAGTACTTATACATTTTTTTTTAGAGTCATACTTCTAGCACTTGCTAAATCAATTTAATGATGTCACAAGCATACTCAAATACCTAGCTAGAGGAGTTTTATTGAAATTTCAATTCTATAAGCATGGTTTTAAGTAATTAATGAATACTTTGCAAAGAACAAGAAATGAGAAGAAGGAAAAAGAATATTTTACATAAATGCACATGCATACTAGTACCTTAATTGAATTTTATCAAAAAGTAACTAAACTATATTTAATGTAATCAGAGACATAAATACAGTTTGTAATTTTTTGTAGATTCTTTTTTAGTTGTTTTGTTATTTTTTTCAGTAATGATTCTCTGTTTTTGTCTATTGTGTATATGTTTCACATTTTAATCATCCTTTAAACTACTTGTCTGAGCTTGAAGATAATGTCTAGGTAAATAATAAATGAAAGGGTTATGTCCCCTTAGAGCTACATAAAGCTACTTGACCTCAGGTAGGCACTAAGGCCCATTGTCTTCTTCTTTTTAACACAGTATATTCTAAATGAGAATACATGTAACAATAAACACATGTTTGTGCAAATATGTGTACTATTTATTAGTAACAAATTGTTATAGCTGCAAAGTTCTGCAAAGTCAACATAGTAAATGTCTTCTTTGTATAATTTTAGACACCTCCCACACCTAAGGGTAATTATTTTGAGGTTGGGATGAAGCTAGAAGCCGTTGATAGGAAGAATCCTGCCCTGATTTGTCCAGCTACAATAGCTGAAGTAAATGGTGACCAGATCCTGTTATCATTTGATGGATGGCAAGGCTTGTTTGATTATTGGTGCAGATATGACAGTCGGGATATATTTCCGATTGGATGGTGTAAACAAGGTGGTCTTTATGTTCAGCCACCCGGAAAGAAAGGTTAATATATATGTACATAAATACATACAATATGCACATGTTTCCTTAAGTTATAGTTCATTTTCATCTTTACTCCTCATTCTTTAGAACTTGAAACAATAGTTACTCTTTTTTTGCTTGGCTTTTGGGTCTTGTTTACTTGAAACAGTAGTTACTCCCTTTTTGCTTGGCCTTTAGGCCTTGATTTCAAAGAGTTAGCCTAATGATCATAATCAATCTCACCACCAAGTTGCAAATCCCACTCAAACAGAATTTTGTGTAAGAAGATTGTAAGTGCACTTGCTAGATTTTGGGGTTTAATTTTCTCCAGACTTTCCTCCACTTTCCTAGAACTTCATATACTCTATGTATAATTGAAAGAAACTTAACTGGAATATAAACCATAGTTTGTTTACTCTTCTTTTGTATGGCATGGTGTAGTTTCATACATGTGCCTGTATTACACTGCATTTATACTGTCTCCATAAATGTGAAACTGATCTAGCAAAAGTAGGCATTGTAACATTTTATGTAAGACATGTCTGATGAAAAGCAAATCTCTGATGGAATTTTATGTGTATTTACTGACATTTTCCTTTAATTCTTATTAGTTGGCCTGTTTATGAAGGGTTGTCATGTTAGCCTCTGTGTTAGAAACCCATTTACCAATATTTTCTAAATTAGTCATTATAGCCATTTATGAAATTGTTTACAAATATGTGCTTTTATCCCTTTATTTAGTATCTTGATTGACTCAAGCAATGTGAAATTAAATGTCCTCAAAGACATACTCGACCACTGCAGTGGCACAATTGGTAGAGTGCTCGATTCATATTTGGGAGGTCGAGGGGTTCGAACCCCAGCTGGGTCTGACCAAGAATTGAAAATTAGCAAGCACTTGGCTTGCCAATTTGAAAGTCACGAAATCCTTCGGATAAGGCTTTAAAAACCAATGCCCCATGTTATGGCAGGCATGGCACGTTAAAGAACCCTTCCTGCACATTGCCCTAAGCACACTGCAAAGGTCAAAATTTCTGCCAGTTCACCTATACCTGGTGACATCTTGATATAAGAGAAATATTTTTGACTGTGGTGTAAAACAGCATTGAATCAATCAGAGACATACTAGGCAGTCCAGCTGGAACTTGTATTGTTGACCCTTGAACCCTGAGTTAGGGACCTTAGTCACTGCCAATTATATTGTTCATGAGTAATTCTTTTAAACATATTTTTCTCTGTAATTTCTTTTAAAGTTCCTAAAAAATCACCAAAGAAGAATTTGATGAAACAAGACACACATGGTACACCAAGTAAAGTTCTAAGAAGATCAACATCCCAAGACAACAGTAGAGCTTTGAGGCATCCATCAAGTTTATCAAGATCATTAATTTTTCCATGTCCCTATAGAATGCATGATGATGATGGTGACAGTTCTGAACATGCTGCAGAGACAAGCTCAAGTTCTGGTATTGACTCTGGCTAACAATTTATTCCATAATCTCAATTGACCCAAAATATTTTAAAATCTGAATTTAATAATGATTTATGTAACTTATACACTTGGGATTTCCATCTTTGGAAATTATTAAAGAATAATTTAGGATAAGTTTTAATTCTCCTTTACAGACAATCTTAATTTTGTACTTGTTCCTGCCATAAGTGCCAATGTCATTGTTTATATTGGGGTTACACATCAGCAGCGTCCTATATTATAAATAACATGTATTTTGTTAAAAGTTTTTGATGGACCAGATGTGAAGGCTAGCATTATTTTAATTTTTGACAGTTTTTGTTGTTTCATTTATGTTGAAATTAGTGCATCAACTTTTGATTGTTAACACTCCTGAGGCCACAATTTGAATGCTATCTTAATCAAACTTGCTCAGATTGATACTCTTGAAAAAAGCTAGCTCAACTTCTTATATGGGCCATGTTGGGTCAATTAGTAGGTCACTAGGTCAAATAATAGAAAACCATTGTTAACACTCCTGAGGCCCCAATTTGAGTCCAATCTTCATCAAACATTGTCAGATTGATTCTCTTGACCAAAGCTAGCTCATATTCCTATATGGGCCATGTTGGGTTAATAAGTAGTTTACTAGGTCAAATAATAGAAAAACCTTGTTAACACTCCTGAGGCCCCAATT
Source organism: Tegillarca granosa (assembly GCA_029721355.1). Classification (NCBI taxonomy): domain Eukaryota; kingdom Metazoa; phylum Mollusca; class Bivalvia; order Arcoida; family Arcidae; genus Tegillarca; species Tegillarca granosa. The sequence goes on from CM056603.1 coordinate 11,473,603, forward strand.
TGAGTCCAATCTTCATCAAACATGCTCAGAATGATCCTCTTGACAAAAGCTAGCTCAACTTTATATATGGGCCATGTTGGGTCAATAAGTAGATCACTAAGTCAAATTATAGAAAAACCTTGTTAACACTCCTGAGGCCCCAATTCAAGTGCAATCTTCATCAAACATTGTCAAATTGATCCTCTAGACAAAAGCTAGCTCAAGTTCGTATATGGGCCATGTTGGGTCAATAAGTAGATCACTAAGTCAAATAATAGAAAAACCTTGTTAACACTCCTGAGGCCCCAATTCAAGTGCAATCTTCATCAAATATTGTCAAATTGATCCTCTGGACAAAAGCTAGCTCAAGTTCGTATATGGGCCATGTTGGGTCAATAAGTAGGTCAAAAGGTCAAATAATAGAACAACCTTGTTAACACTTCTGAGGCCCCAATTCAAGTGCAATCTTCATCAAATATTGTCAGAATGATCGTCTTGACAAAAGCTAGCTCAGCTTCATATATGGGCCATTTTGGGTCAATAAATAGGTCACTAGGTCAAATAATAGAAAAACCTTGTTAACACTCCTGAGGCCCCAGTTTGAGTTCAAACTTCATCAAACTTTGTCAGAATGATTCTCTTGGCTAAAGCTAGCTCAAGTTCATATATGGGCCATGTTGGGTCAATAAGTAGGTCACTAGGTCAAATTTCAGAAAAATCTTGTTTACACTCCTGAGACCTTAATTTTAGTTCAATCTTCATCAAACTTGCTCAGAATGATCGTCTTGACAAAAGCTAGCTCAATTTTTTATATGGGTCATGTTGGATCAATAAGTAGGTCACTAGGTCAAATAATAGAAAAACCTTGTTAACACTCCTGAGGCACCAATTTTAGTCCAATCTTTATTTAACTTAGTCAGAATGATCTTCTTGACAAAAGCTAGCTCAAGTTTGTATATGGCCCATGTTGGGTCAATAAGTAGGTCACTTAGTCAAATTATATAAAAACCATGATAACACATCTGTGGGCTCAATTTTAGTCCAATCTTTATCAAACTTAATCTTGACAAAAGCTAGCTGAAGTTTGTTTTTTTGTTATGTTGTTTCAATAAGTAGGTCACTAGGTTAAATTATATAAAAACCTTGTTAACACATCTGAGGGCTCAGTTTAAGACTAATCTTCATCAAACTTGCTGAGATTGATTCTCCTAACAAAAGCTAGCTCAAGTTTTTATATGGGTCATGTTGGATCAATAAGTAGGTCACTAGTTTGAAATATAGGAAAAATCTCTTTTAAAAATTGAAGCTCCAGTTTGCCAAAATCAAGCTGAGTGTACATCATTTTCGGGTGAGCCTCCATGACCTTCATGGCCATCTTGTTTTTATTTTTACTGTATACTTTATATATACCAGTACTTTTTTGTTTTCTTGTTATCACAAGTTTATTTTCTTTTGTTTGTGTTTAATAATCCATAGCAATTCTTTTTTTTTCTTTTTTTTTTTGTAGTGTTTGATAAAACTATTCAACCCCAAATACTTACACTGTTATATTTGTTTTACAAATTTATAGGATATTTATTGTGAGTTGTAACCCGGTTTCAAAACGGTACTTTCACTTTTGCTTTCTCTGTAAGATCAACCTCCTGATATGGACCATTTACATGTGTACACACTTTCCCATAGGTTCTCACACAGACCATTTACACATGTGTACACACCTTCCTGTAGGTTCTCACACAGACCATTTACACATGTGTACACACCTTCCAGTAGGTTCTCACACAGACCATGTACACATGTGTATACATCTTCCTGTAGGTTCTCACATAGACCATTTACATGTGTGCACACTTTCCAATAGGTTCTCACACAGACCATGTACACATGTGTACATATCTTTCTTTAGGTTCACACACAGACCATTTACACATGTGTATACACCTTTCTGTCGGTTCTCACAAAGACTGTTTACACATGTGTATACACCGGTACTGCCTGTAGGTTTTCACACAGACCATTTACACATGTTTATACACCTTCCTGTAGGTTCTCACACAGACCATTTAAACATGTGTATATACCTTCCTGTAGGTTCTCACATATACCGTTTACATGTGTGTATACACCTTCCTGTAGGTTCTCACATAGATCATTTACACATGTGTATACACCTTCCCTAGGTAGATATGTTTTTATTGTTTTATTGATTTTGCTTTGTTTGTTTTATGTAAAACAAAATACTTTTTCATATTTTTCATCTACTGGGGTTCACTGGTATACTACATGATATTCCTTATGTGCAGAAATATTATTTCATTTAGTATAGTATTACAGTATTTGACATTTTCACAAAAAATGTCATTCCAGAAATTTACATTTCCAATAATGTTTTTCATTTCTAGGTTGCCTTTTTATAGTGCTTTGAAATAAGAAATATTCAGCAATAGGTATTTAGTCACTTTGCAATACAATACCAATCAGTGTATGGGGGGGGGGGGGGGGGGTGTCTGGGTTGTTCTGGCATTATAGAAAAATAAAAGTGCTCCAATTCTCAATCATGCATTTGTGAAATTAAAGACATGTATCATGTTCATGAATTGACAGTTTATTTTCATATTTCTATATTTTTATATTTCATGCATGTACTTAAAGCCATGAACAAAGTCATTTAAACATTCCCTTTTTTTTTTATTCACATTCATCTATAAAACCACCCTCCATATTGACAAAATTTGTTTGATTTTAATATTGTACTTGTTCATCTTTTTTTGTTTTGGGCAGCATATATTAAGATAAAATTGATACCAAAACTTTAAAATTTATACATGTATATAAATTTACAGGTTTTAGAATATTTTTACATGTATCTTGAAAGTTGACATTTTAAACCATCAGACATTACACTTACATGTAAATGTATTCATATTTTAGAGAAGTTTTATAACTTTGATTACCGTTGGTTTGTTTTATTTTGCCTGTAGAGATTTTGTTGAGAATTAATTTATACACATTTTGTTAACATCAGTTTCAACATTCAAGTCCTAATACTTGTGTTTAACTAAGATCAGAAAGTTTTTGAGAAAGAACAATCAAATTTGTTAGGGTTTCAGTTTTATTCACCTGTATGCCACATGATACCCAAAACTAAATAAGATTCTAAATGCAAAGGGTTCTGCCACCTGTGCCTTCAATCACACTCCAATGTAAACCTGGTATGAATATACCAGTTCCATACCTGTATCATTCTAAAGTAATTAGTGACATGTGTAAGTGGTCTGTTCATACCAGGTTAATTTACATTGAATTGTAATTGAAGACACAAGTGGCAGAACACTATGCATTTAGAATCATTTTTAGTGTTGAATTTTTGCTTGTCTGGTATTTTTCAACTCCTTGCATCTGTGTAAGCATCTATTGTTAAGTTTTTTGTTTTGGACAGCCTCTTTAAAATTTAAATATTGCATCTATAAAGGTGAGCTATCTAGTTGCATCTTCCATCCAGTTGTCCTGAATAAGCTTCTGTAGTTTTATTATGGTAGAGCTTTAAAAGTGCTTAGTTTATATGTAAAAGGTTTACATATACTTAATATATAGTGCATTAGGTTTACATGTATGTTACAGGTAATACTGTGTGTGTGTGTGTGTGTGTGTGTGTGTGTGAATTTTGTACTTATTTGACAAAAGCTGTGTTAACAGCATTAATAACAACAATTGGGATTATTAAATGTGACAAGACCTATTTATGGTTTTTGAAAAAGTTGTTACTGCATCATGTTTATCTTTATAAAGTATCATTCATTTATTGTTTTAATTAAAACACAAAAGGCTTATTTGACAAAGTTTTTTTTTAATTCAATATCATTATTTTTAACACATTAAGTTGGGTAAATTTCTTGCCACATATTCAGCAAAGGTTGATTTTGTTCTGAAAATTATTTTAGAGAAAAATTTTTTCTTTTGAATTCCTTGTGCAGATAGCACTTTTATTGTTTGTTTACTTACATGTTAATTCAAATGCTTGTACATATGATGAGATTCATGATTTTTTTTCCTATGGAAAATAATGGCTACATACAAAGTGCACCTGGATAATTATACTAAGTGGACAATTAGCAGTAGTAGAAATGTGTATATTTCCTGTTTATATGATAAAGCATATGGAATAAAATAGTTATTAAAAAATTTAATATAAAGGATACATGGTATGATTGGGTCACAGAAATATCAGCTTGAGCTGAAATGAAATTTGTTAATCTTAGAACATGGATCATTTAAAGAGTGAGATAGATAATCAGAAAGCAATGAAGATTAATTTTACGAGGGAAAGGTGGTGGTGGTGGGGGGCTAAGAGCTGAAGGTTCAAACCTCCTAGGAGAATACCTGGGCATACTCCCCGGAAAAGTTTTTAAATGGCGCAGAATCCGACATTTTTGTGAAATCTAAACTGCATTAAAGAGAAAAATATCTTTCATTCAGAGTGCCAGGCTTTTGGTATGTAAGAAAATTGCACAAAAATGTATTATCAGCGACATAAAGTGGAATGCCCCCTGTAGATATGCCACTGGTCTTAGTGTATACTGGTGTTGAGTACAGCCTAGAGTGAAAATCAGATAAAAACACCTTTATCTATCATGTGGTTGTAGATGTTGGTTTCTGTTCTGCATATCAGCTCTAAACCCCAGTATCTGCCAAAATCCTCTTGCTTCTGCATACATCCCACATGGAGTAGTAGATGTTCAAGTTTTTATCTGATTTCTATCTCTATCAAAGTTTACCATGGTCGGCAGATTTGAACTTTCTCTGAAACAAATTTTAAATTGAAATTTTAATTAAATGGTTCATGTACAGAATGCACATGTATATTAAAACTGTTATCAGATTTATTATCAGTACTGCCAAGCATTTGATTATATATTATAATGATTCATAATCAAATAATTGTTTCTCTTGGATTTTTTGCATTTTTTATTTGATGTTCTAATGTTAGCATTACAATAATGACATCATTATTTGAGATTTTATTACAGTTGTATGTTAGAAGTATTCATTTTTTATTCAAGTTTTTAAAAGTTTGTCACCTTTTACTGATTAAATATTTGATATAAATATTATTTTATATTGTTAAAAATAAACAATAATAATTACGAATAAAAAAGGAAATGTTTTGTTTTATATCAAATATCTTCAATGATTTGATGGGGTTTCAAGTAATACATATATCAATATCATTGATATGTTACAAGCTATAAATTAGTGGAGTAATGGTGTTTTACTCCCCAAGATTTTGTACTTATATACAGGAGGTCAGTTTGAGGGATTGAAGATACCAGAGTACCAGAACTAATCTTCATGTTCACTGACGCCGACAACAAACTTTATCTTCCATATCTGCTCATGTGAGATAGGGTTTTCCCCTATGTGGAAATATGTAACTCAAATGGGCTTGACGTCACAGTTACATGACAATCACATGATGTCATCCTTTGACTAAATGACGTCATATCGCGAGAAAAAGACAGCCGGACCTCCAAAATTTAGAAATTTCAAATGCGTTTCAAATGTTAATACTCAGATTTTATAATAAATAACCTTTTCTTCAAGTTTATACATCCTGTATAAACCAAAATTAAGTATAGTCTATCCGATGGTCATATTTATTTTTAGAATAACAGAGTTAGATTTTTCAAAAAAGTGACATTAAAATGGAAGAAAAAGAATCCATAATGAGTTTATCCATGTAGGATAGGGAAATCTCACCCTTGGGGTTGAATATCTCTGTCAGAGACTCGGCAAGCCTCGTCTCTGACTGAAATATTCAACCCCTCGGGTGAGATTTCCCTATCCTACATGGATACTCATAATGGATACTTATAATCTTCTGGAGTGGGGTTAAAAACTAAAGTTGAGTTGAGTAATGGTGTTCAATGTCCCAGTCAAGAATATTTCACCTATATTGAGATAAAGCCAGCTATGGCAAAAGTGCAGAAATTTTGCCTGTGCGTTGCACTTATAGCATTATACAGCAGGGTTCTTTATCGTGTCATGCTTACTGTGACACGGGACGTCTTTTAAGTTCCCATCTGAAAGAACTGTGACCTTCATTTCGTAATGCCGAGTGCTTGGCGAAAGAATGTAAACCCTAGAGATGTTTTATGGAGATGTATTAGAAAGATAATGTATAACATACAACACCAAGAACCACAACTCTGTTTTTACAAGTCATCAATTAGGAGTGTGGTTATCTATTTCTGGTCAATACAAATACCAGTCACTTTAAAAAAAGTGACTTAAAAAACATACTGCCATCAATCCAATTTTTTTCCTAAATACAGTCTGATATTTCAAATCAATAAAATTCTTCTACTTGTGATACTAAATTATGATACGACAGAATTTTATCCTGAAGATAAATTTATTTAATACAGGTAAAGTTTTTTTTACTTATATTAAAATTTCACCAGTTACAGAAGCTATAAAAATAAATTCCATTGTTGATGTGCCTATGGATTCATGTTAATAATGTTGGATTGCTTACTGTGAAGTTGCTGTCCCAGGGCTTTATTTGATAATACTGTGTGTATGATTATCTCATTTTTATGTGACCTATTTACAATTTATGGTTCTAACACCAAGGACGTAAGAAATTTATGCATTTAGTAATGAATAGAACCATGCATCAAATTATTGTACCCTAAGTATTTAACTAGTGGAATGATAACACTGCTAACTGAGCTACCATAGCAATAAATCTTAATGAACAACTTGAAGGTAACAGATGATTATTATCATTTAAAATAAATGTATTTTTACATTGATTTAACATTGAGTGACATCAAATCTTGTGTACCTGGTGTGAGAAGCAAGTATTTGTATGTGCAAAAATTTGATGTTTCTTAGTAAAATTCAATAAGTTATCAATTAGAAATGGGTTAAAGTGATTTGATTAACCCATATGTTTACATAAAATTTAATAATATCAAAAATAAATAAGTAAAAACCCTGTCCTTATTATCTAACGAGCATCTAACATATGATATACATGCAGCAATTTATTGTTAATCATAAACAAACTTATATATACATGTACAAAAAAATACAGGCCAAGTCAGAATTGTTTTACAGCTCTGAAATTTAAAAAACAATATTCTAATCTTTTAAACCCATGCTTTTGGCAGCTTCAAAATGGATATAACTAATAAAATATAATCTTATGCCTTTTCAAGCCTTTTCACAAATCTTGATGACATTGTCACATTATCAAACTTACAATTTGATTTGATTGAGAAAATGACCGATATGATTTGAATTACATAACATAGTTATGATGTGTTTAAGTAGATATATAAATTATTTGAATTAATAGAAACAATACCCATTTTTAATGCAAGATACAGACAGTCAAAAATGTATGAAGAATTTTTTCACTGAGCTGTGGTAGTTGCATAGTTAAACTCCTTCTAGTCATAAACTGAAAGGCCTAAGAACTTAAAATCTTGTGTATTGATTGAATTGGATTAATGGTATTTTAAACTAAGTCAAGAATCTTTCACTTATATCATGATGGACAGTTCAGGAATGGTGGAGAGAAAATCACTGACCTTTGGTAAGTGAACTGTCAAGTGTAGCATCAGGGCATGAAGCTCTACCAAGTTTGAGAAGCTGAGTCACCTTGACTATTAAAATATTAAACATTAGCATGTGGGCATAAACCTCTAAACTTTATATGCTGGTTGACCTTTACCAACTTTTAAGGTCTCTGTGACCTGAGATAGTAAAATGTTAAAAATTTTCTTGTCACAAACCCAGAAAGTCTAGGAATTTGAAATTTTATATACATATTTATCATTGATCAGTTAATAAAATCTACCAAGTTTGTAAAGTTGGTTGCCCCAAATGATACATTCAAGGTCACAATGAAATAAAGTAGCAAAACCTTGTGTTATGATCTGAAAGGCCTAGGAAATTCATTTATAAAATCACACCTTAAAGCATTACCATTAGTTTCAAGTTTGCAAAGCCAACTGAGTGTGATCCTCAATGAAGGTAGCAGTGACCTTTCAATAACTTCATAATAAGCATTCTCAGTTATTTAAAATTATGAAATTTTTTGCCCAGTAATAAAAATAGAAGCATTGTAATGAATACATCAAAATTTATTCAGTATATTTTTTCCATCAGAAAATATGCTCTGAATATGTATCTTTACTCATTTCATCCCATAGCATCTCCCTTTTATCAACAACAACAAAAAAAAAAAAAAAAAAAAAAAAAAAAAAAAAAAATTGAGAATGTTACATACCTTAAATAATGTAAGATTAGTTGGTAAATTCACATAGCACATTGTAATAAGTGTTATTTTTGCAATAACCTGTAATTTCAGTGTTGAGCAATATATACGGGAAAATAATATCATTCTTTTTGTATTACCTCCACACACCAGCCATATTCTTCAACCTATGGACTTGGGTTGCTTTGGACCATTTGAGACCATTTACCAGCAGCGTCTCGAAATTTACAATTGAAATGGATTTAATAGTTGTGAAAAACGGTGTGTGTTGAGAAGTTATTAAGGAACCAAACTTCAAAGATAAATTTTATTTATTGGTAAGTCTGTTAGGACTAGCATCGATTTTATTGTTACGTTATCGAAGTTTGGTAACACCTGGATATAGGGCAAATGGGCCTCTAGTTAATTTTTGGAAAACCACTCGCGGATATTTTTAAAAAATGAAAAGTGAAAGTAGGCACTGCGCAGGTGCATGTTTTCTTTCAAATTATCGCACTTGAAGCATCCACCAATACTTTACGGTTATATCAATGAGTATCAGCCAATAACGGCGATTGTTACTCTGCTTTGGTTTGAAAAAGCAAAAAATGGCGCGGAAATGATCGACTTAATATAGAGTCGCAAACTTCCCTAAAAAGCAGAAAAAATGACAGGTAAATCAGTAAATTGACACTTGTTGAAATGTGTTTAACGAATTTTTAGTAGCTAATAAGTTGATCTATATGGAAATATATTAATTTCTATCACTGAAAAATCAGAAAATGTTTATTTAGCACAGCATGTATATATATACTGACGATTAACTTCGAAGTTCGTGGTAGTTTCAAGTTCGTGCAGTTTACACTGGATATCATTTATAGTCCTGAAGTACACCACTGCACACACTCAAAGTCAAACAGTCGCCCTAAGGGTTAAACTTTCCATGCTTAGAAATTTTTAAAATATGTCTGAACTGGTAAGAAAATATTGAAGCTGCATTAAGTTTTCCAAAGAAAAAATTAAAACGGTGCTATTCTAATAAATGATGTTCCAAATGAACAATGTTACATTTGTTTCAACGATAAAAGCTCAAATAAATACAGAAATTACAGTATTTACCCAGTGAGATGCAGCATTTCGGATCTAATATTAGAACATGGTCACGTCATCAAAACCTGGGTCATGTAAACACAATTTTTTAAAATGGTGAAATACGATAAATTAAACACAGAACTTCGTTGAATTTGTCATTTGTGACTTAGTAAGGGATACATAACGCCATTTCAAATACATCTGGATATTAATGAAGGACAATTAATGCAATCTGTCATGTTTCACCTTCAATTCTAGGGTTTTTCCGAACATCAGTGCGCATGCTCCAAGCTCATAATTACCATCCTAAAACACTGACCAACCGGTCAGAGGATTCCGTTTATTTACAGCTAAAAGAAATGAAATTTCAGAAAATGAATGTCACGGATTGTGGTTAGAAGATATCTATTTTTAAAAAAATATATTTTTAGAAAATCAAAAAAAATTCAGAAAAATGAAAAACTTAATGCAGCTTTAAATATAAAAATTTTGAATTTTAAATAGATTTTACTATTCCCAAATTATTCTCGAAGATGTATATTTAATCACATGTAAATCAAAAACGATCTAAACTATGTTAAATTTTAACTTTCCCATATATTATGAGTACTTACGCCTACCTGTCCAAGAAATGTATCTAACTAGTCATGTCCATTTGTCAGTTTATTTCAAATTAATTAACAACAAGTACCACAAAAATGGTTGTTTTAATACTTTAACTAATACTAGACTCTACCTTTTAGAAGCGCATGTTAACTTTACAAAAATGGATTTCTCCTGATTTGGGTAATTAAATGTTTTTCATAGTAAATTTTAATTAAATGAAACCTTGTTTTTTATCTGATTGATAATCAATTGACAAATTATCTTGCAATTTAGTTTTTTAAATGCAACTTGACAAATGGCCTTTTCACAGGTTAAATATAGAACACTTTACAAATTTTTCATTAAAAATTGGCTGGTATTTGGAATTCACAGGGTTCAGTTCATCAAGGTTTTTAAAATAAAGAATAAAGAGTAAAGAATTCGAAGGACATGGCCGGTTTTGACAGTATTTTTGTTTTCTAAGGGTTCTGTTTTATTGTATTGTTATTGGCTACATAAAATTTAATCAGTTGAAGTAATAGTGGAAAACAACCAGTCTCTTGAACGGGCATTATGTAATGTAATTGTGCATGTGCTGTGTGTTATGTGACTCATGGACAACAGGGCTCAAAATAAGGGCGAAGTTGGGCGATAACTTCGCCCTTTTTCAAAAAACTTCGCCCTATATTTCCGAAAAAGCAAAGTTGTAGTTGCCCTTATTTTTGAAACCCATTAACGGGAACTCTGTTGTGTTAATTTATCTAATCTAACGATAAAATCCGAGGTGTTCAGACTGCTGTCAACAAGTGATTTACAGGTGTCATGATGCATGTTAATTATCTTGATTGGTTAAGTAATTAGCGGATTAACACTTCACGAAAGGACTTCTTCCACGTGCCTAAGATAATAGGCAGTTAATCAAAGACGTTTTACAGCCCGAGTATACATCGATTATCTGATACAGTATTCCTTGTGTCACAGATTTTCGGCGATATTTGTATGGGATGGCGCCTGTAATTTTTCATTGAAATTGAAAGCGATAAAAACCACTGTGATATCACAGACAGATAATTTATTTTCGAAATAAAATAATTGTATAAACTTTAACATAAGTATCAACATAATAAAATGAGACATCACCGATGGATTTGTTTACAATGCCGCTATTTGACCAACATACCAATTTGACATATTTCATTGGTCAGGTCAAAGTTGAACAATGTGATGCTTTTGGAGTGTAAGGTGGTTCTTCTTTTTTCTCAGATAAGACAACCAGTTTAAACACCTCAAAAATTACGTTCACCGAGGAATATTATTTTGTGAAAATATAAGTTTATTGTTAATAAAAATAAACTATAAAAATTCTTTTAACAATATTTTTATAATTTACTTTCACATAAAATTTATATCTGTTTCATGTTACGTATGAAAAAAAATTAAACTGATTATAAACTGCTCACCTCTATTATCATTATTTATTAAAAAGAGTTCAAATACTTAAAACATATAAACAAATATTTAAAATATTTATAATAAATAAATAAATAGATAAATAAAATTTTGAAACAAAATCAGGGTGAGATCTTGCTCCTGAGAAGTATGAGCCAAGACTTAGCCAACTTTAACATTAAGGAGCCAGTTGATGACAAACTTAAGCAAATTATTAAAGATAGCACTTTTGCTTCCAATTTCAAGTGTGCCTTGTATAAGGGGTTTTTCCACCAGAAGCAGGATTTTATCAAAGTTTCTGACATCTTTTTCAAACAGTACATTAAATTATCTCATGCATATTTCTGAAGATGACCAGCATGTTGCAATGTCTGTTGTGTAATACAAGATATAAAATGTTTGATCACGACAGGACGACAGAAATTCCAATGTCATGAATTGCTTTGCGCAAAAACATCTCCCTGTTTTGAAAAACTTCTCCCTAACTTTGGCTGAGGGAGAAGTCACTTCTCCCTGTTTTAAAATCTAATTTGAGCCCTGGGTCAAAATATAACTATTTTTAGACTGAGTTATAATGGTTTTCAGGTTATTGTCTGTTTTATATTCTGTGGGGTTCTGATACTTTATCAGAACACCATGTAAGGACATTGCTGGATGCAAGTCATGTAAAAACAACTAATTCAGTTAAACATATCAACCAAACTTCATAAACTGTAAACATCATTATATTTAATAAGTTTTAAATTATAACTGGGAGATCTCCATCCCATTGAGGGAGATCCAGATTATTATATATCCAGATTTAATGATAAAACAAGGCTTTCTAATAAAAATGAACTTAAACCAACTGATGTGTTAAGATTACTTTAAATTTAAACACTAGCTACATAATGAATTTACTTCATTTTAAAGCACTTGGTGAAAAGTGCATACACTTTACTAAATTCAAAGTTACACAATTAACCATTTTAAAAAACATTTTTATTTTCAAATTTTTAACTAAGATTGGGAAGTATAATGCTTTGAATCCTTTTTGACCTTTCATCAATGTATTGGTTTACTTTCTATGAATGATATTCAGTACTTAATATTACACATTGAAAAATAATCCCTGAATTTAGAATACTGTTTAGCAAAATTAAATGTTTGAGTTGCAGAATGTAGGAAATTTAAAAAAAAAAAAATAGTTTTAGCAGAAAGATAACAACAGTTTTGAAATAGTGTGTAAATCAATATGAATATCAAAGCTTTCCATGATAAACCTGTAATCATAATACAGTATTACACATTCAGTTTATCTTACAAAGGTGTGGTACATCATAATATTGACAATAAATGTCATTTCAGTGCAGTTCAATCATTAAGTTTGTTATCTTAAAGACAGATTTAAAATGTACAAGTTACTTAAAAATGAATTAAATGTTGGTTTTTTAATAACAAATTTGTTGTAAAATTTTCTTTAGACGGTTATGGTCTGTGCTTGATACTTTACTTTTAAAAAAAAAAAATTTAAATCACAACAGGCATCTAATTTAATTCAAGAGTTGTATTTAGTTCAGGGTATATGGAAATAATTTTTAAATCTTAATAATTTGGTACATGTAAATGATTCAAAATTGTTTTTTCTTTTTTTTTTTTTCAGAAACAAGCATTTATATTTGGTAATTGACCGAAATGTTTTGTATTTTAATGGTGAATTGTTAACCACCATGCCGCAAGAAGGAAGACTAAATAGCAGTGGCCTGCCACAGTACCACCTGAAAAGAAATGGACCAAATGCTACAGTCCAAGGAGTGGCTAACATTATGGAGTAAGTATATTTGTTTTTAAGTTGCATGCACAAATTGTAAAGAACTTAGCTCTAATGACATAGACAGCTCTGGTAAGCTTTACTGACTGAAGCTTTGGTAAGCTGCATTGTTTTACTGACAGACAACTCTGGTTAGCTACATTGTTTTAATGACACACAACTATGGTAAGCTACATTGTTTTACTGACAGACAACTCTGGTTAGCTACATTGTTTTAATGACAGACAACTCTGGTAAGCTACATTGTTTTACTGACAGACAGCTCTGGTTACTGACAAACAAATCTAGTACGCTACAATGTTTTGCTGACAGACAATCTGGTAAGCTTCTTTGTTTTACTTACAATCAACTCTGGTAAGCTACATTGTTCTTACTGACAGACAACTATGGTAAGCTACATTTAGTGATGACGTGATTATTAACGATGATTGATTGTTGGTCGTTTTCAGGGCAGTGATCCTAATTATTGATCACAAGATAAATAATCAATCATCGCCGACATCGGCGAGTAGTTTCTGGATTGCAGTTAAGTCCATTTCCTTTCCGGTTCTTGCTACTAAAAACAAAAATGACGGACGACGATCGGTTAGTTTATCTGTATCCAGACAGTTTTCACCCCAGTGAGATGTTTTGGGCACTGTCAGTCTGTTAGGTCAAGGAGCTATCTGACCCTTAACTTACAATCACTAAGCAAGAACACTTGGCTTTTACAATAAAATTATTTATATTCAGCTTTATTTGTTACTGAATACTGATGTACATTTACTAAGTAATTCTGATTATTAATCAATTAATTGATCGATTATGCCTCTCCGATTATCAATTATTGTTTTTTGTCCGATTGAACATCACTAGCTACATTGTTTTACTGACAGACAACTCTGGTAAGCTACATTGCACATTGTTCTTTTGACAGTCAGGCAGTTTTGAAAAGCACATGCACATTGATCTACAGACAGACAGCTCTGAGAAGTTACAATGTTTTATTGACAGTCTAGTAAGCTACATTGTTCCAATGACAACAAGACAGTTTTGTAGCTATAGTTTTGATAGACAGACAGCAAACAAATGTTACATTGTTCTGACAGACTGCTCTGAAAAATGTACTTTGTTCTGTTGATAGACAACTCTGATAACTTATAATGCCAGGCCTTAGATAGAATTTTCAATGCCACTCGGCACAGTGCCTAGTTAAAGAAGAAAACCACTCGTCACTTTGAAATTTAACTCGGCACAGTCACTACATGAAAAAGAGAATTTCTTCTCTTAAGTACGGCCAGAGCTTGTACCAATAAATAATGTTTTCTGACTTTTTCTTAGGTTTTCACGAACTTCGGATTTTCCACTTTAAGTAACCAGTAACTTTCGTTTTGAAGTCGCAGGTTTAGAAATGCTTCCACCTGCAACTGGTTTGTCATCAGGATCAGCGGTAGTCTAATTAGTGTCTTCGAAAACTCTTTATCAGCTGTTTCATCCTTGTTTGTCTTTAGAAAGTTATACAAAACAGTTTGTTTACTTTTATTTGACATACTTAAAGGACCAACAAGTATATAAACACTCGGAACATCGGTTGGATTTTACCTTACACTAAGTAAATTCCGAATGCGAAACAATAGGTTTGCGCATGTGATGCAAACGTTTAAATGATTTTGTTGTAATCAACAATGCTTGTAACAGAACGGCCGATGTCATTACAATTGACCTCCTTTTACAAGATTTTTCCGACAAACACTATAGGCCTAGTATCTATTGTTTATTAATTGCAAGAAGCCCCTGGATGTATATGTCTGATAAATTTAACTCGGCACCGTGACGAGTGGTAGTAACAATATCACTCGTCCAAGTACACATTTCACTCGTCAGGACGAGTGGACGAGTGAAGAATCGAAGCCCTGAATGCACTTTGTTCTTTTGACTGACAGTTATGAAAAGTACATTATCCTACTGACAGTTAGCTCTGGAAAGCTACATTGTTTGACTGACAGATTGTTTTCTAGTCTACTGACAGATTGCTCTGGAAAGCTAAGCTTTTCTACTGATAGCACAGAAAAAAGCTACATTGTTCTGCTGATAAATTGTTCTGAAAAAACTACATTGTTCTACTTACTGATTGCTCTGGAAAGCCACATTGTTCTATTGACAGAAAGTTGTGGTAAGCTACATTGTTTTCATGGCAACTAAACAGCTTTAAAAAGCTACTTTAATCTACTATCTGGCAGCTCTGGTAAGCTACATTGTTGACAGCTCTAGTAAGATACATGGTTGGCATTTCTTGTAGGATACTTTGTTAACAGCTCTTGTAAACTACGTAAAACTTTTTTAAACTCAACTCAAATAATTAAGCTGCATTGTTCTGCAAATAGATGAGACAGCTCTGGTAAGCTACATTGTTCGAAGGTCACGGTTGTTATTCACTTTTTGAAAAGATAATGACTTGAGGTTTTCCAGATAAAATTTGTTGACAGAAAATATTATGAAACAAATTACAATTCTATGCAATGTATGACAATTTATGAAATGCCCCTTTTCGATGTATGAAAACTTGTGTTAATTATAATCTCAGAGCTTGCTTTAAGTAATATTTTTAATACATTTTCAGCTTCCATAAAATAACAACTCTAATTGGCAGAAATAGAAGTCAGGTAGATTATGTGTTAGATTCCAGTACTTACATGAGGTCAGCTTACATTTCCCGTAATCATGCACGAGTAGTCCGACAGGTTAGGAATTCGGATGCTCACAGACTTTTTGATGACAGTTTAAATGGGATATTTGTTAACAACTTAAAAATCGCAGGTATGATTGCTACACCATTTTTACTTGAAAACTATCATTTTTCAATCGCCCAATCTTGTTTCAATATCAGGATTGTTTAACCCATTTCTTTAGGAATAGAGTACATGTGATGATGCTTATCGAGATATACTAAAGAGTGTCAGCTAAAAATTTCTCTTGTACTCTGTACTCTCATTTTTGACAAGGGAAGACTCAATAAATGCATTTGCAAATAAGAAATGTTTCTAACTTTTAGCTGTTACATTATATCAGGTTTTGGACTTCACTTCATATTAACTCAATACTTGTAAAATTTCTTGAGTTTTATTTTAAGAGGAAACTGTTCAGAAAATAATCATAACTTGACCTAGTTGATAGAACTATTTGTAAGACAAACCAATCATGGAATTTAAAACTTGAGAATAAAGGTTTCAGGTATATACACTATACATTAATTAAAAAATAAAAATATTTAAATAATATAAAAAGTCATTATGTAATTGAATATAAAAAAATCATTTTCCATCCTCCATTAAACAGTACTGAATTCAAGATGCAAATGATATTCTATTCTTTTATGATATATATAGCAATAGCCTAAACTGCTTTTTTAAAATATGAATATTTTAGGAAGTGTAGTGCTTAGTGAGGGTGATTTGGTAACATTTGGACATCCAAATGGATCACAGGTAGCAGCTGGTGTGCGATGTAGACAACCTAACTCAGAGTATCAGTTCTTGGTAAATATAACAGCATTCTCTCTCTCTCTCTCTCTCTCTCTCTCTCTCTCTCTCTCTCTCTCTCTCTCTCTCTCCGTCTTTCTCTTTTCTCTCTCTCCGTCTCTCTCTCTCTCTCTCTCTCTCTCTCTCTCTCTCTCTCTCTCTCTCTCTCTCTCTCTCTCTCTCTCTCTGACACACACACACACAAACACACACACACACACACACACACAATATAATATTGGGATACAATTACTTCACCTGAAATGAAGGTCATGATTTAAAAATGTGATATGTTCAATATAAAGGAAACTATAAATATGGGGTTGTGTTGGCTCTGGCCTCATAGGTTTCAAAGTTGAGTACAATAATGTTATTTTATGCCAGAGTCAAGTTTCTTTTACTTACATAGGGCATCAGTTCTGAGATAGTGAATAAAACAAGAATGCCAAGAGAAAACCACCAAATTTTGGCATATCAACAAACTTTCATAAGATTGCCCAAGTAGGATTCTAACCTAGACAGTAAGAAGCACTGTGACCCTTAAGATTTATATCACTTTGTCAATGAGACAACTTGTGAATATAAGGACCATAGTTTTATCCCCTCGCCTCGGCAGAGCGGGGGATATAGTGAAAGGAACGTTCGTCCATACGTCTGTCTGTCAGACCAAACATAGTGAATAGTTTGTGTAATCTGTAACTCTTATGAACATTTTCCAAATTGAATAAAATTTTACCCAGTTGTTTGGCACATGTCAATAATGTGCACCTCTTATTTTGGTGACATTCGAGAAAGTTTTTCTTGAAATTAATGCTTGTGGAACTTTGCCATTTTTCAAAAGAAAATATATGTACGGTGCATAGTTTGTGTAATCTGTAACTCTTTTGAACATTTTTCAAATTGAATAAAATTTTACCCAGTTGTTTGACACATATCAGTGATGTGCACCTCCTATTCTGGTGACATTTGAGAAAGTTTTTCTTGAAATTAATGCTTGTGGAACTTTGCTATTTTTCAAAAGAAAATATGTGAACTATGCATATTTTGTATAATCTGTAACTCTTTTGAACATTTTGCAAATTGAATAAAATTTTACCCAGTTGTTTGGCACATGTCTGTAATGTGCACCTCCTATTTTGGTGACATTTGAGGATTTTTTCTACAAATTAATGCTTGTGGAACTTCGCCATTTTTTAAAAGAAAATATGTGAACAGTGCATAGTTTGTGTAATCTGTAATCTTATGAACATTTCACAAATTGAATAAAATTTTACCCAGTTGTTTGGCACATATCAGTGATGTGCACCTCCTATTTTGGTCACATTTGAAGAATTTTTTCTTGAAATTAAAGCTTGTGGGAACTTTGTCATTTTTCAAAAGAAAATATGTGAACAGTGCATAGTTTGTGTAATCTATAACTCTTATGAACATTTCCCAAATTGAATTAAATGGTACCTAGTTGTTTGGCACATATTAATGATGTGCATCTTTTATTTTTGTGATATTTGCAGTAATTTTTTTTAAAATTGTGTTCATGGAACTTTGTCCATGAAACTTTTTTTTTTTTTTTCATTTGTGGAACCGCTGCATTACAAGCAATTAGTGTTTTTGTTTTATCCAGGTAACTCTTTCTTTAATAATATTATTCTTTAATCATGCTGTAGTGTTGTATACATCTTGCTTTACTAGAAGTAAATACACACGTTCATGGTTTATAACTTCAATATGTCACGAATTTTTCCTGAAAATTTGAACACTTCATCTCATCATGCAGAAAGTGTAGACTCAACAACTCCAAAATGTTCTACGCTCAAAATCAGTTAAAGCAAGCCAAAAACTAGATTTGATGCCACATAGTTTCTGTTATAAAACTGGGACTTTAAGTAATCTAAATATATGTCGTCATATGATTACATGGTGAACAAGTTTTTACCTCATAGAAAATTTCATAAAGTGTTGAATTTAGTTGAGGAATTCCAGAATCAAGCTGAAAACCACATGCTCTTGAAGGTTGATAGAAAGTCTGTTGTAAATTGTAAGTTTAAAAATTTCATTAACCATTGGTTATATTGAGTGTCCCCCTCCCCATAAAACGATATTCATCTTTCCCCTGGAAAAATCAAGAGTTAATTATATAGTGCATAACTTCAATATACATTGCACTATTCCTGAAAGTGTGATAATTGTACATCTGCCTTTGTAGAAAGAGTATATATATATATATATATATATATATAGTCGAACCTGCCTTAAAGCACACCGGTACATAAGTGCCTATTTATAACATAGTTATATAGTGATTGGGATGAGAAATAATGGCCTTATTACTATTAAGGTCATTATTTCTCATCCCAATCACTATATATCTATATTATTTGAACCTCTATATTCCTATTGGCCAATTGTACATATAGGTCACTTTTACTGCTTCCCTTGGGAGGCCTTTACAGACAGGTTTGTCTGTATATATAGGCGAGGGGATACCATGAGGATTTTCGTCCACTTTCAAAATCTTGTTAAAATAGGGTCAACTTTATTACAATTCTTGAATGGATTTCTGTGTTGATTTTAATAAATTGTTTATCTCTATAAAGAAATTACTAATAACTGTAAATTAATAACATATAGATAAATTTAATGAGAAAAGGGTAGAAATAAATTTAGTTTACAACTAGTAATTAAAACTATTGTCATCAAAATTTTATTGATGAAATACATGTATACACACACCCATGATTTTTAGAGTAGGAAGTTCTACATACATGTATATATGTAAAAATTTATATGTATGTGTTTATTTCAGTTTGAAAGATGTGATTGTAGAGTGTCCGATAATTCAGCGGTAAGTTCAACATCTAAAATGAAAAAAGGTTCTGTATATAGTGACACAAACAGAAGGAAAATTCTTGTTTTAATAGTGAATTTGACAACTATCAAAGTGCTTTTTTTACTGGACAAAGTATTGATTGGGTTAGCATTGTACAAATATTTTTACGAAGGCCTTTTTTATACGCCCGTCAAAGACAGGGCGTATTATGGGATCACCCTTGGCGGGCGGGCGGGCGTCTGGGCGGGCGTACTGGCAGCGGGTTTGTCTGGCCCATAACTCTGACATCTATGGTCAGAATGACTTGAAACTTGGTATGCTTACTTACCACGATGATACGAAGTGCAGTGCTCAGGAACCGTAACTCTAGCTTCCTTAATTTTTGAGTTATTCCCCTTTGAATGCTGTTAGCATGTTTGTCAGGATCATCACTTTGACATCAATGGTCAGAATGACTTGAAACTTGGTATGCTAACTTACCACGATGATGCCAAGTGCAGTGCACAGGAACCGTAAATCTAGCTTCCTTAATTTTTGAGTTATTCCCCTTTGTGTGCTGCCAGAGTACGCGGCGGGTTTGTCTGGCCCATAACTCTGACATCTATGGTCAGAATGACTTGAAACTTGGTATGCTTACTTACCACGATGATGCGAAGTGCAGTGCTCAGGAACCGTAACTCTAGCTTCCTTAATTTTTGAGTTATTCCCCTTTGTGTGCTGCCAGAGTACGCGGCGGGTTTGTCTGGCCCATAACTCTGACATCTATGGTCAGAATGACTTGAAACTTGGTATGCTTACTTACCACGATGATCCGAAGTGCAGTGCTCAGGAACCGTAACTCTAGCTTCCTTAATTTATTCTACCAGGGAGCAGATACACATAGAGTTGTAGGCTGAAGAACTTGCTGTCTTTGAAACAACCCAGTATACTAGAGATTACCTCAATTTTGTGATGAAGGTTACAAGAACATGATGGTAAAATTATATAAATGGTGTGGCTGGTGGTAAGTCTATTTTGTTACTGAAAATAATACCAAAATCTCAATAATTACTATTGTTTTTTATTGTACTTGTTGACTTGTGCACTGCATTTTGTATCATTGTGATGAATAATTGAATTGACTTATTGATTATGAACAGCTCATATGAACTGTATAAGCCCCTTTACAGTTCATAATAAACAAAATATCCACATAAATGACTTGCAGATTTGACGGGCGTATCATGCTCTGCCATGTGGAACTCTTGTTTTAACTATCTGAATGGGACATACTAAACTGTAATTGTAACATACAAACTACATGTAGATAATGTATCCTGTAAAGAACTGGCAAATGTTTGATATAAATACTTGGTACATCATCCTGTAATTTGTTTCTAAATGAGTTGAGCTGAGTAATGGTGTTTAATGTCCCAGTCAAGAATATTTCAATTATATTGAGACATTGCCAGCTATAGGCAAAAGTGCAGAAATTGTGCCTGTGCATTGTGCTGATTGCATTATACAGCAGGTTTCTTTATCATGCCATGCCTGCCATGACATGGGACCTCATTTATTTTAAGTTCCCATCTGAAAGAATCGTGACTTTCATTTTGTAATGCAGAGTGCTAGTGATGAAACGATTATCAGAAAAAATCCATTAGTGGCGTGTTGAAGCCTCACGATTGCGATTATCGATTATGTTTCCTCATAATCGATCATCATTTAAATTTTCGGAATCCGTGTTATGCTGTTTCCAATCGTGTTTTACAAAGCATATTCCAGTTTTCACAAGCCACATGGCTGACACCATGATGAGCTGTAGTTTACCATGATTTTATGTTATGAAATAAAGATTACTTAGAACAATGGTTGCATATACAGTAAGCAAGAGAAAATAAAGATGTGCTAGTTCAGTGCTAATACATAGTGCTAGAGTTTGTGTATATGTAGAGTGTATATCTACATCTTAATAATAAAGAGAACACAAAAAATTCCACTCATATAATAGCTTTTTCTATCATACATGTACAGTGGAGTTCATCTATAACGAAGACAAATGTTATGAATTTAGGCCTATAACGAACTAGAAAAAATTCCTCGACCAATTTACTATATAATTTATGTTTAATTGAATTGCTTATTACGAATTGGTCCAACTGTCAAAAACAGATTAAAAATAAGCCACTTCAAAACATGTAACCGACCAGACCGTAAGCGTGGATGTCATGATAGGATAATAGGAGTTAAATCACCTATACGCCGAATGTAACATCTTTGATGCTATACCTTCACATGTTTATTCAAAACTCACTGATCGTAACGAGAGGCACGCCGAGGGTTTAGTGAAGCTTGTGAAAAGTTATTTTAATGAATGAAATTGTGTGTGACAGTTTAATTATTCCGTAAATAAATAGGGAAAGTGCCTGTGAATCACTTGTTAAATTGAGACCTTATGTGGATACCCAGGAGAATGTGAGTGAAAAAATATATGACAGTTTGTCGGATCTAGAAACATTTTTATGCAGCCAAAAATTTGTGAAACGTCAAAAATTACTGACTTTTTTTAGCATGTGGTATTGATAATTGTTCAGAATGTGGCATTTAAACGGATTTTAATTATTTTCCGATAAGTAACATGGATAAAAACATTGTGACATTTAAAGACATATAATTTTTTCAATAAATTTTTGCAACAGATTAAATTTAAATGTTTTCAACAATTTGGATTAATTTAATGTTATAATTATAAAAAAAACCCATCAGATTGTGAGAAAAAAATATTGATTGATTGATTGGCGAAGAGAGATAACTCATCTCTGCTTTCTCCAAAACTATACTGGGGCTGAAAAATTGTTTAAAATGAAATATGCCTATAACGAAGTCCATTAAGCCACCTCGTGGACTTCGTTATAGCCGAACTCTACTGTATGTCTTATTTGAAATCATTAAAATGTTAAAATAATGACCAGTTATTGTTTTTGCCAAATTTTGGATATTGGTTTTTACCTGTTTATATACAGGTCATATTGAATGAGAACCATGCTGAAACAGCATATGAAAAAGAACTTGTGTATTGTAAGTTTTTTATTTGTTGTTAGTTGTTATTATACTTAATACTTATTTTTGATTTTAGCTCCATCCCTCAGATCAAGGATTTGCTGTTCCTTCTAGACCATCTCCTACAGGCAAATGGATTAAAAAGCGTGATAGAAATACCACACAGTCATTTACAACTGAAGATGTACGGAAACTGGTAAGGCACAATTGATACTAAGGACTATATTTGTTGCTTTGTTATTGACATGACCACTTTATAAATTGTGCTGTGGCATTATTATACCCTTATTATACCCTTAAATGGTTCATTATTGCTGGTTATCTATAGAAAACTAGTGTCTTTCATTTTTATCATCAAATTTAGTCAGAATGATCCTCTTGACAAAAGCTAGCTCAAGTTCGTATATGGGCCATGTTGGGTCAATAAGTAGGACACTTGGTCAAATAATGAAAAAAAAAACCTCGTTAACACTCCTGAGGCCCCAATTTAAATGCAATCTTCATCAAACATGGTCAGATTGATCCTCTAGACCAAAGCTAGCTCAAGTTCATATATGGGCCATGTTTGGTCAATAAGTAGGTCACTAGGTCAAATTCCAGAAAATCCTTGTTAACACTCCTGAGGCACCAATTTTAGTCCAATCTTTATTTAACTAAGTCAGAATGATCCTCTTGACAAAAGCTAGCTCAAGTTCGTATATGGCCCATGTTGAGTCACTATGTCAAGTTATAAAAAAACCTTGTTAACACATCTGATGGCTCAATTTTAGTCCAATCTTCATCAAACCTAGGCAGAATGATCCTCTTTACAAAAGGTAGCTGAATTTTATTTTCTGGTTATGTTGTTTCAATAAGTAGGTCACCTGTTAACACATCTGAGGGCTCAATTTTAGACCAACTTCATCAAACTTGCCAAGATTGATCCTCCTGACAAAAGCTAGCTCAAGTTTATATATGGGTCATGTCGGGTCAATAAGTAGGTCACTAGTTTGAAATATAGGAAAAATCTCTTAAAAATAGAAGCTCCAGTTTGCGAAAAATCAAGCTCAGTGTACATCATTTTCAGGTGAGCGTCCAGGGCCTTCATGGCCCTCTTGTTTTAAAGAAATATTTTTCTTGCACCCCAGATAGAAATTTCTATATAAAGAGTGGTGCAAGATATTTTAATCTTGCACCCCCCTGTACAAGATAGCTTACATGCTCTTTTTCCCGCAAAGATTTATTAATGAAGTCAGAGGTGTTTCTTTACTTTGAGAACCACTTTAAACCCAAGAATCTGGCATACCTTTGCACAAACAAATATGTGGAACAGGTAATACTACAGTTTAAATGTAAGATGTAATTTTTAAAACTTTTTTTTTAAAATCGATAACAAGTTTATTTCGTATTACATTAATTTTTATATGACATAATTTTTATATGACGTAGTGTTAATATGAATTATGGCGTCACGCTTGTTCCTGTCTTTTGTATTCACGCGCCACTTCCATCATATGTTGAATTTTTATTTTTAATAGAACTTGTATATATTTTGTGGTGCAAGAAATAGAATCAATCACTACTTATGGTGTCAGATAGGGAAATCTCAACCCTCATTCTAATATATCTGGTCCAGAACTTGGCAAGCCTCATTCTGGACCAGATATATTAGAACTCTGGTTGAGATTTTCCTATCTGGCACCACAATTAGTGATATTTTTTATACCCCCGTCAAAGACGGGGCGTATTATGGGATCACCCTTGGCGGGCGGGCAGGCGGGCGTCCGGGCGGGCGTCCTGGCGGCGGGTTTGTCCGGCCCATAACTCTGACATCTATGGTCAGAATGACTTGAAACTTGGTATGCTTACTTACCACGATGATGCGAAGTGCAGTGCTCAGGAACCGTAACTCTAGCTTCCTTAATTTTTGAGTTATTCCCCTTTGAATGCTGTTAGCATGTTTGTCCGCATAACTTTGACATCTATGGTCAGAATGACTTGAAACTTGGTATGCTTACTTACCACGATGATGCCAAGTGCAGTGCACAGGAACCGTAACTCTAGCTTCCTTAATTTTTGAGTTATTCCCCTTTGTGTGCTGCCAGAGTACGCGGCGGGTTTGTCTGGCCCATAACTCTGACATCTATGGTCAGAATGACTTGAAACTTGGTATGCTTACTTACCACGATGATCCGAAGTGCAGTGTTCAGGAACCGTAACTCTAGCTTCCTTAATTTATTCTACCAGGGAGCAGATACACATAGAGTTGTAGGCTGAAGAACTTGCTGTCTTTGAAACAACCCAGTATACTAGAGATTACCTCAATTTTGTGATGAAGGTTACAAGAACATGATGGTAAAATTATATAAATGGTGTGGCTGGTGGTAAGTCTATTTTGTTACTGAAAATAATACCAAAATCTCAATAATTACTATTGTTTTTTATTGTACTTGTTGACTTGTGCACTGCATTTTGTATCATTGTGATGAATTATTGAATTGACTTATTGATTATGAACAGCTCATATGAACTGTATAAGTCCCTTTACAGTTCATAATAAACAAAATATCCACATAAATGACTTGCAGATTTGACGGGCGTATCATGCTCTGCCATGTGGAACTCTTGTTTTAACTATCTGAATGGGACACTTAAAGACATACTAAACTGTAATTGTAACATACAAACTACATGTAGATAATGTATCCTGTAAAGAACTGGCAAATGTTTGATATAAATACTTGGTACATCATCCTGTAATTTGTTTCTAAATGAGTTGAGCTGAGTAATGGTGTTTAATGTCCCAGTCAAGAATATTTCAATTATATTGAGACATCGCCAGCTTTAGGCAAAAGTGCAGAAATTGTGCCTGTGCATTGCGCTGATTGCATTATACAGCAGGGTTCTTTATCATGCCATGCCTGCCATGACATGGGACCCCTTTGACTAAATACATTGTCAAAAATTAAGGCTAAAAGTTTATTTTAAGGCTAAGTTTGATATTAACAGTACTTTGTAAATAGGGATGAGCAGAGTACAAGGTGCTCAATGTACCATGACATTTGTGTAGAAAGCATAGAAATATTTACAAGTATGTCACAAATAAATGGAAAAAAATTTCTGTGAAACACTCTTAGCTTATTCATTTGCCGATGGAAATGATAGCTTTGCATATCATACCTGTATGTTTCTAGGTGGTATACCTGTGAACCCAAGTAAATACTTTAATAATTTTGTGTATTTGTAGAGAGATGGCTATCAAACAGCAATTAAAAAAGAAAATACAAATGATAAAGCAGATGCTTCAAAACAGACAAATACACCAACAAGAAAGGATGAAAGTCTAGATAATGAACTTGATTACCAAAATATTGATGTATTGTATAAATTACCAGAGAAAGAGAAGGAAAAATACAGTAACAAAAGTAAAAAATCGGAGACCGTAACAAATTCTTCAGCATCAAGTAGTGATGCAAAATATTCCACCCAAAAAAATGATAAGAAAAGCTCACCTAGAAAAGATGCAGCTATGCAGACATCTGAGGTTGAATTAGATTCTGAGTCGGAAAAATGTTTTAAAACATATTTTGCTAAAAAGTCACCCATGAAAGATGCATCAATTCAAACAAGTCCAAGTTGTGTTGGTAACAGAAACTCCAATAATTCATCAACAGAACTAAACACTGCTGGAATGGTAGGAAATGACCAGTTATCAGCTTCTTCAATTGCCATAGAAACATCATTGTCAGAAAATTCAACAGAAGAGAGTTGTAAAATGGAAGTGAAAAAGATTAAAATGACAAATTCAAAAGAACAGGAAGTTATAGATACAGCTGCTAGGAGTTCTGATACTGAAGATGAAAAATTGTTAGAAGAGTCTGTGGAAAGAAACCAGCCTAATTCATCTGTTACTATGAAAACATCAAAAAATGTGTCAAGCATATCAGAAGCAAAAATGAATATTAACAATGAAATTGAAATAAATGAAATATTAAATGTTGATTCAGACAAACAGGAAACTACAAAAACAAATGAAAGGAACTCTGGGATTGAAAATGAAGAATCCATTGTTGATGTGGATAATGGTCAAGAGATTAGTCCATCTGCTGTAAGTATGGAAACATCAATGGACCCAATATGTAACTCATCAGATAATCAGTGTGACACATCACTCACAGAAAACAACATTGAATTTGATGATGAGAAAATAGACACTTCATTACAAATAGATCATTCTATAGATTGTGTTACTGATGAGAAAGAACCAGTAAATACAAGCAATATAAGATTTTCTAATTCAATTGATTATCCACCAGAGTACTATTATGATGATAGTGATGAAGAAATTTTGGATCAGGAAGAGAATACAGAAATAAACAATACAAAGAGAAATAAGAATAATGGAATTGGTCAAGAAAATTCAGTCATAAACAAAGTTCGTCATTTAGAAGTTAATGAGTCTGATGAGGAAAGTGTAAAATCAAACCCCACCAAAGGAAATAAAATGGAGAATGTTGAAGAAATCTCTGGTGATGTAGAAGAGATTTCAAATGAAGAAATGAATTATCCTTTTGTGACTGAAATAAGTGAACAGAATATTGCTGCTGAAGCATCTGGGGCAAGTTCACTGAGTAGTATTCCTATATCGCCTGAAACAAGTGATGAACAAGTAGATTTGATAGAAGTTATTGAAACCAGTGGTCAGATTGAAGTCACTAAATTTGATGATTGCAAAAATATGCTGGAAGTTCTTGAAGCTGGCGAACAGATGGGTGTGACTGGACTTGCTGAAACAAGTGATCAAAATAATGTGCCCGATACAAATGTAGAGATGCCTGCAGGTAAGCCTAAAGTGACTGAAACAAGTGAACAGATCAGTATGCTTGGAGTGACTGAAACAAGTGAACAGATCAGTATGCCCGGAATGACTGAAACAAGTGAACAGATCAGTATGCCCAGAGTGCCTGAAACAAGTGAACAGATCAGTATGCCCAGAGTGCCTGAAACAAGTGAACAGATCAATATGCCTGGAGTGACAGAAACAAGTGAACATATCAGTATGACAGGAAACACTGAAACAAGTGAACAAATCAGTAAGTCTGGAGTGACTGAAACAAGTGAACAAATCAATATGCCTGGAGTGACTGAAACAAGTGAACAAATCAGTATGCCTGGAATGACTGAAACAAGTGAACAGATCAGTATGCCTGGAGTGACTGAAACAAGTGAACATATCAGTATGCCTGGAGTGACTGAAACAAGTGAACATATCAGTATGCCTGGAGTGACTGAAACAAGTGAACAAATCAGTATGCCTCGAGTGACTGAAACAAGTGAACAAATCAGTATGCTGAGGATCACCAAGACAAGTAAATTGACAGAAATCATTGTTTGTGAAATGAATGAGGTTCATGCCAACAAACAAAGAGATATGCTTGAATTGATGAGAGGTACTGAATGTGCCATTGTTAATAAAGTGTCAGAAACAAGAGAAACAGAAAATATACCAAAATTGATTAAGAACGATGTTGAAGGTATTGCTGTATTTAAAACTTTAAAAAAGACTGATATGTCTAAAGTGACTGAAGATAATAAACAGACTGCTATGCCCGAAGTCACCGAAACAAATGATGCACCTAATCCTGAACACAGAGAAATGATGACTGAAACTGGTGTTCAGGTTGATATGCCCTCAGTCATTGATACAAATGGACAAGCTGGTTTGTCTGAAGTGTTTAAAACTGAAAAGTTAGCTAAAGAAAATGTCAATGATAAAGTTTCAAATATGACTTATGTGACCGAAACAGATATTTGTGCTGTGTCTGAAAACAGTAAAGAGACCGATATGTCATTACATGCAGAAGTTAATGACCCAACTTGCAGAAGTAGTGAAGACTGTGAATCTAATCAGATTTCAACTGAAGTAAAAGCTTCTCCAACACATAATGAAAAGCCGTTGGGTAAAGTTGAGCATTCTGTCTTGCAAAATGAAAATTCACTATCTCCAGTATCCAAAAATATAGCAGTTTTACAAGAATTCAATAACCATTTAACTCCACTTGTAAAATCTTCTGAAAAATTGCCACCTACTTCATCAAGTTGTCAAGATTTATCTCCCCTTTCTAAAAGAAAACTGGACCAAGCTATTATATCAGAAATGGTATCATGTTTAGAAGAATCGATTTCTTCTGCAGGGGATATTTCTGAAGAAGAAGATGATAAAGATGATATGAGTGAATACATGTACTTGAAAGATGAAGATGAAGAAGAAGTCTTTAATGATACAATCAAGAATTTAGATATTAATGCTAAGAGTAAGTGTTTGTCTTCTCTAGAAATCACTGAAGAAAACATCCATCAAGATATGGTTGGAATTTCAAGTGGGATTGTTTCTAATAGTTTAAAATCTGACACTGTCAATAGTTCATTTCAAGGCAAGGGTAATAAAATAAACAATAAAACAGTTGATGATGTTACAGCTAACCTACAAGAAGGTACTGTCATCTGTTACGAAGGCAAAGGTAACGAAATGGTTTGTGACAAATTGGATAGCGAAATGGATGACCATGAGATAGAAGCTGCTAGTAGTTTTTATAAAATCAATGATGTTGTAAAAGATAAAGCTGAATCAGAAACAGTAAGCAAGGATGAGGCCAGAAATGTTGATGCTGAAAGTGATAAGACTGTAGCTAAATCAGAAAGCAAGGATGAGGCCAGAAATGTTGATGATGCTGAAAGTGATAAGACTGTAGCTCAATCAGAAAGCAAGGATAAGGCCAGAAATGTTGATGATGCTGAAAGTGATAAGACTGTAGCTCAATCAGAAAGCAAGGAGTGGGCCACAAATGTAAATGAAGCTGAAAGTGATAAAAATGTAGCTCAATCATTAAAGGGAGATGAAGCTGTACATATTGTAGCTGAAAGTTATACAACTGTAGCTAATTCAGTAAACAAAGGTGAGACTACAGACATTGATGATGCTGAAATTGACAAGACGGTTTGTCATGAACGATTAAACTTTGATGTCACTAATATAGAAGAAGCAGACATGACATCTGGAAGTGGAGCTGAGGAAATTGGATCAGGGGAGATAACAGATACTGGTCTTTATGACAGGACAGATGATAGTGTTACTGACTTTTCTCAGTCAGATACTATAAATAACATGGATGATGTTGAAGTTGATAGGACAGTTGGGGATGAAGCTGAGGAGCTTGAATCTGACACCAGTGCTAATGATATCAGCGATGATAATGAAGATGACAAGACACTGCCAGTGACAACAGAAAATCCCGATTCAGCAGCTGATATTAGCATTGAACCTACTGGATCTTCTTCTGATATTGGTAATAAGAAACCAACTTTTGAAGCAGAAATTACTGATTTGGAAGATTTTCCACATAATAATGGTAAAGAATTGAGTGACATGTTTGATAACTGTAATTCAGGAAGTAAAAACTCTGGTATTGACATCAGCAATAATGAGATAAGCTATGATCAGAGAGTTGATAAGATAGTTCATGATTCCCAATCAAAGGACAGCAGTGTAATTAATGAAATCAGTAGGAGTAATTCAGAAGTTGAAAAAACTGTTGCCGTAGAAATAGGAAGGAATAAAGTACAAGCAGATGAAATGATGCATGAAATAAAAGTTTGTAATTCTGATCAGGTGAAATTTGATAGCACATCAGAGAATAAATGTATAAAAGTAGACTGTATTAAGGAAACAGCAGATTTTGGAACTTCAGATTTAGCTTATAAAGTTGAGGTTGAAGCCGTCTTGTCTTCACAACTAGACTTAGAAGATGAGAGTGATTTGGAAGTACTCTCTCAAGTATTTCCTGTTGTCACTGGGAAAGCTGTGTTTGTGTCTGGGTTACGTGAATGTTTGGATAATGATGTTAATGAACATAACATCCCAATTCTCGAAGATGAATGTTCAATTAATGTTCTGCAATCAAATGTTTCAGTGGAAAATAATGAGGTATTTATTGATAATAAAGCAGAAGATGAATTGAAAGATAGTGAAAGGCATGAAGACAACCCTCAAAATTTATGTGCAATGGATGAAAAAGAGTATGAGAAAGACAACAGCCAAGAAGTTTGTGTGAAAATGGATGACAAAGATATGCAGTCTGCTGTAAACAGCATGAGAGAAATAGATAGTCAAGATATAAACTTTCTAGAAAAAGTACCAAAAAATTCTGATGAAAATAACAGCACTAATACAGAGGGAAATCCAAATATGCATCACACTATGGTATGTGAACATGTGCATCAGAATGCTAGTAGAAAGAAACTTCCTCTAGAAATAGATGATGAATGTTCGAGTATTACTGTCGATTCTGTTAAAAATAAAGCAGTGGAAGTGATGTGTAACATTAAGGACACATGGGTTCCTCAGTCTGAAGAATGTGTAGAAAAAGCTGAGAACATTAATATAAGTGATAGTGTTAGTTTAAATGAAAGTCCAAGTAAAATCATTGTAAATGCTTACCCACCATGCATAGAGGAAAATGTTAATCAGGTTACTTGTAAAGATACAGAATGTTTCCAAAATTGTGATGATAAAGTTAGCAGAAAGAGAAGATACTCTGAAGTTGATGTCAGCATCAAAAATGAGGACATTCAAAAGAGACCTTGTGTGGAAAATGAAAGAATGAAAAGTTTTCTAGATGATACAAAAACTGTGTTGTCAAACTTTTTCCGGATCAGGAATACTGTGATCAAAGCTAAACAGTTAGATAAAAAATTATTGAAAAAACAGCTTGTGGGTAAAATTGTCAAAAATTTCTTCAAAATTAAGTTAAAATCACAAAAAAAGTTGGAGATTGACAATACTCTGTACAATTTGACTGGTTTTTCTAATTTTGTAAATGATTCTGATAATTCAGACTTTTTTGTACGTTGTGAGCAGACATCACAGCAGACAGAACATAGTTTAAACTTTAGTCAAGGAGAACCAAATGACAGTCAGAGGTCTAGTGCTGGGGCTTGTGAAAATGATTTTCTACCAAATATTAGAAGTTCTCATGATCATGAAAATGGAGCATTGTGCAGAAAGGATGAAATTCAAAGTGAGGTCAAAGATAATCTTCAAAATAAATCAACATGTTTAAGAAATGTCTCGGTGGAAAATGAAAACATCTGTATGTCAATGGATATTAATGACAGTATATCAGGGGAAGAAACAGAAAAAATGCCCATACAGGCAAAGATTGAAGATCTATCCAAAGAAAAAACCAACTGTGTAAAACAAAATAAAAGTCAAAATACAGCTAGTTGTTTTCTTCAAGTAAAAGAAGAAAATCTTAATACTTTTGAAGCAAGTGAACCAATTACACAAAAGAATGACAATTTGGGACAAGCTGTTTTTCAAAACAAAAGTTTAAACCTTTTACATATTTCCTCACAGGCAGTAGCAGGAAGTGATAACTTTGATTCCTCTAAAGATATTCAACATAGAGAATCTGAATACAATGTTCAGGAAAAATTCAGCAATGGTAGTTTGTCTGATGATATGTCATTTTCAGAATTAATGCATGATTCTGAAGAAGATGTAGAAAAGAAATATCAGCACAATCCGGATAGCTGGAAATTGGTTTACATCAGTAATGCTGAAAGAGATACTCCTTCCTCTTACGGTGATATGTCAACACAGGGAAGCACTGTTGAAAGACAGGTGTCAATAGAAAGCACATCAAGCACAAATTATGATAGTGATGACTGTACTCAAAGGCCGTCCTCTGTACTGAAATGTTTTGTTGAAAAGGATACAAGAGATGAACTGTTATATTTACAACAGAATGATTCTTCTGATGCCAACAAAACAGCTAGTAAAGATATCTCCAATATTGTTACTACCATCAACTCGGATGACAAGCTAAAAAAATTGCCTGTCACAACTGCTGAAAATATGGGAAAAGATTCTGATGGTAGTAATGATGTTGATACAGATTTCTCTGAAACTAGTCAGTCATTGTTGCTATTGCCAACAGAAATAGCAGAAGATGGTGGCAGTGATGAACATGATATAACATTGAATGAGCATGATACCTCATTGAAAAAGACCTTGGATATCACTTCTGATGTACAGGTTTCTGAAAATGACAAAATTGATACAGTTGGCAAAAGATCCATAGCCTCAGATTTTGAACTACAAAATTTGGAGAAGTTAGCTGACCAATCTTATATCAATGATGACAAAAGTTCGGCTATTTTTAAAGTTAATTCTCCAAATGTGGATGATATAGAAGAAAGTCAGTCCATCTTAAATTTGCCCTCTGCTGCATATAATGATTCTGCTGGAGAGGACCCTGAATCTGAAAGTGAAGTTATGGATCAGACTGATGATAATAATGAAATTGTTTCAGAAACAGCAAATGATGGAAGTATTGAAACAGATAAGGCCAAGATGACCAATTGTAAAAAAAATTTGAAGGGTGAAGATTCCAATGAACAGAGCTTGAAG
The DNA here is from genome assembly GCA_029721355.1 of Tegillarca granosa. Lineage (NCBI taxonomy): Eukaryota > Metazoa > Mollusca > Bivalvia > Arcoida > Arcidae > Tegillarca > Tegillarca granosa. The sequence continues at coordinate 11,506,597 of CM056603.1, forward strand.
GAGGATATATGTACATCAGAGGATGAGACTGAAAAAGATATACAAATATCAGAAGTGGAAGGTCAAAAATCAGAGGATGTGAAGACTGTATATAGCAGCAGTAGTATTGAACTATTAAGTCTGGAAAGTTCTGTGTATGAAAATCCGATGTCTGATAATGAACAGAATGTAACTAGTAATAACAGTGACAATTGGGAAAAAGAAAATTGTGACACTGAATGTTTAAAAAAAGAAGAAACAAATGAGCTAGATAAAAATTCTGGGGAAGATTTTGATGCTGATGATAAGATACAGACAGAACAGTCTCAGTATAACTATGATCAAGATTCACTCGGAGACAGTGACAGAAACACAGGAAGTATTGGACGGGAAATGGATAGTAGTAATGATTATTTCCAGTTACAACATAGTAATTACTCCAGTTACTTTGACCAAGATTCTGTCACTGATAGTGAACTATTGAGATGTGAAAACAGCTCAGAAATGTGTTTGAAAAATGATGGACCTAAAAGCCAACTTCCTGAAATGGAATTTGAAAATGATGCAAATGAAAAGACTACCTTGTATAATGATGAGGAGTCAGAAACAACCAAATTTAGCAGTTCCATAGAATATATGTCAGAATCAGATGAAGATTTACCAGAAGTTACATTTCTACGAAGTGAAGGTCCAACTCTGAAGACCCCTAATGTACCTGTAAAGACAGAACACATGTCTGATTCAGATTGTGAAGAAAAGCTATCATGGACCCCAAAGAAAAAATCTCCAAGAAAAAGAGCAAAAAAGAAATCCAAACTGCCAAAATCCTTGGAATCACCTGATAGCGATACTGATATAGAAAAACAACCAAAAAGAAAATCTCCAAAAAAGAAGAAGAGGAAGATTGATCCACTTTTTGAGAACAGTGAAATAATAATTATAACAGATAGTGAAACAGACAGTGACATCCATAAGAAGAAAGCTACGGACACAGAATCAAGTGATTTAGTGAAAGTCAGAACTAGTGACATCACTGATAGCTCTGCAGGTAATTTATTCTCTGTATATACCAAATTATATTCTTTAGTTGATCTGCATGTAGTACCATGCTTTTAATGTGAACGTCAGCCTTAGTGCCTTAGCCTTACTATAACACAGATGTTTATAATACTTTTGTATACAACTTCTTGAAATATTTCTATATTTTCTACAGTTGTGTCATATGGAGGTGTACAGACATCTGTTTATAGTATTTTTTACCATTCATACAGGCTATCCACATCAGTAATACATCATGCAATTTATACATTGAAAATCTCTAGTTGAACCAGAAAAGCCTTTAGTTTGTTAATTATAACCATGGTTTTGACAAACAAGCTTTTGATATGTAGTTTATCATTTCTAATATTCATATATAATGTATACTGGTAATTGTAATCTTGCTGATTTGTGTAGGTGCTGGATCTATACAGGATGTGTTTAACTCGGAGGAATTTGATGATAACCGTCATGATGTCCAAACAGCTTGTCACATTAAAAGAGAACATATTTCTGAATCTGATAATGTTGGTGGCAGTGGTGGTGTTAATTCTAGTAATGAGGTTAGTATAAATCAGGAGGTCTGTCTGATTAAATACTCCTGAAGTATTTATAAATTTACAAAATGAAATCATTGTAAGGTTCTTTTCAGAATGTGCGGAAGAGCTTAATTCTAATGTGAAAATCTGATTCTTTGTTAACTTGTCTATTTTAAGTAGACTAATATGTGCAAACGATCAGCAGATCATTTGATGGAAGGGAAAGCATCATGTGTGGAAGTCACCGATTGTTCTGTCAAATTTAACAATGTTAAAAACTTTTATTGAACATGTTCCTGAAATTTGTTCCAGGTTGAATGCCAAGGTGAAATTCTTTTTTTTTTTAGACAATTATTGTTCTTAAAACTTCCTAAACACTCAACAGCTGTAAAGGAAAATCTTCAGAAAATACCTGTACTAGCTTTTGTTGATTTTTAAAGATTGCCATGAACAGTTAAAAACCCAAATTATCACAAAGAACTTTACACTGGTATTAAATTCTGTCCCCTATATTTTGTGAAGACTAGATATAGGTAAAATAATCTTTACATGTGAAATACAACAGCATAAAATCCAGCTGAGTACAACCCAAACTGATTTTGTGGATCTGTTGTACCCATAGTTGCTCATCTGATGGCTCTAATTTTTTCCATCCTTTTTTTTCTCATTTTTTATAGGAGACATATTATGAAGGTTCAGATCAGAATGATGATGAAGCAGATGTTGACATTTTAGAACAAGAAACTCAATATTTTGGCAGTGGAACCCCAAATAGGGGAAAATCTTGCCCCAATGCCATCATGACTTCTGATGTTGACGATGATAATAATCTGCATGATGTAACCTATGAAGTAGAAAATAAAAGTAATGTTGATGGCAATACACCTGATATCCTAGATATTCTTCATCAACAAACTCAATATGTTGGAGATCCAGGAGATAATCCATCCACCCATAATTCTGAGAATCTGCAAACTGAGAATATTATAGATAGTGGAGATGATTCACCCACCATAAATTCAGAGCTAGTAGAATCTCAGTATATTGTAGATCCTGGAGATAATTCACCCACCTTGAATTCACAGATTGTACAGGCAATTGTTGAAACATGTGACATGACATATTCTCAGATATGTAGAGAAATCACAGGAGAGGCTGAAAATGGATCAAATACTGAGATCTCAAGAAAAACAAGTCATGAGACCCAAGAAATATCTCAGATGGTACCTTCTTTTGGTACCACCATTGAGAATCGAACATTTCAGAAGGATGATTCTTCCTCATCTATGATCAGACGTGAAGGTACACCACACAGTAACACTAACAGTGTTATTACTGGTACAGATGATGAATATGTTTCAAACACAGGTGATTCAGAAAGTGAGGCTGATTTTAAATTTCCAGTGTTAACATCATTATCACATAGTTTAAACTTGGTCACATCTCCATTTTTGGAAAAATCAGTCAAAGACAAAAAGTGAAAGTATGAACAAAGGTGCTGGTCAAGATGTTGGCAAAACTAAAGGCAGATTGTTGGACATGGACTTTAGTTGTCAGTCTGATGAGGATTTTAGTCCTGTGGCTGTTGATATAGCAGCTTTGGATAGTGAAAATGAGACAAATAATAAGATCTCGGAGATAAATTTTGATCCAGAGCCTATAGCTTCAACATCTTACCAAAGTGAAGGCATAACTATGGACAGAAGTAAAAAACGTAGACTTTTTGACAGTGATGAGATAGATAACACCAGATTAAACTCTCCTAAAAAGAGATCAAAAAGTGGTGATGATGCTTCTACCTCTGTAATTGTTGATATTGAAAGTCTTGGGAAAGTAAGGTCACCTCTCTCTGATATTGAAGATTACACTGAATCAAATATGGCTGATACACAATTTGCCGGGAGTACCAACAACATCATGCAAGATGTAAACAAGAAGCCTATGAAGACTAAAGCACAAGAATTATTGGCAAAGTTAAAACAAAAACGGGATAGATTTAAGACCAGAGAGTCTGTTCAAAGAGAGACAACTTCATTACAGACTGTTGGGGAAAATGAAAATGATGCTGGTCCATCAAGTCACTCATCACATAGAACTGAAGCTGAACAGACAAATGACAACATTGAAGGCTATATAGCAAGGTAATTGTAATGAATGGGTTAGTCAATAAAACTACTTGCCCTAGCTTACAGACCTGAGGTAGAATTTTTAAAATCACTTCTGTGGTGGAATAAACAATCATTTAGCACTCCAGCATTTTAATGAAATACCTGTACACTGTATATCATTTTAATGGGTTAATCTGAGTTCATTATAAACAAGTATTGGTTTATTTAGGGACCTTTTTGTGTCGCCTGACTAGGCGACATATAGGGATTACTTTCGTCGGTGGCTTCGGCGGCGGCGTCGGCAGGTGTCCGTATTTCCTTGTCCAGAGCATAACTTTGGTGTAGTATTTTCAAATGACTCCAAACTTGGTGTACATGTTTCTGGCAATGACTAGAAGTGCAGTGCACAAGAGCCACCACTCTATCTTGTTCCGTTTTTGAATTATTCCCCTTTGATTGACTTTTATACAGGATTTCTTGTCGGGAGCATAACTTTGTCAACTACAGTCACTGTACTTAATGTCATTGCCAGAAACATGCATACCTGTCCTGATCCAGTTATCCCCTTAGGTAGACTGGGTCCCAGAACATAATAACAACCGTATGCAGGGAATACGACATATGATATCAGTTTTGTGTTTTGCTGACAAAGTGATTATAGCAGAACTTAATTAACTTATACATTTTATTAGCTCACCTGAGCTGAAAGCTCAGATTAGCTATTGCTATCCATCTTCGTCCGTCGTGCGTTGTCCGTTGGCGTAAACTTTTTACATTTTAATCTTCTCCTCCAAAACCACTGGGCCAAATTTGATGAAACTTGGTAACCATCATGCTTGGGTGAAGCCCTTTCAGATTTGCACAAATGAAGGAGTTATGTCCCCTTGGGGCCCCATAAGGGGGGAAATAGTGAAAAACTTTAAAAATCTTCTCCTCTGAAACTACAAGAGATATACCTTAGTTATTTCATTTATAACATCCTTAGGTCATCTATTTTCAGATTTGCACAAATGGTAGCCATGGGGCTCAAGATGGGAAAATTGTAAGGCACTGAGTGTGGAAACTGCTAAAAATTAAATATTTGTCACTATATCTTGAAAGCTATTAACTAAGTATTGACATGAAATCATTTTGATATATGGTTCAAGGTCATATGTTGAAAGGTCAAGGTCACATCTTCAAAAGAAGACTTAAATTGCTAATTATCTTGAAAACTATTAACTTTTTGTATAGGTATGTATATTAGAATATTTAGGTATCGCTACAACGATCATTTTGATATATAATTAAAGGTCGTATGTTGAAAGGTCAAGGTTACATCTTCAAAAGAAGACTTAAATTGCTAATTATCTTGAAAACTATTAATTTTTTGTATAGGCATGTATATTGGAATATTGTAGGTATTGACATGATGATCATTTTGATATATGGTACAAGGTAATGTGTTGAAAGGTCAAGGTCACAGCTGCAAAAGAAGACTTAAATTGCTTATTATCTTTTAAAACTATTAAGTTTTTGTATAGGCATGTATATTAGAATATTGTAGGTATTGTGACAACGATCATTTTGATACATGGTTCAAGGTCATATGTTGAAAAGTCAATGTCACAGCTTCAAAAGAAGACTTAAATTTTTAATTATCTTGAAAACTATTAACTTTTTGTATAGGTATGTATATTAGAATATTGTAGGTATTGACATGACAATCATTTTGATATATATGGTACAAGGTCATATGTTGAAAGGTCAAGGTCACAGCAGCAGAAGAAGACTTGAATTGCTAATTATCTTGAAAACTAATAACTTTTTGTATATACATGTATATTAGAATATTGTAGGCATTGCGACAATGGTCATTTTGATATACGTTTCAAGGTTATATGTTCAAAGGTCAAATTCATATCAACATAGGAATACTAAAATTATGAATTATCTTGAAAGCTATTAATTTCATGCATAGGCATGTATATTAGAATATTGTAGGTATTGACATGACAATCATATATGGTTCGAGGTCATGTATGTTCAAAGGTCAAGGCTGCATAAGTATACTGAAAATGATTAATAATTGAAAATTATTCATTGCACTACAGTTACGTCATGCATATTATATAATGTGAGTGGATATATTTCTGATTAAGTTTTGTAAGAGTTCTTAACTTGAGAAAACTTTTAAAGTTTCTGTACTTAATATATTGTCTATTGCACTTTGCAAACAATATTGGACATATCTTCAGGTGAGCGTTAAGGCCCATGGGCCTCTTGTATTGTTAACTTCAGTTTGACATTTATTAATCACTTCAATATTAAAAACACCTTAACACACTTGGATGCCTAAGTAAATGTAAGGTGTGATTTGATACAATGGCTGCTTACAACAATAGGTGAGACAATACCTCTTACCATCGAGTCCCAAATCAGTTGATTATTGGCTTTTGGGACCTGTAAATTTGTTTGCAAAATCAAATACTTCTCAAAATAGGACCTCCAAAAATTGAGACCTTTTTAATATAGAGTTAAGAACAAATATTGTTGGGACCTGAAAATACCTCTCAAAATTGAATCCCTCGAAATCGGGACCCGACTGTACTATGCAGTGTCAGGCGACACATCTGTTTCAAAGAAACATATCTAGTTAGACAGTGTTAGTTTTGTTCTTGGTTTTGATTTGACAGGTTTTGGTTTATTTAGGGACCTATTTAGAAAGTGTTGGTTTAGGGACCTGTTAATACTTGGTTTATGCTTGGTTCTGATTTGACAGGTGTTGGTTTATTTAGGGACCTTTTTAGACAGTGTTGGTTTAGGGACCTGTTAAGACTTGGTTTATTCTTGGTTCTGATTTGATCATTTGACAGGTGTTGGTTTATTTAGGGACCTGTTTATACAGTGTTGGTTTAGGAACCTGTTAAGACTTGGTTTATTCTTGTTTCTGATTTGACAGGTGTTGGTTTATTTATGGACCTACTTAGACAGTGTCGGCTGTTTTGGGGACCTGTTTAGACAGTGTTGGTTTATTTTTGGTTTAAGCAAATGTTTTCATCAAGATTCAGTTTAGACAGGCATTGATTTTTTTTAGTGTTTATTTCAGACAAGTTATTCTTTGTACAATTTAGATGTTGTTGGGTATTCATTCTTTAGACACTGTAATGTACTTTCAGATACGAGGCTTTTAATTGTTGTCAGGAAAATCTCCAAAATTTAAGGATTGAAGAAGTTGAATTATTTCAAATAAACTGGGTCTCGAAGTGGTAATAAAAACAATAGTGTTTAATTTCAAGAAATTTTGAGAAATTAGTAATCATATCTTTGAATCACTTTCTTCAATAATAATTGAATTGTTGATATTTAAAGTATGTTTTTGTTTATTTATTCAGATGTAAAGAAGTAGTATGTAAATTGAAGGACAGTTTTAACAGTCAACAAAGTCTCAGTAATAATCCTAGGATAATCCAGTGGAAGTAAGTATCCGTAAACTTTTATATAAGCTGCAATGTCCATGATTGTTTACATGGTTTCTGATAAATAAGATTATGGGTAAAATTATGGATAAGAATACATGAATAATGGCAAGTTTAGTATTTGACATAATTAGCTCACCTGAGCACAAAGTGCTCAAGGGAGCTATTGTGGTGGGTCATTGTCCGGCGTGCGTCGTGCTTCAACTTTTAATTGTTAACACAATTTAAGTGCAATCTTAATCAAACTTTCTCAGAATGATCTTCTTGACAAAAGCTAGCTCAAGTTCGTATATGGGCCATGTTGGGTCAATCAGTAGGTCACTAGGTCAAATTGTAGAAAAACCTTGTTAACACTCCTGAGGACCCAATTTTAGTCCAATCTTCATCAAACTTAGTCAGAACAATCTTCTTGACAAAAGCTAGCTCTAGTTCGTATATGGGCCATGTTGGGTCAATAAGTAGGTCACTAGGTCAAATTGTAGAAAAACCTTGTTAACACTCGTGAGGCCCCAATTTTAGTCCAATCTTCATTAAACTTAATCAATGATCTTCTTGACAAAAGCTAGCTTAAGTTCGTATATGGGCCATGTTGGGTCAATAAGTAGGTCACTAGGTCAAATTGTAGAAAAACCTTGTTAACACTCCTAAGGACCCAATTTGAGTCCAATCTTCATCAAACTTAGTCAGAACAATCTTCTTGACAAAAGCTAGCTCCAGTTCGTATAAGGGCCATGTTGGGTCAATAAGTAGGTCACTAGGTCAAATTGTAGAAAAACCTTGTTAACACTCCTGAGGACCCAATTTTAGTCCAATCTTCATCAAACTTAATCAATGATCTTCTTGACTAAAGCTAGCTTAAGTTCGTATATGGGCCATGTTGGGTCAATAAGTAGGTCACTAGGTCAAATTGTAGAAAAACCTTGTTAACACTCCTGAGGACCCAATTTTAGTCCAATCTTCATCAAACTTAGTCAGAATGATCTTCTTGACAAAAGCTAGCTCAAGATCATATATGGGCCATGTTGGGTCAATAAGTAGGTCACTAGGTCAAATTGTAGAAAAACCTTGTTAACACTCCTGAGGCCTCAGTTTTAGTCCAATCTTCAACAAACTTAGTCAGAATAAACTTCTTGACAAAAGCTAGCTCAAGTTCGTATATGGGCCATGTTTGGTCAATAAGTAGGTCACTAGGTCAAATTGTAGAAAAACCTTGTTAACACTCGTGAGGCCCCAATTTTAGTCCAATCTTCATTAAACTTAATCAATGATCTTCTTGACAAAAGCTAGCTTAAGTTCGTATATGGGCCATGTTGGGTCAATAAGTAGGTCACTAGGTCAAATTGTAGAAAAACCTTGTTAACACTCCTAAGGACCCAATTTTAGTCCAATCTTCATCAAACTTAGTCAGAACAATCTTCTTGACAAAAGCTAGCTCCAGTTCGTATAAGGGCCATGTTGGGTCAATAAGTAGGTCACTAGGTCAAATTGTAGAAAAACCTTGTTAACACTCCTGAGGACCCAATTTTAGTCCAATCTTCATCAAACTTAATCAATGATCTTCTTGACAAAAGCTAGCTTAAGTTCGTATATGGGCCATGTTGGGTCAATAAGTAGGTCACTAGGTCAAATTGTAGAAAAACCTTGTTAACACTCCTGAGGACCCAATTTTAGTCCAATCTTCATCAAACTTAGTCAGAATGATCTTCTTGACAAAAGCTAGCTCAAGATCATATATGGGCCATGTTGGGTCAATAAGTAGGTCACTAGGTCAAATTGTAGAAAAACCTTGTTAACACTCCTGAGGCCTCAGTTTTAGTCCAATCTTCAACAAACTTAGTCAGAATAAACTTCTTGACAAAAGCTAGCTCAAGTTCCTATATGGGCCATGTTTGGTCATTAAGTAGGTCGCTAGGTTGGATTGTAATAAAACCTTGTTAACACTCCTGAGGACCCAATTTTAGTCCAATCTTCATCAAAATTAGTCAGAATGATGCTCTTGACAAAAGCTAGCTCAAGTTCGTATATGGGCCATGTTGGGTCAGTAAGAAGGTCACTAGGTCATATTGTAAGAAAACCTTGTTAACACTCGTGAGGACCCAATTTTAGTCCAATCTTCATCAAACTTAGTCAGAATGATCTTCTTGACAAAAGCTAGCTCGAGTTTGTATATGGGCTATGTTGGGTTTGAAAAACACGTATACGAGTTTGTGTATGGGCTATGTTGGGTCAATAAGTAGGTCACTAGGTCGAATTATATAAAAACCTTGTTAACACATATTAGGGGATCCATTTTAGACCAATCTTATCAAACTGTCTCAGAATGATGCTCTTGACAAAAGCTAGCTCAAGTTTATATATGGGTCATTTTGTGTCAATAAGTAGGTCACTAGCTCGAAATATAGGAAAAAATCTCTTTTAAGAATAGAAGCTCCAGTTTGCCAAAATCAAGCTGAGTGTACATCATTTTCAGGTGAGCGTCCAGGGCCTTCATGGCCCTCTTGTTTTATTCATTCGAGTGATTTTAAGAATTGAGTTCACAACTGTTGGTGAGTGGTGTAGAAATACAGTCAATAGTAAAAGAAGAGAAGTATCTTTATTTTATAAATTAAAAACAATAATTCAAGATGTGAAAATGATACAAAATACAATTTAAAAGTGTTTATCTTATTTTATCATAAACAGTTATGTAAGTTTCCTTTATAATATTTTCTCTAAATAATGATATGAATGCATTTGTAGTTTAATAATATTTAGCTTTCTATTTAACATGTATAAGAGCTTATGTAATAAGATGTTAGAGTCTCAGTGGGAATATAAGTATATAGTATCCATATTGATAATTATTTTGTGGATGGATACATATTGAAGTTTTCGGTTAATCTTCTCATTGATTTTGAAAAACTCAGTGGCCAAGTGTTATAGAGCACTGGCTTATAGATCACTGCTTTTCTTACTACGGAGGTTGGTATACCACTTTGAAGGTCCGACTTTGGTAAAGTTTATATTTATATTGCCAAAGTAAAAATCTGAATTTCTTTGGTTCCTTCAATCATGTAAGATCTTGCAAATAAATGATAAAAAAATTGACTGGATTATAAAACACTTTTTTCACTGATCTTGCATAACAATTTTCAAATTTTTGTTGTAATATTTTAGGAAAGAAGCTGAAGAGTTGGACGCAAAAATAAAACTACCACAAACTGTCATTGCAGTAGTAGGAGATACAGGATGTGGTAAATCCAGTTTAATGAATGCACTTATTGACCAGTTAGATGTGCTGCCCACCTCGGGTGTCCGAGCTTGTACAGCTGTAGTAGTAGAAATAAGAGATAATAAACTTAATGACATGTTTCAGGCTGATGTCCAGTTTTTATCAAAAAAGGTATGTTGTCTTTTATTGATAATGAAGTTTTTGTTTCTCTTCTATTGTTGCTATTGATATACTTTTTTATTGTTGCTAGTAATATACAATTAAGTTAGATTTATTGTGCATATCACCAGGCTTAATGTAAAGCCCAATAAGGTTCAATACTCCTGAATTTCTTGATTGTACTATACAAAATATATATGTAGGTATACAAATATGTTGAAGCTGTGGTTATTTGAATGTTAGATGTGCTGAAAATTCAGATATCTTCTGGGCAATTTGGGGCTTTATTTGATACTTTGAAATAATAATAATGGTAATCATTGAATCACACTTAACTGCTCCTTGTATGTTGTTTGTTTGAATCATTCGTAAAACCATATATGACAATATGGCGTTTCTCAAATAGAATGTTCGAGACGAAGTGTCACTTGACTCATCACCACGTGACTGAATTTAGGGCACTTTTTTACCACCTTGTTTATAAACATATCTATACAGTATATTATATATATATATATATATATATATATATATATATATATATATATATATATATATAGATATATATAGCAATAAACAGCTAGGTCTCGTTTTTGATGATAAATTGAAAAGCTTTCCCCCAAACTGTCATTTTATATTCTTTTAGGTTTTTCAATCATAGAAACAAAAAGCTTTTGTGATGGCTGCACAGTGAATCCGAGTGACCGAAATTTAAGATTTTCATCATTTATAAGATTTGTTTTTGTATAATTTGTGTGATATAAGACAAAAAAATTAAAATACAGTTAAAATCGAGCAGCATAAAGATATATGTAGATGTATATTCTATTTTACCTTTCCCCTAGTAAGAAGCTTCTTGTTAATGCCCCCTGACTAAAATAATCAAAAATCTTTATTAACTCTAATTGAGATCTTGACATGTCACTTAATCTATTCATTTAAAACAATTACATTATTTGATACAGGTATAAGCTCGAAAATATATGTAAATAGTTCAAATTTTGACCCATTACTATCACCATGCAGTAAATCATTGTTGACATTTTTGTTATGCCCTTAAATCAAGGCTGGTTACATGATTCAAGTCGATACTAAATCAGAATTGGCAAGGAATGGAATATCTGGGAAAAGATGTATTATTTAGTTGTATCATTTACTTTGTATTCAGAGTTGAATGTTGAATGAACTAAAGGTAATTATTTTTTATACTGATGTATATTTGATGGTTTATCATTTATTTTCTTTGTTTTATTGTAGATTATGCTTTTAATCTCAATCTCTTGTTTCAGGAATGGCATGATGAGCTAAAACTCTTACTAACAGATTTGACGGGGGCTGATGGTAAAATTAAAAAGAATGTTCCTGATCCACAGTCAGAGGCAGGTGTGGCATACCTAAAGATCAAAGCAGTTTACGGAAGAATAGACACATTTGAAGTACTTTCCAGGTGTAATACTGTGACTAGGTGGCTAGATAGTACCAAAACTATAAGTTCTGGAAATGTAAGTTTGTCATATTGTATGACATAATGGTAACACTTCTTTTTTGATAAATCAAGGTCATTAAATGGCTTGTAATCTTTCTGTACAGAATATTTAGAATTAAGAAGCTTGGGTCATTAGTACATATTTTTTAAATGAGATCTATTAAAATAAATTAAAATGCATTATATAATACTGTAATATGTTCATTCATGTGTATTGGATAATTATTACATATTCCAGTCTTTAAATGGAAATATGTTATTTCTCAGATAATGTTTTGGACATGACTCATCACCACCTGACTGAATTTAGACCAGTTTTTACTGCCTTGTTTATAAACAAATATACATTGAACTACTAGGGCTCAATTTTAATGATAAATTGAAAAGTTTTTAACCAAAAATGTCATTTTAGTTTCTTTCAGGTATTTCAGTCATAGAGACGATTAAAAAACTAATATTAAATTTATTTTATTCAATTTAAAATTCCAGGGATTTTTCTGGGTATCCACAGGGTCCGGTAAACGGACCCATTCCCAATGCAAAAAATCATGCATTTTTCCCAATTCTGTAGTAAAAAATTCCCAAGGATTATCAATTTAAAAAAAAACATCACGAGATCAACACTAGGCTTAAAATACCTGGTTTCCCTAGATATGCAACTGATAATTATCGACATTTTTTTTTATGCCCTAAATTTGAGGCTGATCACATTTTTTTTTTACAAATCTGAATTGTAAAGAAATGCATACATCTCAGAAACAATGTATTGTTATGGATTGTATGTAGGATTGTTATTAATTCTTTAATGTTTCTGTTTCAATTAATTTAGACCACAGTCACATTTTTGAAAGCATTTTCTGTATATTTATATTTTACATAAAAATATTTTTTTATTAAACCTTTTTTTTCTTTCAGGCTAAGGAATTTAGAAGAGCTATTGATAAATATATAGAGACAGCAGATCCAGGGTCAGGAGGTCAATATTGGCCAATTGTAAAACTTGTTACAATGAGGATACCAAACTGTGATGTTTGCAGTAGTGGTGCAGTATTGGTAGATTTACCTGGTGTAAGAGACTCTAATGCTGCCAGAGATAAAATTGCACGAGATGTAAGTAGTTAAGGAAGATAAATTTAATGAATATAAATCTGTAGAAAAAAATTTACATTATAAATCAGTTATTTGTTTTAAATTGTCTGTTTGAGCAATGAGGTTTTCCAGCTTACTGTGTGATACTGTGACATTTTACCCCCAAAATATGCGTGTGTACTTAACATATTCCATAGTGCTCTGACAAAGGTTATGGGATATTAAACACATAGTATGTTGACAATTTTTTTTTTTCAAATTGTGTGCTACATATACAGGTATGCTGTGGTATTACGTTTTCATGTCCATCCCTCCCACATTTTTGTTGTTTTCCTATCATATTTCAGTTTCTATGAGTTAACTTTTGTTAACTTCAGCTAAGTTGAATGGTGATTTCTATCCCTTTACTGTTTTATACATACATGTATGTACTGTTAAAGTAAGGCAAGGACAAATATTAGCATTTTTTCAAGTCAGCTGCTTCTAAACTTTTTGCAGTTACATATATCAGTTTTGAAATCTCCTGTCAAGATGTTTCACATGCACAACTCCCACTAAAAATTGCTTTCACATGCATAAAACCTCTCTTGGTTCTTGTACTGAAATTCTCTACACACACTAAGTCCTGATTATTTTACATTTAATTACAAGTTTATTTTCTTATACCACAGTACTTAAAGAAGTGTACCACAGTGTGGGTAGTTTCATCAATACATAGAGCCATTGATGACAAGACGGCTAAGGATCTGTTAGGAGAGAACTTTAGACGTCAGTTACTGATGGATGGACAGTATGGTAGTATTGCCTTTATTTGTACAAAGAGTGATATACTTGTACCATCAGAGATTATCCAGTAAGAACAGTGTACTGTACTTCATATAAATGTTGAATTATCAGAAATTCTATACCATGTACAACGTATGATAGCTTACTATTTACATCCAAGTTTTATTATGGCTCTGCCTGGACAGATGCAGGAACCATATAGTAATCACCTTGTCTGTCTGTCTGTCTCTCAGCAGTTGTTCTCCTACCGTTTGGTTTGAAATTGAAATATTATGACAGCTTCAAATTCAAAACTGGTTTTTGCTTGCCTGCAAAATGAAAAAAAAATGCTTATGTGGTATCCCTAGAATATGCATTAGTATTAAGGCCCATCTGTAATTTTTGAAAATTATAAAAGTTTAATTAAAAGTTTTTGAATGGGCTGGATGTGCAGGTGAGCTACACTGTTATTTTGATGCTTTGGTCTTACAAGAAAAGAGTAAGTGATTGTCTTTGTACATGTAGGTGAAGTTACATGTAGGTCAAGTTTTTAACACCCAGTTGTTTTGTTTACAAAAAGAAGACTTAAAATGTTAACATGTTTTATGCAATACTCCGATTGTTTCAGTAGGGTTAGAAGTAAGACTTGTAACTGTCTTGGCCTGTTCTCTCCATTGACGAGTTTTATTGACAAGTTGCACACTTAATCACTGTATCTGTTTTTTTCAATAATTTTTTACAGGGGATTGAAGTTACATGCTCAAACCGACCCCTTGGAAAACGAGATCCAGGGATTACTAATGGAAAAAGCTGATGCTGATTTGTTAGTAGCTAATGCTGATAGTGATATGACATGGATGGGAAGGCATGTGGAGAAACTTGAAAATGAAATATCAGAATTGAAAGGAGATTTACAAGATTTACAAAATTTACAAGATCTTAATGATTCGATGGATCAAGATGATAGTGTACAGTATTAATGTTTATTTTACTTTTGCTCTATGTTTTGAAGTTTTATTTTTTTTTTTTCCTTATTTTAAAATTAATTAATAATAAATTTCAAGAGAAGGTTATTCCACAGTTTTGTGCTGTTAATTGGTTCTGTTTCATGTTCAAGAGAATGTTATTCCAGTTTTGTGCTGTTAATTGGTTCTATTTCATGTTCAAGAGAAAGTTATTCCAGTTTTGTGCTGTTAATTGGTTCAATTTCATGTTCAAGAGAAGTTATTCCAATTTTGTGCTATTAATTGGTTCTATTTCATGTTCAAAAGAAAGTTATTCAAGTTTTGTGCTGTTAATTGGTTCTATTTCATGTTCAAGAGTTAGTTATTCCAGTTTCATGCTATTAATTGGTTCTATTTCATGTTCAAGAGAAAGTTATTCCAGTTTTTTGCTGTTAATTGGTTCTATTTCATGTTCAAGAGAAGGTTATTCCAATTTTGTGCTGTTAATTGATTCTATTTCATGTTGAAGAGAAGGTTATTCCACAGTTTTGTGCTGTTAATTGGTTCTATTTCATGTTCAAGAGTAAGTTATTCTAGTTTCGTGCTGTTAATTGGTTCTATTTCATGTTCTGTTCAAGAGAAAGTTATTCCAGTTTTGTGCTGTTAATTTGTTCTATTTCATGTTGAAGAGAAGGTTATTCCACAGTTTTGTGCTGTTAATTGGTTCTATTTCATGTTCAATAGAAGGTTATTCCAATTTTGTACTGTTAATTGGTTCTATTTCATGTTGAAGAGAAGGTTATTCCAGTTTTGTGCTGATAATTGGTTCTTTTTCATGTTCTAGAGAATGTTATTCCAGTTTTGTGCTGTTAATTGGTTCTATTTTATGTTCAAGAGAAGGTTATTCCAATTTTGTGCTGTTAATTGGTTCTATTTCATGTTGAAGAGAAGGTTATTCCACAGTTTTGTGCTGTTAATTGGTTCTATTTCATGTTCAAGAGTAAGTTATTCTAGTTTTGTGCTGTTAATTGGTTCTATTTCATGTTCAAGAGAAAGTCATTCCAGTTTTGTGCTGTTAATTGGTTCTATTTCATGTTCAAGAGAAGGTTATTCCACAGTTTTGTGCTGATAATTGGTTCTATTTCATGTTTAATAGAAGGTTATTCCAATTTTGTGCTGTTAATTGGTTCTATTTCATGTTCAAGAGAAAGTTATTCCAGTTTTGTGCTGTTAATTGGTTCTATTTCATGTTCAAGAGAAGGTTATTCCACAGTTTTGTGCTGATAATTGGTTCTATTTCATGTTTAATAGAAGGTTATTCCAGTTTTGTGCTGATAATTGGTTCTTTTTCATGTTCTAGAGAATGTTATTCCAGTTTTGTGCTGTTAATTGGTTCTATTTCATGTTCAAGAGAAGGTTATTCCAATTTTGTGCTGTTAATTGGTTCTATTTCATGTTGAAGAGAAGGTTATTCCACAGTTTTGTGCTGTTTCATGTTCAACAGTAAGTTATTCTAGTTTTGTGCTGTTAATTGGTTCTATTTCATGTTCAAGAGTTAGTTATTCCAGTTTTGTGCTGTTAATTGGTTCTATTTTATGTTGAAGAGAAGGTTATTCCACAGTTTTGTGCTGATAATTGGTTCTATTTCATGTTCAAGAGAAGGTTTTTCCAATTTTGTGCTGTTAATTGGTTCTATTTCATGTTGAAAAGAAGGTTATTCCACAGTTTTGTGCTGTTTATGGGTTCTATTTCATGTTCAAGAGTAAGTTATTCCAGTTTTGTGCTGTTAATTGGTTCTATTTCATGTTCAAGAGAAAGTTATTCCAGTTTTGTGCTGTTAATTGGTTCTATTTCATGTTGAAGAGAAGGTTATTCCACAGTTTTTTGCTGTTTATTGGTTCTATTTCATGTTCAAGAGAAGTTATTCCAATTTTGTGCTGTTAATTGGTTCTATTTCATGTTCAAGAGAAAGTTATTCCAGTTTTGTGCTGTTAATTGGTTCTATTTCATGTTCAAGAGAAAGTTATTCCAGTTTTTTGCTGTTAATTGGTTCTATTTCATGTTGAAGAGAAGGTTATTCCACAGTTTTGTGCTGTTAATTGGTTCTATTTCATGTTCAATTGAAGGTTATTCCAGTTTTGTGCTGTTAATTGGTTCTTTTTCATGTTCTAAAGAATGTTATTCCAGTTTTGTGCTGATAATTGGTTCTATTTCATGTTCAATAGAAGGTTATTCCACAGTTTTGTGCTGTTAATTTATTCTATTTCATGTTCAAGAGAAGGTTATTCCACAGTTTTGTGCTGTTAATTGGTTCTGTTTCATGTTTAAGAGAATGTTATTCCAGTTTTATGCAGTTTATTGGTTCTATTTCATGAAGTTCTTAACATGAAATATAAGAGGTCAGTGCTAGACATTAGTTAAATCTACTATCATAGTTATTTAATCAATCTGATACTGCCTGATTCTACTGCTATCTGTATTTTAAGTTGAAGAAATTGGATTTATCCTTTACAAAAAAAAAGGTCAGTATAAATGTATATTTTGAATTACATGTTATATTAACATCATGATAGTCTTTTGGTATGGAACTGCCTAATTATAATACAAATTTTTATTTCAGTGTGAAATTCAACAGCAGATAAAAGAGTTTAAGGAAATCATAACTTCAAAGGAAGAAGCAGTTAAAGCTACAGAGTCTGATATGAAAGAAAAAAAATTAGCTAAAGATGATGCTTATAGAAGGGTATGTGTTAATATACATGGAAGTCAAGTTGGGGTGTTATCATATAACTTGTCTATATACTGATGTAATAAAGCAATTACAAATGTGTTTCTGTATATTACACCTAACAGTGTAATATAAGCAATGTGATATTAAATAAACGTGTGATCAAGCAGTAGTACATCATTTACATTAATCTGTTAAAGCTGCATTAAGTTTACCAATTATTGAGGAAAAAATTATCAATATAAATTGGTTGTTATTACAATCTGTGTGAGTCATTTTCTAAAGTTCATTCTTATTAGCCCATACTAGATTGAAATTTTTAAAGCTTTGGGGCAACTCAGTACAATATTATTTATCAGCTTGGAGCTTGAGCAGAAGTTCTACATGAAAAACACACACCAAAAAAAAAATTTAAATTTAAAAAAAAAAAAAAAAAAAAAAAAAAAAAAGGACAATCCAACATACTTTCTTTTATTTGTGTAATGTCACATCTGTAGACCTGTATTGACAACTGTATGACTAGAGTGTTTCTTAAAGTTCTAAGTTATTACAGCAATTCAGCAACTGGTTGCAAATGTGCCTGTGTCATTGACAAATTGCACACACAAAAACATCCGGATCTAGGCATGCTCAACAGCATGTACATGTATGCAGGGCTCCAAACCCCGGTAAGGTCAATCGGCGTTAGGCAAAGGGTACATCATTCCCCTCCCCTCCCTCCTCCCCCCCCCCCCCCCCCCTGGACAAATTTTGTTTTTAATAAACAGACATCAGATAGGTAAAGAAATAAACATTAAAATTTTTATTTGAAAATACATGTATGGTGTTAACATACTGCTTTTTATCTTTCCATAACTGTCCAGTCGTTGGCAATGCAACAAAACGTCAATAAACAGTTAAACTGAATTCTGTTTGGTACATCAGGATGTCTGTCATTTTAATTATAAATTATAAGTCGACTGTGTGACAATGTCGCATGTATAGATAAATGTTTATAAAAACCGCTTATTAATATCTTTTAAAAATCCCATTGCTGATCGACATATAACAGATACAAAAACCACGTGTAATGCTGTGATCTTGTTGTTGGTAACCCGAAAAACGGTCGTTATCAATCTAGTCAGTTCTTGTATGTAGAATTCAGGGGAGATTATTAACTATCTATAAACTGGATCGATTAGGCACGTGTGTTTGCATAATTTTGAACAGGTGAAGCCACTAGTAATCAATTAACTTGTAAGGTATTAGGTAATCACCTGTGAATAGGGAAGTTCAGTGAATCGTGACACTGTCCTGAGTACTTTTAATTGTTAACAAATTAAAGAATTTTTAATCAGATTTTTTCTTACTGTTATGGGGAAAAAAGCCGATTCGGATATTTTTCAATCGGCTTTTTAAGTTTGAATCGGCATTTTTTGCTAAAAATCGGCATTTGTGAAGGCCTGCATGTATGTACGCTTTGATTTGGTGAGCATACCATTCAACAGCGATGTTCACAAAAGCAAGCAACTGCTTTCACTTGCAAGGTTGTTCATCTGAGATTCAAGATAGTGTCCCGCAGACAAACATTATGATGACTTGGATTCCATGTTTTTTTTTTTTTTTTTTTTTTTTTTTTTTTTTTTTTTTTTTTTATTGGCCCAGACTTAACTAATTTAGGGCAGGGCTGATGCCAGGGTTGGGTGCCCTGAGTTCATCACCCTAAATTTTCAATTTACAGACCACAAAATATATATATTTATGAATTTGGATGCCTAGTAACTTCTAATTTATCTATAATTTGGTTAACTTTTGTTACCTGAGTAGTTATTACTTAAGCAGTATGATACAAATCAAACATTTTAGATGCTGTTGCTGATACTGGATATCCAAACTCACTAACAATATATCAGTAATTTGTAATATAAAACTTAATAATATGCTTTTTCATTTGTTATGTTAATATATGTATATGATAATATATGTATTAAGTCTGGTTTTTTTTTAAAGAGAGAGAGAGAAAGAGAGAGAGGGAGCAGCTCTTAACTAATAGACAATATTGTAAATATATGATAGACAAGTTTAAACACAAGGATACACTATAAATGTTCAAAAATATTAATTAATAAGCTCCATTTTTCAAGAAAATTACTGATATTATTGTTTTTAAGTGCAATTACTTTTTCTAATTGAAAATAGAACTTCCAACATCTAATTAGTGCATTGAAATCTGGTTTTTGGCTTAAAATACTTTTTCTGTATATAAAATATTTTGCACAGATTATTAAATGATTAATAAGAATATTCTCATCAACCATTCCCAAAAGAATATCTTGTTTTGTGAAACTTGGTATTGGATAACCATGAAGTAATAATAGGGTTCTAAAATTGTTCCAAATGGGATACACAAATAGACAATCAAAAAACAAATGTATTGTTTCTTCATGTTGTATTGTTTCTTCATAGATTCCATGTTGTTTGTGTCCATTCAATACATATAAAATTGTTTGAGCAAACCCAGTGGAAAATACTCACTCTGTTGAGCATGCCTTAAGAAACTAAGAAATGAGCTAAACAATGGAAGGTTTCAAAATAACAAAACATATACAATGTATAGATCTAATTATTTTATGGTATACATCTTTATGTATTTTTTAAATTTATTTTTCAGAGTTTAGAAATAGATAAAGAAATAAGAATTAAGAGAAAGAAAATAGCAACAATCTGTGCCCAGGGAAGAAATGAGTATGCTAGAAGAGAAATAAAGAAAGATTTTAAAGCGGGATTAAGGGTATGGATAACTTTATACAAGTGTTAGAGACTTAGACATGGTTCACACAGAAAATTAAAATGTCTTGAATTTGGCTGTTGTCTTGAAAAGGTCTTTATTGCAAACTGTGCAATCAACCATATAGTCAATTGTCAGCCATTTTGGGCTGAATACACATTTACAGGCTTTTTAGCTCACCTGAGCACAAGGTGCTCATGTGAGCTATTACTATCAATAGAGGCAGACCCTCCGTCGTCCGCCCGTCCATCAACAATTGCTTCAAACGACTTCTTCTCAGAAGCTTCTGGTCACATTTTGTTCAAACTAAATCAAAAGCATCTATAGAACATAGCCTTTCAGATTTGTGTTTTTGGTTGCCATAGCTACCAAAATGTAGGTCACATTGACCTGCATAGTTGAAAACCTAAAAAAAATCTTTTTCTCCAAAACCACTTCACTGAGATATTTGAAGAAACATATGTTTGACAATTTTCATGAAATTCTGTAAAATACAAGTCGTTTTTTTTTTTTTACCTTTTTCATTTTCAATTCTAGCAACCCAAGGGTTGAGGGTTCAAATCCCAGTGAGGCCACTTTTTTTTTTTTTTTTTTTTTTTTTTTAATTTCTGAATTTTATGACTTACAATGGTGCATGGAAGAGATTTTATGAATTTTTACTTTTTAGTGTGATTATTATTTTTGAAATACATGTGATACTGACTGATATGTAGATATAGCTAAAACCTTGAATTTTTTTTTTTTTTTTTTTACAAAATCACTGTTATGTGACATAATTTAAACTAATTGAACAAATTTTTGTAAATAATTTGCAGTTGACTTTTACAATTTTTTTAAAAATATTTTAATTAATGTGTCAAATCTGTAAAGTCTTAAATCCGGATCTGAAAATTGCTCATGTGAGCTTTTGTTATGGATAGGCACTCTGTCATCCATCCACCCAACCATCCATCAAAAGACTTCTCAGACACTACTGGTCACATTTCATTCATATTAGCCAATAGAATCTAAAGACCATTGCCATTCACATTTGTGTTTCTGGTTGCTATGGCTACCAAAAGTAGGTCACAGTGACCTACATAGCTAAAAACCAAAACAATAAAAATAATGATCCCTGAAACCACTTCTATTTAGGCAACATGTTATGACTTACCAGGTATTATCAAGACATAACAGTTACATTTAAATTCAGGTGAGCAAATTAGGGCCATCTTGGCTCTCTTGTTATGAGGTGTATCAGTCAACTTCTTAAAATTTAACATTACTCAATTCAACGGAAATGAGCAAAAGGGAAACTACTAAACACTGCTGTGTGTTAAATGTGCGAAATGATTTTTCGCTCGAAATTTCAGTCTTTTGTGCCAATGGTCCAACCTGAAAATGTGGAAATTCAAGAAAATAATGAATGTTCTCACGGCTGATGAACATGAACATGTTGATGTCGAGGAAATTGCTGTTCCTCTCCCACCTGCAGCAGCACCAGTGGTAGCCCAGAAGAAGCATAATTTTATTACTTATTTGCACCAAAATGATGTTTTTAAATTGGAAATACTTTGGACTTTACAAACAGTTGTAAGGTATTATACTGGTCAACTCATGACATTATGACAACATAATTTAACAGATCAACAGAATTGAGATTCACAAGAGTACCATGTATCTTATTATGTTTTTATTAAAGATGTTCTGTTTTCTGAAAAGGATATTATTTCAGGAATAAGTGGTGTAAAGATGTTTCATAAGTTTCAAACTTTGAGAGTATGTGCTGGTAAATTTTGTGAAGTCATTTTATATAACTTTTATGCCCATGTATGCTTTGGAACCACTCAATAAAAATATGTGCACAATATTTGTTAACAGATGTTAAAATACAATTTTTTTAGGAAATGAAGAGGAAAGCTGGATTGACAGTAGATGAGGAAGAAGAAGACATGGCTGATGATTATGATAGTGACAATGATGATGAGGACATTGGAAGTACAGCAAGCAACCTTAAAGTATTCTGTGTTAGTTCTGTAGAGTATCAGAAACTGAAAAAGATTTTAGCTAACAATGGTCCACCTTTGGTAAGAAAAAGTATTTAAACTTAGGATGCCACTCACCTCACACAGTAATTTATAATGTGTGGAAAAAGTCAAGTTTCTAATACTTCCCATTTTCATGTAATAGAGCAAAAATTGCAATAATTGCACTCAAAATTCTACCAGACTTCATATACAGTATTTGCTATTCCAGTTAAATTATGCAATTTCAAGTCACATGTATATCAGTTTTGCATTAAAAAATCTATTGAAAAACTATTTTGGTTTAATAATTTTTCTTTTTCTTTTCTTCTTCTTCTTGCATTTGTTATGTATCGGGGGAGGGGAAGGGGTTAATGAAGTATTGATGGGCTCAAATTATTTATGTCAAAAAACCCTAGGGTTGGGTCCATATGAAAAATTTTTAACATCTGGTTTTTGTTCTATGGTATATAGTCATTTATTTTAAAGTAGATATTGTATGATTAGGAAGCCAGTATTCAATAAGGTGTTATGTTTTTTCATAGGTCTTCAATAAAATGGAAGATACAGAAATTTTAGCATTAAGGAGATATGTACACGAGATGACATCGATACGTAGATCACAGGGTACAGAGAGAATTATACATAATGTATCCAGATTTGTATTTGATATCCAAAATTACTTGATGGACAATGGGACAGAGGTCAGTAACATTTAAATGACCATTTCTGACCAATATACAATTCCTGACTTCTTACTTATGACTTTTCTTTGTTGGTACTCTTTAGTTTTGAAGATACATTATCATTTGCAGTGGATACAAAGTTGATGAGAATGAAACAAATTTGGATTTAAATATGTAACATAGAAATTGAACTGGTGTTAGAAAATTACTAAATGAAACATGCTTATTTTCTCTCTTTTGAATAAAAGTGAAATGAAATACCAAATTGACTCAAGGAAAACATTATTTAGGAACAGAAAATAGATTTTTTCATTTGAAGATTAAAACATTTGTCAAGCATAAAAAATGAATAAGTGAATAATTTTGAAAACTGCATCAGCGTACACTTATGGATCACAGTACTTCTCACTACCTAGGTTTGAATCCCAATTAGGGAGATCCTAGTGTAAGAAAGTTTGTCAGTAAACCATAACACTATTCCAGTCGTAGCAAATACATGTATGCTTTAAAAAAGAGGCAGTGGTTTCACGTATATGGTAGTCTTTTTGCTTGTCCTTGTGTTTCTAATTTTGAAACAATTTTTGACAGGCTGAATGCACTTTAATTATATTGGTAGAAATAATTTTATAAATATTTGCCCAAGAAAAAGTTACAGTAGTATAATTTGGCTTTTATTTATTTATTTAGTTAAATTTTAAACATCATTTCTTAATTTGTCTAATTCTCTATCATTAACATACTTATACATGTAAATATTTCAGTGTAAAGGGACCAGATTAAATGCTCGGTCAACCATTGAAGGTCGTTCTAGTGAGCTTCAAGAAAGAATACTACCAGTAATACAGAAATTAACCAATGATATTGATGAAGCTTTTAATGGGTCTATAAGACCTAAAATGGAAGATGGAGTAACCAATGCTTGTTCTTCTGCTGTGGAAATTCAGGAAAAATGGGCTAGAAAGGTAAATAATTTGTATCAAATATTCAATGATTCATGCACAGGTAAGATGCATGCCTTTTCCTGTTTCAAAAAGGAACATATATTTAAGAATTTTGTTAGCCTGCAGTAATTACTCCATGTCAAAAACGGAGATTAGTTATTAACATATGTTTATTTTACTTAACAGGTAAAATTGGGTAAAGTATTGAACTTTTGTAACTTGTTTCACAAACATCAGAAACTTTTTTTTTTAAAGATGCAGAATGTTTTCTTTTTATAACTGACCAAATTGTTTTTAAGAAATCAAACACAGATAATCATTGATTTTTTCACCCTTGATTTCTATTGTATGCTTGATTATCATCTTTATAATAGTGTCTTTTGAACTATGGTTTCAGTCTAATAAAGAAAACCGCAAAGAAGGAGGTCTTCATTGGATGACCTACAAAGCTACTGTACGTCGACAAGGGGTATATACATCACCAACATATGGAGCTATTGACATGAATGAAGCTTTATCAGAACCATTATATAGAAGTATTACTATCTCCTGGGATAAAGTGTTCAGGTATAATAATCTCTTCCAAGTTTTGTAATGTCATTAGGGGGTAGTTTTGGGGGGTCTGTTTGTGGTAAATTGGACCTAATTTAGGAATCATTGTTTCTGTCTGTACGTTTCTTCACCTTGTCTTTACTTGATTGACCAAGTTGTTTAAGAAAAACTTTCAAACATATTAGATTTGTCTATATCCACTTTATAGTTCATGTGTTTGTGATTGAACTATGCAAAATTATCTACATGTAAGAAAATCCTGAGCCTAGTTGCAGCTGACTATGTGTATTCTTGATTGCCATAAATATTTTGTAAAATTTTACAGCTATAGGAATGTCATTGTTACATATTACTTCATTTTGGTAAAAGGATTTACCATTTCCTTGATTTTTTTGTAAAATCCTTATAACAGCATCACTTTGAGCAGATATACACATGTATGCTATGATAAAAAAGGATGGGCATAGCAATTTTTTTATGACTAAACTGAAGTGAAAAACACCAAACTTTATTCATGTTAGTTTACTATAATCTTCGCTTTATTGTAAAAACCAACTTATGCAAGTAAGTAATAAACATGTAGGTGAAATATGATTTACTGGTGGTGTCTAAAATATCATCTTTTTCATACATGTAGTTGTATGAAAGCATGTAAGTGATAGATTTTAAAGCTACATTAAATTTTCCTATGCATAATGTATTGACTGCATTTTTTCTTAACCATGCTTCTCCTGAAAAATGTAATACTTGGTTCTATAATAAAACTTGTAATTACATGTACTTTGAAATTCATGGGGAACCTAATGCTAGTTTGATCAGCCAAAGATCTTAAGAACATTGTTTCCACGATTCTTTTTCGAAAACAAGGCAATGTCAACAAATACAGCAAAGCACAATGTGTTCAAAAGCAATATGGCCACTTTGTTGTGCGTATCTAAGCCAACCTGCTGTTTTATTTGCAGCCATTTTCTGACCGATTGGAATCCTTATATTTAATTTGTCCCAGTTGACCATTGTTCTTTCCTTTGCAGAATCTGTTGTCGTTCTCATATGAACACATTTTGCTTCTGTCAACGCCATTGTTTACTTACACTGTAAGACTTTTGTGCATGCTACAAACTGATAATTAATAACTTACCGAGTTGCCCCAAGCTTTTAGGATTTCCATTTATTATGGGTTAATAAGAGTGAACTTAAGAAAATAAATCGCACAAATCTTAATAACAATCAATTGCTATTGATAAAAAAAATATTTTTAGAAAATTAATTTTTTTCAATAATGGGTAAACTTATTAATACAGTTTAATATCATATTTATTTTATTCAGTGGCATGTTATGGAATGCTCTGGAAACTTGTAGATCAATGCTTCTAGCTGTTTTGAAACAGTTTACAACAGAACTTTGTGAAGAACTTCATTCCCTAGGTGTGCCAAATGATAGGACAAAGAGAGTACTGAGCCATTTGCTTGGAAGTGCATCTAATAAGGTTAGATCGACTTAACAAATACATCACTTATTGATCGAGCCTGGCATCATCATAAGGCGAGACTTAGGTGTTACTTTTCCAGTGTCGGTGGCGGTGTGTCTAAAAGTGAAAGTTTATGTTAAAGTAATGTATTTTTTACTTAATCAAAAACTAACCAGGCAAGACTTTAAATCTGTGGAATCCTTGTTTCACCTATATGCCAATGTATCCAGCAGAAATAGGTTTCTATAAATTGAAGTTTGACACACTTTATACATTGTAGTTTAAAATGGGGTATAAATTTATCCTTGCCTTGTCATGTTTAACATGAACTTTTGTGGGAATCATGTCACATAACTTTTGTCATTTACATGATGTAGCTATTATTATTTCTTTTGAATAAAGAAAATATTTTAAGTTAATGTTTTCCTGAAAAAGTTATGCTATTGTTGAAGTTTACTACATGAGAATGTTCCATAATACATGTATAAAGACAAAGGTAATGGTGATTATTTACCTTGTACATGTACATTTGCAAACTTTATTGATTTCCAAGTACTGCCATAAATTTTTCAGCCTTTCCTTTCTTCCTTTTGCAGCTCTCGGAGATGGTAAATTACTTGAAAGAATTTATCACAGCCTCCCAGCGTGACATCAACAGAGTACTAACACCTGCAGTCCAGGTAGAACAATAAAATATAAATAAATTTTAAAAATTGGAAAGTTCTGAAGTTATATCAAATTTATGATATCAGATCAGAGGTTTAGGTACCACTGGGTTGTATGTTACTTAAAAAAGGAATTTTTTGCTTCCAGTTAATTTTACCTATGCATTTAAAGTTACATGTACATGTATGAACACACAAAAATAAAGGAGTGAATATCAAATTAAATTTACTGGCATATGTTGCTGCATTTTAAGTAGAAAATATTGTTACTCATAGAATGTAACTCCTACAAAAAAACAAGAAAAATAAATAAATAAACAAATATGTGAATAAATAAATAAAGATAAAATAATTAAGAAATGAGATTTCCTTGTTATGCCAATTGTGACGACAAAATATTTTCTTTCATGACAATAATCTATGTTTTAATTTTTATCTCTTTTTATTTTAGGATAATCTTAATCAAACCTATAATACAAGTGCTTCTGAGTCTGGTAGTGGAATGTTTGTTAGAATGAAGAACTGTATGTCATCTGGAGTAGATTTAAAACGATTCACAATGTTTGATGAAGCTTCAAAGAAATTGTTAAAAGAACTGTTAGATTTACAGGTAATGTTAATAGAAATAAGACTTATACACGTTCAGTGTATGTATATAGAAGTGTTTGTATTGAGTATTAGAACAGCAGCTTATTTTTTTAAAATTCATTCAGCATAATCAAGGCTCTGTCGTCGTCGTCGTCGTCGTCCGCGGTGTAAACATTTACATTTTCAACTTTTCTGAAACTACAAGGTGGATTTCAATGAAACTTGGTCAGATGTATATATGAGCCAGTGCAATTCAGATTTGTTCTTGACATTGTCCTGGCTCCCAAAACTAGGTCAAGGTGACCTATGGTTCCAAAAAACTTAAAAAATCTTCTTCTCTGAAAGCGAAGATGGTAGAAAAATCTGATCTGATATTTGGCTTCTCTAGGGTCTTAAGCTTATAAATCGTTCATTATGTGAAATTTGGTAAAAAATTAGGTTACGCGTTTTTGCGTTTAATTTTAAAAAATTCGTAAAATGGCTTCAAATTGTTATAACTTGACTATATGAATAGATATTGACATGGGGTTTTCAGTTTTGACTTTTTCTTGAAATAACCTCTTAAATGGGGTCAAGGTCATGACCTAGTTTGTAATTTGTGCAGTTTTAGGCTATTTTAAAATTTTAAGAGATATATATAATATCAAAACATTGTTAAAATGTTCAGCATGACAAAATGTAAAAAGGTACAAAGTTTCGTAACTGTATGATAATACATGTAGGAGTTGTTGCCCCTGAAATGTTAATTTTCTGCTAATGAAAACTAAAATTGTGCATTAGCTTGAAAACTATAAACTTTTTGCATAGACATGTATCTTAGAATATTGTAGGTATTGACATGTCGAACATTTTGATATATGGCTCAAGGTCATACGTTCAAAGGTCAAGGTCATAGGTGCATTAAAGACTGAAATTGTTAATTATCTTGGAAACTATTAACTTTTTGTATTTTTATGTATATTAGAATATTGTAGAAATTGATATGGTAATCATTCTGATATGAGATTCAAGGTCTTACATTTAAAGGTCAAGGTCATAGATGCATAAGAAGACTCAAATTGTTAATTATCTTGAAAACCATTAACTTTTTGCAAAGGCATATATATTAGAATATTGTAGGTATTAATATGACGATCATTTTGATATGTGGCTCAAGGTCATACGTTCAAAGGTCAAGGTCATGGGTGCATAAAAAGACTGATATTGTTAATTATCTTGGAAACTATTAACTTTTTGTATTTTCATGTATACAATGTATTAGAATATTGTAGGAATTAATATGGCGATTATTCTGATTTAAGATTCAAGGTCATACGTTGAAAGGTCAAGGTCATAGATGACTAAAAAGACTCAAATTGTTAATTATCTTGAAAACTATTCACTTTTTTATAGGCATGTATATTAGAATATTTTATGTATTTTTGCAAATGATTTTGGATATATTCTCAGGTTGGCCATATCCTCAGGTGAGCGTTAAGGCCCATGGGCCTCTTGTTTTAAAATTGTAATTTAATCACAACACACTTAAGCCTTACCAAGTGGTTAGTGAAATTTGTGCATTTAAAACTGCATTAAGTTTTCCAAAGAAAAAATTAAAACGGTGCTAATCTAATTAATGATGTTCCTAATGAACAATGTTACATTTGGTTCAACGATAAAAGCTTGAATAAATACAGAAATTACAGTATTTACCCAACGAGATGCAGCATTTGGGATCTAATATTAGAACAAGGTTACATCATCAAAACCCGTGTCATTTAAACACAACTTTCAAAATGTTGAAATACGATAAATTAAACACAGAACTTCGTTAAATTTGTCATTTGTGACTTAGTAAGAGATACATAACACCATTTCAAATACATCTGGATATTAATTAAGGACAATTAATGCAATTTGTCATGTTTCACCTTCGATTCATGGGTTTTTCTGTACATCCATGCGCATAATTACCATAGTTAAACATTGACCAACTGGTCAGAGGATTCCGTTTATTTACACCTAAAAGAAATGAAATTTTAGACAATGAATCTCACGGATCGTGGTTAGAAGATATCTGTTTTTTAAAAAATATATTTTTAGAAAATCAAAAAAAATTCAGAAAATTAAAAAATTAATGCAGCTTGAAAGATTTGGTTAAAACATGTAATCAAACAGGTGGCCAAGAAGTTTACATTTTTGGCTGTTTTAAATAAACATGCATAGAGTTTGTGTTTTACTCTTAGCACTTTGGTGTCCCCTTCCATCCCAGAACTGACAACCGGGTAGCTTTAGATAAATATACATGTACATATTCAGTTAAGTGAAAGAATTTTTACTGAGGCCTATAACACCGTTACTCATTCTAAAATATTTTCCATTTGATTTGATCTACATGTTATAAATACATGTATTTACAAAGAGTGGAGATTGGAATAATGGTGATTCATGTCCCAGTCAAGAATCTTTCACTTATTTAGACAGTTCAGTCATGGAAGAGTGGAAGAAGTAAGGATACTAACTAACTTTCTAATATTAGAATCTGCTAGAATGGAATTAAACTCAGATAATTTTGGTTACTGTGATGATGAACACAGTTAAATGTAAATAGATAAACCAAATTAAGTCTTTAAAAAATGACAATAAGGCTGGATAAATTTGTTTAAGCTTGAATCCTGCATGACAACATCTTTTTTTTTTTTTTTTTTTTTTTAAATATTTTTATTTATTTTTTATTTTGTTATTTTTTGTTATTTATTTATCTTTTATGCTGTTTAAGATGTACAGTTTCTGACAACTCCTACCTATATTGTTAGTGCAGTTTCCGACAACTCCTATATTGTTAGTGCAGTTTCCGACAACTCCTATATTGTTAGTGCAGTTTCCGACAACTCCTATATTGTTAGTGCAGTTTCCAACAACTCCTATATTGTAAGTGCAGTTTCCGACAACTCCTATATTGTTAGTGCAGTTTCCGACAACTCCTATATTGTTAGTGCAGTTTCCAACAACTCCTATATTGCAAGTGCAGTTTCCGACAATCCTATATTGTTAGTGTCGATGTAAGATATTTGATTTAATGAAACATTGCTTTATATTTGTATTACAGACACAGATTATTGACCATGTTAATCTTGTGTGTAAACAGTTACGTAATCTCATTGAAACTTCATTTGAACCCCTGTGGGAGGCACCAGTTAATTCTAAAATTCTCAGAGAAGCATTGTTTGAAAGTAAGTACATGTTCATGTAATTTACATATGTCAAGTAAAGTTAAACATTTAAGTGCAAGTCTCAAGTTTTTTAATACATTTTATTAGTTTGTGTGCATTTCAAAACCATTGAACTGATAATAAATTCAAAAGAAAAAAAATTGAAATGGCTTTCAACTGTAACTTTATGTCTGATTTTTTTCAGGTATTACTAATATATCCATGACAATGAACAGTTTACAGGAAGAAGCTAATATCCCTCCACTAGAAAGACACATTGTTCCTATATCTGAAAATTCAACCAGTGTTCCTACAACTTCAAATCTCCACTCAGTACCCAGAGTAGTCAATGAAATAACAGTGTCAACATTGACACCTATTGTATCTCAAGGTGTTTCCAGAAGAGAACAGAATTTGTCATATGCCAGTTTTGGGCAGACACCAACATTATACCCTTCAACATCAACACCTAGAATCAAACAAGAGCCAGTGGATGAGGAAGAAATATCAAATACTATTAGTGAGTAGGACATATCTGATGACTGAACAGTTTGTAAATTATAAGGCCTCTCTCATTTCAAACTGGATAAGAGATTTGTGAAATTGAACTCACTTAAGCGTTTTTGCTGTTATTTTGAAGAAAACCCCTTAAGGCTGTAAAATTAGGGAAATCTATATTTTTTTGTTTGACCTAAATTAGGGTTTTTTTTTTTTTTTTTTTTAAAAAAAACACTTTTTAAAAGTTTACATAAAGCAAAATTTTTATTTACTATCTACAAAATGTTCTTTTAAAGCAAAAAGCCAATGGGAAAAAATCTAAAATGTTTTCTGCAGAATTGTTTTTAGTTTGCTCCTGCATTTTTTTCTTATATTGCTGTTTATAATTTATAAAATCTGTGTTATTTTTAGATGATAATACTGTCAGATCACCATATCAGCATGTATCCATTAAACTAGAAAATGAAGAAGACAGAAGCATCAATTATGGTTCATCTTGTAGTGTTATGAAACAACAAAGTACAGCTATCTCAAAGGCTGGTCCATCATATGGTTTGAATGTGCAATCAACACATGATCTGCAGAAAATTGCTTTTACAAAGGTGTCCGATTCTGAGAGTTTACAGAACAGTAAAAGCATTAACCAAAGCATTACAAGTGATCCGTCCTCATCTCATAGTGTCAGATCACAAAATGTGAATACACAAAGATGCCACTTACCAATATCTGGAAATATGAACACACAGGTGTCAAAAGATAGAACAAATAAAAATCGGGAAACAAATGCAACAGATTCTCCAAGGGTGACAGTATCAGAAACAGATTCTGGAATGCCAAAACTTGTATCTATAATTAATCCACTACAACAAACTGGTGTATCAGCCAACAATCAGAAGCCCATATCAAGAGGTGGAACTTACAACATTCAAAGAAATGTTGTACATAATTCTTCACTGAGCACTTCTGTTAAAGAAACAATGAGTACAGTCACTGTTAGTACTAATCCTCCATTGTCTTCAAGTACAACAGGAAATTTTAAGACAGTGACCTCAACTGTACCAAGCTCATCAACCAACCATGCATCATTCAATGTTGTCAATACAACAAATGCTGGTATAAATAATGTAAATCATGTTAATATAAGGCATTCTACTTCTGGAAATTCCAGTTATGCAATGTTACCCACTGTATATCCTGATGTTCAAGGAAATGTTTTATTAAGTAATAATGGAACTCAGTATCTTGTCCCAGTTACTGAGATGGGTCAAGCTACAACAAAAAATAATGTGCTGTCATCAGGTAGCAATGCTTTTGTAAATAGACCATTGGTGAGCTTAATTAATCAGGGAATGCTTGTACAGGCCCCAGGTATGATCTTGCCAAATGGAAATAGACTCCTTGGGGTTCAAGTTAAAAACCAACAGCATACACAAGCCACAAATAACAGGGTCATTCTACCACAAGGAATTGTATGTAACCAGTGGCAACCAGGTAGTATTCCTAATGTGACATTTCCAGGTCAAACACTTGGTGTGCGAGACATGGCATTACCAAGCCAAACACTTGGTGTGCAAAACATGACATTACCAGGCCAAACACTTGGTGTGCAAAACATGACATTACCAAGCCAAACACTTGGTGTGTCAAATGTGACATTACCATGCCAAACACTTGGTGTGCCAAACATGACATTGATAAACCAAACATCTGGAGCCAGGAGAATGCTTTATTCAACTGTTCCAAATATTTCCAGTAAAACATCTGCAACCATAACAAAACCACCGCAAACAGTGAATATTAATTCAGTGCAAAAAATGTCATCTGCCCCAGAAGTTAATAGCCATGCTAATTTGATTTCATCTCGGTCATCCTCAACAAAGTGTTCAGAACATACAAGTGGTCAGTTATCAAGAGTAAATGTACCAAATAGACAAACTAAAGATAGTCCAATACCCACAAAGCAATCAACAGCAGTAGCTAATTCAGTCGGAAAACAATCTGTGATTGGTCCTTCATCTGTAAAACAGCAGTCTGTCATTGGTCAGCCGTCTGTAAAACAGCAGTCTGTGATCGATCAGTCATCTGTAAAACAGCAATCTGTCATTGGTCATTCTGTAAAACAGTTTTTGATTGGTCAGTCATCTGTTAATCAGCACTCAGCAAAATCAACAAATGTTCTTTCAACTATAACAAATACCACTAAAAACTTGTTAAACAAAGGATTAGAAAAAAACGATAAATCAATTATTAATAAGCCTTTTTATGACATTCACAGCAAGGAGATAAATTCACCAGCAGTAGAAGTGTGTGCTATACATGATTCATCAACCACTAAAATGGAAACAGGAAATAAAAGTGCCACAAAGGTTAATAAACTTAGTCTGTCTCAGAAGAGAAACACTAGTAGTCCTAAGTTGGCTTCACAACCACATGACAGGACTTTTTTAGATGCTGAAACTCTGTATAGAAGAACTCTTTTGTCAGTTAAAGAAGAACCAGGGTCCCCTGTTAAACCCAGAAGGAAAATTCGAAAAGGTAACAAAACTTGACATATAATGTTTGATATTATTTAATCATTTACTTCAGTTTTATTTTATTTTAACAAAGGATAACACTTTTTTATTATAATTGTTTATTTATTTATTTTTCTATTTACTTTCAGTACATTTTAATTCATGGGCTTCAAATTTTGTAGAAAGAATACCATTTTGTTGGATGATAATTTTGTGGGTTGAACATTGTTGAAAAAACTTTGTTTTAAAAGTTGAACAATAAAAGTACTTTGTTTTAAAGCTGCATTAAGTTTTTCAATTTTCTGAATTTTTTTTGATTTTCTAAAAATATATTTGTTTAAAACTAGATATCCTCTAAACACGATCCATGAGATTCATTTTCTAAAATTTCGTTTCTTTTAGCTGTAAATAAACGGAATTCTCTGACCGGTTGGTCAATGTAATACGATGATAATTATGAGCTTCGAGCATGCCCACGGGTGTACGAAAAACCTGTGAATTGAAGGTGAAACCTGACAAGTTGCATAAATTGTCCTTAATTTATATCCAGATGTATTTGAAATGGTGTTATGTATCCTTTACTAAGTCACAAATGACAAATTCAACGAAGTTCTGTGTTTAATTTATCGTATTTCATCGTTTTGACAGTTGTGTTTAAATGACCCGAGTTTTGATGACATAACCATGTTCTAATATTAGATCCCAAATGCTGCATCTCGCTGGGTAATTACTGTAATTTCTGTATTTATTCAAGCTTTGATCGTTGAACCAAATGTAACATTGTTGATTAGGAACATCATTAATTAGATTAGCAGAAAGCTCAGATGAGCTGTTGCTATCTATCTTCATCCGTCGTGCGTAAACTTTTTACATTTTAATCTTCTCCTCCAAAACCACTGGGCCAAATTTAATGAAACTTGGTAACCATCATGCCTTGGTGAAGCCCTTTCAGATTTGCACAAATGAAGGAGTTATGTCCACTTGGGCCCCATAAGGGGGAAATAGTGAAAAACTTTAAAAATCTTCTCCTCTGAATCTACAAGCGATATACCTTAGTTATTTCATTTAAAACATCCTTAGGTAATCTTTTTTCAGATTTGCACAAATGGTAGCCATGGGGCTCAAAATGGGGAAATTGTAAGGCACTGATTGGGGAAATTGCTGAATTATATATTTGTCACTATATCTTGAAAACTATTAACTTTTTGTATAGGCATGTATATTAGAATATTGTAGGTATTGACATGACAGTCATTTTGATATATGGTTCAAGGTCATATGTTGAAAGGTCAAGGTCACAGCTGTAAAAGAAGACTTAAATTGCTAATTGTCTTGAAAACTTAATTTTTTGTATAGGCATGTATATTAGAATATTGTAGGTATTGACATGACAATAATTTTAATATATGGTTCAAGGTCATATGTTGAAAGGTCAAGGTCACAGCTGCAGAAGAAGACTTATATTGCTAATTATCTTGAAAACTATTAACTTTTTGTATAGGCATGTATATTAGAATATTGTAGGTATTGCTAAAGCAATCATTTTGATATATGGTTCAAGGTCATATGTTGAAAGTTCAAGATCACAGCTGCAAAAGAAGACTTTTATTGCTAATTATCTTGAAAACTATTAACTTTTTGTATAGGCATGCATATTAGAATATTGTAGGTATTAACATGACAATCATGTTGATATATGGTTTAAGGTTATATGTTCAAAGGTCAAGGTCATATCAACATAGGAATACTAAAATTATTAATTATCTTTTAAAGTTTCTGTACTTAATATATTGTCTATTGCACTTTGCAAACAATATTGGACATATCTTCAGGTGAGCATTAAGGCCCATGAGCCTCTTGTTTTCTTTGGAAAACTTAATGCAGCTTAAAAAGTTGAACAATAAAAGTGATTACTTGTCAGGTGTTACTCATCCATATGTGATCAAACGGTAATAGAATATGGCGGAGTAAACATGTCTCTGTCCCTGTGGTCTCCACTTAATATCATCTCATATTTCTTCTTTGTTTCGGTTATGAGACCAACATAACCTATTAAGAAAACAGGTGTATACATATATTTTGATTTTCTAAAACATATTTGTTGACATGTAAATTTGTTGGAATTATTGTTAAAAAAAAACCAACAAAAATTAGATCATGAATATTAATGGTTTTTATTTTATTTCATTTTTATTTATTTAATCTTTGCATGTTATTGCCTTTTAAGATTGTTCAAATGAAGATTAACCTCCAAACCAGAATATGTCACATAAATTACGATGGTACCAGCTTTTAATGAAGCTGCACTTTTGCAGTGCATTGATCTTTAAATACAAGTTTTAATACAGTCATAAATGTAAATTTTGTTCAAAATTTCTTGGTTAAAAAAATTTGAGTACCTTGTATTTTTAAGACAAACCACGGGAACTTAGAAATTTTGACTTAATAGACATGTGGTCTTTACAAAGAGGTTATCTTTTGTTAAAATACTTTTTTTGTTTTTATTATTATTATTTTTATTATTATATTTGTCTTATTTTTAGGTGGATTTATTGATTTAACAAATAGTAGTGATGAAGACACTGATAGTAATTAAAGAAGAGCTCACATTTACTGACGAGTCGAGGTGCTTTAATGTACCAGTTAAAGCTCTGCTCATCAGTTCATTATGAACACTTGTTTTATTGTTTTATTACAAGTTTCAGTGATGCAAAATGTGAAATTAATTTAAAAGTTCTGTAAATCTGGACAGTACAAAACTAGATTTGCTGTTGGGGTATTTATTACGTTGCTTTCTTCAAAGATCCCAGATTTACAGCACTGCTAGACTTCTGTTATTTAAAGAAGAAATCATATTTTTGTCCTGATAAGTATATGGTGTTTACTTAAATATGGTATCCATATTTCTAAAACAAGAAAAAAGATTATTGTAGGGTAAATGTCTTACTAATTCCAGCAGTAGAAATTAATCATTTTCTCTGTACTTGAATTAAAATTAAAATAAATTGTTATTTAAACAATTTGGGGTACTCAAACTTTTACGAATTAATAAAATTTTGCAAAATATTAACTCTATTTTGTCCAACAGTAAATACTTACAAAATGGAATTTAACAATTTGAAAATGCAAAGGATGATTTTGATTGTAAAAGTTTATACACATCTTACAGTAGAAACTGAAAATGGCAGAAGTTAACTGTCTATTTTTTATCAATAAAATTACCTTTTCCTTATTATTATTATTTTTTTAATTTGAAAAATTAACAATTTAATATCCATGATGTATATATCGTGTTGTCATCTGACAAAAAAGTCATTGGCAAAATTTTGTGAGTCACTGATTTTATTGTTCTTTATGTGATGAAAATTAAAACTTTTTTATGACATTTTATGAATAGTTTGTCATATATATATATATATATATATATATATATATATATATATTTTTTTTTTTTTTTTTTTTTTTTTTTTTTTTTTTTTTTTTTTTGCCACATCATCACTTAAACTGTAAGGTTTACCTTAAATGGTATTTTTGGGATACTTCCTAAAACAAACAAACATTCTTGGCAAATGTATTAAATAAAAACATTTTGAAGTTTGTTATTGTTGTAATGAGAAAATGGTTTTTGTTGAGCCTGGCATTGCTATAAGGCGAGACTTAGGTGTTACTTTTCCGGTGTCATCGTAGGCGGTGACAGCTTGTCAAAATGTGAAAGTTTATGTTAAAGTAATGTATTTTCTACTTGATCAAAAACTAACCAGGCAAGACATTTAAATCCGTGGAGTTCTTGTTATAAACATTATACATCATATTTTTTTCTGGCTGATAAACTTTTGGATTTGGACAACAGATCTAGATCTTGTGAATGAATGTTTAAAGATCAAATGAGATCTTTATCGTGTTCACTACTTTTAAAAATTATTTTTAATTATGTTTAATTAGTGCTAGTAGAGTTTTTTTATAATTTAGTTTTAAATCGGTTGTTTTTTCATATATGAGTATATACATGTGCATACAGTTGTCAATAGGTAGAGTAGACATCTGAAAAAAGATAACTTTCTATTTTTTTTTTTTTTTTTTCTGAAATATATACAGTCAATCGTGTAACATATAGAGACCAACCTTGGGAACCCAA
The DNA here is from genome assembly GCA_029721355.1 of Tegillarca granosa. Taxonomy (NCBI): domain Eukaryota; kingdom Metazoa; phylum Mollusca; class Bivalvia; order Arcoida; family Arcidae; genus Tegillarca; species Tegillarca granosa. Next base: position 11,544,109 of record CM056603.1, read on the forward strand.
GAAATGTGGACTTTATAGAGAACTTAAAATTCATATAGCTTGATATTGAGGTGTCACCAGTTTCCTTTTGTTAAAGTCATTTATATATTGTTGTTTAGTACATGTAATTATAAAGAAGACTTAGGTTTTATTTTATGGTGTTTACTGCCTAAAAGTAGTTCACAAAATGTGAAAATTGTAAAAGTCGAGTTAAAACCTCATACAGTCCATATGTGGCTACAAAAGCTAGATGAGTCAATTTCTTGTACTTCCATGTAGTTAAACATAAGATTTCATGTAATTACATGTACAGTTGACTCTCGTTAATTCGAAATTAAAGGGGTCAGATGAAAAATTTCGATTTATCCGAATTTCGAATTAACCGTTTTGATCACTGACGATCAGAAACGAGAGATAACTCTAAAAGTAAAGCGCTGCTGTATTGACGTCACGTATATGCTGATGCATGTATAATGCTTACAATTGACACTGAAACTTGTGATTAAGATTAAATTAAACATTAAAAATTAAAAATAATTTTAAATTTTTCTATGTTAATGTAAAGCACAACAAACTAAAGTTTTTTGCACAATAAATAAGTAAATCGGATACTTCACCGGAAGCTACAAGGTTCCATTGAAATTTGTTAAACACTGACTATCATCAGGCAGGCTCATTTAAAGTTTCTTTTATTCATAATCATAACTTCTTCATCAGTAATCCTTAGCGTCCGACCTTTGTGATTATTGAAATCATGGCTTGCCATGCCACAGTAGTTGAATGGTGTATACCATTTGGCTCGACAGATCAATTAAGTTTAAGCGTGGCAATTAGGGTTGGGATCATTGACTGTGGAAGTAGCGGACCGCCCACTTTTTAATTTTACACCAATGAAATTTTTCCTTTTACTGACAGATACCTGACCGGAAGAGAAAAGATGAAAATAGAATGGGATACCAACTTTCTTTTTCACTCTTGTGTTTTGAGTTGGAAATGAATCTTCAAAGTAAACCGTCACGCTGTTACTATAAACACTTCTTAAACAAGAGACGGATTAATTATTTCAGGTATAAATCAACATTTTTAAGATGAAATATTTTTGTGTACATGTAATTGTTTTTTTATTTTGCCTTTTAGTTTCAACTTTTATAAACAAATCCAAACTACGATAAACAAGGAAAGTAAATTTCAATTTAAACGTTTGAATTTTCATTATATTTTGTTATCCGGACTGAAAATTCACTTCGATTTAAGCAAAATTTCGAATTTCGGTATTTTGATTTAAACACACAAATTTGCATTGAAAAACATAGCGATCTGACGGGACCGTTTATATTATTTCGATTCAAGCGAAATTTTGATTTAACCGATTTTGAATTAACGAGAGTCGACTGTAGTTACAAATCAGATTCCTTGTAATAACATGTAGTTTTACATTAGATTCCTCGGAATTACATGTAGTTACACAGATTCCTTGTAATTACATGCATACATCAGATTCCTTGGAATTACATGTAGTTATACATCAGATTCCTTGGAATTACATGTAGTTACACAGATTCCTTATATTTACATGTAGTTACACCTCAGATTCCTTGTAATTACATGAAGTTACACATCTGATTTCCTTGTAATTACATGTAATTACACATCAGATTCTTTGGAATTACATGTAGTTACACATCAGATTCCTTGGAATTGCATGTAGTTACAAATCTGATTTCTTGTAATTACATGTAATTACACATCAGATTCCTTGGAATTACATGTAGTTACACATCAGATTCCTTGGAATTGCATGTAGTTACAAATCAAATTTCTTGTAATTACATGTAGTTATACATCAGATTCCTTGGAGTTACATGTAGTTACACATCAGATTCCTTGAAATTACATGTAGTTATAATACATTTCATGTATATATACATGTAGATATTTAGATCAGATTTACTTTGTTTCTAAAAATGTTTAACATTATTCTATTTTTCAGTTGCACATTATACTTAAAGCTTTAATTGTACTTCTGTTTTGCTCCTGTACACTGCTTGTGTGCTTGTTATTTGCAAGTATGTTTGAGATACATGAACATTTTTGCCAAATATTACATCAAACCATGAAACAAATGGTTTTCAACATAGATCAAATAAATAACTACCAATTCTAGTGTATTGTATAAACTCATTCAAATGCCCATTCATCATTTTGCCATCTCACTAAGCACCTCAGTAATTTTAAATCAATAAGTCTATATCTTTTATGTTTTAATTAGTCTCCTTCATTTAATTGCCAAACCTTTTTGTGATGATTTTATCTGACTGAGCATATGTTGGCAATAAATTGAGATGTTCTTGTACATAAAAACAGTAAATTTTTAGACAGCTTTTTATATCATTGATGACTGCCATTTTATCAATAATGTCATTTTTATTTTATACAAGGCAGTTTTTGGGACATTTTTTTATAACCTTCCTGTTAGAAGTTTAAAAACATTTAAAGATGTTATTAAAATTATCTTATTTTGTTTACTTCTTCAAGAAATCCTAACATGGTAGAAATTTAACAAGGGTATTTTCTAAAGTTCCATGTTATCATTACCCTATAGTGTGTGTGTGCATGTGTGTGTGTGTGTGTGTGTGTGTGTGTGTGTGTTAGAAATCATGGGTAATGTATGAACAGATTCTGTACCAAAATTTTCAATATGTAAGATTATTTGTTTATTTCCTGCTTTTAGATGACTTATTATATTATTTTATTAATTAACAATATTATTAATCAAAATAATCGTAAATCTTAAGTGCAATAAATGATAACCGGTAATACAAATCAATATACATGTACAAATTTAAACTTGATATTACATGTATTACATGTACAAATGTTAACATCATAATGCATTGACTACTTGTACAAATGTTAACTTTATGATGCATGTATTACATGTACAAATGTACTATGTACTACACATACAAAATTTAGCAATATCCTTTGAATTACAAATAAATCTTTGTGATAAAACAAAATCAGATGTTACAAGCTTGAAGTGAACTTCAAAATTTCAAATTTGCCAGATTTACTGTAGCTTAAGGAAATTCTAAGTTAAGGAATGATTGTGAAACCAGAGTCTTGTACATGTACATATACATACATATATATATATATATATATATATATATATATATATATATATATATATATATATATATATATAAAGATTATCTAGTCATTATCATATTTCTGTACTAGGTTTGTGTTAAAATGTTGGAAGAGGCTGATGTAGGAGGAAGTTGATAAGTATCATGACATTCATTGGTACCATATTTGTTAACGACGATGTTATTGTTTCTATAAATTAGTTTGTATCATTATTAATCAGTTGTAGTTTATTAAGAACATGTAGTTGATTTAAGACATGTACATGTAGTTGATTTAGCACATGATGTTATGTTTTTAGGTAGTTTCTACTTCATGCTAGGGAAGCTTATTAGTGATGAAGCTTAATTTGTGTATTGTCACAAGTGTTTTAAAAATAAGTCATCAAGGTAATATTCTTTATTAATTTCATATAAAGATAAGAAAATTGACAGATAAATCAGTAAATGACACTTGTTGAAATGTGTTTTATGAATTTTTGGTAGCTAATAACTTGATTTTCATGAAAATATATCAATTTCTATTACTTCTTTGTAGTTTGAAGTTTTTTCAAAACTTAATGTCTTTTAACTAAAACTTGTCAAAGAAGATAAATACCAGAACGAGTCATCTCAGAATTATGAACTAGTGTATGTAATACTTAGTACAGGTTATAACAAGTAAATACAGTACTACTAGTAGAACTTACAGTATGCTTGTTTAAGGAACTTTTATCACTCACTGTCACTTTTAAGATTTTTCTAAATGCATTGGCTGTTAAAGTTTTTTTTCCCTCATAAAATGTTCTTAATTAAGAATTCTGTATTTTTGGTTGCATTTTATGCATTTATTTTTTGCTTACTATGGGTAATAAAGTAATTGGTCAATTTGTCAGTCCATTAGTGATTAATCAATTACATGCCATATTGTAAAATCACAAGTGTCTCCGTGTAGTATTCAGTTTTAAATTCACTAATTCCTTGGTTTGGTAAATACCACAAGATTTAATATCAAAAGAAATTTTTAACCCCATAAATATTAGTGAATCTAAAGCATGGTAGTGTATTCATTTTCCTAACTGCATTAAGTATTACAAGTTAGAATAGGTAAATCACTTTAATATTGGGCCTTTTTTTCTAGATTTTGTATCAGAAACTATTTTTGTGATAAATTGTCACTTAATTAAACAGGGTGTGAAAGTTGCATGTCTTTGAGAAAAATGCATGTCACACTTCACCTCTTTGTTTGAAAAAGTAAAGCTTCTTATTGTTATGTTGTAAAGAATTCACATAGAAAGGGCAATGTGGGGTGTGTAAAACTTGCATGTTCATTAAATTTTGCATTTCTATTTTTAAAAAAAATCCTGTTCTTCATATATGCTTTGATGAAAAAGTTTTTCATTATTATATCATAAAGGGTTACTGGAAAGCATTAGTAATGACTAGTTCTCTACATAACCAGAATCAGTCAGTACTAAATGTTACTGTGGTATGATTGATTAGTCCATGTTCATTACAAACAGGGATTGATGTTAACTAACAGTAGAATCAATATATTGGTTATTCGTTATTCTTTTTTTTTTTTAGCTCACCTGAGCACAAAGTGCTCAAGTGAGCTATTGTGGTGGGTCATTGTCCAGTGGTGCGTCGTGCGTCAACTTTTGATTGTTAACACTCCTGAGGCCACAATTTAAGTGCAATCTTAATCAAACTTTCTCAGAATGATCCTCTTGACAAAAGCTAGCTCAAGTTCCTATATGGGCCATGTTGGGTCAATATCTAGGTCACTAGGTCAAATTGTAGAAAAACCTTGTTAACACTCCTGAGGACCCGATTTCAGACGAATCTTCATCAAACTTAGTCAGAATGATCATCTTGACAAAAGCTAGCTCAAGTTCGTATATGGGCCATGTTGGGTCAATATCTAGGTCACTAGGTCAAATTGTAGAAAAACCTTGTTAACACTCCTGAGGCCCCGATTTTAGTCCAATCTTCATCAAACTTAGTCAGAATGATGCTCTTGACAAAAACTAGCTCAAGTTCGTATATGGGCCATTTTGGGTCAATAAGTAGGCATAGATCAAATTGTAGAAAAACCTTGTTAACACTCCTGAGGCCCTAATTTTAGTCCAATCTTCATCAAACTTAGTCAGAATGATGCTCTTAACAAAAACTAGTTCAAGTTCGTATATGGGCCATGTTGGGTCAATAAGTAGGTCGCTAGGTCAAATTGTAGTAAAACCTTGTTAACACTCCTAAGGACTTAATTTTAGTGTAATCTTCATCAAACTTAGTCAGAATGATGCTCTTGACAAAAGCTAGCTCAAGTTCGTATATTGGCCATGTTGGGTCAATAAGTAGGTCACTAGGTCAAATTGTAGAAAAACTTTGTTAACACTCCTGAGAACCCAATTTTAGTCCAATCTTCATCAAACTTAGTCAGAATGATCATCTCGACAAAAGCTAGTTCAATTTCGTATATGGGCCATGTTGGGTCAATAAGTAGGTCACTAGGTCAAATTGTAGAAAAACCTTGTTAACACTCCTGAGGACCCAATTTTAGTCCAATCTTCATCAAACTTAGTCAGAATGATGCTCTTGACAAAAGCTAGCTCAAGTTCGTATATAGGCCATGTTGGGTCAATATCTAGGTCACTAGGTCAAATTGTAGAAAAACCTTGTTAACACTCCTGAAGACCCAATTTTAGTTCAATCTTCATCAAACTTAGTCAGAATGATCTTCTTGACAAAAGCTAGCTCATGTTCGTATATAGGCCATGTTGGGTCAATATCTAGGTCACTAGGTCAAATTGTAGAAAAACCTTGTTAACACTCCTGAGGACCCGATTTCAGACGAATCTTCATCAAACTTAGTCAGAATGATCATCTTGACAAAAGCTAGCTCAAGTTCGTATATGGGCCATGTTGGGTCAATATCTAGGTCACTAGGTCAAATTGTAGAAAAACCTTGTTAACACTCCTGAGGCCCCAATTTTAGTCCAATCTTCATCAAACTTTCTCAGAATGATCCTCTTGAAAAAAGCTAGCTCAAGATCGTATATGTGCCATGTTGGTTCAATAAGTAGGTCACTAGGTCAAATTGTAAAAAAACCTTGTTAACACTCCTGAGGCCTCAATTTTAGTCCAGTCTTCATCAAACATAGTCAGAATGATGCTCTTGACAAAAGCTAGCTCAAGTTCGTATATGGGTCATGTGGGGTCAATAAGTAGGTCACTAAGTCAAATTGTAAGAAAACCTTGCTAACACTCCTGGGGCCCCAATTTTAGTCCAATCTTCATCAAACTTAGTCAGAATGATGCTCTTGACAAAAGCTAGCTCGAGTTTGTATATGGGCTATGTTGGGTCAATAAGTAGGTCACTAGGTCGAATTATATAAAAACCTTGTTAACACATATTAGGGGATCCATTTTAGACCAATCTTATCAAACTGTCTCAGAATGATGCTCTTGACAAAAGCTAGCTCAAGTTTATATATGGGTCATTTTGTGTCAATAAGTAGGTCACTAGCTCGAAATATAGGAAAAAATCTCTTTTAAGAATAGAAGCTCCAGTTTGCCAAAATCAAGCTGAGTGTTCATCATTTTCAGGTGAGCGTCCAGGGCCTTCATGGCATTCTTGTTTTTTTTTTGTTAATTAGTTTTAGTGCTGTAATTAGAATGAGATTATAATTCAGAATTTCTCTTTTCTCATTTTAGTTCATTGAAAAATATTTTTTACAAATGTTCTATATTAGTATAATAATTTTTTTAAAAAATTATACCCAAAATTAGAGTCCCTCTTGTTTAATCATCTGTGTCCAACGTTCAATTTGTTTGGTTTTGGATCAGTTAGATTTAAATTTAAGCAACATTTTTACTGTTTTTGTTCGTCAGTTTTTCATTGTTTTTCATTACTCATTCCATATTGTGTCCTTTTTCTAAATATATATATATATTGCTTTTTAGGTTAAAGAAATTACAGGTGCATTTTTGTATATATTTGTATTTTTATTAAATGCAATTTAAAAGAAGTATTTTCATTTAAGACAAACAAATAATAAAATAAATTTTAAAGTTAAATTCTTTCAGTATTGATATGATACCAAAAAAGAAAAAGTTAAGTCAGTGATAAAGTCGAAACTACACTAAACTTCAAAAATGTGGATTGTAGCTACACATTCATTTGTTAATTTTTATGATTAAATTTTTATGAAACCTTTGTAATTATTAGTTTGTCGTTATTCATATTTACCAGCAAATGGATAGTGTTTGGTGGTGTCAGTTATTCATATTTACCGGTAATTGGATAGTGTTTGGTGGTGTCGTTATTCATATTTACCGGTAATTGGATAGTGTTTGGTGGTGTCGTTATTCATATTTACCAGTTATTGGATAGTGTGTGGTGGTGTCGTTATTCATATTTACAAGTTATTGGATAGTGTTTGTTATTCACATGACTAATTGTCAAAACATCACCTTGGGTTGCTTTTACCTTGTAATTTTAAATTATATGATCCACAGTATTTGGGTATCCCACGGATTTAGTTGCTTGTAATGTAGTTTAACTTCCCATCAACAATTTGCAGATATTCTGGACAAGGTAAAATTTCTTAGGATTTAATCCAAGGACATGCATGTATGCATGAGATGTTTAAGTGTTTTGTGGTCTGCTTTGTACTAGTATACACTCAAGTAACTTTGTGCAAGCTCACAGTCAATATGTAGCAGACAAGCATACCTCTGTCTTTGACACATTATCCTTACACAAAGTGAACCATTCAATACTCTGTCCTCAAAAGGACCAAGTGGAGGCAAAGACATTTGACCAAATAGAATTACTAAAAGGCAAGTTTATTAATCCTAGTGTGTGAATGCATGAGATGTTTGTTTGATCTGCTTTGTACTAGCACACACTCGGGGAAACTTTGTGCAAGCTCACAGTCAGTGTACCACATCCAAGGAATGAGTACTTTTTAGTCTTTAACTAGGTTAGTGGTGAAGCTGCAAAAAATTATACATTTGCATTGAGCAGTTTATTTTTGTGACTTGCCTACTTTAATATTAGGCATTGATATTTCATGTCTTATCAAAAAAAAAAAAAAAAAATTGTGCTTTCAGATTGTAAACTTTTATATAATAAAACTTGCATTAAAATATTGTATATTTACATTGTACAGTGAGAATGCAACAAAATAAGGAACATAGCTAGGTGAAAAAAATCACCTTTCTTAAATTAGGCAAAATGGCATTAAGATTTGTGATGAAAAATTAAAAAGTTTTCTACCACAATGGCGAGTTGTCAGGGGTTGTAATTAGACTAAATAAAAACCAGTAAATACATGTTTTAAATATATATTTAATATATTCTGTTGCTATGATAATGTTTAAAAACATCAACTACAAACATTGTATATTAAAACACATATACCACTATTTGTAACAATGATATTTGCTATATAAAACATGTTTATAAAATTTAAGTAGTAAAAATAAATAAATCAAGAAGAACTTTTAACAAATATACATACTAAATTTTAAAATAAAAAATTAAAATTGTTCTTATTTGGAAACTTTACTGGTTTATCTTATGCATACAGGTAAATCTGAATCTACAGGAGGCAAGAAACTAAAATGGCATTGTTGACATCTTAGTTTAAAAAAAAAAATCATTTATATCAAGACATTAACAACTGCGAAAAAATATAAGCCAACTTTTCCCAAATATGTGTTTAATAATCTTAACTTTGAGTAATTGCTCCTTTGAAATAACAAAACCACCAAGTTCTGATGGTAAATATATTAAAATGTCTAAAATCAATAATATCAGAATTTTTGTATTTCGAGGACCTTGTTCTGTCAAAAATGATCCTATCACATATGCATAAGACATTTGTAATTATGATATATTGCATGCATGTGTGGAACTATTATTTGCATTGGATGAGTATTGCGTTAGTTGACATTTTACCATAAAAATGACGTTATTATAGAAAAATAATAGCATAAACAGCTTGCATATTGTTCCACCCAAACAACACAATTTCTGATCATGTGGTGTAAACTAATTGTGTGGTACACACTGATCATGTGGTGAACACTGATCATGTGGTGTACATTGATTGTGTGGTACACACAAATGTATACACAGATCATATGGTACACACTTATCATGTGGTGCACTGAAGGCTACTGAACATCTGGTTCAAATTTTTCATGTCATTAGTAAGTACCAATTAATCTTAGATTTCAGAAAGTGTTACATTGAATAAGTTCATGTTAGACAATGTCCATTTTGTAAATTCCAAAAACAATGCCATTTTTACTGGAAAACACCACCTTTATTAATAATTTTCCTATCATTTTAAAAATAAAAGTTGCACACAAATATAATGATTTTTTAAGTGCTGCAGTGGTCAACCCTACTAAGCATTTTCAGGCATGCCTATTTACAGGGTCATTCCACTTGAACCTTATATGGTTTTAAACAGTAATTTTCTCATTTGGTGATAATGATGCCTCTTATAATTTATGCAAATTATCATTTTCATTAGATGAAATTACAATAACTTTAAGTTTTCCACACAAAAATTAGGTTATTCCAGTAAAGTTATAGCAGCAAATTTTCCAAACCCAAAACAAATTTTGAAACAAATAATTCTATGTATAGACATTACAGGGTTATGACATGATACACTGTTTATCTCCACTTGTATAACTATGTATACCTGTCAAGTCACATGCATTGCCCGTGTGTCACATGCTTTTTGGATGTAAATCAAGCTCACATGCTAAACTTTCACAAACACATGCATATTGAACTACGGTATCCAGAAAATAAAAACTGACAACATAGATTTATTATTTTAAGTGTGGTAACATTTTCAGCAGCCGATACTAAACTCGTAGATCTGGTATTATACACTCATCTGGTAATATTTTGGTTACTTATTGCATGTGTTGTAGATTTTACTGCTGTTGTTGATGTCTTAACTGCAGGTGAATGAACAATTTTTACCATTTATTCCTTTTATTCTTGGGGGAATGCCTTGGTCTTGGGTTTGTTACATGCTTAACTTTGGAAACCCTTGACAGCTATGAACTATGTATTTTCAAAAAACTGAAAAATACATTGTAATATGATTGTATATGTACATATTTTCACTACTATAAACTTTATTAGTCTTGTTGTAGTTACTAATGTAAATTGTATAAAATTTAAAAGTTTAAACGGACATTAAATTCATGGTTCATTTATTTCCCTGGCTGATCATGATTAGTAATTACCAAGACTGGGAATATTAACACAAAGCAGATTTTTATTTATAAATTCAATACAGTATAGCCTTATTGAAAATGAAAAAAAATGTCGTTGATATGAGGTTTTACTGTAAGTTTTTGCAATCACTTTACATGTATTGATATCACATACTAGCTTAAGATTAAAATCTTAACCCTGCAGTTTCCATTAAAATATCATAAGAAAAATATTCATAAATGCATTATTATTTTTTAAAACAGTTAACACATATAACATACATTTATCTAAAGACAACACATCTATTCACTCTTGCTGTATAAATTTCTGTTAAATTATTTAATTGTATGTATTTGCTTGCTAAAACATGTATTTATTTTTACACATACACATATTATTTTAACACACATACACATATAGTAAATCACTTAAAAATTTAAGCACCAAGTTAAATATTTAACAAGTTTGCCTGCTAAAATTCATTATTTAATTCAAACAAATTTTTTTATTTTGACCAAGTTTAACTCATGAAAACACCCTTAATTTTCAAACCTAAAAAAGTTCATATTGCAATTTATTTTCTTACAATAACTCAACAAACAAAATGTTTCATGTAAAATTCAACTCTGCATTTTTTTCCATTAACTTTGAAGAACAAGTTATAGTTTTTTTCAGATATAGGTTTAAAATAATTTTGCTTTTTTTCAGATTGTAGAATTAAATAATCCCTAAAAATTCAAGCTACCAGAAATTTTAATGTGCAAAATTTTTTCGACATTTCTTGCATGAAAAAAATTTCTGTTGAAACTATCAAGCGATTTACAAAACATTACAGTAACACTTATTACTATAATACTAAACACTAACAACAGGGACGGAATAAATGTATTGCACTCAAACACTTACAATACAGTAAAATTTCAATAACTCAGATGACAGTTTCTTGAAAAAAAATTTGATAATCCCAAGTCCTCATTAAGTCTAAACTGATTCTAACTGACAATGATTCAAATCTGTAACTAAAATTCTTAACAAATGTCAAAACCAACGACCTATGTGTACACGTCTGAGTTATTAAAGTTTTACTGTACCCAAGAACATTAAAATAAGAGGATGCCAACACCCTTCCAAAGTCAATTATGATATGTATTTTATGTTATAGTTAGGTAAAGCTGTTTGAAATAGTTCTGCAGACACCATCTGGTTGTAGAACTTTAAATAAAGTGATAAGCATTTAGATATTTGCCACAAATGTTTATTTCTCTTTTATCATTACATGTATTAACCACAGGACAGCTAGCTACCAGATGGCTTTTCTGTAAGGACTCATCATTTTATGAAGGTACCCTCATTTACTTGATATTTGACACATGTGGTATGACAATAGATCTATTGCACTTAGCACTTTGTGCTGGTGGGCTAAGACAGTTTAAAAGTGTCATTTCTTTCCTAATTCCCCCTGTTGTGCAATTTTAGAGCAAGTTGAAATGTTATGCATGATTAAGGCATTATTCCAATCATTCTAAACACAATAATAATTTTATGAAATGGTCATAGTTAATATCCTTAAGAAAACATAACTTAAATATCACTTAATAAACTGCTTTGAGTAACATAACTAAGGCAAGCAATAGCACCTGTAGACTTTATAATGCTCTACATCTATAGTTAAGACAATGTCTCATAACTTGAAGTGGGTGGGTAACTTTATGAACAGATAGATAAAAAAGCACTTAATTTTGCTGTTTCTTATTACAAATCTTCATCATCAGTGTCTGAATTATAATTTGTGTTGGATGGTGATGAAGCATGATCAGTATGTGATGAAGATGGTTGTGGACCTCCTTGTGACAAGTTCTGGGAGGCTTCATGTAAAATGCTTGGTTCTTGTGATAAAATCTGGGTATCCTGCTGTTGAAAGTGTTGGTTTTCCCTTGTTGAGCTCTCAGAATGTTCCTCAGAAATACTTAGTTCTTGTGATAGAATCTGAGTATCTTGATGGTGTAAAATCTGATCTTCTGTTGGCAAGCTTTGTGAAGATTGCAGTGATGGACGAGAACTTAATGTTCCTTGTGATGAAGATGTAAGTGATTCTGATGTGCTTAGTAATGATGATGATGAGGCTGGCTCTGCTGATGATGAGGACTCCATGGAGACAGCTCGCTTGGTAGATGTAGATGGTTCTGGAACTTGTTGGGTTGGTTCTGGAAGTCGTAGAGCTGGTGGTATGTGTGATATTGTTTGAGAATCAGAATAATTTCCTTTTAACCATATATGATGATGACCATCTACAATGTGTCTAAAATGTCTGACAACTCTACTTCCTAAAGAATCGTAGGTCTCTCCCATCACCTAAAATATACAATAAAACATACATTCATTACACATTAATATTCCAATTATAAATCATCAAAAGTTATGATATGAAGCAAAATATTCTTCATCATATTGTAGCCTGTATAGAAGAAGAAAAAATCTCAACAATTAAAACACGATCAACTCTTCCAGTAAACTTTATTATAAATTATTTCTTTGCACATCACTTGACAATACATGTATATGTTCTACCTTACAATGTAAAAGATCTACATTATTTAACTTTGGATAGTAGTAGATTTAAAAAAAAAAACATGTATTTTATATTTTTACTAAAATTTGAACTACAATGAAATAACTTGAAACAACTTGACACACACATCTTGATAATTTCTAAGATTTAAAACCTATTTCCTTGTGTAAGTGTTATGAAAATAACATTAATGAATTGCCAGAGAATACATCAATAGAAATGAATCCCTAGTAGACACAGGTTCATTATCAAGAAGATTGAATCCCTAGTAGACACAGGTTCATTATCAAGAAGATTGAATCCCTAGTAGACAAAAGTTCATTATCAAGAAGAATGAATCCCTAGTAGACAAAAGTTCATTATCAAGAAGAATGAATCCCTAGTAGACAAAAGTTCATTATCAAGAAGAATGAATCCCTAGTAGACACAGGTTCATTATCAAGAAGAATGAATCCCTAGTAGACACAGGTTCATTATCAAGAAGATTGAATCCCTAGTAGACACAGGTTCATTATCAAGAAGATTGAACCCCATAGTAGACACAGGTTCATTATCAAGAAGATTGAATCCCTAGTAGACACAGGTTCATTATCAAGAAGAATGAATCCCTAGTAGACAAAAGTTCATTATCAAGAAGAATGAATCCCTAGTAGACAAAAGTTCATTATCAAGAAGAATGAATCCCTAGTAGACAAAAGTTCATTATCAAGAAGAATGAATCCCTAGTAGACACAGGTTCATTATCAAGAAGATTGAATCCCTAGTAGACACAGGTTCATTATCAAGAAGATTGAATCCCTAGTAGACACAGGTTCATTATCAAGAAGATTGAATTCCTAGTAGACAAAAGTTCATTATCAAGAAGATTGAATCCCTAGTAGACACAGGTTCATTATCAAGAAGAATGAATCCCTAGTAGACACAGGTTCATTATCAAGAAGATTGAATCCCTAGTAGACACAGGTTCATTATCAAGAAGATTGAACCCCTAGTAGACACAGGTTCATTATCAAGAAGATTGAATCCCTAGTAGACACAGGTTCATTATCAAGAAGAATGAATCCCTAGTAGACACAGGTTCATTATCAAGAAGAATGAATCCCTAGTAGACACAAGTTCATTACCAAGAAGAATGAATCCCTAGTAGACACAGGTTCATTACCAAGAAGAATGAATCCCTAGTAGACACAGGTTCATTATCAAGAAGAATGAATCCCTAGTAGACACAGGTTCATTATCAAGAAGAATGAATCCCTAGTAGACACAGGTTCATTATCAAGAAAAATGAATCCCTAGTAGACACAGGTTCATTACCAAGAAGAATGAATCCCTAGTAGACACAAGTTCATTATCAAGAAGAATGAATCCCTAGTAGACATAGGTTCATTATCAAGAAGATTGAATCCCTAGTAGACACAGGTTCATTATCAAGAAGAATGAATCCCTAGTAGACACAGGTTCATTATCAAGAAGAATGAATCCTTAGTAGACACAGGTTCATTATCAAGAAGAATGAATCCCTAGTAGACACAGGTTCATTATCAAGAAGAATGAATCCCTAGTAGACACAGGTTCATTATCAAGAGGATTGAATCCCTAGTAGACACAGGTTCATTATCAAGAAGATTGAATCCCTAGTAGACACAGGTTCATTATCAAGAAGAATGAATCCCTAGTAGACACAGGTTCATTATCAAGAAGAATGAATCCCTAGTAGACACAGGTTCATTATCAAGAAGAAGTTCACTATCAACAAATAAATCCCTAGTGGATACAAGTTTATTATTAACTACTAACATGAATGAATTCTGAGTAAATAAAAGTTCACTATCACCATGAATAAATCCCTAGTGAACACAATTTCACTATATACATGAATGAATACTGTGAAATCACTTATTTTTATGTGTCCAATTTTTGTTATTCTTGGAGATAATTAGATTTTTGTGGGGTTGTAGATTCATGATTTATGGTTTCCATTTATAGTTTGATTAGAAAATAGAATATATATAATAATTTGTTTACAGGTAAGTTTGAGGGTCCAAGATATCAACATAAAACAATGGGACACCAAAAGAATCAATGATTTTATAATGAGTTACAAGGTCACCACTTACTTCTATTTCCATCTGCTGTGTTCCTATCTGTAATGTGGCTTTATATAGATTTGTAGTTTTTGAACCATGTACTCCCTTACTATGTATTTTACCCAGTATCTCCAGATCTAATATATCCAGTACTTCCTGTCTAATTGTCACTACATCACTCCCTGAATCTACCATAAACTCTGAAATGAATAGTCATGTATCCAATATAGAATTAACTGAATTAAGCATGTCACTGGAATTTTTAGACTGAAATGGACGAATGTATATTTAGTATTTTAGACTTAAAATTACAGTATAGATTTTTTAAAACTTTTACCCAAGAAAAATTAAATAAAAAATATTAATTAATTAATTAATTAATTAAAATAATAAAAATTTCAAATACAAAAATAAAAAGGTAATACTTTAGTATTTTACAATGGCAATTTGTAGTATTGTCACTAAACAAACAATAATGGACAATGCATACTTTACTTGTCAAAAAAGCTGAATACCCAGTATTAAACAAAATAAAACCAGTGTGTATACTGTCCACTAACTCACTAAAATGGAATACCACCATTCTAGATGTTCCCAATAAAGTTAGTACAGAAATGTTTTTACATGTATACTGGATAGGTAATCGCATATGTTAACTGTTTTCTGTAAAAACAATATTCACAAACAAACTTTATTCCATCAATTGCTATGTAAAACATTTTTCACATCCTCCTGCATTGCATTGTGGGATATTATTGATCATGTGTTAAAATGGCAAACCCCATTTATCTTGTTACAAACTAACACTTTCCAGTTTAAAAATTAACTTACCTAGTGTTTTATACTTTGTAGGATCTCTAGTGGATATAATTTTAGCATCAACAACCAGAAAATCAAATTTAGCATCTTCAAGACATTCTGGTTTTGACCATCTTCCAAATGCTAACGGTTCCTCTACAGAGTCATGTGTTGTTGGACTTGTAACTCTTCGTTTTTTCTGTAGTTGTCTTACTGCAAAATATCATGAGTTCACTGTATTTGTTGTTTTTTTTTAATCAAAGTCCTATGTTCTGATATTTTTTAATGAATAACAACTACATGTACCTAAGACAGAACAATTCCCACCAGAAATGAACATCATCAGTAATGAAATGTACATAAAAGGGAAATAAAAATAAACTTAAATTAAAGTAAATTATTTTTGAAGAAAACGTTTTCAACAGCAACAGTACCATCTTTAATGAGCTTAAAAAATGATATGTGAAGGTGACTCGGCCTAGTTGTTTGTGTGTGTGTGTGTTTGGCGAGGAGGGGGGGGGGGTAGAGAGAGAGAGAGAGCACTAAGGTGTGAAGTACCTCGTCTTATCTTTGATTAACAGAACCCTAGCCTGACGTAAGACAGTTATGCTATATGTTCTGGTGCAATTGAATTAATAAATTTTTTAAATCAAATCGAAATTTAATTCAATTAAAATTACTAAAAAAAAAAAACAAAAATAACCATAAAACTACACATACAAAATCTAATTAATTTGTCAAATGTCACTATGGGTATACAATATTGATGCTGCAATGGTTAAATTAATCAATGGATACACCGCCATTTCTTTATATTAATTAATTTTGTTCCCATGGCAACCATAGACCATTTGATTAAATTCGAGTTGTTTTAATTACTGTTGACTTATATTGCTACTAACATTATCTTTTCCGATCCCGTACAAGCAAGACAATCCTTTGTATTGTTCTCCTTCACATTGTTCTCATAAAGTACCATCTTCCAACAAATGAACATTGGCAACAAAGTACACAGTATACGTTCAATCAGCAGTTCTAAGCACCTTAAACATTTAAATTACATAAAGTAATTTTTCCGATAAGTCAGATATTTACAAAACTAACACCCCATGTTTACTCAATTGCAATGATTACAATAATATAATTATTGTGCGAAGTAGCAAGTCACGTGTTTACGCTAAATCGGCTCCGCTTCGTGTCACCAATGTGCAAAACTGCTTTAAAATTATTGTTATTATTATTATTATTCAAATTTTTAATCTGTAACATCTGTTTAACTACCAGGAAGGTTAGAAGCCCTAAAATTCGAACATTTTAAAATATTGTCAAATTGCATGTGAAACCACAGGTTTAATTTGCAAAATAGAGTGCGTAACTGTTTGGAGCATAATTTACGATTTAACATATGTATTCCTCGGTAATGTAAAATAACACACTTTTTCCTCAGGTATGCTAACAATAATTAAAAACCTATCATGAAAAATGTAGAAACTACTTAAGAACTACAAAATACCGACCCTTAAGGAGGTACAGATAGAACAACAATCAATGTGTCTGAAAATAATAAGATCGACATCCTAAAAAAAAACTGTTCCAAAAATTATCAACAGTATAAAGTGTACCCAATTTGTTACGAGTATGCCGAGGAAAGAAATAATCGTTCTAACGCCTTGCCTTTAACGGAAGCTACCAACAGCACCCAGAGTATTTCACCTTTGCTCAACATTGTCAGAAACCTAGCTGCATAGTATCGTATGACATCCAATGTAAAAGAAAGAAATTTGCAAATAAATATCATGGACCCATGCATAAGTAAATAACAGAACAGCTAAAAAGACAAGACAAGAATGCGATGGAGTCAATGTTTATAAAATTCCCGACTCTGAATGTGCACTAGATTTCATGTTCAGCGACATGGTAAAAGTACTACTGGAGCTTGGACTTACAATTCCATTGACATAATCTTGAGAACATTTTGGGCCCGGTCTAGGTTAATTAAAATTAATGGTGAACACTTTATAGGATGTTGCTTCAAGTCCTGTATTAATCATCTCATGACCGTTGTCTTATTCTAAATCTTTTGGACAATTAATCGTTCTATTTGAAAAGTACTAATAGTTTTGTGTTGTGCTTAATCTTGACATTGACTAGAATAATATGAGTGAATAGCATTTTGTGTTGTTTGATGGATAATATTGTTTCTGTATACATCAAATCAATTTCCTAAACTTATGCCAGAAAAAAGACAGAAAAATACAATTTTCACGAATGTTTTATTTTGATTAAATTCATTTACCTACAATCGATGGTGCAAAATAAAAGTATGCGAAAATAACCGGCGTGAATTTTTTTCTGATTTACAGGACTTCCACCGTGTTTGTCTTAGTGTTCAATATCCATATGTTAGTCGACTAAGTATATATAACCAGCCTCTTTACAGAAAAAAAGATTACGTATAATTTTCATCCTTTTTGTTGATTTTCTTTTTACAACCTCTATAAAAGCTTAAAAACTTCAAGCATTGGTGATCGGGCCCCAGTTTCACAATCATTCACTCAATTGAGTGAACACTCAACTCAAATATTTCCATTTTTCTCTCATCGATATTTTAAACATTTTAAAATTCGCTTTACTTCTTTTCATGATCTTGTTTGTTTTTATCTCTAGGTTAATCATTTATTTTGGGGGCAAAAATAGCAATGACGCTTAGACCCTCAAAAGAATTAGCAAAATTCAGCACATAAAGTACTAGTATCCTTAAAAAGTTAGATAAAATATGACAACAATGCCCGTGTCCTAAGAAATTTGACAATAACGATTAAGTGTCCCAAAAGAACTGGCAATAACGATTACGTGTCCAAAGAAAACTGACGATAACGATTATGTGTCCCAAAAGAACTGGCAATAACGATTATGTGTCCAAAGAAAACTGACGATAACGATTATGTGTCCCAAAAGAACTGGCAATAACTATTATGTGTCCCAAAAGAACTGACATCAACGATAACGTGTCCCAGAAGAACTGGCATCAACGATTACGTGTCCCAAAAGAACTGGCAACAAAGATTATGTTTCCAAGAGAACTGGAAACAACGATTACGTGCCTCAAGAGAACTGGCAACAACGATTACGCGCCTCATGAGAACTGGCAACAACGATAACGTGTCCAAAGAGAACTGGCAACAACCATTATGTTTCCAAGGGTTGAGTTGATTTGAGTAATGGTGTTTAACGTTCCAGTCAATAATGTTTCGCTTATATCGAGACAACTCCAGCTAAAGGCGAAAGTGCAGAAATTTTGCCCATGCGTTGCGCTGATAGCATTATACAGCAGGGTTCTTCATCGTGCCACGCCTACCGTGACACGGGACCTCGTTTATTTTAAGTTCCAATCTAAAAGAACGGTGACTTTCATTTCGTAATGCCGAGTGCTTGGCGAAAGAACAGTCACTACCCTAGTCCGAGAGATCTGACGTCGATTTTATTTTACAAAAGTCGAAAAATAAAATCGACGTCAGATCTCTCGGACTATTCACTACCCACTTCCAAGCCTTGGGTCAGACTGGTCGGGATTCGACCCCACGACCTCACTTACGGAGCTAGCACTCAACTGAGCTAAGGGTAGCAGTGGTCAATTATGTTTCCAAGAGAACTGGCAACAATGACTTCGTGTCCCAGAAGAACTGGCAACAACGATTACGTTTCTCAAGAGATCTGCTAGCATCACACACGATTTTCCCGCAAGTGCGTGTAAAAACACGTTCGAACTAACCAAAAGACCTGGTTACAACGCAAACGAATTTTAAAAAAGAGAGAGAAAACTGACAATAACAAAAAGTCTTTACCAACAGCAAGTGTCATGTGATTTCTTTTTGTAAAAAATCAAAATTCTGCACATGATGGAAGTAACAACTCTTCAAAAGGAATTTCTATCAAAAACCGGTCTATCTTCGGCCAACAGAACAAACAATGGCGCTAACACTCCAAAAGGAACTGACAAAGTTCAGCGCTCAATGCATGCTCAAAAAATTACGCTGTCGCTCAGACCCAAAAAGAACAGACAACGCTCACGAGTATTCAAAGGTACTGAAACAACCCTTCCGTATCCCTGAAGGAATTACAACTCCGATAGTATTTCTATTAAAACGTTGTAAACTTTCCCTGATCCCAGCATTTCACAACGTAAAATAACATGCAACGTCTTCAACAACACGGCTTTACATATGGGCGATTCCATTGCTGTAACAATTAAGGAATGTTAAACCGATTAAATTTTCTATGATGGTTTGCCTTATAAAACAACTGTCATTTATTCAAATCATTTCGTATTCAAAAGGCAATGTAATTAGGTATTAATTATAATAGATTGCAATAACCGGTTTTGAAATTGCAGATTATTTATTCATAAAACGAAAATCGATATCATTGATTCCTGAAATTTACAGGTGCACAAACCGTTATATGGGTTATAAAACACGCGCATGTTAAGTAAAAAATCAATCAAAATACCGGGAATTGCATGTTTACTGTTGGAATCAATCATCTGCGATGTATCGATAAAGTGATTATGTACCTTGTTTTATCGTTATAGATCGTGATTTAAACAGGTACACGAGGCAATATATCATTATGTTCCTATGAATATTGCATGAAACCTTAATAGAAACGCTTAGCATAAATCATTAAAACAAAAATGACAATTTTGTCCCAACCGTGCCCTGAAATATCAATTTTGAAAATGCTGGTAATGGCAAATGGTATTGAGAGTTTTGGAAATGGAATGTAATCTAACATAAGCATGTCCTTACAGAAAAGCCGGTAATGTAAGAACTGTCGCATTTACCCGTAGAACTGATTAAAATTGGACCTACTATCATGGAATAGAAAATGAAATATGAATCTTGATATAAGATTCAAACGGATATGCGTTTTTTAGAGAGAGAGAGAGAGAGAGAGAGAGAGAGAGAGAGAGAGAGAGAGAGAGAGAGAGAATACTCGATGTCATTTCAATTACATACATGAAGTTTTATGCCAAATCAAATCATTGCACAAAAAATATCATTGTAGTGTTTTCGTCTAAGCATTCGCTAATATATAGAGTTTATGTCATAGCGCTTTTGCAATTTCCTCGCATGCAAAATGCTATACAGCAACGTAAGTTTCACATTTGATATATTGACTTTAAGGACACTGTTACTGTGGGTTGTTTCGCGTATGTAGGTAGCCATGCGTAAAAATTGTGTATTTCAATTACTGCACAAACACTGATGCAGTAAAACTGGATAGCACTTAGACGAACGGACATTAATATTAACAATAATAAATGTTTTATAAAAGAAAATTAAAATAAAATAACACTGACCAGTAACGGCTGTTGACTGTCAGTGCTATCCTCTTTGGCTACTATCAAAGATATTTGTATATTTGAAAACCGACAACCGTGACCGTATGAATCATTGGGTTAAGGCGGGTGATGTATTTTATAAGAAAAGCCCTTGCGACAGTGATGAGCATTAAAATCGCCATACCTTCAATTCCTAATCAATAATTAATTAAACAAATGGTGCAGAATAGTCTTTCGTATCTATAATCGACATTTATTGTATTTTTTCACGCACCTTGCAGTTTAAGATAGTCAGACATCTTGATGTGGTTCATTTAGTCTCGCAAGACTAAAAACTGTCTTTAAAACGCTGTTCAAATTTCTATTAATGTTTATCCCCTGACATCAAAAAGGCATTCAAAGTGATTAAAGGGTATGGCTGTATTGCTTTGAACTTTGCTTACTGGTTCACTATTTCTCAATTTTTAAAATGGTCAATATTCAAGTTCGATTTAAGTTCCTGGAAACCAATGAGTACCCAATTAAAAGTTAAAATGGCATTGTGTGCAGCAGCGCAAGATGGCCTAGTGTAAAGGATGTCCCTAAACTTCATGATCGTGTTAGATGTTTATATGCTTGGTTTGCAGACAATTTCTCAGTCAAAGTGTCAACCGTAAACTAGCCTATGACCAGTTGCTAGTTCAGTACAATAATTACCTGCTCGTTCTAGTCGCCTTTTGTGACCCGGAAGTGTTATTTCTAACTCATCATATATCTCTTCATCTGGAAGATTTAGTCTTGAGATGTGCTCAATGTCTGTAATTTCACTTTGAATGAAGTTGATGAAATAATGATCTAATCCTTGATGCCGTAACCACTCAAACATTTTGAACTCATCGCTTGGCACGTACTCGGATGCTAAAATAATAAATAAAGGCACTAGCTAGAAAAGTTTGTATCTGAAAAACATGACTTTGCAACAGGCAATGGAATACTCGGGACACAAGAAACAATCAAAGAAAAATTATGAATTATATATATTGCTATTATACTGAATTGGGAGCATTTATGGTTAAAAAGCCAGACTTTTGACAAAAATGTTATTGTAACTTTTTATTATAATGTCCGTTTTTGTACTATTTTTGTTTTACAAATGTTTTGATATTTATGTCTTGACCAATTCAGTACTGTTATTGTGTCTGTTATTAAAGTTAGATTTTATTCTCCTATCCTCTGGTAGCAAAAGTGTGTAAACCAAACGCACCCTTGTCAAGTTGGCTTGGTGGGCGGACCAAATTTTTAGGCTAAGAAACAGATGGAAAATGTTTAGAATAAACGTCACAAAACCAGACGAAAAAATAAGCAAAAAATACACTACACTACCTGCATACAAAATCTGACGTCGATGATCGGTGTCCGAAATCAACATTGCATCGAGATCATGTTCGTCAATATGTCGAATGTCGTCCTCCGAGTCGAACCCTTTTATAAGAAACATGTCAAAATATTGTACTAAACCTAGGTCCTCCAAAAATTTTCGAATGCATTCCACCATTGTTAAATAATTTTCGTTTTGCATGTCTGATGCAAGTCCAAACAAAAAGTTCCCTGTTTATTTACAACATGCCTACATTTTGTCAAACAAGTGACGGTTTTTAATCGAGGACATCCTAACTGTTTTTTGATTGGCTATTATTATAGGCACGCTACAATGTAACTAATAACAACTGCATAGAAAGCACCTGTTTAACCCACAATATAGATGGTTCCCTGCTTTTATTGACTTTTTGCTCCTATCGTAGGAGCATAACTATCCAAACCGGAGATCAATCTAGTGCAGGGATATTCCTATGGCTCTTCCTGAGTTATTTTTAGAAACTCAATATATTAAGCCAATCAGATTATTGATTTATTTTGGACTAACACGTGATACAACGTGTTTCCCTTCTAATCCACGTTTACAACATACGTTCACACTCCAAAATGGCGACAGAAGCAAAGAAACTCAAAGCTAACAAATTTACAAGAAAAGTAGCAGTTATTAACCGGAATAACAGGACAGGTATGATTGTTACATTGTTTTTGGGAAACTTCGTACAAAATAATCATGGAAGTTTAATTATATTGCAGATTTATGACTTTAAAGTTTATCGATATTGTTATACCCGGCGTATGTAAAATAGTTACCTCTGTATTGAAAAAGTTATAGGCGAGTACTGCTGGAATGAGAGAATGCCCGTGGCCGCATTTAAGTTATTAAACATTTCTGTCAAATAAATATTTTCATATGCAATAAACATAAAATAGAAGAAAGAAATGAATTTATTCTGACTTATTTCACTTGAGGATGTTTTTGACTTGGATTAATAATTTTCTTGGTTCTGGTTTGTGCATCGTTGAGTCGAGTAAATATTTACGGAAAATAAAGTGTCTACGATCAACCGATAACGAATTTTCGCCAGTGGAACGTAATTTATGAGGGAAAACAAAGGTTTGAAAGAAGTTGGTGTGAACTTCGTTTCTTCCCTTTTCTTATTTCTTCCAGGGTTTTGGCCAGAAAGAGGGTATTTGTCAGAAAAGGGGAAATTATCAATAAATACAAGCCCCTGTGATTCAACTTGTTTTTATTGATATCACTAAATAGAATTATTGGGGTCTCACTAATTGGCAACGGATCACAAAGGATCACAAATGATCACCAAGGAACATAAAATATACCTGAATAAAGCGTTGGAATGTAAAATATAGTTCAAATTATGTCCACTATGTAATAATTTGTTATTAGAAAATTCGAATTTGGTGTACTTTTATCAATAATGTAAATTTAAACCTATTGTCCATTTGTCAAAGGAGATAATTCATATGTTTTAACTTTGGGCTACTTTAAACAAAAAATAACCACACACACAAACATCTGGTTAGTAAATGCATTAGTACATGGTTTTATTTATTTTTTATTTCAATAAAATTAAAATGTACTAGATTATCATAAGAATAAACTGTTTATTGTTACTTATTATTCCGTGTTTGTTAGGTACTTAGTTTCTTGTTCTTCCGGGCGAGAGTTATATCCCTTGTCGGTAAATAAAACATTGCCGCCATGACTTGCCAATCTAGGTTGACAAGGCAATAGATACATTTATCCCTATGTAGTTACGTTTCCTAGAAGTTCCAAGTCATTATCAATACGAAATTCATATATCTCATCAAATCTGACGATCCTTTATACATATAAATACCATTTAAGTGATCATTTGTGATCCGTTGTGATCCGTTGCCAATTAGGGACACCGGAATTATTGATATCACTAATTCGATGAATTGAATCAGTGATATCACTAATTCCATTTTTTGATATCACTAATTCAACTTGTTTTATTGATGTCACTAAATAGAATTAGTGATATCACTAATATCAAAAAATAGAATTAGTGATATCACTAATATCAAAAAATAGAATTAGTGATATCACTGATTCAATTCATCGAATTAGTGATATCAATAATTCATTGACAAGAAACGAAGATAAGAAGTCCTCCCTTAAAAGTAGTACAGCAGCCAATCTAAAATTAAATAAGTTGAGAGACATTTGAAACAGTCAGCTATTTACACCAAAATAAAATAATAAAAACCGATTGCGTGTGTTCTGTTTTTAAAGTTATTTTTATAAGATATATATTTTTATATGACAAAATGATAGATCTATATTACCCAACAGCAAACGATAATACCAGTTCACTGAAAATTCAAGTTAAATTGTAGTTTTACTTCATAATATTTGTGTTTATAAAAAAAACCCTTTCTTTATGTAACCGTGCTGCTGCTCATGTGTTATGTATATGTATGTATTGTGTAAACTGTAAGTTGTGTCTTCATAGTAGTGTGGTCATGTGACTGTGTGTTAATATGCATGTATGTATGTATGTAGCGATGCTTGACCGATCATGTGACTGGACGGACAACATGAAATTATGTTAATAAAGTAAAAACTATTCACCTGCACTTTTCGCGGTAATTTCTTTCTTTCTTGATTTCTGCCTGCTTCTGTATTTAATATCAGTGGATAAGTACTGGCATTCTTAGCTCTGTAGATCTGGTCATTCTGGTATGTAAAATTATTTATTTGTCTAATGATTATTATTTAATTATATTACCGCGAATATTATTTCAAATTTATAAATTTAATGATTAGAAAATACTTAAAATTTTATAATATATGTATTTGTAGGTTTTCTTTGCAAATGTAATTATACCACCAAATGGAACTTGACTCAGATATGAATCTGATTCAAATAAATATAATTGAAATTTAGGAGAAGTTGTGGTGTTATAATTAGATGACCGACCGACTGGTTACATTAAAATAGTAGATGACACTTTGTCTTATATATTTCACTAAATAAAATGCACCCAAAGTAACAATAAAATCTGAAATAAAATGTTGATACAACAAATTACACGATGCACAATAAATTCTAAGGGAGCGTTCATTGTGCTATATGATTTAGTGATGCGCATCATCATTGAGCAGTCCCTGGAGTGGCGACCCCCTGTACACAGATTTCGTCGACTTCCAAAAAGCTTTTGGCAGTGTCGACCGGGATGTCATATGGAAACTGATGCACCACTATGGTTTTCCACCAAAATTTGTAACCATCATCCAGCAAATGTATGAAGACCCCACTTGTGAAGTGATCCACGATCGGAAACTGGCGGAACCTTTCAGTGTGCAAACAGGCGTCCGTCAGGGCTGTTTGCTCTCACCGACCATTTTCCTGATGGTGGTTGACTGGGTCATGAGGCAGTCTACAGCAGATTGAAGGACAGGCATCCAGTGGACTTTTACTAAACAGCTGGAGAACCTAGACTTTGCAGATGACATAAGTCTTCTCTCCCACAAGCAGCAAGATGCACTGCAGAAACTATGTCGTGTGGCAGAAGAAGCTGAGAAGACTGGACTTCAAATCAACATTGGGAAGACAGAGGTCATGACGGTCAACAACAAGAAGAAAGATCCAGTGCAACTACACCAGGAGAACATCAAGGAGGTTGAAAAGTTTGTCTACCTAGGCAGTGTTGTCAGTAAAGATGGGGGGACGGACGAGGACATCAAGAGTCGTATCAATAAAGCTAGACACACCTTCAACACCCTTCGACCCATCTGGAGATTGACACTGTCACAGCCCTCTCAATCCGCTACAAAATTAGGATTTTTAACACCAACATGAAGTCGGTTCTACTCTATGGCTCAGAGACATGGAGAGTGACAAAAAATAGCACCCACAAGCTCCAGACTTTCACCAACAGATACCTAAGAGACATCCTGAAAATCAGATGGCCAGAAGTTGTTTCCAATGAAAAAGTCTGGAACATGACAAAACAAGCCCCACTGGAGACAGAAATCAAGAAACAGAAATGGGAATGGATAGGCCACACACTACGCAAGCCTACAACCAACATCACAAGACAGGCTCTTGATTGGAATCCACAGGGGAAAAGGAAAGCTGGACATCCAAACTGACCTGGTGCAGAAGCATTGAGGCAGAAATGAGGGCGGCCGGATTGACATGGGCAGAACTGAAGAGGACCTGCCAAAACCAGGTGCGCTGGAGGAGTGTCGTTGCAGCCTTATGTTCTACACAGAATGAAGAGGATTAAAGTAATAAAACGAATTTGTGATATCACTAATTCGAATTAATGATATCACTAAATCATATTAGTGACATAAATAAATAAATTGAATTAGTGATATCACTAAATAGAATTAGTGATATCAAAAAATTGAATTAGTGATATCAATAAATCGAATTAGTGATATCACTACTGAATAAATAGTAAAATGGCACCTCATATGTGCATAACTTGATTGCATTTACTCCATAATATCATTCCAAATCACTTTCTTGGGTTTATAAGAGTGACTGATTGAGAAAAAAATGCAGAAATTTTTCTATTACCTAACAAACAAGGACAAAATTTGACTGACAGCACCAGTACTTCTCACACTACTTTCTTAAACATGGCTTGAACTCATAACCAATACTTGCATACATACATGTATTACACAGCATTCAGTTTTCTACAATTAATCATAAGTAGCCAAAAACTGTTTAAAGTTTTTGAAATGCTATCGATGTACCATCCACTAATAGAAGTCTTGATGGCCAAGTAAAATGAGCTACTGGCCTACAAAATCAGTTGCATCTAACAACCAACAATTTGTGTCAGTATTTATCATTAGAAAAGCACTAGGGAATCAAACTAAGTCTGCTTGTGTTGTATGTCTAAATACGTTATGTACCATTTTATACAATTAATAACTTGTCTATTTGGAAATGTTAGTGTAAATTTATAATCTTGATTCAATAAAGTCATTGTCATATTTTAAAATTACTGTATGTTTTGTATTTTTGCAATTATTTTGTATTTGCCGTAACTTTGTACTTGAGTTTGAGCAATTAAGTTTATTATTTATAGAAAATGAAATTTCATTAAATGGACAATGATAGGTATTGGTCACCAGCTTCAGACTTGGACTTTGGATACAAAAATCATTGTGTTCTAGTTCTCCAAGGTTGTGACTGTAGCAAGTCATTTCATTTCACATTTCTGCTCTACCAAGCTTATATTTGTTCAACCTATACAACTGTTATCTGGAAGAGATAGAACCTTAAAGTTTCTGATACAACTAACAAGCCAGTTGACAAAATTAATGTCACATTCAAAAAAAGGTATTCACATGCCTCAGGGTAGCATTTTTAATGTCCCATGCACAGATGAAACAAAAATTTGGTAGACCGAAAGCATATCAATCTGCATCAATCAAACATTATAAACGTCATAGAGTTTTAAACTTTATTTCTTTTACAACGATTTAGAAACAAGTTGTGCAACTTATATTAATCTAGCTCGTTGGCCCGAATTGTAGCGTCGCGTGAGGTCTTGTTGTGGGAGGAAAACCGGAGAACCGGAGAAAAACCCACGTGCTCAAGCAGGTGACCTCATACCTTATCACATACAACGCTGGGAATCGAACCCCGGTCACATTGGTGATAGGCGGGAGCGCTAACCACTGCGCCACTTGAACACCCGTCATAGAGTTACAAACGTCAAGCGTCATTACTACAGAGAAAAGATTACATTGACAACTAAAATGTCGGCCGATGACACAACAAAAACTTATTTGAAGAAATTTCTGTTTCTGTTGGTGATGAATGATTTATACTTGTGGATAATAGTAATATGTTAAGATTGCAATTGTAATGAAACAAAACCCAATGGATTTCGCATCAGAAGTTTTGTCCTGTACTAAATAACTGTTATAAACTTCCATTTTAGACCAGTAAATGAATCATAATTTGCAACAATAGATTTTAAAGTGTATTTAAAATTTTACTTACAGTAATTCAAAATTTATTTGCTTATTATCGAATAAATTATTGAAAAGAAGAATTTTATGTGTTAAGATTATTTTTGGCGAGTAACTTCAATGCAGACAAAACATATACAAAAGACATTTGGTGTAATAAAATAGATATGACATGGCTGAGAGGTTAACATTAAAATTGTTCACTTTTTCAAGTTTAATGTTAACCGGGGTGAACAGCCATGTCATATTTATATAATGTCTAACAAAAATTCTCACAAAATGATGAATTGAATATAAATAAAGCCTATTTCATCATGAATAATTATTTGATAAAACTTCACATAACAAATGCAAGTACCTTAGTTCAGTAAATCTAAAGCCAGGATTTGATAATAAGACATCTTCCTTTGTTATATATGTAAATTTAAATGACTATTTATAAAAAATTTTATTTTGCTTTTGTTACAGGATGGTTCTTACTTAGCAGAGTTTTTGTTGAAAAAGGGATATGAGGTGAATATATATGATGGACAGTTTTAAAAACTGGATATATGATAACTGAATAAAGTATTTATGCTTGATCAAAGTTTGCAAACACTTCAGATCATCTGCCTCTGGTAGGTATTGGGATTTTTTCCTGACCACTCGCATGGTCCAGTAAAGGGACATGCCAAAAAGCATACATTTTGAATGGAAAAATCCATAATTTTCTGTACATAAAAACAAAACAAAGATGGAAAATGCAAGAAAAACTGACAAAAATCCCATATTTTGATTTAGCTTTAAAATCTTTATAATAATCGACATTTACCCATTCAGTGTATATGTATTCATTTTACATCTAGAACAAACAAGGTTTTGGTGATTGAGCACAAATGCCTGACTGCTTGCTTGTCTCATGAAAGTTATTATTATACAACATCTTGAGTTATTCACTTTAACATTCTTTTAACCATATTTAGTCAATTTTTCGATATGCACATATTTAATTACTATATATTGAATACCATAAAAACAGATGTTGTCTGTATTTTATATGTAATGGTCTGTTTTGTTTATTTTGTATTATACTAACAAATTTTATGTAGATTTGAGGTTATAGATAATATCTTAATCACAGTACCGGTATATTGATTAATATGACATCAAATTAAATAAGGTAGATATAAGATAATGCAAAGATCAATTTCTTGAAATATTTTTGATAATTTAAGTCACAATTTGGTAAACAGTTTTTGTCAACCATTGAATAAAAAATGGAGAAAAAGGTTTTATCACTTTTGTCTAGACTCATATGTCTCATGATGTCCGCTTTATAAGTACTTAACATTTGTCATTAGAGTTTGACAAAATTTGTGTAAGTTGTGCAAGCATAAGGCAGTGTATCATGCATCGCATTTATTTATGTAGGTCAAAGTTCAACATTGCAAATTCATATTTTAAGTCGGGGCATATGTCTGTCCACTCAAAATCAAAATACAAATTTAATTCGCTTTTAGAATGTATCCAAATTGTTGACATTAACCCTGTATTTAGCTTAAAGTAAAACTGTTATATATATATATATATATATATATATATATATAACAAGATTTATTTATCATAGTGATAGAAGAACCACATTTATTAATGATGTTATAGGCCACTAATTGGTTTAAAGTTCATCAAGTCACGCTGACATTTCTAATACATATAATTGTCTATCAAAGGCCTTAAGAAAATATATTATTCTGCACTGAACCGGAGTGAAGCAAACAAGTTTATAAAATATTAAAACATCTACTTCTTGTCTTTAGTTTAGTAGAGTACCAGAAATAGTTAGAAGACAGTTCCGTGACGTTTGAGGAAACGGGAAAACCTCTTGAGAAACCCACCAGCTTTAATCAGGCAAACTTTCTCACTCGAACCAGTATTGAAGTGTAGGATATTTGAACTTAGTTTTACTAAGTAAGCCAACCATTTAGATCACTTAGCAAAGTAGATCCAACCTGAATGCGTGGCTATAGCATAACATAGTGCAACTGTTATGTCTCTCAATTTTTGAATAGACACTAGAAACAGGTTCTGCTCTAAGTTATGATGATTTAGGTATGAAATAAGTACAGTCACTGATCATTGCTAGTTATAAGCAATTATGTAAATTAATTATTTATGCAACTTCACAAGTAACCAATGGCATCTTAAATGAATTGAAACCATTTCTGACTAAAGGGGAAGCCCAATTACTATTTTTCAAGTACATAGGACAGCACATACAGGTAAAATAATCTGACATTTTTTGAAGACGTTATTTTTTAAAACTTTGATTTTAGGTTCATGGCATAATAAGACGTTCTAGTTCCTTTAACACATCTAGAATAGAACATTTATATGAGGATCCCAAGTCCCATACAGAAGGCTGTAAGTATGATATACTTCAGATAAATACTTTGTTATTTTGATTTACAGTCCTTCCTGTCTCTTAAATCACTCTTTGTCTTCTTTTCACAAACTGGAAATTTGCAAGCTTTTTATCTTTCTTTTTCATTCTTGAATACAAATGATTTCCTGTAAAATCTCAAGTCTGCTAATTTTACTTAAAGAGTACATTGTGTTTAAATTCAGTTTTTAAAAGTCATAACAGAGGTACAATGTATTAGGATTCATTCAAAGTTATAAAGCGGTCAGAATTCATTGTTAAATATAAACAACTTTGTTGATTAAAAAAAAAAATCTTGTCAATACTAACAATTGTTTATGTAATGAACTGTTTAGAAGTTATGTTCATATTCACTTTTTTTCATTGTTCATTAGTGTTTTCATGTAGTTTGTATGTTTGAAATCTGAAAATTGCATACATGTAATTTCATTTGTTTTTATGTTCCATCTTAATTTTATAAATAGTGGGAAAAGGAAGTAAGTATATTTGGGAATTAATAAACTTAATTAAATTTTAACCAAAATTTATTTATTTTCATAATAGACTGGTTTCCCATTACAATTTCAATCATTTCTCCTTAAGGAGAAGTTTTTATAACTTTAAATTGACTGTGAGGCTTAGACTGTAATCTGTGTAAGGAAATGCAAAAAGATAGGTTTTTCTTACCTATTTGTAAAATGTTGTGCAAATTGCAAATAAATTCCAGGTAGATAATTAGCATATCTGATGTAATGTGTCATTATACTGTCAAACCAATGCCATCAATTGTAATAATATCTAATACCTCTGCCACTTTGGTTCGAATAATCAAATAAGTGAATTTTGGAACTTCAAACTTCGATCTTATGTTATCTTAAAACACAACATCATCATTGGAAGTGATTTATAGGTGTCAGTTTATAAGAATAATGTCATGACCTGTCATGATTTATTACATAAATACAGACATATTAATTTTATTTCAATATAAATCAAAATTTAATACCATTGGGTACAAAATCAAATACGTGTGGTAATACATACGACACAGCCATCCAAAGGAAGTACAACATGCATTTTTGTGCACGCAATGCACTTTTTTATGATTTTTAATGAAGTAAAACAGAATAGGTTCTTATAATTCTATAATTGAAATGTGAATAAGTTGTTAAACTGTCTCTGTCAACCTTTATTACAAATAATAATTTCTTTTTAATTTCCTGACTAGGCTTTATAAGAATATTAAATTGATATTTAGGGCTGTTTTTTTTTTTTTTTTTTTTGTTTTTTTTTTTTTTTTTTTTTTAAATTTTTGATGGTGGTAACCATGATCAACAGAATTTTTTTACCGTTTACTTGAGTATTGCCACACATGTGCAGCTCATTTTCTGTTACAACTGAACTGGGATTATAATTACTGTCAATTAAACAATTACATTTAATTGGTTAATGACATGGCTTATGATAGACAATACTTTGCATACACATGTCTACAAAATGACCGCCAGTTACACACACACGTGGGTAACACAAATGGTTAAACGTGAAACCATACTCGTTTGTATTAAATAGTACAGGTGAGAGTAGTTTTGTTTTAGAGATGAATAAAAATGTCAACTTCGAATTTTTTGGGGTATATTTCCATTGAAAAGTCCAATGCAGGGCTCAAATTAGGTTCAAATAATCGCAGGTATTCCAATTACAGAGTTCAAATAAAGAAGTTTTTAATAAATCATGATCATAGTTTAGGACCAGGGCACCGGAAAACTTTGACTGGGGTGTCGGACATTTTTTCAAAGGAACCGTACCACCAATGCTGTGAAAAAAGTTGTTATTGTATGTATTTTAAAAAGATTTTAATTGTTAATATCAAATAGATTTTTAAAAAGGATTTAACTACTATTTAGATGTTATTTAGGTACATGTGGTCAGGCTCATGTGTCCATAGAGTGTTGATTTTGTACTGATGGCGTTGATGACACAAGCTTTTTTTATTGACAATCATGCATTTTCATTTTCCCAATGTAACACGAACTTTACTGAGCCTCATTGATTGTATTTAGACTTTTTAAAATTATTTATTTATAACTAAATAGTTTGCCAAGACTGTGCGATGCGCGTTGTAGACTTATTTAACATCCCACATGGAACTTCTTTGATATAGTCCAACGACCATGACCTTCAAGAATTAACCCTTATTATCTGGTGTTTATGGCTTCAGTCTGTCAAGCAATGTGATTACTTAATAAACAACTTGACAACAAAAGTAATGATGATTTGGATGATGAAACAAAAGGAACATATTGAGACCATGAATTCTAACTGATTAATAAACAAAATCCTAATTATTACATCTGTAGTATTTATTGAAAACGGTTGACAGGTGATAGCAAACAATACTCGAGTAAAATAATGACCGACAAACATATTTATTTACGTGTCCGATTAACATTTTAAACTAAAAATGTCAAATGATTTTTCACATAGGACAGAAATATTTTTGTCTGACATGTCCGGCAAATATTACTGTTCCGGACCCTGCTCAGGACCTACCAAGAAGATAACCTAAGGTATTCAAATAATAGAAGTTCGAATAACTCGAGTTTGACTGTACATAAAATATGCCACCCATCTACAAACTAACAACATTTAAGTAACAAAAAAAAAAAATATATATATATATATAATCGCTTTTTGAAATTTTGATTTTTTTAGCTCACCTGAGCCAAAGGCTCAAGTGAGCTTTTCTGATCAAAATTTGTCTGTCGTCGTCGTCGTCGTCGGCGTTGTCGTCGTCGTCGGCGTCGTCGTCGTCGTTGTCCGCAGCGTAAACTTTTACATTTTCAACTTCTTTTCTAAAACTATGAGGTAGATTTCAATGAAACTTGGTCAGATGCATATATGGGCCAGTGCAATTCAGATTTGTTCGTGACGTTGTCATGGCTCCCAAAACTAGGTCAAGGTGACCCATGGTTCCAAAAAACTTAAAAAATCTTCTTCTCTGAAAGCGATGATGGGAGAAAAAATCTGATTTGATATTTGGCTTCTCTAGGGTCTTAAGCTTATAAATTGTTCATTTCGTGAAATTTGGTAAAAAATTGGGTTACGCGTTTTTGCGTTTAATTTTGAAAATTTCGTAAAATGGCTTCAAATTATTATAACTTGACTATATGAATAGATATTGACATGGGGTTTTCAGTTTTGACTTTTTCTTGAAATAACCTTCAAAATGGGGTCAAGGTCAAAGTTCAAGGTCATGACCTTGTTTGTAATTTGTGCAGTTTTAGGCTTTTTTCTTCCAAATTATAAGAGATATATAATATTAAAACATTGTTTAAATGTTTAGCAGGACAAAATGTAAAAAGGTACAAAGTTTCGTAACTGTATGATAATGCATGTAGGAGTTGTTGCCCCTGAAATGTTATTTTTTTGCTAAAAAAGACTAAAATTGTGCGTT
The DNA here is from genome assembly GCA_029721355.1 of Tegillarca granosa. Classification (NCBI taxonomy): domain Eukaryota; kingdom Metazoa; phylum Mollusca; class Bivalvia; order Arcoida; family Arcidae; genus Tegillarca; species Tegillarca granosa. The sequence goes on from CM056603.1 coordinate 11,578,472, forward strand.
AGCTTGAAAACTATAAACTTTTTGTATAGGCATGTATTATAGAATATTGTAAGTATTGACACGACGAACATTTTGATATATGGCTCAAGGTCATACATTCAAAGGTCAAGGTCATAGGTGCATAAAAAGACTGAAATTGTTAATTATCTTGGAAACTATTAACTTTTTGTATTGGCATGTATATTAGATTATTGTAGGAATAAATATGGTGATCATTCTGATATAAGATTCAAGGTTTTACATTTGAATGTCAAGGTCATAGATGCATAAAAAGACCCAAATTGTTAATTATCTTGAAAACTATTAACTTTTTGCAAAGGTATATATACTAGAATTTTGTAGGTATTGATATGACAATCATTTTGATATGTGGCTCAAGGTCATACATTCAAAGGTCAAGGTCATAGGTGCATAAAAAGACTGAAATTGTTTATTATCTTGGAAACTATTAACTTTTTGTATGGCATGTATATTAGAATATTGTAGGAATTGATATGGTGATTATTCTGATATAAGATTCAAGGTTTTACATTTGAATGTCAAGGTCATAGTTGCATAAAAAGACCCAAATTGTTAATTATCTTGAAAACTATTAACTTTTTGCAAAGGTGTATATACTAGAATTTTGTAGGTATTGATATGACAATCATTTTGATATGTGGCTCAAGGTTCTACGTTTAAAGGTCGAGGTCATAGATGCATAAAAAGACTCAAATTGTTAATTATCTTGGAAACTATTAACTTTTTGTATGGCATGTATATTAGAATATTTTATGTATTTTTGCAAATGATTTTGGATATATCCTCAGGTTGGCCATGTCCTCAGGTGAGCGTTAAGGCCCATGGGCCTCTTGTTTAATGTTACAGTCTGAGCCTCGTTTTCACTCCATGAGAGAATGCAGTTTTTGAAATTTGTAATGAAACTAAGCTATTACAGTACAAGTAGTTTATCAAACATTTAAGTCAGTAGAATGTATCTTTTATCAAGGGAGACAACTAGGGATTTATCAGTCGGTTATTTGTTTGTTTGTTTTTTCCTTCAAATATGTCTGTTTTACTATCTGTATTATATAACATGTCCAAATAAGCATTCTCACTAGCCATCAGATTATCTACACTTACGTTCTGCCAAAGCGGAGTGTAAGCATAGATATTGATAATCTGATGGCTAGTGAGAATGCTTATGCCAAGTAAATTGTTTTGAAGATATAATCGCTGGTATAAAGTTTGATTGAAGATACATGACTGACTTGGTTCCCAGTTCTTCAACTCAAGTGGGATGTTTCCTATAGTCTCACAATATATCATAAAATTTTATTTATGTTTACTCATGTAGCTCAAGAACCATAAAGAGATATTGCTATTAGACAGCAATACCAATTGTTCACATTTTTAGGGTTTGTTTGTTGGTTGAGGTTTCCACATTTTTAAATTTTGTTTCTTCGGTTGGTTGGATGTTTACTGTTTTACTTTACTTTTTCAACCTTACAGACATTTTTTTTTACAGATTTTATGTAAGGTTGCCTGTGCATATTACAGAAAACTTTTAATCAAAAAAGTGTTTAAATTAGTGTTATTTTCTGACTCTTCATTATAGCTGTTTCAGAATGAGATGTGCAAGTGATAACGCTGTCATTCTGTCAACCTCTGTTTATAATTTAATCTCAACCAATCTTCCAAAGACAAATTTGTGTGGTGCTAAAACCCCATAATCATATTTGGTAACTATATGTTGAACTTGCATGAAAGTAATATTTCATTTAGATTAATATTGTTAATTTATGGATGATGCCACATGGTTGAGATAAACCAAGTGCACAACAATTCTTAAGTTGATTCTGATAAAATCCTCAATGAACCTGCAGTGGTGGAAGACCTTTGATTTTAATCTTGATAATCTCTAATAAAGAAAAATATAAATAATCATGAGTTATGGCATGGCAGTCTGTGTATGTATGTGCTTGAGTGCAAATGAGCTTCACAATTTCAATAATATCACTTTTGATCCATTATCTGGTCAGTATTATTCTGTCTTTAGTTTTGATTGCATTAGCTATTGAAAGTAGATCACAGAAACCCACAGGTGATTATGATCAAAATTTTGACCTTTGTACTTTTGTAACATTTTAAGCTATTTTTATGGCATGGTGCAGCATGTGTCCGTATGTCCATGTGTGCATCTGAACATGTGTGTCTGTAACTCACATTTTCAACAACCCAGAAACTACCAGGCCAATATTTGTCAAACTTCACATGAAGGGTTATTGGGAGGGTGTTTTTCAATTTTGTACTTTTGGTTGCCATAGGTACAGAAAGTAGGTCACTGTGGAAAAAAAAAACCTAAAAATCTCCTCTGAAACCAAAAGTGGTAGACAAAAACCACTTTGATTTTCAGCTTCTCTAGAGTCTTAAGTATATAGATTTTACAAATTGTAAAATTTGGCTAAAAAATAGGTAACACATTTTTTCGTTAAACTGGAATTTTTGTAAAATAGTTTCAAATGGTTATAAACTGACTATTTCAACAGATATTGACATGGGGTTTGAAGTTTTGTAATTTTCTTGAAAGGCCTTCAAAATTGGGTCAAGTTCAAAGATAAAGGTCATGACCTAGTTTTTGATTTTTGCAGTTTTAGGCTATTTTCTAGCAATTCAAACAAGATAGGTTAAAGCAATTTATTGCAAAAATGTTCAAAATGACAAAATCTAACAACTTACAAAGTAGAATATGCTAATTCATGTAGGAGTTGTTGCCCCTGAAATGATATTTTTAAAATTACTAAAATTTTGAATTAGCTTGAAAACTACAGTGATTTTGCTATGGTTTTTAAAAACTACCTTCTACCTTTCTGATTGTGAAAATTTGGACCCTTTTTATGTCACATATTACGCTCAGAATTTTGAAATTCATTGCAAAGATTTTATAATGTGACAATATCTAACATTTTTTGTCTGTCAGAACAGTTTTGGACAACTGGATTTAACTAAAACTATTTTATTGTGTGTCACTGTTGCCTTTTGGGGAATTTTAGCTGTCAAATTGGGAAATTTTAGTCTTATTTCTCAAGGGGAAACTACCTTTATTCGGTAGTAATTTTAGGCAAGCAAAACCACTGAACTATTACTTTTTTCATATAGGTATGTATATTAAAATATTGTAGGTATTGATGTAATGATCATTTTTATATACTGTATACGTAGAAATATTCACTGGTATAAACTTTCGCAGTTTTGGTATGGAGAGCATTTTCGCAGGTATAAACGTTCGCGGTCACGAGGTGATTTAACACTAGCATCTGACAAGGATATAAAATTTCACGGTGGATTTATTTTCGCGGTTGATTAACAACTGCGAAAATAGTCAACATTAATACACAGCGAATATTTCTACTTATACAGTATGATTCAAGGTTATCATTTCAAAGTTAAAGGTCAAATTTGGGTAAGCATAGAGAAATGCTTAATGATTTGGAAATTAGTTTATTGTACTATAGTTATTATATGCATATTAGCTACTTATAAATCAGACTAGATATTTTTGAATATCGCAGTTCTAAACTTGAAAAAACTTAGAAAGTTTCTGTAATAAATATATTGTCTATTGCACTTTGCAAACAATTTTGAAAATATCACCAGGTGAGCGTTAAGGCCCATGGGCCTCGTGTTTTATGAAGTCAAAGTTAAAGATCTTGGCCTTCTTAAAAACGTAAGATAATCATATGCATGCATGGTATAAATAATTATTCATATGCCAGGTGAGCAAAAGCTCATGGGCCTCTTGTAATCTATTTTTATTTTGCTTTAAATATTTAATATATATTATAGGCTTATTAGTTGAAATTTTACATATATGTATATATTTTTTCCTAAAATTGTTTTAAAAAGTACAGTAAGCACTTAACTAAAATGACACTTATTAATTATTTTGCTAAAAATGTCATATGGTAACATATTGGTATCTTTTGCTTATTTTTCTTATTTGTTATAAGAAGTGGCTTGTTTCATTGAGAGATTGGTGTTTGTTTTGTTTTCTGTATATCAGAGAAAATACTTTAAGTTTTGTATAGTTTCTTAAACTACCAGAAGATAAAATTCTAACTACGTAAAATTTCAAACTTCATTAATTTCTGTAGAAAACATATTTTTCTCATAAAAGATAAACTTACAAAATGTTGCCATGGTTACCTGTCTTTGCCTCCAATACTGGCTTAAATGACAAGCCCTGTTTGTAGATGGTTATGGAATTTAATAGACATACTATTTGGGAGATAAAATACTTTATTTGTCAAAACACAAATGCATATTCTACACAATGCTTTGGTAAAATTAATTGTTATTTTGGTGAAAATGATTGCCCCAGACCAGAAATTATTAAGAGACTAATATATTAGTTTTAAGGTTGGCAGAGGTAAAATAAAAAAGTTGTTGTTTTTACGATATTTAAAATTAAATGCATGTTATTACAGTTTGGTGTTTGGGTGATATTATAAACCAGTATATGTAGATAAATTCCTTAATCAAAATGAATTATATAAAGATACAGAATACCTTACCCAGCAGGTAGATCAAAAAATCGTACAACTCAGAAAATTGGAGGAAATAGAAATGGTGTTGAATGAGATATTAAAATATATATTGAAGCAAAATGGCATTGAGTAGAAGCCTTAAAAGTTAGATTTAAGTGTTCAAGCCCAAAGGCTTAATTTCAAAATGTGTAGATCGATAAAAGGTTTTAAGGTTAATTTATGATGATCAGAACTTATTACTCCAGGGGAGATGATTGTACTTTAGGTCACTTCAAAGTCACAAGTTACTAAATTAAAACATATTGCATTCAGGGAGAGAGAATTCTACTTCAAGTCTCTTCAGTAACAGAATCTTAGGGTAAACTTTTTAACGGTCAAAACATATAACCTCTAGGGAGAGAGAATTCTACTTCAAGTCACTTCAGTCACAGAATCTTAGGGTTAACACTGTAACAGTCAAAACATATTACGTTCAGGGAGAGAGAATTCTACTTCAAGTCACTTCAGTCACAGAATCTTAGGGTTAACTTTGTAACAGTCAAAACATATTATGTTCAGGGAGAGAAAATTCTACTTCAAGTCACTTCAGTCACAGAATCTTAGGGTTAACTTTTTAATGGTCAAAACATATTACCTCTAGGGAGAGAGAATTCTACTTCAAGTCACTTCAGTCACAGAATCCTAGGGTTAACTTTGTAATGGTCAAAACATATTATCTCTAGGGAGAGAGAATCGTAAGTCGCCTCATGATCATAGACACAGAATCCTAGGGTTAGTTTTGTGATAGTCAATTTACACTTGAATATACACCGTCTTTGTGAGCATATGAGGTACTTTACCTGTACTGTGCTGATTTAAACCTCAACTGATGGAAACTGTAACTTTCAGGTATTAACCAGTATATGACCATGTGGTCACATAGCCCCCAGCACTAAAGATTTGTATGTTGCTGTAGAGTTATAACTGTAGTATTTTCCTTCTTAAGAATATTTTTGTGTATTACTACTTACAGCATTCATTCATAACTAGAAAAACCTTTCTGACACTTTGGTTCTATGACTTTTGAAATCTTCTTGGTCCAAATTGAAATTTAGTAGTTCCAAAAAAATGGCAGATATTTCAGCCATATACTAATGAGGAATTGTCAGTCTGCTCGTATATTTATTAGTCAGTGTACCAGAAGCTGGATAATTTCTATTGATCATAAGAAAAAAATAATCTTTTCAGATACCAGTGAAAAAGAATTGATCATTTAAAAAAAATGTAATTACTCAATATTGAAATTTCTATAGCTTGTTTTATACTTGATGTTTTTTAGCTGTTTTACATTAACATGCTATATTTACATGTCTGTACCCAGTGTGCGTGAAATAAAGCTAAAATTCTAATCTGTTCATCCAAATCACAGACTTAACTTTTTTATGAGACTTTATTAGAGAATTTACGAAATATTGGAAGTCTGAAGAGAAGTAACTGGTGTCAGTCTGGCAAACTGGTCTAAATCTGAATTTTGTATATACTACAAATAATTTTTTTTTCTGTAACCATACAGACATAGTTTGAACATTTATTTTTTAAGGAACTTTTTTTCTGAATGATATCCAAGTTATATACCTTATCATCATTACTTTTATTTAAATGTGTATTAATTGTATTAACTTGATATTTCCAGCTATGCACCTTCACTATGGAGATCTAACAGATAGTACCTGCCTAGTAAAGATTATTAGTTCTGTTAGACCGGATGAAGTATATAATTTAGGAGCACAGAGTCATGTCAAAGTAAGTTATCTGGTTGTACAGTGGAACCAGTCTAATTTTAACCGAACATCTTGACCAAAGATTTTGTTATAAATATAACAGGTGTTTCAGTGTACACAGGTTAATTTTATCTAAAAGATTAGTACTATATCCAATATCCAGTTGAAAAGGCTTTTATTTTACTCACTTCAATTTTCACAGGTTTAATTGTTTATTAATGTTGATTTCTTGTTGTTGTCTTGTTATTTTTTATGTACAGTTTAATAAAATATCTTGTCTAAATCAGTGCTTCAGATTGTCAGTGCACCCACGTTAATCCCGGATAATTTAAAAAATTATCCAGCAATATTGTACCCAGTGCGCCCCTTTGACGCACTTAAATATGAACAATATTAGATCTAAAGCACAGGTTCTTCCCATCATCCTAAAAAAACATAATAAGACAACGGAAACGGGAAGTACCGGCAACTCGGAATACCTCTGATTTTATGGTAGTCATAAAACGAAAACAAAAATGTCAAGAAACGGAAGCGTTTTTTTTCTTGTATTTGTCCAAAAAGACCCAAGATAATGAAGAAAGCAGTAGATATTAAACAACATTTAATTCAAAACATGGTAAAAAGAATTAAAACACCCACTAATGCCATTGTTTATTTATTGTTAACATTTGTTAGAGCTGTCACGTTTTATTATTATTATTGCTATTAGTCCAATTACATTTTGTATAAATGGAAAATATAGTAATATAGTGTATGTTTTCAATTCTTTGTTTTATCAAAATAAATTGAAATGTGGACCTAATTGAAACTCGAAAGGCCTGATTATCATAGTCACATGAATACTGGGAAATTTACCTATGCATGGTAATGCTGTAATTTCAAGTCTATTCAAAATTAAATTCTGTATTTTTTGGTAACGAAAAAAAATTATTGGCCCTAACTTCCAAAAAGGGCCCCTCATTTCTGCACAGAATGGGCCCCTGGTTTTTCAAAACAATCTGTAGCACTGCTAAATCCAAAAAATAGCATGTATTGTTGTCTTGTGTGCAATATATGTTTATTTTCTGATCAAACTTTTTATTTAATTTACATATATATATATATATATATATATATATATATATATATATATATATATATATATATATCTACCATGTCAAAATCTGATTTTACCAAGAGTTATCTCTCTTGTATTATATTTTACTACTGCTATAAAGTTGTACATTTTACCTTTAAGGTCTCATTCGAGTTAGCTGAGTACACTGCTAATGTAGATGCAGTAGGAACATTAAGGTTGTTAGATGCCATTAGAACATGTGGTTTAACGGATTCTGTCAAATTTTATCAAGCATCTACTAGTGAAATGTTCGGAAAAGTGCAGGAGATTCCACAAAAAGAAACAACGCCTTTTTATCCGAGATCACCTTATGGTAAGTACTTTGTTTGTTATACATTGGTTTATACCCTATTGAGCCTAAAGACTTGGTGGCCAAGTGGTCTAAAGCTCATTGTATAGGAACATTGGTTTACAATATAAACACCTAAAGTATGATGAAACTCATAACAAATTTACATGTTAATATTAAAAATTTCATTGATCTTTTGAGTTTTAAATGATAGGGATACAGTATCTTTAATTCTTTAATCCTTCAAATAACCATTTACTACAGTAAATCACTTTCTTTATGTAAGTAGACAATTTTGCACAAGAAAGTTTATTTATTTATTCACAGAGGGAAGAAATAGTGATTCTCAACAGTAAATATTAACAGTCTAATTGTTACATTTACTACAAATATAAACTCCACTGAAGCTTGGTTTTACAAAGATTTAAATTTTAAAAATATTATAAAATGATGTAAACTAAAAATTAATGACTCATGCTGTAAAAATGATTATCAGCTGATGACCTGTCCACTGTATATACCTATGTGGAGGAAGACAAGAGCAAACGTGAACAAAACTCACAATGACTGAAATATGAGTGGGGTGGAGTTATTGTGTTTTATCTCTCTTCCTTAATTGTATATCAAGTTGATAATTTAAGGAATAGTGAAGGAAACCAGAATAACAAAAGACACCACTGCAAACAAAATTTCCTTTCACCATAATTAACTGATTGAGATATAAACCTAATTAGTGAGAGAGGCTGTCAGGTCAACATTTTAGATCATTCAGCTACAAGTTCTTCAACTGACTTAGGAACGGGTGATATAGTACAATGTATGATGAATGTTGGGTGGGGTTCATTATTAAGGGAGATAATTATGTTAGACTGTTAAGTTTCGGCATAAGGGTTCGAATAAAATATTTTTCTTTTTCTTTTCTTTCAATTGCATTGTCTGTAAATAATTTGTAAAACGGGAATATAAAAAAATTCTTTTTCAGGCAATTATCTAAATGTTCACTTAATTTTATTTTTCTGTATTCTGGTTCATCTATTTGTTGCTTGTGCACTATTACTCGAGAGCGAAGAGTTGAACCGTTTCCCTTATACAAAATTCATTACAACCTGGGCAAAAAATTACATAGATTATATTTTGTTAATGGCAAGACATTTTTGCATTCACCATGAAATTTTTGCATTTGAAATTATAAATTTTCAATCTTGTAAATGAACACATGTTCCACATCTTGGGTTGCCACATTTTGTTACACATAAATCATTTGTTCCTGCCAATATTGACTTACAAAGCAATCTTTTTAAGTTTTTTGGTTGTCTTTTGCTGTTTGCCGTCTGTCACATTTGGTTTCCGTGCAATAACTTCAGTTACAATGAAAGGTTTTTAATGAAACTTGGCACAGAGGTAGCTTATGACAAGAGCTCACTTGGGATTGATTTTCGGGTCACTGGGCCAAAGGTCAAGGTCACTGTGACTATGAATAGAAAATCGGTTTCCGGTCATTTAAAAGTTAACTGTTCAAGATTTTTTAATGAAACTTGGCACAGAGGTAGCTTACGACAAGACCTCACTTAAGATTGATTTTTGGGTGAGTATGCCAAAGGCCAAGGTCACTGTGACTATAAATAGAAAATTGGTTTTCGGTCATTTAAAAGTTAACCATTCAAGATTTTTGTCCCCTGCTTTCACCAAAAGGGAGACAAACAAACAATATACCATAGTTCCAATTTCCCTCTTTGCATTTTATGCTAGGACTGTCCATATTACGCCTCATAATTCATTACAATTACAGAAGTCTATTTCATTTGAAAGCAGGGGACATAATTTCTATAAATTTGCTTGTTAATTTTATTGTGGGTAAAGTCTGGAAAGAAGGTAATTTTTAAGTTTTAAGTTCTTCCAAACATTGTATTTTTGTATTTTCATCGCTGAATATGGTACAAATTCTTTTGGCTAAATTGTATAGTATTGACCTTTTTGTATGTCTTGGATGGCATGAATCGAAATGTAAATACATTGTACTGTTGTACTGGTGTGTGTCCATTGGTTTGACATAGATATCATTGATATTTTGTTTCCTTTTTTCTCGTTTCCATATATATAAAGATGTACACCCCATTTTATGAATAATGTAAGAACTTTGTCTCATTCTTAAAACTTGAACCAGTATATAGTGTAGCAGAACCTCTATTTGTAGATACTTTTTATTTTGAAATATTCATGTTAGATTTGAATTCCTAATTGTATCTACATGTATTGACAATTTTATGGAAAAAGAATATCATGGAAATTAAATGTGACCAAGGATAATTGTTTTGTCAATGTAAATTTTAGTGTAATGAATTCATATTTTGGTATAATGTTCTGAAGTCATATATTACAGTTTTATGTTTTACATATGTTTTACATATGTAGTTATTATATTTGGTATTTGGTTTTCTATTTGACAGGTGTTGCTAAGTTATATGCCTACTGGATAGTTATTAATTACAGAGAAGCTTATAATATGTATGCTTGTAATGGTATACTGTTTAATCATGAAAGTCCAAGAAGAGGTAGGTCTACTGTTCCTTTTTATTACCTTTAGAAATTGTTATGATAGGGTCATTATATATATATAATTCAGAAACTGCCTTGGTGGATTGGTGGTAGAGCTTCCACTTTGAGAACAAGAGGTTGTGAATTCGAACCCTAGCCAAATTATACATAAGAGTTAAAAATTTGAGATACTACTTTCTGTCTGGCACTTGGCATTAAAAAGTATAAAACATGTTCACCTGGTGCCAGGATAATGAATTTGGGGAACGGTATTCTTGTCTGAGGCTTATTGATTTGGTGAGCTAGCACCCCAAAAAGTCACCTTAAGTGCCCACAGTTAAACTGCAAACCGTAATATCCAGTTTTACATCTCGCACATACACAAACTTTTTTTTTTAGACGTTTTTAGATTTAACAACATTACAACAACAACATAACACACAATATTTTACATACTGCAGTGTAATTTATTATCTTTTACTTAAATGTTTTGAGACATTTCTTTTGTTTCATACATATCAATATAATACTTTTATGGTACTTTCACAAGTATTGGATGTCAAAGATTGTCAAATGACAGCCTAGATTTGATGATTAACTGAGATGTATTTCCATCTATACTAGAGCTGTATTTTAAGTTTTCATGAAATTTTAAATAGAATAAAATGGGACCTTTTAGAAAAAAGTATACCCTATCTGTGGTTTCTACATGTATGTGAATAAAAACTGTCTACAATTAGAAATTTTTTTTTTTTTTTGTGTGTCCATAAACTGTTATGTCATTTGGTTGCTGATGTTTGTTTGAACCATTATGCCTGGGTATTTACATTTACTTTTACTATACTATTCTTAGCACATTATAATGTTTTATATCATTTTTTGTATATTAATTACATATATAAATTTGATATACAAATTTAAAAAGCTCTTGAAATTTTGTTCATGTAAATGCATCAGAAACTTTGGAAAGCTTGGAAAGCATTAATTTCCGACAAGATTACTACTTATCTGTTTTATTTTACTATTAATTAATAATTCTTTACTACTTATAATAAATGAATGGGGAAAAAATCACCTAATACAATACAGTTTTTAATAAAATCACAATAATTAAATAATAAATAATAAGATAATTCATTTGAAAACCAAGTCAAAAAGTGAAAATTCCCAAGGAGAAACATTTAAGTCCAAACAGAGTGATAAATAAATAAGATTTAAAATATACATTTGAATATATGAATTAAATACACAGAAAATGAATCTGAATATAAATCTTTGAGTTATTGCCCTTACACTGCTGTCGACACTAGAGTGAAAAATATGGATGCCTGTTGAATAAATTTATATTTGACCTACTTAAACATTGCAAGACATGCTGCACATGTCTGTAAACTTTAGTTAATATTCTTTTACAAAACTACATGTATATGTAAGTGGCTTTGGTTAGGGTATATAACTTACTGACAAAATGAAATATTTCAGGTGAAAATTTTGTTATCCATAAACATGATGTGTATCTTGTTCATTCTCTTGTCGTATAAAAAGGAATAAAATTCTAAATGTATGTTCATTTATCAATTCAGCCTTTGTAAGAAATTTTACTCCAGTCACTTAATTAAATCCAATAAGATTCTTTTTATAAGCAAGCTAAATGAGGTTTAAGACAGTATAAGATAAACTCTATGTAGTTTGAACACACACAAACAAAACTTATTACTAATTGTAGATTAATTTTTATTCTTCACAACTTTACAATCATTACGTTATACATCAGTAATTTAATTTCTAAATTTGGTTACAATCATTACGTTATACATCAGTAATTTAATTTCTAAATTTGGTTACAATCATTACGTTATACATCAGTAATTTAATTTCTAAATTTGGTTACATCATATTGCAATACATAATTGACAGAAACTCACGCCATCATTTTTCATGTGATACTCAAATTAACTACCCAACCATAGCAATGTTAAACATGAATGGCGTGAGGTATGACTCCATTTCATTGGCTGAATTTGTTTGTTGATGATAGTTCCAATGTAGAAAAAATTTCATTTATAAAAAATAAGTAAATAGGAAACAAAACATTGTTTTGTGTTTAGTTTAATTGTTTAATATTAAATTATAAGGAATACCGGTAACTTGTGTTTTTAACAAGTTTATTGAGTCATAGCATGAAAAAACAGTGTGCACTTTTTCGGCTAACATGCTACTCGCTTTATGAAGTGTGCACACTTTTTCATGTTATGACTCAATATACTTGTTACAAACACAAGTTTTTCCTTAATTTAAAAAAAATGGGAGTTTCTGTGGCTGAGTGGTCTAAAGCACATGCTTACGGACCACAATGCCACTGAGTGGTCTAAAGGACATGCTTACGGACCACAATGCCTCTGAGTGGTCTAAAGCACATGCTTACGGACCACAATGCCACTGAGTGGTCTAAAGCACATGCTTACGGACCACAATGCCACTGAGTGGTCTAAAGCACATGCTTACGGACCACAATGCCACTGAGTGGTCTAAAGGACATGCTTACGGACCACAATGCCTCTCACTGACTAGGTTTAAATCCTTATCTGGCAGAACCTAGTGTAAAAAAGTTTGTCATTCTGCTTGCGGCAGTTCAGTGGTTTTCCTCCAGCTACTCCAGTTAAGACATTAAACATAATAGGTAATGCATGTTTCAGTGGTTGTAAACTGCAGAAGTTAAAGTATATACTTTGTATGCAGTAGGTTGTATAGGAGTAAAATTATAATTAGAAAGTTCTACCAAATACAAAACCAGTGGTGGTTCTGTATGTATCGCCAGAGCTCTCGCAGCTCATTTTGGGAATGGTGCTGGGGCCCTTGGAATTGGGAAAATTAGCATTTTTTTGAATGATTTTGGGAAAAATCAAAAAGAGTTTAAAAACTATTTAATAATTGCTTTTAAGTTTAATAACTACTGGGGTATATTTATTATATTAAAGACCATTTTATTTAATAACTATCTTTCTGAACAAACTTTTTATGCATGAATGTTAACAAATCATAATGATGTCACAACAATTCTTTTTTTTTTTTTTATATATACCGCCACCTCAAAGAGGGGGATATACCGGTATAGTGATCCTGATGTCCATCCATCCTTCCATCTGTCATTCTGTCCGTCATTCCATCCGTCATTCTGTCTGTTTCCAGTTATAACTCAAAAAGTCTTCAACCAAATGATTTCATATTTATATTCAATGCTGATGGTTAGAAAAGGAACATTCCTTTCGATTTGGGAAAAAACCAGCATTGGAATGGGGCCCAATTTCAGCCCCAAATCAAGCGCAGTGAGAGTCCTGATCACTGATGCTACCAGAGCAAAACCAGTTGTGATTCTGTAAATATCACTGATATTTAAAAAAAAAAAGGTATTTTATGCCAACTAAGGTAGGACAAAATACAAAACTTTCAGAAAAAATAAAGTTTTTAATTCCTTTTTACATGAAATGACTCACTTATCATAAGTTTATAAGCCAGCTTCTGGTTGTTGGTCCCTTGTAGGTGGTATACAGAGACTGATGATGGCATTCAATGTGTTAAAAAGTTAAAACTATTTGATATTAAAACAGAGACAATTTTAAGGTGTAACAATACACTTTACATAGGTGAAAAAAATCCTTGGTGTACTTGACCAGAGAAATTGTAAGGTCACCAAGAGTCAAATTGTTATTAACCCATCAAATTTTCACAAAAAAATATCATATTTAAAATTGATTTTTAATTTATTTTTATATTATGACCAGAGTTTGATGGCAGATTTTACTTAAATAAGATCAGTTATACAGTAGTATTAATTACATGGCTTGTTTATCTATCGTTTGGGTCTATAAATTGAAATCTTTGTTACTATTGTTATAGGAGACATCTGGCTGCTTTTCCCAAGTAATTACGATTTTGTTTATCCTGTTTTTGAATTTTGTTTTCTTTTGGAATTTTATCCATTTTAATTCATCAACTGAACAGGTGAACTTGTTTTAACATATTTCAATTTTTTTCTCTTCATTAGAGAAAAATAACCAAGAATAATGGCATTGAAAGTTTTCATCTTGAGCGGCATTTTCTTAATGCGATATTTTTACCTTAGTTTTTCCATACTTGTGTCTTGGTTTTAGCACTTAATTTTGATTGGTATTTTATTTTGCGTATCAGAATTATTCTTTGATAGACAGGTAATCCTGCTCAATCAGTGTCAACCCATACAAAGTAGATTTTGTCAGAAAAAAATTATCCCATCGAATCCTTGATTTTCAGCTTGTTTTTATACATGGTTAATGTGTCGTTCAAACACTGTAAAAGCTTTTTGTATTCCGATTGTTGTCCTTAAGAAAACAAAATCAAATATATTTCGATATAGTCAATTTCGGATTTATACATGTAAGAATGAAGAATGTGATGAAATTGACATTGTATAAACAATTTGTCTAATATTCTATTAATGTTGAAGATTGTTATTCTACAGGAAAACACTTTCCATCATTATATTACACTACACAGTAGTACAATGTTAAAATCAAATGGATTTCAAGGTTAAATCAGTCTCTGTCTGTCTTTCTCTCTCTCACTTTCTCTCTCACTTTCTCTCTCTCTCTCTCTCTCTCTCTCTCTCTCTCTCTCTCTCACTTTCTCTCTCACTTTCTCTCTCTCTTTCTCTCTCTCTCTCTCTCTCTCTCTCTCCCTCTCTCTCCCTCTCTCTCTCTCTCTCTCTCTCTCTCTCTAAATGCAAAATGTAATAAAATTTATGAAATTTATGAAATTTATTTTTTTAAGTTTTCAAAAAAAAAAAAAAATTATTTAAAAAAAAACTTACAAAAAAAGGAAGGAAAAAAGTCTTCATGACTGAAACCTACAGTGACCTAATCAGAGTAGAGAGTAGACCCAAAAAAGTCAAAAACCTGTCTTAAACAGAAATCTGGATTTACCTATAAAGAAATAAAAAAAAAAAAAACCTGTCTAAAACTAAAACCTTCATTTACCTAAAAAGTCTAAAACTGAAACCTGCATTAACCTAAAAAGTAAAATACCTGTCTAAAACTGAAACCTGCATTAACCTAAAAAGTCAAAAACCTGTCTAAAACTGAAACCTGCATTAACCTAAAAAGTCAAAAACCTGTCTAAAACTGAAACCTGCATTAACCTAAAAAGTCAAAAACCTGTCTAAAACTGAAACCTACATTAACCTAAAAAGTCAAAAACCTGTCTAAAACTGAAACCTACATTTACCTAAAAAGTCAAGAACCTGTCTAAAACTGAAACCTACATTAACCTAAAAAGTCAAAAACCTGTCTAAAACTGAAACCTGCATTAACCTAAAAAGTCAAAAACCTGTCTAAAACTGAAACCTACATTTACCTAAAAAGTCAAAAACCTGTCTAAAACTGAAACCTACATTAACCTAAAAAGTCAAAAACCTGTCTAAAACTGAAACCTACATTTACCTAAAAAGTCAAAAACCTGTCTAAAACTGAAACCTGCATTAACCTAAAAAGTCAAAAACCTGTCTAAAACTGAAACCTACATTTACCTAAAAAGTCAAAAACCTGTCTAAAACTGAAACCTACATTAACCTAAAAAGTAAAAAACCTGTCTAAAACTAAAACCTACATTAACCTAAAAAGTCAAAAACCTGTCTAAAACTGAAACCTACATTAACCTAAAAATTAAAAAACCTGTCTAAAACTGAAACCTACATTAACCTAAAAAGTCAAAAACCTGTCTAAATCTAAAACCTACATTAACCTAAAAAGTCAAAAACCTGTCTAAAACTAAAACATACATTAACCTAAAAAGTCAGAAACCTGTCTTAAACGAAATCTACATTAACCTAAAAAGTCAAAAACCTTTCTAAAACTGAAACCTACATTAACCTAAAAAGTCAAAAACCTGTCTAAAACTGAAACCTACATTAACCTAAAAAGTCAAAAACCTGTCTAAAACTAAAACCTGCATTGACACAAAAAGTCAAAAACCTGTCTAAAACTGAAACCTACATTAACCTAAAAAGTCAAAAACCTGTCTAAAACTAAAACTTACATTAACCTAAAAAGTCAAAAACCTGTCTAAAACTGAAACCTACATTAACCTAAAAAGTCAAAAACCTGTCTAAAACTAAAACCTACATTAACCTAAAAAGTCAAAAACCTGTCTAAAACTAAAACCTGCTTTGACACAAAAAGTCAAAAACCTGTCTAAATCCAAAACTTTCATTGACCTAAAAAGTCAGAAACCTGTCTTAAACCGAAATCTACATTGACCTAAAAAGTCAAAAACCTGTCTAAAACTGAAACCTACATTGACCTAAAAAGTCAAAAACCTGTCTAAATCTAAAACCTACATTGACCTAAAAAGACAAAAACCTGTCTAAATCTTAAACCTTCATTTACCTAAAAAGACAAAAACCTGTCTAAAACTGAAACCTGCATTGACATAAAAAGTCAAAAACCTGTCTAAATCTAAAACCTGCATTGACATAAAATGTCAAAAACCCATCTAAAATTAAAACCTTCATTGACCTAAAAAGTCAAAAGGAAAAAAACTTAACTGACCGTGACTTAACTGAAAGTAAAAAAAACAAAAATACACATAAAGATGTTCATTTAATTTATTTTGGAAACAAACATTTATTTTGTTTATTACAATTACTGGTGTAAAATAAAAAAAAAACCTGTCAATTGTGAATAAAATCTTCAAGCAGGGAAGAATTCGGGTTAGACAAATGTATATACTAAAGGAAAAATTGATGATGTTGTACATTGACAAACCCTCTTTTCCTACTTATAATTTAAATTGTGTAAATGTGACAAAGTTGTAACTCAACATTGTTTTGTTTTGTTTCACAGGAGAGACATTCGTTACCAGAAAAATCACTAGAGCTGTAGCAAAGATAATTCTTGGTCAGCAGGAAGAATTACAGTTAGGAAATCTGGACTCCAAGAGAGATTGGGGACATGCTAAAGATTATGTTGAGGTATTTATGATGTCCAAATTATAGACGAGCTTGTGTCATACACTCTGTGTGAGCATTGGCATCCTATGTAAAAACAAAAGTAAAGAAATTTAAAAAAGCAAGTAAAGACTTGTGTACAATAAATAAATTGTGTAAAATTTGGGTTGCACATTGTAGTTAACACATGTAACACAAGGATAGCGTTGAACTCATATCTGAGGGTTGTAGGTTCAAACCCTGAAGAAAACCCCAGGCAAGTTACTTCATTTCACATTGCTGCTACCTAACTTGCCTAGTGTCAAGAAAATAAACCATTGTGAAAGCAATCTCTGAAACCGCTGTGTCCATCCCGAGTATGTGCTAGTTCAGTATTATTCACTGGATAAACATGTTTGAGGTTTTCATTCAAATCAAGATGACTTAATTCAGCCGCAGCTGGTGATGGCTAGGTATAATTGATAAATATTCCTGACAAAGTTGTCAGATAAATTAATTTGACAAAAATAAAAATAATTTTAATACCTGAGGAATGAAACTTAAGTTGCTTTTTTTCTGTGAAATATTAGAAATTATATGTTTATTTATAATTTAGTCCCTAGATTTCAATTCTATTTTGTCTTTTTGTACTGTTTTTCTTTCCAGTCAGCCACGGGTGGGCGTGATCTGTTTGAGGGGGGTTAATGGTGGGTTATTATAGTCTCTGTATCATATTATCTATGTCTGTTACTAATCTGTATGAATTATTATCAGAACAAACACCTTGTCTGGTTATAACAACGCAAGGTAAATATTGTCTCTTCATCTGCAACATTTATAAACAAAACAATGTCGTTTTCTTCAACAACATCATGCACCATTATACCAACATCTCGACTTGTTTAACAGTGTTGATCCTAGAATCAGGAAACATGGTGTAAAGTTGTTATTAAAACTTTTGTAAACATTCCACTTTACTATAAATATTTCTCATCTTTTCCCACTTTTCTCAGTTTTATTCCATCTTTCTTAAAAATCAGTACCTATATGTTTTTATTCTTAGATATATTTTTTTAAATCACTATTTTCAAAATTGGGATGTCTTAAACTGAAGAAAAAAATCTGTGTTAAAGTGAAATTGGAATTATATACCATGTTTAATTAGAAAAAACTGTAAAATGAAAAATGAATGTGAATAAAAATAATTCTGTTATAAGCACTAGTGTCTCAAAAAAAATTATATTATATGTGTTCATCGCAGCTAAAATCGCAAAAAAAATAAAATAATAATAATAATAATAATAAAATAAAATAATTTATTAGGAATTTAATGTGTATCAATAAAACGGAAAATTGATGGAATGAAAAATATCAAAGCTTATTCATCATAGTAAGTTTCAATGAGTTAGATTTGATAGTTAAACAAAAGTCAAAAAAGGAAAAGACAAATAAGGAAAATTAAAAATATACTTCTGGTGTTATCATTAATTTCGTGAAAAAAGTATGGGAAAAAACATTATATTGGTAGAGTGAAAAAAAAATGAAGTGAATTAAGTAAATAGTTATATTGTGAGAAAAGCAAAATTGGAAAAAAATACATGCCAAAGAAAAAAATTAAAAATTTTGATTCAATGGATCTATTTTTGGATTGAATTGTTTACAAAGGATGTTTCATATACATTTATGGTGTTTGTAAGCCTGAGAAGAAATATAAATTTCTTTAAAGATGAAATATTATTGGTTCAACTAAGTCAGACAGGAAAAAGGAAAAACATTGTATAATAATATTAAAAATATATGTGTTTTGTTTTTATGATTTTCTCAGATATATTCATACATCTTTTTCCGTATATGTATCGGATGATACAGGAGAGAACAAGCACCTGTGTGTTATGATAAATATGAGAAGTTCGTTTTTTTGTGGAAATTTTGCAATATATTAAAACAAACAAATTTTGGAGTTTTGTGGTTTTGACATTTTGAAAACATGATTATTTATTACTTAAAATAAGAAACAAAGAAAACAAATTAGAATGGAGTAATGAGAAAGATGAATCAATTTTCAATAAAATGTGATAAAACAAGTTAAAATATACATATATAAGAACAGAACTTTATCTTTTAAATTTGTCAATATGAATAAGGCTGGTAAATGTTCTTATGAATCTATTTACATAGTTACTATGGAAACAACTAATTTTTTAACTGTACAAAGAATGACAGAAAGACAAATTTAAAAAAATTAAGAATGCAAAAATAAATGAAAAAAAAGAAAGAAAGAAAAAAAATAAAAGTACAGTTGAAAAACCCCAAGAAAACTATTGATATTACTGAACTATTTTTTAGGCTATGTGGTTGATGCTACAATCAGACAAACAACCTGCTGAAGATTATGTTATATCAATGGGTGAAACCCACAGTGTCAGAGAATTTGTAGAAAAAGCTTTTAAAGTTGTAAATGTGGATATTATGTAAGTATTTAAATCTTTCTGTCTTCCTCTTTTATTGACCCTTTGGTGAAATCTTAGACCCTGTTATGGTATAAAAAGGATGCACAACATGCTAAATGCTCAAAGCTATTTTCAAAGTAATTTCAACTATGGTATGTAAAGCAATGTGTATAGTTTGTGAAATTTTAGTATAAATGAAATAATTTGATTAGGATCTTGATTTCTCTCTCTCTCTCTCTCTCTCTCTCTCTCTCTCTCTCTCTCTCTCTCTCTCTCTCTCATAACTGAAGATACAAGATATTGCTATTAATATCACTAGAGCCAAATAGTTTACAATTTTTATTTATTCATTCATTCCATTTATTTATTTATTTTTATTTATTTATTTATTTATTTACATTCTCTTTTTCAATTTCTGATAGACATACATCAATCCTTTCATCATCAGACCTTAACAGCTACAAAACCATCAATATAACAATTCTTTACTCTGTGACATACACCTTGCATTTTTCTGGTTACTTGTTTTCCTAAACATGTTTTTTTTTTTTTTTTAAATTGTTTGAAAAACAAAAAATTGATTGACTAAAAAGTTGTCTTTAAACAGATGAGAATGTTTCAGACCTCACATTAAGTGGCATTGAGACAGAATTGAAAAAATGATTTTTTGTGAATTTCTTATCATTTTTCATTGAACCTAACTAACATAGAGTATAAAACTGAACTGATGCATAGAATTATGATAGCAAGATGAAAAGCTTTAGTTAGTATTACATGGCTACGCTGTTTTAGTTTTAAGCACTAAAACAATCATAAACCTCTAAAATCTGATAGAAAAATTAAACCCAGCACTTTTTAGATTAAACACAACATGTATGTAATTTAAAAGAATTAATGTATTTTCAGTATTGTACATGCATTATATTCTTTTCTAGAATTTTTGTTTTAAATGTTGGATCATATTTATTATTTGTTATAATTATAATTTTTATATCTCTTTGGTGATATTTTAAAAATTTGAAAAAATTATACGAAATCTTGAACCTGACCCTTCTTTAGCACAGTTTGGCTAACTGCACAAATTTCTCATTTGTGGATTGTTTTTGATGTGGCCCAAATAAATCATTGCATTTGAGCTACAGAATGTTTAATTAAAATAGTTTAATGCATGCTATTACCCTAGGAGTTGAGTGAAGTAATGTTGTTTTACACCCCAGTAAAGATTTTTTTATTTTAATTGAGTTGGTCAGTTTTGAAACGGTGCAGGAAACAGTTCTCAGAGAAAAACCATGAAGCTGACAGTGATCTACTGTTGTGAGATTTGAACACTTCAGCAGTGAGAGCCATTGTGTGTTGTGGCTTCATATTAGCTATAAAATAACAAGTAAATAAACTTTAAATTTTTACAGTTGGGAAGGCGAGGGTGTAAATGAAGTTGGTAAAGACAAGGCGACAGGAAAAATAAGGATACGTGTTAATCCTAAATACTACAGACCTACTGAAGTGGTAAGTATTTATTCATACTAAAATCTTTATTAAAAGTACACCTGATTTTATAGAGACCTCTTGTTATACTAGAGCTTAATTTTAAATTGTATATGACACCTGTATATAACAGGCTTAGATGCCAATAGCTTTATTACCATACCCTAGAGAATTGATACAAAAGGAGTTGTCTCCCTTGCACTGCTTGATTAAATTAGGCTAGTGCAAGATTTGGTACTTACCATAGTCACATGTCCCATAAAAAATTAAAAATGGGTGACTTTTGATATCCTCCTTTGGTGAAATATCTTTTGTAAATTTTTAAGAAATAGCTTTATTAGTAATGCAGTATTTGATTTATTTAAAAAAATGGGGCAGTTTTGAAGGAAAAAAATGTTTTTGATTTTGAGAATGTGGAGCATTTTTCAGTAAAAAAAAAAAAAAAAAAAGAAGAAGAAAAAGAAAAAAATCTTCACAGTTTTGCAATGTGTAACATAGTTGCTTTGATTGACAATGCATGCAGTTAAGGGTTATTTTGTAATTCATAAATATAAAAAAGTGGAAATTGATGTTACATAAGATAATGAGAATAGAATATATTTTATACTTTATTGTTTTGTAAAGCCATTATTTCACAAGAAAAATTAAAAATTTAGATTTCAAGATGTCTAGAACATTAGAAAGAAAAAAATATTAAAGTAGAAAAAATGTAATTATTATAAGAAAAAACGCATAGATGGTAAAAATATTCCTGTCGGTTCACTATTTCACAGTCCAGTGATATAATGTTCTGAAATGTTAAGAGTCGTACTATGACATTGTATTTTAGTGGAGTTTAAATGGTGTGTTAGGACTATTTACAAGTTCATGTAATGATCATGTACATCATCACACCTTTGAGAACTAAATCATCTTCCATATTGATGATAGCATTTTCAGTCATCTTGAAAGACAAATGAAAATAAAAATATATCTAAAACATAGCAAATTAGTGTAGGTGACGACAGAAATAATATAACTAACACACAAAAAATCAACTCATTTACTGATAGATAACTATACCTAATTCACATGGAATAGAAATTCCAAAAATTATATTTTGTGTGCTAAAGTCATTAAGGGGTCGCCTTATTCTCAGTTTTCAAGATGATGCAGATTTTTTTTATATCCCTTCTAGATGGAGAGTTGGTATATTGTTTTGCTGTTGTTAGGCCTTCCTATCTAGCCACTAATTAACTGATATTATTAAAAGTGTGCAGGGATGAGTATTCCGAGGAAATTGCCATTTTACTTAATCATAACATGTAATACAAGTATGACAGAATACACCATGTAGCCTTGCGCAAGCTACCCTTTCCAAAACTTAAAAAATTATGTATAATCCAAAGACTTTTTTTTTTTAAATCTTGAATGAAAGCTTAAGGTTTTTAATTTTTCTTAATTGTCATTTTTCTATAGATTATATAAGTAAGATGTGTTAATAAAACTTTCTTTCTGAAGGCATAAAAATCGTATTATAAAAAAAAAAGAATTTCAATAAAAAAATTAGAATCGAAATTAAGAAGCAAAAAAAAAAAAAAAAATTAGAATCGAAATTAAGAAGCAAAAAAAAAAAAAAAAATCTGAAATCATACATTGTGTGGTGCTTTGTTACTTTGGTGTATCTCAGTTCATAGATTTGCTACTTATTTTTAAATAGTAAGGCAGCAGAAAAGAGATGGAAGTATCACTGTTTATTTAAGCTAATGGAATCATGATTGGTCACTTCATGTTCATTAGAAGTAAATGACCAGAGGCTAGTAAGATAGTTAAGAATTCCCTGCACATGGATAATGACCAGTATTATGTTTATCGTATTTTCTCGTCAAACAGAGTTGATGTACAGGTTAAGACATTATATTACTACTCTATCATATTTTTGTCCAAAAAATGTAATTGCATACATTTATCCTCATAACGGCCTTTGTGATCAGACACTGGTTTACAGATCATTTACTGCAAATTTTACTTCTTTTGTTTGAGACATGTTATTGAAGGTTAACTTTGAGAAGTTTTGTGACTCTTAAGGAACTCTTATTTTCTCTACCATTCAAAAGAGCAAGATTAATGGAGTACTGTGTATAAAGAAAATAACTTTTTAGGTATAATGTTGCTACATTTTTTAGTTGATTTTAGATAGTATTTTATTTCTGCTTTTTTAAGTCTGTATAATCTGTTTTTAATGGGTTTTACATAGACTGGATAAAGGGTATCTTGTTTCGCTGGAAAGTTGCAGAAATTATCTATGTAAAGAAATAAAAAACAATAAATAAACATGTAGAGAATGTTTTTACATTTTTCTTTAGTTCCTCATCTCATTAAGGATTATTTACAGATGTGTTCACCTGATGCTTTTTAAAGCAGAACCATTTGTTAAGGATCGGATCATTACACTTTTGACATTTTTTACTTACCACAAATAGAAAAACCATTGAAATAATCATTTTTGGTTGAGTATTCATGATGGATGAGGCATGATGAGATTTTGTTCTCATGTGTGACTTATGAATTTATTTGCACTCCTCCTGCTGATTTTCATAATGATTTTTCCAAAAACAAAATTTTTTCTTTTTTTTTTTTTTTAAATAAAGACAAAGTCTTCTTTTTTTATACAATCAACATAAAAAGAACCTATTTAGGAACTTCCAATGAGATATACTTTTTATAACTTTTTTTTAAATAAAAGCTGCAATGTATCGATTGTCTTGAAATACATCCAAACTGCCAACTCAAGAATAACATAAAAACATTTTAGGCATAGCTGGCAAAAATTTGATAAGTTTGCTTTTTAGAAAAAGTGCAGTCAGTTCTTGATGAAATTAAATTATTTTATAAAGTTTTTACTCATTTTTTAGATGAGCCCTTCTTTTCATTAGTAACTTTTTAAGATGAAATTTGTTAAATTTATGGTAAACAGGTATTTTGTGGAAAAAAAATCACCTCCCTTGGAAATACATGTATGTATATTTCCAAGGAAGTTTTTTTTTCACAATATACATGTTTCAGTTTTCTTTAAGGATAAAGACTTTTTTAGAAGGGATAAATTGTCAAAAGAGCTGTTTTCTTTATATCTTCTAGTATAATTTTGTGGTACATCACTTGATTGCCTGATTGCAGAAATAACAGGCATTTGAAACACTCCTGATATACAAGTACATGTAGTAGAAACTTTTAAATAATTTCTATTTGACTTGTGACTATTATATAAAATTATGGACTATTGTTATGAAATGGCCATTGTTAAATGCAGAAAAATGCATTTTCACAGAAATAATATTTCATTATTTATTAAATTCATTCTTTAAACTTCAAAGATTTTTTTCAAATTGCTTTTAGATTGATGGTATGTTTTTGGTCTTAAAGTCATTGAGTCATAAAGTCATCTTGCAATTAACAAAAATAAATTAATTACTTCATTTTTGATGTATTTATATATTTGTGTTTGTTTTTGTTATTTGGACAACAAACTTTCTATGTATATTTCAATGTTTATTATTTATATACATTAAAAAACAGTAAAAACCTTAGAAATGAAAAATGACCAACCAAGTTGTAGATTTAAACTGGCGTCTCATACATTCTGAAAATACAGACATACAGACAGACAGACAGATAAATAAATTCTGATAGTTAATGCATCATAGCTGATATTTTTATCATGAAAATGTTGCTAAAATCTCGTATTTTTTCTCATTTTATGATACACACTGTGACAGTAAATATTTAGTTAACAAGCACTGTCAAGTCAAAATGTCAGATCTTGTTAAAGTTTAGACTGGTAAAAGCTCTTTATTTTTTAACCCCCTCCATGACAGTTTTTTATGTCTTTAATTGTGTTATTTGACACCCATATTTATCTTCATATCTTCCACTAAAAATTTACATTTCGGCTTGTTAAACCTTTCTTTTTTAGCATCTTAAATTGAAATACTTATAAAAATATGAAAATATATAATAACTCCAATTTTTTTTCATAATTTCTTTGTCTAAAAAGCAGAATTTCCATATACTTTGGAAATTTCTAAGAAAAAACAGTTTTAATATCTTTAAAGTTACTTTTAAAATAATGTGAATGCTTTTGATCATCTCAGTTTTGTAATATATACACATATATATATATATATATATATAAGTTTACCAGGTAGAGAAAAAGTTACCAGTAATACAAAAAATAATATTTGTTTTTAAAAACACATGCATATATATTAATTCCTTTGTGATACCGGTACTTTTTTTGATAGTTCAAGATGTTTTTGTTTTATGTTGAGTACTCATTTGAGCATCTTGTAGTGGTATAACTATCGTCAAAGTTGCCTCAAATCCATTATGTAAATGTTTGTGTGTGTGTGTGTGTGTGTGTGTGTGTGTGTGTGTGTGTGTGTTAAATCTTAATAGTATTTTTTTAATTGCTATATCTTGAATATTTAAAAAGATTATAATATGGAGTTTTAATTTTGTTGTTTTCTTGGAACACACTTTAAAATGAGGTTAGAGGTCAAGGCGACAACTAAGTTTTTTGCCTTTTCTACATTTTTGAAAATGTTTCAAATCAAATTCTATTTTGTATGTTTTTGCAGTGCCTTTTTTCTACATTTGACTAAGCTCAAAAGTCAGGTTCATGACATTATATGTAAAATAGTTCTTAATTGCTAGTAGACCTGAAATACATGGCTCTAAAACAGGCAACATCAGTATTTTTAATAAAAAATTATTTCAGGTTTTAATTGCTTAATATTGACTATTTGAAAAGATTACAACAAATGGTCAGCTTTAAATTGCTATTCACTGCTTCTATTTGTAGATACCAGCATTTATTGTTATTAGATTTTGTGTTGATATTTTAACACACTGAATTTGTTTTTATATGAAATAAAAGTTAACTTAATTGTGCCATTAGTGGCACATTTCACTGTTTAAATTTATGAAAGACAAAATAGGAATTAGTTCTCCTTGATCATATTGTAGGGATGTTCATAGGTATATGGAAGTAGGCTAACCTTTTTTCATTTACCCTATGTCTGATGTATTAAAGCCTAGCTTCCACAATAATTTTTTTATTATGTATGATCGGTTTCTGATTGCTAACTACCCGATTTATTATATTTTTCATATCTTATTGTTTCTGGGTGTTAATGTCATATGTCAAACACAAAAGTTTAAAATTCCCTTGTTTTAAAGTGGGCTTCACTAAAAAGTCAGTCTTAGCAATTGATTTTCTTCTTTGAAATATTAAACTTTTTTTTTTTTGTTATAAAAATTGTCAGTATTATATATTATTCATAAAGCAACATTTCTAATAAAATATTTAACACAGTAATAATGATAGTGACTTATATTTCATATATGATTTGTGCTTGCTGTAGGAGTCAGATTTCATGAGCTATTTAAATTTTTTTGCAGATAATAAAATTCATAGTTATTTGTTAGAGATAATTATAACTATGAAATTAAAGTGCTAAATTAACAATTTCTTGTATTTTATTTAAAATTTTATAGCAATACTGATAATAAATTATATTTTTTTTAAATTTTAGTGTTGAAGAAGTAGTAAAGTTATTATTTTCTTTGTATTATATATCAATTTAATTAATAATTTAAGGCTTCATTTAAATATTAATTTAATTTTTAATCGATATTCCTATCACTATTAATTAAAGAAGCTCACAGCTGGTTTAATTGTCAACCTTTTACTTTAAAAATATTTCACCATGAACTTTTTACAGATTTAACATCATTCACTAATATTTTTTATTCTATTTGGATAAGACAAAAGAAGATTATTTAATTATTATAACTGCAGTGAAACCTCTCTAATCTAGACACAGTACCTCTCACCGCCTGGGTTCGAATCCCACTCGGGACAGATACTAGTGCGAGAAAGTTTGTCAGTTCGCTTGCCGAAGGTCAGTGGTTTTTCCAGTTTCCTCCACCATCCCAGAACTGACCGCCTCGAAATAAGTGAAAGATTTTTGACTGGGGCATAAAACACCATTACTCCACTCCACTCCACTCCACTCCACTCCACTCTCTAACTGGACAGGGTCCTTTGAAACCTTAAAAACTGATGCCCCATGTCATGGGAGGCATGGCATGTTAAAGAACCCTCTTTGCACATTGCCCTAAGCACACTGCAAAGGTCAAAATTTCTGCCACTTCACCCATAGCCGGTGACATCTCGATATAAGTAAAATATTCTTGACTGGGACCTAAAACCCCATTAAATCAAATCAAATTAAATCTCTAAAAAGACATCTCCTTAACTTTTACACAGGTTTTAATTTTATTTACCAAAACATTATTTTGTAAATAAGTTTTATTTAGACAGATGTTTGGTATACTCAGTTTTAAGTCTGAAAATTTATTTTCTTAAGTCTTTAAGTCAAAAATTTACACAATTTATACTTTTAAGGGCCTTTGTTGTCTTTTTTTTTAAAATGTACTTTATTTTCATTAAATATACTTTACAGTGTCTAGCCTTTGTTGTCATGATACTGGTAATATATTTTGAAAATAATCTGGTTATGGCTAAGAAAAATTAAATTTAGAATTGAATAAAAAGAAATTATTGGTTGTCAAAAATTAAAAATAGAAACATATTCTTTGCAGCTCTACACAAATTTTCCGATTTAATTATACATGTACCTTTTAAAAATAACCTATTTAGGCTTAATAAACACACATTTTACCTCAATTTATTGTAAGTAGGCAAAAATGAAATAACATAAAGTTGCTTTTTGTAACTTCAGGTGTTTCAAAATAACACCTGCTATTTGTTTCAAATTTCAATTGTTTTATTGACTTTTTTGGGTTAAAATTTTAATTTTAAGATATTATGAAAAACAAGTTTTTATTAATTTTGACATCATTTACAGATCAAAGGGGACATACTCATGTCAAAATTTTCTAAATTCACCCCTCTTAAAATTTAATTTAAATAAAATTTTAAAACAAAATGTACAAAAACATATAGTATTTCTTTGTTTTTTATGATGGATGATTTCATTTAGCAACACTTTTCTGAAAGGTAACCAAGTACAGTTTAAGGGCCGAAATTTATTATTTTTATGAGTTAATGAGAATTTAATTAGCCAGGATGGTTGACCGTTCATGATATAATATCACAGGTTTTCTTGGACAAATGAAAATGATTATGATGACTTTGTATTCTACTACTAGCCTACCACAGAGGCTATTAATTGACAAGTGTCCATCCAGCTTCATTTAAACTGTAATTTGTTGTAAAGTGGCAGTGGAAAAAAGTATGTTTGTAATGTGTACTTGACGATACCCTATTTTAAGACTTGCAGCATAAATATATATATATATATATATATATATATATATATATATTGTTTTTTTTTCTTCTTCTTCTTATTCTTCATCTTGGAATCAAACAAGAATTTTTTCCCTATATAAATTAACAAGCTATGTAAGCCTAATAGTGAAGATTAATAAATTAATAGTTTTGAATGCTTCTGAATCAAGATTGGGTTTTAATGTATCATCTCGTAAATATTCTGATTTTAATTTTGGTTTGGATTGGATTGAAGGGAAATTTAAACAATACCAGACAGGGTTAAAGCTGAATTAGGTTTTCCCATTATTGAAAAAAAAATTCTGAAAATATTTTTTTATCAATATAAATTGGTTGTTATTACGATCATTGCAATTCATTTTCTTAAGTTCACTCTTATTAGCCTGTAATAAATGGAAATTCTGTAAATGTTATTTACATGTATGTAAACAATTGTGTTAACAAAAAGAAAATGTTTTCCTACAAGAACGACATCAGCTTCTGCAAAGTAAAGATCAAGGGTCAACTGGGACAAATTCACTCTAAGGTTTCAAATTGGCCAGGCTCAGATGGAAAAAATGGCTGTAAATAAAAAAGCAGTTTGGCTTGGAAACACATGACAAAGTAGCTGTATTGCTGTTGAACACATGCTCTTTTGCTGTGTTTGTTGACGTTGTCTTGTTTTTGATAAAAAAAATCCCATAATCAAGGTTCTAAAATGAGATCTTTGGATAGGTCAAATTAGCAGTAGGTTTTCACATGAATTTCAATGTGTTTTATCATGGAACCAAGGTGTAGTTCAGAAAAAATGTGCCATTAATATATTATGCATAGGAAAACTTAATGCGACTTTAAAAAGTTTTTAATTAAGACACTCTATATATCATATTTAAATTTTTAAGTTTTAGATTTTATTATCCTATCAAGAGTTTAATGGTGTTGAATCATGATTTTGCAAGAATACTGGAATACCCCATCACAATATTTTAATTACATGTACATCTAATACATTATCTGGAATATTTTAATTGGTTTCTTTCTGACAACGACAACTTCCTCCTGGTTCAATGTATATCTGTATTTTCTGTGTCTTCATCTTATTCGCTTGTAATTCGAGTTTAGCCTTTAGGATACTATAACAATTTTTCTATTAATCTTTTTTCGCCAGAAGCTTCATTTTGTCTGCTTTTATCGGTGATCAAATCAAAAAATTGAGATGGGTCATATTTTCTGCAGATGGACTGTATCATTGTCGTAAGGCATGTTTAGACACAAAACAATATCTGTCGATAGTACTAAGTTCAATGTTGTGAATATCAACAAAACGCTTGATGGAAGATTGTTTACTGTAACACTTGGCTGTGATTAAGGTATTACTGATCTTGTAGTTTTTGTTTAGAGAAATAACAACATTTCATTGCTATAAATTATAGCTTGTCTCCTTAGTGCATTAAATGCTAAGTGAATAAAATATTTGATATTTGGATTGGCTGTCGCTTTATATTATGTCAAAGTGGTAGTTAACAGCTTATGATATGGAATCCTTAGTTACCAAAAAAAAAACACTTGTACTTTAATTGTATTTAAATTTAGTAAAAATGAAAATATACCTGATCAAGAATCTTTTAGGAATGCACTGGTGATACCTTATATTTTGGGATGTAACCATAATAAGCCCTTTGAAATAAAATAACTAGTTGTTTGTAGATCAAGATTATACTTAATATATATATATATATATATATATATATATATATATATATATATATATATATATATATATATATATATATATATTCAAAGACGGCATATTCGCAATCCGTTAGTACCCAAAATACCATTAATTGAAAATTTGTGTATTAAGTGATTAATTGTGCTGACATTGCTTTCAAAATTTACCAGTTTTACAAAATGAGCAATAACATCAGGTGACTTTCAAATTCAAAAGAATTAAAATTTATTGATATTTTAGGTCCAAAACTCAACAAAACTTACTTCCCTTTATATTTTATTTTAAAATCAAGACTAACTACATCCCTTTTAATTGATGAAGTCATAATCACTTTTTGTTACTAAGTAATAAAAAAAATGCTCCTGATGAGTGCTGAAAGCATGAATGTGCTAGACCAGATAACTTAATTGAAAGTTTTTTTTTTTTTTTTTTTTTTTTTTTTTTTTTTTTTTTTTTTTTTTTTTTAACAGAGAAGTTCATATTTTCTGTGCTTGAAAGTACCAAACTTTAGATGAAATATATACATATATATATGCATATACACAGTTGAACCTTCTTAATCGCATATCATATTATAATATATATTGGATAATTGCATAGGATTTTAAAAACCAAAACTACAAAATTTTAAAAATACCAGTTGTTTATTTAAGGCAATTATTTTACACATTTTATTGCAGTAATTGGCTTATTTACAGTCAAACCTGCCTTAAAGGCCACCTCTCTACAAGGGCCACCTGCTTATAAAGGCCAATAAAATTCTATCCCAGCTGTT
Organism: Tegillarca granosa; assembly: GCA_029721355.1. Taxonomy (NCBI): domain Eukaryota; kingdom Metazoa; phylum Mollusca; class Bivalvia; order Arcoida; family Arcidae; genus Tegillarca; species Tegillarca granosa. Next base: position 11,609,432 of record CM056603.1, read on the forward strand.
CTTTATTCATATAATTGAACTTGTATATAAAGGCCACCTGTCCATAAAGGCCACTTTTACTAATTCCCATGGGTGGCCTTTATAGACAGGTTTGACTGTATTTTGTTTGATTCAGAAAAATCATTTTATTAAATATAGTACACGTGTACTGACAATCAAAGTGGTACCTATTCAGTCCCTTATATAATGGGTCCTCGGTTACAGAGTGGTCTTTAGTATTATCTTATGTATCACAGTGTCTCCATATGCTTATAGAGTCTTAAATGGTTAAGTTGTCTTCAGTTGTTTGTTACATATCAAAGTGGAGGTTCAATAGAAGTTGTCGGTTATTCTGACAAAACAGGGCAAATGTTATTGGCTACTTTTATTGATAAAAAAAAAAAAAAAAACACAATTTTTTTGTTCATTTAGGTATAGTTTTTCTCTCATGATTAACGTACTCCATCTGCCATGTTCTTGGCTTTTAGGCTCATTTATTCAACTGTTTTTATATTAACTAGTTGTTTTGTTTTCAATCCATGTAAACTACTTGATGTTAACATGCTTGTACTTGATACAAATTTTTAAAACGTTTTAAAGAGTCACATGCTGACTTGGCAACATGTCTTTGAAAACATGTACATGTATAAGCAACAGTCTGTGGTTACAGCAGAATCAGTATTAAATATCTTTTTAAAAAAAATAGACAAGTGTATGTAGTTTCTGAAATTTCAATTTGTATACATTATGTCATAACACTTCTGATAAGGAATTGTTTTCAAATTTTTTTCTGTAGCTGACTTTAATATTAGTAATAAAACAAAATGAAGTTTTACAGATAAACCTTATCTGCTGTCAGAAATACTAAAAATGCCTTTTTTTTAATCTAAAATTTAAAAAAATTCTGGGGTAAGCCCCAACAACACAACCACTTCCACCCACCTCCATGTGCAAAGGTTGAACAAAGATCATTGTCTACTTTTTCTTTCTTGTCTGTTACTTTCAAATCTACTAACCTCCCACTCTTGTTCTTTGGTGGCAGAGTGGTTTCCAGTGGTAACTTACACATCAAAGTGCTGCCCATTGCCTCAGATTTGGTAGATGGTAGTATGAGAAAATTTACATCTACTAGTAAATATTATGTTTCTATGGTGAATATATCATCAACAAAAATAATAATTAATAAAAAAATTTAAGCATTCTTTCAGCTACTAAGAAAAAACAAGACTTTAAATGTTTAATTACTATATTTTTTATACGCCCGTCATATGACGGGACGTATTATGTTACGGTGCTGTCCGTCCGGGCGGGCGGGCGGGCGTCCGGGCGGGCGTCTGTTAACAATTAGTATTCCGTTTAATAGAGATCACAAACATTTATGGATTCAAATGAAATTTGGTATACAGCTTTACCATGGTAATACCTTGTGCAAGTTCGAATTACAACTTTTTCGGATTATTTTTGGAGGAGTTATGCCCCTTTTTTAACTTAGAAATTTTTGTATGTATGACCATGTGGTTTCCGATCATCAGAGCCTACAACTATTTATGGATTCAAATGAAATTTGGTATACACATTTACGATGTTATTATCTGGTGCAAGTTCGAATTACAACTTTTTCAGATTATTTTTGGAGGAGTTATGCCCCTTTTTTAACTTAAAACACCTTTTTATCATACTGCACAGATCACGACAACAGTTCAAATTATAATTAAGTTTTATAGATATAAATTATTTCAGGTTGTTTAAAAAAAAGGTTCTCAAAACATTTCAGACAAAAAATGTATTTGTTTCCTAAAATCTTTCTGCATGCAATGCTTAACACATGAAAACACTGCCATGACCTAACATTATATTTTAAACTTCTTCCTTCCTGGAAATGAATATGAATTATATAGCAGTCTACCACTATCCATTTAGCAATATATTTTTACATACATATATCCTAGTTGTACTTATACTTCTCAGTAAAGAATGGAACAATCTAGAGGATTAGTGACGAATTCATTCGGAACATCCTCTGGATGTGAAATGATAAAGGCGACAACTTTCTCCTTTTTAGCAGCATATATTTGCATCTTGGGGACCTTGAAAACTCCTCGATAGATTTTGCTAAAAATTTCTGAGGTTATGGAGTCTAATGCGATCTAGCTATCTAACTTGGTGAAATTTTTGGGACAAATCGGTATCATACTTAATTTTGGGGTCAAACATGCAAAAAATGAATTTTTCCAAAAAACAATTACGTTTAATGCACTCCTGTTCAATAACAGTTCATTGTACGAAAAAGTCGTCCATTGACCGAAAAATGTTTAAGATCTGACGGAAAAGACTGTATTTTTATATTTTTTCTATCTTTTACATAAAATCCACAATAACTGTTTAAAGTCGGTGCTATCATCCAAAAACAATTTAACGTACCGTTTTGAATTCGTACCCATATTAAAGTAACCAATTCTTTACCAAATTATTGGTAGGTTTGGCACTTATTCGTTAGGTCTGTGTCAAACTTTTGAGTGGCAAGTTCTGTGGATGAGCTCTACTGATAGAAATCCTCTAGATTGTTCCATTCTTTCCCGCGAAACCCCTAAAGGTGTCGCCACACTAGTAAATAGTACTACTCGATCAATATAACACGGGCGTATAATGCTACGCTCGGTGGTGCTCTTGTTATTTCATGGTGTGAATTGATGTTTGAAATAATCATTATCAGTAGGTACTGTGGAGAATACAGATATCTTTATCATTGCTGTAAATTACATGGTTTTTTTTCAGTATGTCATATGCCTCTTGCAATAATATTAGTCAGAAGAAGCACATTTAAAAAATGATCAAAAAGAGCACACTGCAGCTTTTCATTGTAAAAATTTGTAATTTATGGCATTATTATTGAACCTATTGAATTAAGATTGTATTTGGGTTATTTCCCTTTGAACTAACTTCCATGGCAATAATTTCTTTTATAATTACAGGAATTTCTGTTAGGAGACTGCACAAAGGCAAAAACAGAATTGAAATGGCAACCAAAATATACATTTGATGTAAGTAATAATTGGATTTACATTTTAACTGTAAAAACAAATATCTATAAAAAAGCATTCTAGTTTTTCGTAAAATGTGTATAACAAATGAAGACAAAGTCATACATGTACATGGAGAGTGAACTTCATACTTTTCTTGTCAAGTTCTGAATTTTGGATATGTTCTATGAGTGTTTATTCCAAAACTCTGATATGGTTTTGTATGCTGTTCTGCAATAATGATTTCCAGTTATAATTCCTAAATTTTTTGGTCTTTGAACATGAATGTGTAACACATGAAGTCATAGCTAGCTAGAGAGAAGGTGCTTACCCTTCCGAAGCACCCAGTTGTACCTTTTTAATGGAAGTTCATGTGTATAACTGAATTGACCAGTGTTCAAAGAATTTACTCAAAGTTTTTTTTTTTTTTTTTTTGGAGGAGGGGGGGGGGGGGGATAGGGGGTTGTGATTCGGATATGGACTGGTATGTTAGTGTTTTATTATATTTAATCAGACATAAAGTGCTTTTTTCTTTATAATGAATAATCTCTACTTTAAATTGTACAATTTCTTTATATTTTTAGACCCTTGTACAAGAAATGGTTGAATCTGATATAGCTTTGATGAAGGCCAATCCTATCGCATAATCTGCACTTTAACTTTAATCAAAGAGGGAGAAATCTTCATAGTAAGTATCAAGTAAATCAGTCATCAAGGATCACTTAAGGAGTTAATTTTGATAGGTGGTCCTGATATACAGGTAATATTGCTGTATAATAAAACTAGTGTCTAATATTTTTAAGGTTGCATTTAAAGAAAATCTAACCTAAAGGTAAAAACAGTCGGTGCCCATTCAATTTTCATATATCAGATCAGCTACCATAAAAGGTTTATGTAAATAGAATGGCGTATTGGACCCCTACTTCAGACAATTTTACTCATTTTGAGATTTACAGCTCTAAGTATGGATTGGAATAATGCTATTTTATGCCCCAGTCAAGAATCTTTCACTTAATGCAGTCAGTTCAGAAATGGTGGAGGACACTGGAGCTACCAGAGAAAACTACATCAAGTAAGCTTTCTCCCCAGATCTACCAGAATGGGATTTGAACCTAGGCAGTGACAGGTGCTTTGATCTGTAAACCCACACTAAAGATCACACAGGCCATCAAGATCCAGGACTAATAATTGTGAGAGATTTTTTACATACCCTTACAGTTTGACACACAAAACATTATCATGTTTTGTTCCTTACCCTATGGTAAGAGACCTCATAGATGTAAAACTAGAAACATTTAAAATTCCAGGAAAGCCAAGCTTTGAGGCAAAATGCCAAGTTTAAAACATTAAATGAATTGAGGAAAATTTTAGCTTATAACACATAGGGTTAACAATATTGTAATTGTTTTTTAGGGTTAATAACATTGTAATTGTTTTTCTTCTTTTTTTTTCCCCAGATCAATGCATCAAAATGGCGCTAACAAATGTGTAAATTATGAACTGTGATAATAAAAAAAAATTGAGATGTCCGTGAAAGTTCAGAATGTGTGAATATTTTGTACTTAAATGTATATATGGGGTCCTCATCATATTCATTGGAGTTTCACCTGTGTTTGTATACTTTACATTAAATTTTTATCTATCAAATTTATTGGGTTTTTTTTACTAAAAATTTGTACATGTGGGTTTACAAATTAAGTATATGTATAATTTATATGTCTCTTGTGTATTTTTAATTAAGAAAGAGGTCTTGTTTTATTTTATTGTCTAGAGATAGTTATTCACCTTTATGTGAGTCTGTATTGGTTTTCATTTTAATAGTAGGGATATACAACTACAGCAAAAAATCCTAGCATTTATTAGAATCTAACCATTTACAGACCATATTAAATTTAATGTATGTTACTGAAATTGAACTTTGACAGCTATAGTGCCATATATAGCAGATTCATTACCTTGGTATTTTTATCCTATTTTAATCTTTTTTTAAATGCATGCCAGGATTGAAAAATGTTCAAATGATATTTTTTATTTTGAAAGGGTATATTTTATATTTTGAAAGGGCATATCTTACTGTAAATTTTTATTCAATATTATAGCTTTAAGATTCAAGAAATCTTTTTACTTTGTAAATTCCAAATCAAAATACCAAATTTATACCAAATTTTTAGCCTTTTTATATCATTTAAGTAATTTTAATGTAGATGATACAGTTTGATTCCAAAGTTTATTTCAGCAGTTTTTTTATCCATATATATTTTCAGACTTCGGTTTCTCCTCATAGTTGTTAATATTGAATATGTTTAGATTATTTTCATTTTAAATCAAATGTGAACAAATTTACATGTGTATGGTAGTTGCAGGTGTCAGTCAGACAAGACATTTGAATTCGTAGGGATTTTTGTTGCAATGGTAGTGTGTCCAAGAAACAATCTGTAATATTTTTTTAGTGCACAATTGTTGGTGTCCTGATATGGTTTATATCTGATCAGTAAAACCTGATATCAGGCAAAAGCCAAGCTATAACACAAATATTTTAATGATGTAGGGTCTTGTAATATCTTTATGGTGTAAATTCAGTTTTTGCCAGTTTTTATAAAAATGTAAAGGTTATGTCCTTTTATTACTAATTTGTGTGTGCATTGCATTATACATATATACGTATATATATATATATATATATATAATGAAGTTTTTTAAAAATTTTATGATAAATCTTAGGTTGGATAAATTAGTCAAATTTTTAAATTCAAGTCAAATATTTTTATTTAATGACATTTGAGTTTGAAACAGTTCATTTTATACATTACTGCACAATAACAATGGTTCCCACTTAGCAAGTTATGGTGACAAATATTTTCCCCCAAAAAAAGTTGTTCCTTATAATTTTGTTCTTATCTTTTATACTGGTTTAAAAATTTTAAAATGAATGGTGATCAAAGAAAAATAAAAAAATCTTAAGGTTAAGCTTATTTTCTCTTTAAACCAATTTTTTTTTTTTTTTTTTTAGCTCACCTGAGCACTTGGTATCAATAGAGGCAGACCCTCCGCCGTCCGTCCGTCCGTCAACAATTGCTTCAAACGACTTCTTCTCAGAAACTTCTGGTCACATTTTGTTTAAACTTGGTCAAAAGCATCTATAGAACATTGCCTTTCAGATTTTTCTTTTTGGTTGCCATAGCTACCAAATGTGGGTCACAATGACCTACATAGTTAAAAACCTAAAAAAAATCTTCTTCTTTTAAACCACTTCACTGAGATAAAATCTGATGTGATATTTGATATCTACGGCATCTGATATACCAAGTTTGTGAATTTCAATAATTTTTGTGAAAAATTAGGTTACGCGTTTTTGCGTTTATTTTTTGTATATTGTAAATAATACAATATAAAAATTACATTAATGAATAGATTTAGGTGAACTCTTTTTCCAAACATCATTTTCTTATGTGAAGAAACATTTGTTTGACAATTTTCATGAAATTCTGTAAAATACAAGTCACTTTTTTCGGCCTTTTTCATTTTCAATTCTAGCAACCCAAGGGTCGAGGGTTCAAATCCCAGTGGGGCCACTTTTTTTTTTTTTTTTTTTTTTTAATTTTTTTAATTGTTTTTTTTATTTTCTGAATTTTTTGACTTACAATGGTGCATGGAAGAGATGTTGTGAATCTTTACTTTTAGTGAATTATTATTTTTGAAATACATGTGATACTGATATGTAGATTTAGCTAAAACCTTGATTTTTTTTTGGTTTTTTTTTTTTTGTTTTTTTGTTTTTTTTTTTTTTTTTTTTTTTTTTTACAAAATTATTGTTATGTGACATTATTTAAATTAATTGAACAATTTTTTTTAAAATAATTTGCAGTTGAATTTTACAATTTCTTTTTTCAAATATTTTAATTAATGTGTCAAATCTGTGAAGTCTTAAATCCGGATCTGAAAATTGCTCATGTGGATAGGAATTCTGCCATCCATCCATACATCCATCAAAAGACTTCTTCTCAGACACTACTGGTCACATTTCATTCATATTAGTCAATAGCACCTTTAGACCATTGCCATTCTCATTTGTGTTTCTGGTCGCTTTTGCTACCCAAAGTAGGTCACAGTGACCTATATACCTAGAAACCAAAACAATAAAAATAATGTTCCCCGAAACCATTTCTATTGAGGCAACATGTTATGACTTAACCAGGTATTATCAAGACATACCAGTTACATTTAAACTCAGGTGAACAAATTAGGGTCATCTTAGGCCTCTTGTTTTTTTGGGGTTTTTTTTTTGGGGGGGGGGGGGGTTTTATGCAACCAGTTTTTCAAAACAATTTTATTGTATTCCGCAGAATGAATTTAATTATATGGACTGAGAATTTTAATATTTGATCATATTTACAAGTATAATTTAGTTGTAAGATTTCAATGGCTCTGGTGACAATTTTGTATTTTCATACTCTTTGCATTTTTGGTTTTTCATCTTTACCACAGCAAGGCCTTAAAACATTTTTTGAAATAATGCCTGCATTTTTTTGTTGGTAATAAAATCGTTGTATTAACAACTGTGTTTCATTAAGTGTTGTAGTTTTTACATTCCAATCTAACCATTTATTATTATTATTTTATTATTATTATTATTTTACAAGTTGGTTAGACTTAATTTTTCTGTTAATGAAATAACATATGAGAATGCATCATTTGTCCAGAACACCTTCGAATAATAAAAATTCCCCAACTTGAAGATATAAAATTCACAATTATGATGACTGTATAATTAATTTGAAATAAATTTATGGCATGATAGACATCAAAAAAAAATTTCTTAGACTAGAAAATTTTCATCATGTCAAAATATGTAATGTTCAAGTTTATATCAGGTGCTGTAGCGGACATCTAACTCAGGTGAGCATCAACACCAAAATTTTTACATTGAATGGAGTGCAATATCATTATTTACTTGTATTTTACTTTTTAATTGCACTAATAACTGAATATATGACACCAATTTTAACATTTGAAATAACTGTTGTTTTGTTTGAATTAACAATCTTTAATTGTTGAAATGAAGTGCTTGCAAAAATTTTTTTCCCCTTCTTTTGGGAGGGGGGTGTTGAATTAACTTTCAGTTAATTGGCTATTACCAAATTCCAAATATAGCCCTTGCTGATTTTTATTCTTCTTGCCCTTTAATGAATTGTAGTCTTTTCTGATTTTTGGGTAATTAACTTTATTAAATTGTCTGTAATGAAATGTAGTCTTTACTGATCTCAGTTAAGTTGTATAATTTTTTTAACAACATTGCTTTCAAATCTTACTTTACTGAATCATTGAAAGACTCGAGTTTTTAAATTTTCTGAAATTTGGTTATAAAGTGATATTTTTAAAATGCATATTTTAAAAATGATATTTATAGGATATTATATCCGTTTCCAAGGAGAGTAGTTCAGAGATTGTAATTTTTGTTCTGACATCAAATTTTTACATTTGGTACATTGTTTTAGCATCGTTTTAAGTACTTTATGAATGGTATTTATTGTCAAATGGTTTTAACAAGAATGTGTAAATTTTTAATGAATAAATCAATTAAAAACCTGTGGATTAAACCATGTTTTACTGATTCATTTATCAAGTCACAAATATACAAATGCATAGTTCATTTGAGAGATGTTAAACAATGGTGTTTGATACCTGAATCAAGATTCTTTCACTTGTATAAAGACAGTCCAAACTGGGAGAAAAACACTTACCTTTGCAAATGGATTGACAAACCTTGCAAAACAAGGATCCGTCCAAGTTGGATTCCAACCTAGACAAGCAGACATGGTGATAGGTAAATCAGCTCTAAGATTACAGAGGCTTAAAGCATGGTTAATGAGATACATCTAGGTGCATAATAAGGCAACAATGTGCTTTGTTTTCGCTTTTTTTTAAGTATTATAATCATTTGATAGGAAAATGTTTTAAGTTGACATTCCATTCAAAATGATATTCTAGGAAATTGTGGGTATTTCAAATTTTAAAAGGCAGTATTGTGCAGTTGAAAATGTTCACCATGTAAATTATTTTCTGATATTATTTTCATATTTCTTTATGATATTCAACAGTATCGTATTTTAGTAGCTCGTATGATTGAATTCTCAATGTGAGCAATGCAAATGTGTTTTGTTCATTGTCTATTGTTTAATATCAACCCCACCCTACATATTAAACATTTTGTCTAAACAAGTACAGAACCAGTAAAAAAATGGATATAATACTTGTCAGGGATGTTCCTTAGCCAAATGTCTAGAAGCTTAAAAGTCATATAATATAGCATCAGCACATTCAAGCTCTGCCTTGTTTGCAAAGCTGGTTGATCTTGACCGAAATTTAAGGTTACAGCTGATTTAAGTATTAAAACCTATAAACAATGTTATGAACCAATAAACCTAGAACCCCCATATACAGAATCAGTGTGTACAACTCAACCAAGTTTGCAAAGCTAGTTAACCTCTCGATCCGTTTTCAAGGACACAGCTATCTGAAGTAGTCGTCTTGTCATGAACCAATTGATCTAGAATTCTGAACCTTCATATTTAGCATCATTACCTAAAGCTCTACCAAGTTTGGGAAGCTTGGTTACCTTAACCCATATTCAAGATCACAGCTATCTGAAGTAATTCAACTTTTAAATGTCTAGCCCTGAACTAGGAGCTGGTACCTTGATCAACATTGAACTAGTATTGGAAAAAAGTAAGACTTCAGTGACCTAAAGTGACATACCTTTTAACATCTTATCAACAATTGTATGTCAGAGTAACTAGAAACTAACATTTGCAAAGATGGTTGACTTTGACCTACATAATGTAAACATTGACCTGTAGAAATAAAACTTTTAAACATCTTGTCAGAAACCGAAAGCTCTAAAACCTTGAAACTTCAAGTATAGCATCAAATCATGAAGCTTTACTATGTCTGTAAAGCTTGATCTATAAAATGATAGCGAGTTCCTCAAGTGATCAGTTTAAGGTTCAATGGAAGAACCTGGGCTCACCCCACCAAAGAGGGCAATGAGCGTTCCATCAGCTGAAAAGGTAAATGCCTTGTTTTTCTGGAATGCTGATAGTATTCTGATGGTAGATTATCTCCAAAAGGGTCAGGCAATCAATAATCAATGGCACAATTACATCACTTCTGAGGCAATTACTGGAAAATATTAAACTCAAGCGACGCGGAAAACTCAGTAAAGTTGTGCTGTTTTACCAAGACAATGCCCTCTTCACATATCTTGCATTTCCATGGTTACCATTATCGAGTGTGGCTTTAAATTTATTGATCATCCGCCTTATTCGCCTGATATCGCTCCATAAGACGTTCATGAATCTGTATCCAAAAAACCGAAACCGGCTATTTCTGGTAGATGATGACGTCATACATACAGTAGGGGACTTCCTGAACGGTCAAGAAAAGAGCTTCTTTAAAAGTGACATCGGTGGCAAAAACGTATAGATTCTGAAGCAGAGCTGCAAACCATATGGCAGCTCTGTGAAGGGAACTATGTTAATAATTAATGCAATATGTCCGCCAAAATTCAAACCCTTTCATTTGAGACTCATAACATAATAATCAGCACTTGAAACATGTTTCTGGGATATAAATCTATATGTGTCAATATTATAAACTAAGCATGTTTTCTGCAAAATACAGCTAGCAGCTACGTCTGTGTGTTCCAATAGAACAAGTCACATGACCTGTTCTGACTATTTGGGAGTGTTACATGTATTTTGGCACTGACTATTCGATCGGCTGGCATAGATTTTATTCATTCACTTTGTTTTGAGAGATTTTTGTCTATAATGGGTTTGAATATTTAAGTCTGCAGTTCTATTATATTGGATTCCTTCTTGCGGCGTATGACCTAGTTGGTATGAGCCCACTTCTTTTATGCTTTAGTTCCTGCCAACGCACACACAAAACACACACACACAAACACACACACACACACACACACACACACACACACACACACACACACTATTATTGAACAAAAGTTGTTCATTCGTAAAAGAAAAACTTTTGTCAGAAGTTGGATTAGAACTCGTGCCAGATAGACCCGACTGCAACCTGAATGCATTGTGCCATATGCTCCTTTTAAATTTTTATGAAATAACACATTCAGAAGTAGCATATGGCATATTGTGTTAGACAAATTATTCATAAAACAACATTTACATTCATTGCTATAGAACAACATTGTTTAAGTCATCTATTTGTTTATCGTTGGTTTTTCATTTAGCAGTAGTATCCTAGAAATCGTGAAATTTCGTCTTACGTGACTTGGTGATTGAAATTATTTTAAAACAATAGAAATACTGTCCTAAACTTCACTTATAAATTCGTTAGTTTATTTATATCTAAAAAACTATATCATGATATAGCTTAAATATCTTTACACACAATTTGATTATGTCAAAAAAAATAAAAGATAAAGCAAACTGAACAACACAAGCAGTTGTATTGATGGTTGTTGTCATTGACATTTCAGCAAAATGACAATGTCAGAAGTGGGATTCGAACCCACGCCGGGAAGACCCGACTGCGACCTGAACGCAGCGCCTTAGACCACTCGGCCATCCTGACTTAATGACATACCATTAATTGAGACATGGAACTGAATATCGACAGCGTTGTATTAGATATAGATTGTATATTAACCATTCATTTTTTTTATCTTTTACAATAAAATAGAATTAGACAGTTTGACATGTTAACACATTACCATCATTTGAAATTAGTTCCCGTGCCATATAATGACAGTTAAAATTTTCTGAACAAAATATTCAAAATTTAATGTAACACCTGAACTATGACCGTACCACACCACCTTTTACATCTTTATAAAAAAAAATACGGGTGCGAAATATACTTTAATACTTACTTTTACTTTATTGGTATCTATATCCAAATAAGAATTGAACCATACAATAATACAACAACAATAATTCATTCAACAATACAACAACAAACAAAAGAAAAAAATACAATACAATGAAACACAAGAAAAAATACAATACAATGATACAGATAAAATGGCTAGAGTACAGTGTCAAGAGCAATTGGCCAATATGAAGCTATCTTTTAGTCTAAGCGACTCTCATAAAACTCCCAATAATGGACAAATGTTCCATGTTTGGATTAAGTAAGTAATAAAGTTTTTGTTCACTACTTTTGATATTAAAATCAGAATAATCTTTTACTAAGGTATTAAATAGTGAAATTCTAATAGAGCTACTAATACTACAATTTAAAAAGAAATGGCTCTCATCCTCAATAGAACTACAAACTTTACAAAGTCTATTTTCTCTCTTCAAATTTTTATACCGGCCTCTCTCAATTTCCAAACAATGGTCACTTATTCTAACTTTTGTAAATAATTTCCTGTATGAAAAATTATGATGAAGTAAATAAGGTACCAAATCAGAGTCTTGTTTAATGTTTTTGTACAGGCCTAACTTTGAGGTTTCTGGGTTTATAGCTTTAATTTTATTTAGAACAATATTAGAATAATATAGTTTACAATGTATTTGATCTTTTAAATTTTGGCTTCAGAAGATTAAATGGTAAAGACAAATCAATATCATCAAGAATATCAGGAAAATGTAATTCTTCCATATCTTTTTCAATGAATGAATACCATGTATATACATGTATTGACTCATTAGCTAGAAGTTTATTAACCTCAAAAGCTTCTTTCAGAAGGGGGTTTATTTTAGAAGAGTTTAACCTAGCGTAATATAGCAAAGCTTGGGTCTTAATAAAACTTTCTACAGGAAACCTACCCATATATAGAGTGCCATCTCAGACGGTTGTCAACATCGGTAATATAGTATTGCAACAAAACCTCCTAAAATCAATAATATATATATATATATATATATATATATATATATATATATATATATATATATATATATATATATATATATATATTTGTTTATTTATTTAAGTATACAAGACCATAGGTCATTTATCAGAGAGATATTTAATTGTAACAGGAAAGGGGAAAAAATGCAGCGGCCCAACAGAAACTCGAATCCGGTATTCCCAATATTAAGCCGACTGAGCTATCCGGTCACATATCAAGCGCCCGGTCCAGATGTTCAGATGCAAAATACTCTCTCTCTCTCTCTCTCTCTCTCTCTCTCTCTCTCTCTCTCTCTCTCTCTCTCTGAATTAAGTGTCAGTTCCAGTTTATTACTCTCAGCCACTCAAAGGGTTGAACATGAGGGCATAAAATGTACAATATTACATAAATAAAATAAAGAAAATAAATCTTAACCTAAACCTAAACCATCAAGATCGTTATGAAAACATGTAAAATTTACAGATTTTACGATTTTAAAACAGTGTGAAAACTTCAATTTACAACAATTTCTTATTGTCATGTGTGAGTTTCAACAATGAAGTTTTAAAATAAGCATAAATCAACAAGCTGTGCACTTATTTTTGAATACTCTACTCTCCACAAAGTTTACAAGATATTTATTAAGCTAACAATTTCTAAATCCTAAGTAATTATTTTACTTGATAATCAGATGTTTATTGTAAATTGCCGTTGTTCCGACTGCTGACATTTCTGTCGTGAATTCTAAAATGAATTATTCAAAAAGTTGTTGTCCTTTGAAAAAAGACATCACTGTATATATCAAGTCTCCTATTTTTTGACAGTTTCAATAAAGCGTCATGAATTAATGGCATTATACTTGAAAACGATCTTTTTGTTTCTGCTAGCTAGATTAACCAATCGAATAAAAGTTGTTACTAACGCCATTGTCACGATGGACCAATTACATTTTTGTATGTTATTAAAACATTTGAAGTATATAGGATCTTATAATAATAATGATAATAATAATAATAATAACATTATTCATTGTTTACTAAGCGACTAACGTTAGGCTATTCAGTGACATGCTTTAGCTTTCTCTCCCGTAAATAAAATATGCTGAAGCACGTTTAAGAAAATTAAAGACGTACCTGTATATAAAACATACATTTTATGTTTAGCATACGTTAAAGTACGTATCGCTACGGAACAATACACGTGATTTTGGGTTCACCAGTAAATCTCGTGGTCCATACCGTATAACGCTAGAATTAAAAAGGTCTACGTCGTAAAACCCCAAAATTAACGTCGATTTATAATAATAAAAAACAATGACGAAAAATTATACGATTTCGCATGGTTCCCGCAAAGCCAATTGGCCTTAGGATCCTTCATTTGTCAGCAACAATTTCGTCCACTGTACAACTGGTCGCAGATCAAAACATTGTCGCATACAAATTGGTGCTTATAATCTCATTTAGTACTAAATATATATTCAGAAGCAAAGAATGATTGTGGAGATACTTCAAACGAGCAAACGTCTATCTTTATAACAAATATGTAATATTAGATATAAACTACATGCGGTGATGTATATATACGAATGAACATTTGTCTTTCTGTCAAACGTCTGACCTCTGTGGTCCGTTTTTCTTTCACTTTGCCCATTCTAATTTGTTATAAAACAATACAAAATGCTCTCGGTGACTTTTGTCCTGAAATTGTCTTAAGACGACTTTTTTTTGGTGTTCCCTTAAAGATTTGTCAACTCTGACATACTTTTCTATTTCTAAAAAGGCATGAAATAAAAAATTAAAATAATTATGGATATAGACAACTGTTTTGGTATAATTAAAATTGTTTTAATCTCTCTCTCTCTCTCTCTCTCTCTCTCTCTCTCTCTCTCTCTGAATTAAGCAAATAAATCTTATACCTGAACCTAAAATATCAAGAAAAGATCCTGAAAAATACAAAATAAAAGACAAAATAAGATACAGAAAATAAATTTTAAACCTAATCCTAAAGTATCAAGATTGTTATGAAAACATGTAAAAATTACAGATTTTATGATTTAAAAAAGTGTCAAAACTTCAATTTAAAACAATTTCTTTTTGTCGTGTGCGAGTTTCAAAAATGAAGTTTCAAAATAAGCATAAATCAACAAGCTGTGAACAATTTTTTGAATACTTTACTTTTTGACGATTATAAATTGTGACATGAGCCACTTAAGAACAAATTTCATTTCCACGGAAATAATCTATCTTATTTATTTCTGTTATTATTAATATTCAAAGATTCTAAAAAGGATACAACGCTTTATTTAAATATTTTTTACAGCAACAAAGAATGGCAAGTAGTTTGGAGGAATTACAAAAAGAGAGAAATCCCACCATTAAGGAAGACTCTTGCAATACGTTAAATGTTTCTGGTTACAAAGTTCTTTCACGAAATCATCTCTTTTTGTCTACCAAATTAATTTGATAAAAATATTTTTATTTTATTCATGAAACAAAAATAATTTTAAATACGAATAAAGATAAATATTTTTTGAAACAACAATTTAATTTTCATTTTGATTAGAAGATAAGTTTTTTAAAATGTATTTGTATATTTAAAAATATTTTGAACAATTATTATATAAAATTTAAAGTACATTTACTGGAATATTTGGGGAGAAAAAACAAAATATTTGTTTATTTGGTGTGTATACTGTAATTTTTATACACTTATGTCACTCTCAATAATGTTTTCGAAAGTCTTTGATTTATAATTTTAAAGATTTGAAAAATATTCAAGAAACAATTAATTAATTAATTAATTAATAGTGTTATTCAAAGAAATTTGCTAAAATTATTGACATTATTTCTACCTTAAAATCTTTAAAAAAAAATCGATTTTTTAAATTATAATATGTACGAATATATTAGCGGCATCCTTAGTGATTTATCATGCTACAAGATAGATAAAAATAAATTGTTCTTTTAAAATAAAAGATATACGTATATTAGTCTTATGTTATAATTTTATGAGATGGTTTATCAAAAGTTAGCACATTAAATACAATGAATTATTTCAAAAATGAAGAAGATCCTTTTTTATAATATAATTTATTTTACAGCAGACTATAATAAAAACTTAATTATTTCAACTAAGAATTAACTGCTTTCTTCATTTGGACTCATATATATCCGAATAACTTTGATTTTAAAAACATTCAAACCTCTAGGTAATGACAAAAGATATTTGATCAATTAACAATGACCATGCTGTAAAAATATATTTTAAAAAATTACAAATTTTACGAAAAATAATTTATTTATAGAAATAAATGTTTGTATTATTAACCGTAGCAAAATTTTTTTTGAGAAAATAAAACAACTTGATCATTATTTTAATCAATAATTGAATTAAAGCGAAAAACATAGAAATTTAATTTTTTTTAATAAAGACAATTGAGAATTGCATTTATATTTGATCATTTGAATTGTCTGTCTAATTAAGTTGTAAGGCGACTCTTTATTTATTTGTTTATTTATTTATTAAGGAACTTCAGTTTCGCTACGATAGACAGACGTGAAGATTTATAGGTTAAATTTTACATTGAATCACAAATTGTTACGTAAATCGCATACATCAATAAAACTGTTCCAAATTACACCCTCGTAAGAAACAGAGAGCAATTACATCCACAAAAGAAATAAAAAAACTTGAACCGAGTTTATTTACTTTAAAGTTGAACTTTCGAATACCTCTTTTTTATGATATCTAATAATATTTTTTCAAAGTTTTGTTGCTTTGGTAGACTTTGCTTATGGATAATTTGTTGATGTAATTGTTGTTTTGTTAACGTTGTGCTGTGTTCTCGATTGTTTTGCCATTTATTTAGTTCAAATTCAAAATCTTTATTGCAATAAGCATGCAAATGCTTTTTGTCACAAATATTCACAAGTGCGTGTTTTTCATATATATTTTTTCACAGAAATGTTGATAAAGTGTTTTAAAATAAAGTATTTGTTAATAAATTTACTGACATGTAAGTTACATTTTAGAGTGCTTGTTAATAAATCGATGCTTTCAGCATGTTTCAAACTAGATAGGAACTAGAAAGCATGCATGCACCCAAACATTCGCAGGTGCTTTGCATACATGAGCTATTTTGGCAAAAAGGGGTGATTATACCTCTATTGGAATTGTACAAAATTCCCCGGGTTACTTAGAAAAATTAAATCGCTTTTATAACGCATTCGAACAGTTCTGACTCATAGCTCCAATTTGTAACAACAAAAAAGTGGTTTTTAAATATTTATCAAAATATTCGCTTCAGGAAGGTTCAATAAAAACTTTAAAAACACAATTAAAGATCAATTTAGGTTTAAAATTCTTTTAAAAATTTAAATTTTTGTTTATATTTTAGGGCAATAGATGTATAGGTTTTGTAAAAGAAATAAACAAAGTTTAAATTTAAAGTTAGCTTTTTGAGGAATCAATTAGGCATCAAAGTGCCGCCTTAAGCATGATAAGTCGAAACATCTACAAACGGAGGGTAGATTATTTTAAAGTAAACAGGTAATTGTATACTTTCAGCAATGTAACCAATTATATTTAATACATTTCAATCTTTTCTATGTGACCACAAAAGAAACATTTACTCAATTCATAAAGCCGATTTCTAACTTAAAAATCACCACAGACTAACACGATATTTAAAATTTAATTTTATTAAAATATTGTAAAACACACCAGGTGAGGTTTTTGTAAGTGATTAAAAGTCAGAACTTCTTTGCTTATCCTGAGCTGTTTATTGTTGGCAATTTTTTTATATATAGAAAATTGATTTTTCTTAAATTTGAAAAAGTATTTTTCTTCTTTTTTCTTTGAGTTTTATTAAATCAATGTAACTTGTTACTTTTAGTATTTGTATTTTTTTTTTTTTAAAAAAAATTAAATAAAAAAGGTACATTGCAGATTTAAACTAAGCAAGCTGACTTCGTTTGACATTGAAGCTTAATAGCTGACCTGTTTTGCTAGGTATCTTTTCACATTGAAACTTAACAATCACATGGCGTTTCATCTATAAGATATTTGTTCAAATTAGAAATGTCGACGTGTAATTATGGTCAATATTAATACTTTTAAGAGACCAATTTTGCAAACAAATAGTTTGAAACACCAAATAATTAACATATTATCTAAAAGCACCAATTTATTAATAAATCTTATTAATTCATTCATTCAATTCCACTACAATAGTGGTTTTTTCAAGATAACATAAATTTACTTAATTAATTGACATAAATACAAACAAAGATCAGGAACCAGAACATACAAATACAAATATAACATATATAAATAAAATTATAATAGGACAATAATTTGATCTCCAGTCTATGTTAGGCAGCAATAAATGCTATAGGTGAGTCTCACCTAATGTAAAATTGTAAATGTAAGGGTTTTACGCATATTCCATGAGGATGGTATATCCAAGTCGCTGCCTAATAGTACATGTAAGAGAGCGTCTAGGTTGAGACTGCATAGTTTATTGTAGATAACGGTATCAAACTTTTGTACTGAAAGTCAGAATCTGCTTCGTATATAGATACCAATTCAGTAGCAGTACAATCTAAAACAATGTGTTTAAGGTAGTCCATGAAACTAGAGTTGCACAACGAACATGTACTTCTGTTACTTAATTTTTTGACAAATATTTTGGAAACACCAAATTGTAACAAATACAATACTCTAAACGTAATAATGTTTAAGCCAATTGCAGAAACACGCCAATTTATCAACGAATAATTCAAAAGTACTAATTCATTGGAAAACGCAGGTACATTCCAAGGAACCAATCGTTTACATATAAACTAACTATAAAAGCAATGGATTCAGTCAAATAATCCTCTGGGCTAAACTGTTCAAAGCTTGATAAGTTTGAATTTGAATTTTGCATTAAGTCAAATGTGTTGTGAAATAAATATTAAAAATGATGATGGTCTATTTCACTGTCGACAAACTAAAACTGCTGTTATAACTGATTTGACGGTCCACATTTTGATGATAAGCACTACAACTCCTTGTAAGTAGGGAATGGCCCGATCACTTGTTTTGTTGTTTTGCTCATCATTGAAGTGTGGGTCGGTCAGACACTATATGAAACAAACAGTCAAGCACTATATTCTTCATTCATTGGCTCACTAATTATTTTTCAATAATAATAATAATAATAATAATAATAATAATAATAATAATAATAATAATAATAATAATAATTATTATTATTATTATTATTAATGTTGATATTGATGTGGTGACTGTATTGTAATGTAATGTCAGTTAGTCTTTGTGATTCATATGTATATATTTATTGTATGTTCTCATGCTCAACTCTTTAGTGGCTGAGTGAAATTACTAAATAAAGAATAAATAATAAAGGAAAGATGATAATAATATGTTGATTTTTATTGATGTTTTAAATTATTGTTAATCATCGATTAAAGTGATCATAAGTGTGAACAAATGGGATCTTGTTTTTCGCGCCTTTTGATTGGTAGAAATGACCAACGGTCAGATGATCTTGGCTTCAAAAAATAGCGTCTAATAAAAGTAAATAAATAAATTAATTAATAAAATAAATTAATAAATAAAAATGAAAAAAACTTTGTGAATAAGATTACCATATTAAGAATGTTGTATTCACAATAAGTCGGTTGCTATTCAAAGGTCTATATAAAACATGGTGGAGAATCCAGTGACACTATTGACAATGGACATTGGAAGTCAATGAAACACAATGTGAAATAGCATAATAACAAGAACGGATCAGTCACATTGTAGAGAATCAAAGTGTCATATACCACTTTTTTAATGTAATCATAAAAATACATTCAAAAAGGGATATATGACAATATATTTTCATATACCACTTTTTGAAAGTATTTTTATGATTAAATTCAAAAAGTGGTATATGACAAAAGAAATAATGTTTAATCTTGACTGAGATGTACAGTGTTATTACTTTTTTGCATCTTAGTTTTAATATATATCCCGCATTGATTTTTTGTCCTGATTGTATTTAAATGGAAATAAAAATTGAAATTATGGTTGCAAAACTGTGCATAATTAAAAAAAAATTGCAACATTTATAAATAACCCGTCTGTAATTAAATGCGCAGAAATAAATATTAAAAATAAAATAAATTGGTGTCAAAAAATTACACAAGAACACAAGACCTGTTACAGAACCTGTCTCAGAATTAATACACCACGGATATTAATATTATACATAAAATAAATGGCTGTCAAAAATCTGTGCAAGAGCCAAAAGTCACGTGATAGAAATGAGGAAAAAGTATTTACGACTTTAATAAAACAAAAGATTCTGGATTGAGCACAAAGTGTTGCATTGTTAAAAATGGAATTAATGACGAACAGACGGCCGTTAATTTTAATAAAAAATATTTAGAAAAGAATCATGGGTAATTTATAATCCATGGATGTGGCATTTAAAAAAGAAAATAGGGTGAAAAAATAGGGAAAGGGTGAGAAGAAAAGGACTGAATCTAAATAAATCGGGGTAGACAAAGATATGTGCACATGTGAGTTAAACGTGAGTTACGCGTGTAAAAGATAATATCCTTAATTTTTAGATAGAATTAAAAAGAAAATTGCAATAATTTTTGTGAACTTATCTATACTCAATATACAACGTATTAACATCGTTATATGTAAAAAAATGCCATTAAGGAAAAGTGAAAATCTTTCGCGAATTAATTTACACAAATTTTGAATTTATTTAGATCTAGCGAATTTGATTTCAATTATGTTATTTTAGATGATTGTTTCAAGCATGAAACAAATACAAGTAATTTTTTCACTGCCTAGGTTCGAATAAAACTAAGATAAACTAACAGTTCTTTGATGAGGGTCGTTTGCTTTCTTTGGACACTCGGCTTCATCAAATGTTACAGTTGGTTGAGCCCTAGGTCTCAGAATTGGAATCCCATTTAGGTCTTATGCGCCAGGTCACTCTCAACTTTGCTCAAAAATGGGCCTTGAATCCCACCCCTCAACTGATTCCTTTTTATATTTCAAGCAGTCTTGACTCGGGTCTGAAATTAAAATAACGCAACTTTTTGCGACACACGAATTCTAAAATATAAACTTTTACACTTGACTTAAACAACACTTTTTTGTGATTTATTTTAAATTTCAGAATACGAATATATATCAAAAGAAAATTTTTAGTTATATCTCGGCTCGAAAGAAAAAGTTATCAACTCGATACAAGATTTCAATCGCGAAGAAAAATAATTTACTTTTACAATCGTCTGTTTCATTTATGTTTACATAAGTCATAGAATCATTAACTTTATTGTTTTCCCGATAAAATATATTATACATATATACCTTATCAAAATGATTTCAAATTGACCTAAATTTATTTATTTAGCTGTTTAAATGCTATATAAACGATTTCTTATAGTTTTAGGCCCCTTGTTTGATCACTGTAAATTGTAATTGATACGAACTTATCGAAATAAAATATTACTTTGTTGAATCATTTGAAGACAGAAGGTATTTTATTTTTTAAAAACAAACACGTTTTAACCTCAATGCTTTCACAAAATACCTAACAATACTACATAAATATAATTTTTATATAAATAAGTGTTAAAGCGTGTGTTGTAGTAAAAATTTATAATTTTATTTCATAAATGTTTTAATTTCTTTTAAAATTTGTACAATAGTGATATGTATAAATCGTTTCTAAAATGCAAGTTAGAAAAACTGCGGCGAATTATCAAAGTTTATTTTCTTTTAAGATTTTAAAATATTTTTCTGATATTTAAAACGTATATTTTTATATTTAAATATATTATTTTTAAGAATTATTTTAAATTTAACTTTAATATCTAGAAGAAAACTTCAAAGTTTGCGAAAACAATTATTTTTGTTATAAAACATCGAATTCACATTAAATGCATATTTAATTTCTATAATACTAGTATTTACATTTCAATTCTAAAAAAAAATAATTTCAACTTGTGTGAATCATACAAATAATAAAATACCGAAGACTTACACTGTCAAGAAAGAAAAGGTGGAACTTTTTACAGTATTGAGATATTTTTCTTCTAATTTTGGAAGCAAATTTTATGATTTTGTTTCTCGAAATATGTATATGTTTTTGTAAATAAACTTACAATGATATATTCGCCTTTATTATTTTTATTTAAAAGGTAGTATATTTTTAATAAATTTTAAAGAAAAATCAAGGGGGAACTATAAAATTATAAACACATCATTCAAGAAGAATTTAGAGTCCAATATTCTGATGGATGGCATCATATTATAATCCTGCATAAATTCAAATAAACCTAAAACCCCAAAAAAGCTTGTAACTGAAAAACGTGTAATTGTCATGAGCCTCGGTACAGTCCAGATACTCTATGTAAAGTGGTTTAGGCACAATGTGGCAGAACTGAAGAAGTTTAATGGAAAGTATGTTGGAGCTCCATTGACGTCTTGTTGGAGCTATTGGGACATGATGTAACTTCATGACCATAATGTTTGAGTTCTAGGAGAATTATATTGAAGCTCTAGGATCATAATGTTGTAGCTACAGGACTTCTATGTTGGAGTTTAAACTTCATAACGTTTAGCACCAGGACATTTCATGTTGGAGCTCTAGTAACATAATGTTGCAGCTCCATTACTTCTATGTTGGAGCTCGAAGATCATAACGTCGTAGCTCCAGGAACATTATGTTTAAGCTCTAAGAGCATTATGCTCGAGCTCAAAGGAAATTTATGTTGGTGCTTTATTGACAATAGGTTTCAGCTCTAGGGGCATTAAAAATAAACTCTATGAACAGTACTTTAGACATCTAAGAACATAACATTAAAGTTGTAGGGATTAATTTGGACATCTTAGAACATTATTGGAGCTCTAGGCGTTTTTAGCTTTAGGGGCACCAGGGACATTATTTTGGACATTTAAAGATATTATGTCGAAGTTCCTGGACACGTTCCTAATTACTTGTTGCAAGATGAGATCAATGATCGTTGGCTCATAATATTATAATATTAATATATAATTAATACAGCTTCAATTACTACCTTTTTGTTATTTTAATTCAAAGAATACATTAAAAATAAGACATATCCCAATTCGTTATTATACAGTACTTTTCAACGAGATCGAAGGTTAGCAATTCCCAAATATATTTTGTTTAAGTCTTTTTTTTATTTCCCTTGCACTATTAAGAGGGGTTGTAATTTGACGTTAAAGTTAAATGATGCAGAATTCTTGAAATGAAATTCAAACGGTGGAATGACAATTTTATAAATACCACCTGCAATTCCATTTTAACAACTTATGTGTTAAAATTTCCGATGAAGAATTCGCTTGCTTTAAAAAACAACACCCTGTGTCCTAGCGTTACAACATTAAAGTTATTTGAAGCTGAAAAGAAGTACATGGTTTTAACAAATGTAGGAAACACCAAACATAAACAATAGAAAAGAGTAATGTAACAAGACAAAAACACAAACTCAAATAGAGACTTCTGATTATAAATCTCCCGACTATTGACAAGCATGGGAACGGTTATTACGATCAAATGATGTCCAGTAAAGTAGTTAAAATAGAAGAAGAAAATTTGAAACTGAAAAACGTGTATTTGGAAACAGCCAGCATAATTGAAATCACGCAATGATACAAGCTGGTTATAAAATGACCGAACAAAATAACGCAAAGAATAGACAAACACATTAGGATCACGGGTTATAAAATTCATGACTTACTTTTGAAGGACCGATAAATCCTACTTATTTGAAAACATGAATTTGAATATTTAAAAAAAAGTTAAAATCCGCCTTGACCAATTTTATAAACTAGTCTATTACAAATTATGTTTGAGTTTGACAATTTCGGCGCCGTCATTTGGTTTGTAATATTTCCTTAAAAAGTATAAAGAAAAACAAATTTCAATTTTCATCACCAAACATGCGAACTCAACATATAACCCTATTGTCATGTGCTACTTTTGAATTTTTATAAAATAATACAATTCAAAAGTAGCACATGACAATTATACAAATAATGCAATTAATGAAAAAAAAAGAAACTGTAGAAAATAAGTTTTAAAGTAAAAGTAAAACTTTAGGTAATAATAAAATCAAAATATTCCTTTTTAATTAAAAATGTCAAATCAAAAGTTTTGAATTTTTATAAAATAATACAATTCAAAAGTAGCACATGACACTATTTTAAAATTCTTAAGAATTTCTGCTTTAAAAAGCAGAGTTTTTATACTGGTATCAACTTTAAAAGCGATTTTTGCAAATCAAGTGAAATATTTGTCCCAAACTTCAACGAACGATATCAAAAGCTTAATAATAATGCGAAGAACAAGGAAATAATTCTAAATATATAAAAATTGTAAGGCGCTGTAGGTGAAATACATATTTTAAAATAGCTAGAGTCACCAATTGAAATTGAAAGCGAACGATTAATTTAAAATTCCGACTTTGGAGGGCGATGAATATGATAATATTAGTAAATATATACCTGTTAAATTTTGATGTGCCATATGTGCACATTTCAGAAAATCATTCATCATCTAGGGGCCGAAAAGTTTGATAGATAAAAACATAAGCTAAACTGTTAAAAATTACTGAATCTTAAGTTCCAAAATTATATGAATCCAAATCCAGCACGAAGGAACAAACCTTAGTTTTAAATAAATTTCAAAAATTATGAAAATTTTGATCATCATAAATGATGATTATTGGTGTGGCGATACCATTTTTAATAGTTAGAAAATCCCATCTTCATGCTACGAGTTGTTTAGGGTACGTACATTTAAACATAAATAAAGTACACATGTATTATTAACTATTGAACTAACTATCTGGCTTGTTTATGTATACCTTAGCCATAATAAATTTTAGTTTACATTTCTTTGTAGTTTTACTTTGTTTTATGATGTTTAGCAATATCACATTAAAACATTTGTTGGATAATAAACAACATATATACTGCAGTTCAGTGTTGATAAAGATTGTTTGAAACTTAAAAAACGACATTATTTTTGAAATTGGCAAAATTGTTGATAGAAGTTGTTCAAATGTGCAGCGATAAGTTTCATTTAGAATTAGCGGTAACAATTTTGTCAGAGTTTTGTAAAGAGAAAAGCAAAAGATGGGACTAAAATCTTTAAGTTTCATTGGAATACTGGTCTACACGAGCCCGGAGCTCTTTCTGGTAAGAAAAACAGAATATGATGCCAACCAGTGAAGTCTAAGCGCTTTGTTCGTTTTTTGACAAGACACTTTTGTAAGTCGTAACGAAACGAACATTTCCATCGAGGCCGATAAAAATGTACAACGAGTCGTTGATCTTTTAGTTATCAAGAGTATTTTAAAACCTTCCAGAATTTCAAAATTGTTTATTTCCTAATGTGCGTTCGTTCTGCTAAGTGATAAGATTGTATGACACGTGCTGTCTGGCGTTATTTATGTGTGTTCCGTTTTGTTTTTATATATACTGTTTTTGTTAACGCCATAACTATGGCAGTTTAAGCTGACAGTTTGTGATATGTGGACAAATTGTTAGGTAATAAAAAATGTCAGAGAATTGACTTAAGAAGCTGTATATCCGTCACCATAGATAATTATAAGTTAAATAATTACCACAAACCCGACAATATCAAATATTTTTACAAACAGAGAATTTAGGTGTTATTTGACATTATTTGTATTTACATATACCGTTATAACTGTGTCAATTCCAGTACTTAGTAAGTTAAAACAATTTTCACACATACATGGCTTGTTTTCATAGAGAATTGATCTCTTGTTATTTAAGCTAAATGACATTTCTACAAAGATTTGTTACAATTTAAATAACGGGCTATAAAAATCGCCCATTACCTCTAATTTGCCACATATTTGAAAAACTTTCATCGCAAACAGAAATATATTATTTTTTCAATAAACCGACAATTTTTCTTTAAAGATCGTTTCCGAGGAAAACAAGAGCTCCGCCCAATCAATAGGTCACACACTATTAAACGTGTAAAATCCTTATTAGCAGAAATAAATATTCTGATTGGTTAATCATAATATAGACATAATTTTCACAAAAGGTTCGATTATTTAATTTTCCTGTTTCTAATTTATTACAAAAGACGAAATATTGGAACAAATTTTAGGAACACCGTGGTCCATTATTTAAGTAAACTAGTGTGTTTGATCTTCACAACTCATTCATATCAACGTATTATATTTCTCTCCGTGGTGTAAACTTTTATTTTCCGATAAAATATATTTTGTTTTGCTAATTTGAAAATATTTAAATGTTACTCACTCAATAAATTTGGATAATTATTTCTTTCAGATATTATTTGCGTCAAATTCAATCGACAAAAGTATCCATTTGAACTATAAACATATACATTTTCATTGTACTTTTGTTGACCCTCCATTAACAAATGAACTATGTTTAACTTGAAATTAGAGCATTTAACTGAACATATGTGTGATTTATACTTTAAAATTTTAAAATTTCAAAAATAAAATTGGCTTGTTATTTCTATGGCAAACGTTTTCTTGAGAATTTCTGATTTAAAAGCAGAGTTTTAATCTAGTATCAGCTTTCCAAAAAATTCTTGTGTACCAAACTAAATTGTTTATATTAATAATTGATGGCCATTTCAAGAATAGTGGAGGAAACCGAAGTGCCAATAAAAAAAAGAAAGAAAAAAAAGAAAGAAAAGAAAAGAAACTCATCGACCTTCGAAAGCAAACTGACAAACTTTTTCACACTAAGATCTGGCTGAGTGGAATTCGTACCTAGGTGGTGAAAGGCGCTGTGTTCTGTAATAGCGCGCCTTAGACAACTTGACCATCGAGGCCCCTTCATTATTAAAAGAAAATGATAAAAAAATCTGTGATTTTAAAACTAAATACGTATTTTGAAATACTAGAGTCACCAATAATTATGAATAACAAACAAAAACCATAAAAGATCATATAAGACTCGCATTGAAATAAAATATGAAATTAATAATTAATTAATTAATTAGTAATTAATAATTAAATGGTGTATAGTGGTTCAAATTTCCGTAAAACCTTGACCAATCCGCTAATTTTAACTAGTGAGGCAACAAGAAGATAAAAAATAAAATAAAATACTAAAACAAAATAGTTAGGATTTCAGGTGAAAACAAAACCGGTAGTTGGGATTTCAGGTGAACACGAAAACAGGTAGTTAGGATTTAGGTGAAAACAAAACAGGTAGTTAGGATTCCAGGTGAAAACAAATCAGGTAGTTAGGATTTCAGGTGCAAACAAAACAGATAGTTAGGATTTCAGGTGAAAACAGAACAGATAGTTAGGATTTAGGTGAAAACAAAACAGATAGTTAGGACTTCAGGTGAAATTAAACAGGTAGTTAGGATTTCAGGTGAAAACAAAACAGATAGTTAGGATTTCAGGTGAAAACAAAACAGATAGTTAGGATTTCAGGTGAAAACAAAACAGATAGTTAGGATTTAGGTGAAAAAAAACAGATAGTTAGGATTTAGGTGAAAACAAAACAGATAGTTAGGATTTAGGTGAAAACAAAACAGATAGTTAGGATTTCAGGTGAAAACAAAACAGATAGTTAGGATTTAGGTGAAAACAAAACAGATAGTTAGGATTTCAGGTGAAAACAAAAGAGATAGTTAGGATTTAGGTGAAAAAAACAGATAGTTAGGATTTAAGTGAAAACAAAACAGATAGTTAGGATTTAGGTGAAAGCAAAACAGATAGTTAGGATTTCAGGTGAAAACAAAACAGATAGTTAGGATTTCAGGTGAAAACAAAACAGATAGTTAGGATTTCAGGTAAAAACAAAACAGATAGTTAGGATTTAGGTGAAAACCAAACAGATAGTTAGGATTTCAGGTGAAAACAAAACAGATAGTTAGGATTTAGGTGAAAACCAAACAGATAGTAAGGATTAAGGTAAAAAAAACAAAACAGATAGTTAGGATTTCAGGTGAAAACAAAACAGATAGTAAGGATTTAGGCGAAAACAAAACAGATAGTTAGGATTTCAGGTGAAAACAAAACAGATAGTTAGGATTTAGGTAAAAACAAAACAGATAGTTAGGATTTCAGGTGAAAACAAAACAGATAGTTAGGATTAAGGTGAAAACAAAACAGATAGTTAGGATTTCAGGTGAAAACAAAACAGATAGTTAGGATTTCAGGTGAAAACAAAACAGATAGTTAGGATTTCAGGTGAAAACAAAACAGATAGTTAGGATTTAGGTGAAAACAAAACAGATAGTTAGGATTTCAGGTGAAAACAAAACAGATAGTTAGGATTTAGGTGAAAACAAAACAGGTAGATAGGATTTAGGTGAAAACAAAACAGATAGTTAGGATTAAGGTGAAAACAAAACAGATAGTTAGGATTTCAGGTGAAACAAAACAGATAGTTAGGATTTCAGGTGAAAACAAAACAGATAGTTAGAATTTAGTTGAAAACAAAACAGATAGTTAGGATTTCAGGTGAAAACAAAACAGATACTAGTAGTTAGGATTTCAGGTGAAAACAAAACAAATAGTTAGGATTTCAGGTGAAAACAAAACAGATGGTTAGGATTTCAGGTGAAAACAAAACAGATAGTTAGGATTTCAGGTGAAAACAAAACAGATAGTTAGGATTTCAGGTGAAAACAAAACAGATAGTTAGGATTTCAGGTGAAAACAAAACAGATAGTTAGGATTTCAGGTGAAAACAAAACAGGTAGTTAGGATTTCAGGTGAAAACAAAACAGATAGTTAGGATTTAGGTGAAAACAAAACAGGTAGATAGGATTTAGGTGAAAACAAAACAGATAGATAGGATTTAGGTGAAAACAAAACAGATAGTTAGGACTTCAGGTGAAAACAAAACAGATAGTTAGGTTTCAGGTGAAACAAAACAGGTAGTTAGGATTTCAGGTGAAAACAAAACAGATAGTTAGGATTTAGGTGAAAACAAAACAGATAGTTAGGATTTCAGGTGAAAACAAAACAGATAGTTAGGATTTAGGTGAAAACAAAACAGGTAGATAGGATTTAGGTGAAAACAAAACAGATAGTTAGGATTAAGGTGAAAACAAAACAGATAGTTAGGATTTCAGGTGAAACAAAACAGATAGTTAGGATTTCAGGTGAAAACAAAACAGATAGTTAGGATTTCAGGTGAAAACAAAACAGATAGTTAGGATTTAGGTGAAAACAAAACAGATAGTTAGGATTTAGGTGAAAACCAAACAGATAGTTAGGATTTCAGGTGAAAACAAAACAGGTAGTTAGGATTTCAGGTGAAAACAAAACAGATAGTTAGAATTTAGTTGAAAACAAAACAGATAGTTAGGATTTCAGGTGAAAACAAAACAGATACTAGTAGTTAGGATTTCAGGTGAAAACAAAACAAATAGTTAGGATTTCAGGTGAAAACAAAACAGATGGTTAGGATTTCAGGTGAAAACAAAACAGATAGTTAGGATTTCAGGTGAAAACAAAACAGATAGTTAGGATTTCAGGTGAAAACAAAACAGATAGTTAGGATTTCAGGTGAAAACAAAACAGATAGTTAGGATTTCAGGTGAAAACAAAACAGGTAGTTAGGATTTCAGGTGAAAACAAAACAGATGGTTAGGATTTCAGGTGAAAACAAAACAGATAGTTAGGATTTCAGGTGAAAACAAAACAGATAGTTAGGATTTCAGGTGAAAACAAAACAGATAGTTAGGATTTCAGGTGAAAACAAAACAGATAGTTAGGATTTCAGGTGAAAACAAAACAGGTAGTTAGGATTTCAGGTGAAAACAAAACAGATAGTTAGGATTTAGGTGAAAACAAAACAGGTAGATAGGATTTAGGTGAAAACAAAACAGATAGATAGGATTTAGGTGAAAACAAAACAGATAGTTAGGACTTCAGGTGAAAACAAAACAGATAGTTAGGTTTCAGGTGAAAACAAAACAGGTAGTTAGGATTTCAGGTGAAAACAAAACAGATAGTTAGGATTTCAGGTGAAAACAAAACAGATAGTTAGGATTTAGGTCAAAACAAAACAGTTAGTTAGGATTTAGGTGAAAACAAAACAGATAGTTAGGATTTCAGGTGAAAACAAATTAGGTAGTTAGGATTTCAGGTGAAAACAAAACAGATAGTTAGGATTTAGGTGAAAACAAAACAGATAGTTAGGATTTCAGGTGAAAACAAAACAGATAGTTAGGATTTAGGTGAAAACAAAACATATAGTTAGGATTTAGGTGAAAACAAAACAGATAGTTAGGATTTCAGGTGAAAACAAAACAGATACATTGTATTCAGGATTTCAGTGAAAACAATACAGGTAGTTAGGATTTCAGGTATCTATAGCATAAGTATTTATAAAATGCAAAGTTGCACCAGATAATTGGTTCACAAGATGAAGTATTAATATATAGAAATTTCTGACGTTCTATTATAATATTTTATTTCATGTTTTCATATTAGCTTCTTTTCTTTGAATTACCAGATGGGTGTATGCTGATATGTTGAATTTCATTTACAAGAATGACACGATATTTTCTTGTTTTCTTAATCTTGCATATAAAAACAACATGGGTTTGGTCTTAATTCAGTTAACAACGCCAGAACCGAAAACATTTAAAGCATTCATTGAAGAAAACACTTCGTAACATGCGAAGGTCTTCAAGATTATCCAATCTTGGCATAACAAAACCATCACAGTAACACTATCTTTTAGTAGATCTAGCTTTCTAAACAACTTTCTGTGACGATTGAAGTAAATAAACGTGCGAAAGCATCAATATTCATAATATAGAATTTTTTCTCCCATTTTTTCTTATTTTAAACAGACCACACAAGTCAAAACAAAATAATTTGCCATTCAACAGCGCTTAGTGAATGATCAGTAGCAACAGTACACAGACTCACACTCTCTAAAATAAAAAGATGTCTTTTCACAAAACGGCTAAGAATGATGAATATCTTTGCTGTTGAAAAATAAACAGTTCCTTATTTTTTATTTCTCCAATCATATATCTTACAGTCACTTGAGAAATATATAATAAATACTGTCAATTACACGGACTTTATTTCCGACATGAAATCATTGACGTTTGTATTTTTCTTATTTTTTTGAATTAATGTAAACTTTTACCAATTGGTTTGTATGGATACTGGTACATAAACATGTAGGGCCTCCTACGTTGTGGTACGACCTGACACCCCATGTGTATTTATAAGTGTCACGTTTATCTTGGTATCTTTTTCAGAAGGAGAAATAAACATCATTGTTTTAGATACGGAATCCCGTTACAAACAGAAGATAACACGACTCTTTATAAAATATTCATCTCCTAGTTTTCTTATCAAAACATATATAAACACGTAAGGAAAGTAATTACACTGTGAACTAACACGTGTAAATAACCCTACATCTTAAAATACGACTACCAAATTTTAAACAACAGGAGAGAACAGAGTACACACTTGCTTTTTCAGTTGCCTTTAGCATTAACCCTGCTGGAACAGGTGGTTCTAAAATGGCTGTGAGGATTCCATTGAAAAATCTATATTTTTAGATTGTAAGTTTTCTGAACGACTCATTTTAAAATGCAGCTAGTGCTGAACTACATAAATAAGCAGTGAAATTAAGGCTGGGGCAACCGGAGTTACTACTAATTAAGTAAAATATGGAAAAATCAACAGCAATTGATTGTACTTTTGAAATTCTCAAAATCTGGCACCAGTAACGTTCGTAATAAAATCATTACAACAATAAAAGACATACTGAAGCCACCACAAAGTGGGGCAATCTACAGGTTAAATTTATGTATCATTCCAAACGACGGCGATGGAGATCTGTATGATATTTTCCTTCTACTTCATGAAATTTTGTAAGCTGTAAGTTGACGCTGTACTTCAAATACTGAAAAGAAAGAAACGAGACCCTTCATTGACAGTCTTTCTTGAAGGAAATTTTTGCTGGCTTTATGTTACCAATTCCTAAAAAGAACATATGTTCACATCTATTGATAACATACGCCAAGGTTTGCCATTTTTGCCATTATTTTCCATTTTTCGTTTACTTATTATTTTCAACTTCTTCCTTTTTCCGTCTCTTCATACACTTTTTACATTGTATCACTTGACTTTTGTATTTTTTATATCAGTGTACCACATTTGTATGGACATGTTTCCTATTACTATGTATCAAGCAACATATCCAATACTGTCCGATATTTCTTATTATACATTTCTGGTATCACATAATATATAATGACTGTGTCATTGAGTATTTATCGGGCTGGTATTGGATGTTATAATATGCGTCACGTATGCACCATAACACTTAAAAGCTTGTCACCAACCTCTTTGATAGTTTTGTTGTTATATATTTGCTTAATGCTTATTGTTTATGGTGCAAGATTATTTATGTTTATAATATTTCTGTTGTTCATTGAGTTATGTACACGTGTAGATATTTTACTGATTGCTATAATGTTTGTAGTTATTTCCATTGTAACAAGGACAATTCTTTTTTGTTCTTATCACGTGTTTGACAAAACCTGTGTTTTTGATTCCCTCAGAAAAATATATTTTTGTATACACGACACTAATGTTAATTCAGATTTGTGCATGCATTTATAATATGTTACACAAATGTGGCGATATACATAAAAACCCTGGTCCAGTCACCGACTCGGAAGCTTACGATTCCACATCATGTGACGATTTATCAGACCCTTCTATTGAATTATTTTTCCAAAAATATCTCACTATCTTTCATATAAATGTACAAAGTATCTTACCCAAACTGGACATTATTCGAACTGAACTCAATTTTTACGACGGCATTCTTTAATTTACGGAAACCTGGTTAACTCCCGACACTGATGACTCGGACATAACAATTGACGGATATCATAAGTCACTTTGTTTTGAAAGAAATAGTAAACGGGGAAGGGGTGTGTTAGCATATGTCAGTAAATCTATTTATTACAAATCTAGACCAGAACCAATTGAAAGCCTTTGGTTGGAAATAGTCATTAGAAATAAGTCATTACTTATAATTACATTTTATAGACCCCCCGACTCAGACATTTCCGTATGGGACAAAATAACGCATTCCATTGACCTTGCTTCCAATCTTAATCCTGACTATATGGTTATCGCCGGTGACTTTAATGAAGACCAATTGACTCCTTCTAATAAGAAAATCAGTAATATATTACAATCTTTCAGTCTTACTCAGTTATTCAAGAGCCAACACATTACTGGAATAACTCGGCCTCTCTATTAGATCTTTTCCTCATAAATGATAAAACTATAAGTACTTAACAACGTGTGATGATGTTATTTAATGTTAGATATCACTGCCCTATTTTTCTTGTCTTGAACATTGAAAAACCTAAGAAAATAACTATCAAAAGAACTATTTGGTATTATAAATATGCTAATTGGGATTTATATAGGGAAAAACTCTTAGGGACTAATTGGGATTTTGTAAGTGATGATAATTTAGAAAACACCGACCTTCATATTACAAACATTATAAAAGAAGCTGGTTCGGTACATATACCACATAAACAAGTAACAATAAGACAACGACAAGCCTTGGATGCATAATAACATACGAAAATTAATACGAAAACGCAAGCGGATTCATAAAAAGGCAAAGAAAACCATTGCAGCTCTTCACTGGGCTGATTTAAGGAATATAAGAAATAGATGAACTACTGCATGTAGATTAGCCAAAGAAAATTACTACAGTAAAATGACTGAAAAAATGACTTTCGGTAAGCTAAACGAGAAGAACTGGTGGCAAATTGCTAAATCTTTTATGTGCATAAAAACGTCTTCTTCTATCCCACCCTTGCTTGTTGGAAACACTGTGATAACCGAGGAACAAGATAAAGCTGATGCACTCAATAAATTCTTTGTTAAACAAACTTATCTCTGTGATGATAATCAACTTCCCTCATCTCTCCCCGTTCCAGAATACCCCTAACACACTTACAAATTACTCCTAAGGATTTTGAAGATATATTTGTATTATGCATAGTCTTAGGCAAAAAAAGCTTCTGGTCCGGACAATATTCATCCTCTCCTTTTAATCCGGGCTTCTGATATACTATGTCTCCTGCTAAGTAAATATTTTTCAAAATTACTTCAAAACTCCAATTTCCAATTATTTGGAAGCAAGAAAATGTTGCTCCTATATTTAAGAAGGAAGATCCTAGCAAAGTTAGTAATTATCGTCCGATTTCACTATTAAATATTCTCGGTAAGGTCATGGAGCGATGTGTTTATAAATACATAAATAACTATTTATTGGACAACGCTATTATTACACCTCTTCAGTCTGGGTTCAGACCAGGTGATTCAAATGTAAATCAACTTTTAGATATCAGTAACGATATTTCTACAGCTCTCGATAATGGCAAAGAAATAAGGGTTATTTTTTGTGACATAAGTAAAGCTTTTGATAGAGTTTGGCATTGAGGTTTATTAGAAAAATTAGAATCTATTGGAATAGGTGGTCCATTACTTCTATGGTTTAAAAGTTATTTGGAAGGCAGACAACAAAGAGTCGTTCTTAACAATAATATAGCCTCAACTTGGGAAGTAATACGAGAAGGCGTTCCCCAAGGTTCAATTCTGGGTCCTATTCTTTTTATAGTTTATATCAACGACATATAATACCATACATAGTGAAATAAAACTCTTTGCTGATGACGCGTCTTTATATACTAATATATCAGTTGAAGATCCATTCGATGCTGCTGATATATTAAATAATGATCTTCACTTTGTACAAAACTGGGCTCAAAAGTGGCTAGTTACATTTAATCCCAATAAAACCGAATCAATGATTATATCACGCAAAACTTATATGCCTTTTCATCCCCAGCCAGCTCTATATGAATCATATTCCAATAACCGAAGTTGAAAAGCACAAACATTTGGGCATACCGTTTTCCTCTGATGGGTACTGGAAAAACCATATAGTTTATCTTTTATCAAAAGCTAATAACAGACTTGCCCTATTGAGAAAACTTAAGTATAAACTCGGACGACGCTCTCTTGAAAAGATATATATAACTTTAATAAGCCCCTTATTAGAATATGATGATATAGTATGGGACAATATGACCGAAAACGTAGCAGAACAACTTGAAAAAATTAACATAGAAGCAGCCAGAATAGTAACTGGAGCCACCAAACTGACAAGCTTTACTCGCTTATACAAAGAGACTGGATAGGACACACTACGCGACAGACGGAAGAAACATCGACTGATTCAGTTTTACAAGATGTACCATGGACGAACACCAGACTATTTAACAAATTTAATTCCCAATGAGTTTACTCATCGTCATGATACCAGACACAATCATTTGCAGACAGTACGCTGTAAAACAAATTTTCATTATAATTCATTTCTACCTCAAACCATTAGAGACTGGAACGAAATTCCCCAAGAGGTAAGAACTGGCACACTTAATGGTTTTCAACGATCTATTGACAATACATCTAAAGTTCCTTCATTCTATTATTCAGGGTCACGTCAAGGTCAAATTCAACATGCTAGACTTAGAATGAAATGTAGTTCTTTAAATAAACACTTATTTGATAAAAAAAAAAAAATAGTTCACAGTTCTCAGTGCTCTTGTTGAGAAGTAGAGTCAAAATTCCATTTTTTGCTAACCTGTCCCAAATACGATATTATTCGCAACAATACCATCTCCAAACTTAATCAAAGTTATATTTGTATTGAATTGTTGTTATATGGTGACACAGTTTTAGTTTCCAACGCACAAAACAATGAAATTTTTTTAACTGTTCAAAGATATATTGAACTCAGCAAACGCTTCTGATACAATAACTTGTTTCTCAACAGTAATTATTTAATATTTCTTGGTACACTGACTTATTGTTTTATAAAATTAAGGTACATTGTCTTATATTATTCATTTACATGTTTAAACTACAACTGTACATATATCAACATCGGTCAAAAATGTAAATTACAGATATAGAGGCGGGTTAATATAAGCATCTGGCTTGTTCCGGAATCCTATGTAAGAGTCATATATGTTTATTTATTAATTTGTAATTATATATTTATGAATGAAATATTGTTTAAACTAAGGTTTGCCAGGAATAAAAGATGCGGAAATTCCGTTCTGAAACTGATGTAATGTCCTACGTTGAGAAAGCTATGTATGTGTATCATTTAAAAGGACTAGATTAATATTCCCGAATCCCGACATTGGTCAACAAACCCCATGATTTCTGCGGAAATCTCGGGAATAAATCATTTTACTTTCTTAACAATCAATAAATCAATCAACTAATTAATCAATCGATCGATATTAATCGATAAATCCAGCTATCAGTTTAGGTATTCAATACATGATGATCTTTAAACTCAAAGTATTACGGTGAATATAATTAAAGCTATTTTTTCCTCAGAGTTATTTTTATTTTTATTCATTTAGGCTATTTAACACGATATCTTATTTTAAACAC
Organism: Tegillarca granosa; assembly: GCA_029721355.1. Classification (NCBI taxonomy): domain Eukaryota; kingdom Metazoa; phylum Mollusca; class Bivalvia; order Arcoida; family Arcidae; genus Tegillarca; species Tegillarca granosa. Next base: position 11,645,884 of record CM056603.1, read on the forward strand.
TTCTGTAATATCACTGAAGAACTTGTTGTGTCTATGTCATAGTGTATATTTAGTTTACGCCCAGAGTTTTATACTTACTATTATCAATGTTCAGTACTGAAGTATTCAGTCACGTTTTGTAATCATTAGCAAATAAAATCAAATTTAAAAATACTAATGAAAAATAAAATTGAAGAAATTAGGAGTAAGAAAAAGGATGAAAGGTCCAGAACTTTTCACGTGCATCTGGAAAAAACGCTACTTAATGTTTAGATTTAGCAGTAGAAAGTTTATAAAAATAATAAATTTAGTTAATTTGTCTATAGAAATCATCAAAGTGCAAATATTTTATCTGAACAAAAGTTTGATGATAAAAAGAAGGATGGTTTTAAAAGTGCAAGTTGTGTTTCTATCTCTATATCAGATGAGCAGATGTTTCAAAACTGTAAAATGGTGATGTATGACTCCCTGTATGAACAATAAATAATACTGTAGATGTGTCTTTGTGTCCAGATTTAGCGAACAGTCGTAAATCCACGATGACGATCTTGTATTACGGTATTATTCAAGAATTTTTAAATATTGAGTTTTATATATAAAAAATTGACCTAGAACCATTAACATGGAAATATAAATTCAATAGCATAATTACATTATGACAGAATTTGACTAGATGTATACCGTTTAATGTGCTATTTTTGGTTTTTTATAGAGTGCATTGTATAAGTATTCAATATTCACTAGTCCGTCAAGTGTTTCTTTGTTTTAACCATAAAGCTGCATTTTACTATGCATAGTATATAAACTGTGCATTTTTTCTTAACTAATGCCTTTCATAAAAAATGTAATACTTGGTTCCATTACAAACCCTTTACTTAGGTTGAAATTAACGGGGAAACCTACTGCTAGCTTGATCTACCAAAGATTTTAATTTAGAACATCGATCACGTGATTCTTTATCGAAAACGAGCAACGTCAGTAAACACAGCAAAAGAGCATGTGTTCAAGAACAATCTGGGCAATTTGTTGTGCGTTTCCTAAGCCAAACTGCTGTTTAATTTAAGCCATTTTTCCATCTGAGCCTGGTCGATTTGAATCCTTTAGAGTCAGTTTGTCTCAGTTTGCCCTTGTCCTTATTTTGCAGAATCTGTTGTCATTCTTGTACGATCTGCCGACACCATTGTTTACACACATGCAAAACTTCCGCGCATGCTCCAAGCCGATAAATAACATTCTATCGAGTTGCTCCAAGCTTTTGGGATTTCCATTTATTATGGGCTAATAGGAGTGAACTTAAGAAAACGAATAGCACAGATCGTAATAACAACCAATTCATATTGATGAAAAAAAAAATTAGATTAGAATTTTTTTATCAGTAGGTAAATTTAATGCAGTTTAATAGGGATTATGACATTATATAATTGGATTAGGACATTTAAGCTCTGACTATTCCCAAAGTGCATGTTACCTTTTACTTTTTATATATTCTACCTAAAAACCACGTACTAGTTTTTTCTGTGTACTCCGGTTTCCTCCCTCTATCCCAATCTGACCTTCTCGATAAAAATAAAAGATTCTTAAAAGCTGCATTAAGTTTTTCAATTTTCTGATTTTTTTTTTTTCTTTTTTTTTTTTTTTTTTTTATTTTTTTTATTTTCTAAAAATATATTTTTTCAAAAATAGATTACTTTAATCATCACGATCCGTGAGATTCATTTTCTAAAATTCACTCCTATTAGCTGTAAATAAACGGAATCCTTTAACACGTTGGTCAGTTATTATTTGCTTGGATCATGCACACGGATGTACGGGTTTTCCAATGAATCGAAGGCGAAACCTGACAAATTGTATTAATTGTCCGTCATTAATATCCAAATGTATTCGCTATGGTGTTACGTATCCCTTACAAAGTCACAAACGACAATTTTAATGAAATTCTGTGTTTAATTTATCGTATTTCACCGTTTTGTAAGTTGCGTATAAATGATCCGGTTTTTTATGACGTCACCATGTTCTAAAATTAGATCCACAGGCTACATCTCGCTGGGAAGTTATTGTTATTTCTGTATTTATTCGAGCTTAAATTATCGTTGAACCAAATGTAACATTGTTCATTAGGAACATCATTAATTAGATCAACACCGTTGAATTTTTTTTCCTAAGAAAACCTTAATGCAGCTTTAACAGAGACTAAGGAATAAAAAAAGTTGGTATCTGTACCAAGAAGCGAAAACAAGCGAAACAAAATATGTCGGGAACACACATTTAATTAACATCTGATGGGGGGGGGGGGGGGGGGCTCTGAATGGTTTTCAGTGGTGTGGTTAAAGTAGAGCCCAAACTCTTTATGTTTATTTACATCAATTGGTCTATAAATCATATATGGACATAGGTCTTATTTGGCATAATAATAATAATAATAATAATAATAATAATAATAATAATAATAATAATAATAATAAAAAAATAAATAAATAAATAAATAAATAAATAAATAATAATAATAATAAAACCTTGTATGTGTATGTTAACATTCAATATTAATGAAAATAAAAAAAATCTTTTTTTTTGTGTTTTACAAAGTGTTATTATAAAAAAATGTACATTTACATATAAATATGAAAAACCAATCAAATAGTCATAGCAATATAATCATATGTAACGTTACCTTTATGTTTGAACATTTAATACTTGTACTATAAATATGATTAATATTTCCTTGGTATTAATGTTGTTACAGTGAATATTGTCTGTATTTACATTTGCTTTCCGATGTTTGAAATAGTTAAAGCTGTGAACCATACCATTGGCTACCAATTTTTGCCACTATATATCAAGTATCTGTACAAGTCAAGAGTTGATTGCCGTAATGGTGTTTGGCGCCTTAGTTAAGAATCTTTTATTTATATCGAGAATGTCAGTCTTGGATAGAGAGAGGAAACCGGAGTACACAGTAAAATACTATTTACCTTCGGCAAGCGAAAGGAAACAGTAGAAAACGTGAGACTGGGTGAAGTAATTGTTTAAAATTACATCATGTATTGTTACAGAAAAAGTAAAAGTCATGATAGTATTTAACAAAAAAAAGTTAATTAGGTTAAAATTTAAAATCCGACAGTATATAAGAATATAATTTTTAAATATTCTAGACTGGTTATAACACCGTTTTCATTATAAACAAGTTATGTAAATCACTGGAAAATATATGGTATTAAAGAACGCAACCAATTGCCAAAGCACTGAAATTAGTCGGCACTATACGTTATAATTGATGAAAAAAAAGTAAATTAGTTTAAAGGTGGGATGTATGAATGATAAAGCGTATTGTTTATATATCTGTATCACGTGCATTGCTATTTATAGATTGCATTTTATAAATAGACATGAACGTTTTAATGACAAGTACTGCAACACCTTGTAAAAAGCCGGAAAAGCACCTGATCACTTGTTTATCGTGGGGTCAATAGGTCATATCAGTCAATAATTTTTTATGTCTATTCACTATCCTGTCATATGCTAGTTAAATTATAAAACATATCATTTATATTTAATTATTTTTATTCGAAGTTAGTAATATGTGCTTTTTATTCCTACGATTTCTACTTCTTTTATTTTATTTTGATTAACGCTAAAACTGATAAAACAAAAAATTCTAATTTTTTTCTATACACATCATTATAAATTAAATAATAAGCTTTCAATTTTCTTATCAATGTTTTTAGATTTCTCTACTTCAGATAAAAAATGAGTTGTTGTCTTTCTGTTATTAAAAAGAGTTGTTATATATATGTGTGTTCCTCGAACAACTTTTTAAAACATTGTATATATATATATATATATATATATATATATATATATATATATATATATATATATATATGAAAATAGAATCTTTTATTTAGGAAAATGACAAATATGTCTGAGAATATTTCTTCTGCTTGGTTTCTTACATTTAAAACAAGGAAGTGTATACATTTATACGATAAAACTGTTAGTTTTAACGTGTTATATATATTTATATAAATAATAAATTTTATAATGTTATTTTGTTATATCATATTTAAGTTCTAGTTAAGAAACAATAATTAAACAGCAAACATTCTAATATAAACGTCTATCATAAATTATATTTTTCATCATGTTTCTTGTAATTTGCACAATTTGTCAGTTAATTTGACCTCACACGTTGATGTAACTTTTTAAAATAAGTATGGTTATTGAAATTTGTATTAAACACACACGACCGATTTGCGTTGTGACTATCGTTTTCGTTTTGCTGTTCGGTTGGCTAAGCGTGCAACATCAGTGTCCATGCTTGGGTTTGGGTCTTTAATCTGGCTTGCAAGTTAGAGTTTTAACCCTGTTCAAATAGTAAGATTTTCTTTATCGTTTAAACTTTTAATTATTTGATTTTATAACAATTATTTAAAGAAAAGACCAAATTTTGATCAAAATACTATTTGCTAAGTTTATATTGGTAAAGAAGTACTTCAATGTCTGTGACATGTCAAGGAGGAGACATAGTTTTACATCATGTAAAATACGGTTTACAAATGTATAAACCAATGAATATAAAACAAATTAAAAGTGTCTAATTTTTGTTGTCATGATCTAATTTTGAATATCTCATTTTTGTGTCTTGAGCTAATTTTCAATGCCTCATTTTGTTGCCTTGTTCTAATTTTTGAATGTATAATTTGCCCCATGTGCTTGATTTGTATGTCTCAATTCAAATAAAACTTCATGTCACAGGTGCACGTGGTCATTATAAGGTTTTAAACAATGTGTTTTAGAAAAAATAAACCTAACTCAATATCTTATCGATGAAATTTACAGGTTTTTTTTATCTGTACAGTACAGTGCAAGAATTTTGTTGATAAAATTTCTCTATGTTTTGAAACTGCTTTTTCAAATAAAAGATATAGCATACTGATTATTATGAGATTATTCGTCAAGGCTCAGACAATGCTATATATTTGTACTTTTGTCGTTATATCATTGTTAAAAGAACCAAACCAAATGCATTTACGATGTTTGACATCTGGTGCCCTGTATTATACTAAATTTTACTTAAGCTGTGATGGTAATTATACTACAATCTTTGTCGTACAAAGCCTTTTATATTCAGGAAGTCGCACACGTGGTGCCATAGCATTTTTTTTTATTCCAAAATGAAAAAAAACATTTATCATTTCGGACAATGGGCAGACAAAAAAACTTAAAATGGTCAAAATAATCGACATTTTCAACCTATTTAGTGTTAATGTGTTTTTCAAAGGTGTGCTTGATGAAAGTTACAATGGCACTCTTATAAAAGTCAGGTGAACGCAATTATATAGACCATCGATATACATGTACTTCTCTTAGTGAAGGGAACAGAGAAGAAAATATAACTACTGCTATTTATCAACATAAAAAAATCAACTTTGCAATAATTAAAACAAAGAGAAAGGAAAAATTATTTGGCCATTCAAATCTGCCTAAACAATGGCTAATCCGATACTTCTGTTTTTCATATTCATTTAATATTCATATACTAGTACATATACACCAGTTAATATATTTATAGGTGAGAATAAAAAATAAATTACTAGTTTATTTATTTCTCTGTTTATAAACAATAACTCAACGTCATTCAATTGATTAAATACATGTATATTTAAAACAAAACATCGTGATGAGGATTTCCTTGTTTTACTATAAGACCACACCAGTGGCCTAGTGGTAGCAGTGCATGGTCACTAGAGGTCACTAGAGCAATTCGTAATATAAGATAAAATTAGATTTTGGCCTAAGGTTTTAACATGCTAGCACTTGAATGGTGGCAATTCAGAAAGAAATGTGTTTAAAAAAGCATACATTATCAGGAACCAGAATTTTGTAAACACTCCTCGTTGTGGCTCTGTGGCTAATTTGCTTGTATACGTGTTTGCCCCATTCAACCCTTCACCATTAACAGTTTAACTTTTAGTATCTCCAATAGGTCAGATTAGATTTTTATGTAAGTTATTCTGCTACAAGTACTTTGTAAGTAAAAAGCTGTAAGGTTAACGGCATAATGGTTTTTAAAAATTCCCATTGCTTTTGTCATATACCACTTTTTGAATTTAATCATAAAAATACATTCAAAAAGAGCCATGTGCTACTTTTGAATTGTATTATTTCATAAAAATTCAAAAGTAGCACATGCCACTTTTAAAATGCTTTGCCAATTCTGAGATCAGGACGGAAGCGATAATTTTAGCATCTCTATTTAGAAACTTTATTTGCTAATTCTGTATCATTTCTGTTATACATTCATGCACTGTTAATTCGTGAAAAAACGCTGGCAATTAGAAGTCCAGTCAACATAAATTGTCTCATTAAAAGAAACTTTAATATAAACACTATCTGAGCCTACAATTATCTCCTGGTCAATGAGTAAATGCAGTTCAAGTTTTATCATTGATACCTTGAAGTGCCCGGAATAATTAGTGTATATTGTATCGATTGGGTAATGATTGGTTCCAACTTTTAGACAAACACCCAGTTATTTCCCGGAATGATGAGGGAAAAGGGTATTTAAAAATTATATCCGGTTCAAAATTTTATATGAACACTCTGAAATAGCCCGCGTGGGATAATCTCTTGAGCTATGATTGAGTTCGGCATAAGCTTTATTTCCATAAAGATAGTTGATAAACTCAATATACTTCAACAACAATCGACCCTTTATAAAATTAGATATATTTTACCGAAACAATTGAATTAAAAACACAAAACCTTATATTTAGACAAATATTTTAGTCTTTTTGAGAAAAAATGTATTTGTTTACATTGTGATACATAATTAATGTCGGATTGTAACGTCGCTTATATCATCTGCAATCATTTACATTGACCTTTTGCAGAAAATAAAACGTGTTTTTAATTGAACTGGTGAACGAGAAAAATGTGGGTTTTTTTTAAAATATTTTTTATTAGCTATAAGAATATTACAAAATTTGTCACATGTGTGAAAAAAGTAACAGTTTCTAATTTTATTTTATAATACATTGTTTTATACATTCATTTTGAAAAAAAAAAGTTTTATCGTCAGAAGTTCGAATCCTAGCTTGGTTGGTTGAATAGTGTTTTACGGCTCATCGATAATTAATTTAAATACAAGTTCATGTAGTGTGTAATTTCTGTGCAAGTGTTTCAGATCTGCTTTGTACTAGTGCGTAAATATCATGAATGTTTATCATAAGCTAACAAAAATTTTAATGTTTCGTTTTAAATAGAAATTCAAAATCAGCACATGATAGGGAATCTGCGTTAAAAAGCTTAAAATTTATATAAGTACTTAAGCAACTTTTTGAAAAGATGAGTAGTACTTAAAAAATTAAAGGTTTGATTTTAAAATATTTGTGTATTATATTTTTAGGATTGACAAAAAGCACCATACTTCTTCACCTAAATATTTTAAACAAAACACTAGATATCATGTTGATCCTATGTCCGATGTCCGTCCAAAGTCGAGGACTGTTTTGAATCAATCATTATGCTGATATTTGTCTTAATTTATAGTATATATATATATATATATATATATATATATATATATATATATATATATATATATATATATATATATATATATATACTACTACTACTACTTCAAAGTACGTGTTATTTAGCTACAATATTTTGTTATTTTCAGCTAAATTCTAAACATAACAAATCGTTTAAGATTTAATAAACTGGTATTTACATGTATATGCATTTTATGAAAACCTTTTAAGTAAATGCGTTTGGGCCAGTACAAGTGTACACAAAGGCTAAGGTACGAAACGTAGAAGGTACGGGCCAAACTGGAACAAAATGTTTTACACCTAATGATTGTTAAAATCTATCAATTTTGACGTCTAAGTACATGTTATGTTTTATGTTATTTCAGTGAATTATCAAGAGGAGTGAAAAAATACCAACGTGTCAATATAGATGTGACAAAACCGTTGACAGTGATATAATCTAAACTGAATTTTTTTTTTTTTTTTTTTTTTTTTTTTTTTTTTTTTTTTGAAAAAAAAACCCAGAAATTATTCTTCTTATAATTTTTTTTACATTTTATGATTAACAACATATTAATTCAGAAGTAAAAAAGTGATTTTTTAAGTTTTTACGAATTTCTATGAAATTAAAACACTTTAAATTAAGAAATAATTGAATATATGTAATGATCCATATATATTGTATCTATTTGATTTTCAATTCTATTTTAATTTTTAAGAAAAAACTCATTAAATTATTTGAAGAGTTGGCTGAAACTCGTTTTGTAAATATGTATTTCTTTAGAAAGCATTTTTCTGGACAGGCATCTTAAATATGAAAAGAAAAATTAATATCTCGTGTTTTTATACTCAATACAATGTTTCTTAAATGTTAGATATAGGAGAAAAATTTTAGTCATCATAGAAATTAAGTTTATGTTCAGTAAATTCTACAGAAGAATGAATTTAGTAAATTTATTGACAAACGTTAAATTTTAGACTATTATATATATATATTTGATAAAAAATTTTCCTTTTCGAAGAAAAAATTCAAATACGTGTTTACAGTGAAAAATTATGGATTTTTAAAAAGAGAATATTCGAATGCAAATGATTCATAATTAAAAAGTTAAGTTGTTGAATTTGTAGAATAATGAAACTAATAATTTTGGAAATTAATTAAAAAATTTCTTTCTTATTTGCCTTTTCTAATTTACTGGAAGGGTCTGAAATAGCTACAAATTGGGTTTAATATCCCCCAAGATGAGAGAGTACACGTATTGGAGTCGATAATGATTAACTGTTTTTTTACAAGTTAATGTCTGAATGTTAAAATTCAACAAACATTCAAATTTAAATTCCGATGAATTTATTCAATGCACATTTAAATATTTAATTTAATTCTTCAGTTAAGTAAACTTCATGCATTGCTTATTTGCGTGAGACATAACTTTTATCTGATTATGAATGAGCACATGACGCTAATTTTTTCTTCTAAAATATTTTTTTCTTTTTTAAACTGTATTAAAAATGTATTCTTTTTTCTCCTAAAATATTGCTGTTTTTTAATTGCATTGAAAATATATTCTCAAACTGGTCGAAAGAGAACTGATTTGAAAAAAAAAAATCATTTTTTCACGTGAATTCATTTGGAGTTAGAACAATGAATATTTCAGAAAAAAAAAACTTTTTGATATGTTTAAAATACTAGTATATGAATTGAAACTAGTGGTCATAGAATATCTGTACAAATATTATGTGCTAGTTTTAAATTCTACGTAAAAAGAGACATTCAAAATTAGCACATGATAATTTATTATCATATAGCAGTTATTAAATGTATTAGTTATAGAACTTACATAGTTCTGTCATGTGCAGAATTTGAATTTCTATTAAAACAATGCAATAAAATCAGCACATGACATAATGCATTCAAAATAAGCACATGACATAATGCATTCAAAATAAGCACATGACAACTGATTTTTAATGCATTGTTTTAACAGAAATTCAAAATCAGCACAATGTCGACAGTTCTATACGATACTAAATATATGATAAATATACAATGGCCTTCGTGTACTGAAAGCTTAATTGTGTCATATACCATTTTTGAATGTATTTTTTGATTAAATTAAAAAACCTAAACATAGAAATTAATTACAAAATACATTCAAAAATGGTAAATGACAAATGTAAGAAATTCAGCAATACATGCAATATGAAAATATTATAAGACAATTCCGTTTCACGTCATACCTGGCGAAAATATTTCTCTAACTAAGCCTTATTTAACCAGTATTGAAAATAATATAATATAAAAATTTCCGAAAAATAAAATAAAATAAAATAAAATAATAAAAATAAAATAAATTCAAAAGCATGTATATAGTTTCTCTAATTAAAAAGAAATCTTTTCGAAAGGAATAATTTGAAACTGAAACCTATCTATGTATATGTTTTTCTAATTTGAAATATAAAAAAATCACATATTCTATTATAAAATTTATTTATTTTGATACTTTTCTAACAATAAACAAAACTTTGCATATTAAAATCATAGAGGTATATATATAAGTCTTTTACATTTTCATCATGTCTGAAGACATACACACGTCTAAAGATAAAATTTTAAATTTCCATAAAAATGGTCAGTTTTTCAACTTTGAAAATCATCACAACATTTTCCACATTAAAACAATTACCAGAATTAATGTATTGTAGAATAATAAGTTTTGTATTTATTCACACATTAATTCAATCTAAAATCGAGAGAAATCAGTTTTATTTACTAAATACATCTGTTTGTCAGAAAAAAAAAATAATCGAAAATTGCTAAAATTAGGTTTTACTGACAATGATAAAATCTTCAACATAAAAAAATACTAACACGTTTACCATTAATCTACATTGCATTATGTATATGTTTGTTGAAGTAATGAACTAAATAAACTTATATTTTTTTTATTGAAACATGTTAAGCAGTGAAGCAAAATTGAAAAATAAACCTGAGCAAATTTTGTCTTTATGAGCACTAAATTACAACATATTTATTGGTGTATTTTCTTAGTGAAGTCCAAGAGATTGTCTAGAATATCCCAACCAGTGATCACTTTCTCCAGAACTGGAAACAGATGCTTGGTGAATCCCCATCGATAAGTGTCCTGCTCCTGAACGTAACATGAGTTCTTGTTGGCAAAAAACGCCAGGAGGTAACGTATAAGGTCCCATTGGACCACATCCGGGAAGAGATAACAACTGAGGGGGTATACCACTACCTGGACCACGTATAAAACCACTTCCGTACAGCCCGGATGCTGCTAGAGACATTTGAAGCGATGTTGGGGACTGTCCTTTTAAATCGATGATTTTTGGTGGTGGACTTGGAATTTTGTCGAAAATGTCTGGTTTTCGTTTTTTGTTTTGGTCACTGTCGTCGTCATTTTCATCACATTTTCGCTTTAAAATTTTATCGTCTCTTGTAGAATTGTGAAAATTTTCGCCAATTATGCTGTCAATTGTAAAAAGTTTTTTGCGATCCTGATGAGGATTTTGTTCCAATAAAGATGGTGGATTTTCTGCGATTTTTCTTGGAGATTCTTTATATATTTCGTCATCATCACAACAAACATTGATTCCACTATCGCCTTCCTCGATATCAGAATTTTGATCCACAACTAAATCAGAATTTCGGTAACACTCATTGTCATCTTCTTCGTCGTTAGATAAATCATCATCATTTTCTGGAGAAATCGGTCCGGAAATCAATCCATTCGAATCTTTTTCATCTTTTCCTGGAATTTTGACCCGCCTTTTCCGTCTGCGGTAGTTTCCATTTTCAAACATTTCTTCACAATTTAAATCCAGGGTCCAATAATTGCCTTTACCAGGTTTTCCTTTTTCTCTTGGAACTTTCACAAAACAATCATTCAAACTTAAATTATGCCTTATTGAATTTTGCCATCCTTGTTTATTATCATGATAATATGGAAATCTTCCATGATAAACTGATAAATTCCATTCAAAGTAATTTTTCTGTCTGGAGCGCTTTTCACCGCCATCGCAATAAGCGCTATGTAGGAATACGGCGGTTTCTGAGGTTGCTCTCGCCGTTGCATTTCTTCAATCATCCTTAAGGCATAAGCTCTGTTAAAGTCCAGCGGAGGGTAATACATAGCTGAAGCAGGGTGAGAATAAGTTGCTGCCGGAGATCCAAGTCCTCCATACTGAGAATAAATCCCTCCTAATAAAGAATTTGTTGCAGATATATGGTGAGATCGAACAAGTTCGTTTGACGAAGCCATGTCCAGAAAAATGAAAATTAAAATAAACTATTTCTTCTGATCTCTTCAACAGGTTATATATAAACTATATGCTGATAGTACGTGGAAGTTCACAAGAATAAAATATATGTCTGTTTCATGTGAAATTTATATCTTTTGCTCGGCTATTTCCGTCTGAATTATTATAAACTCGCAATGCGTGTGTAGTGTATTTATACATAAATACTAATAAACTATAAGTTAAAAACGTCTTTTTCCTAGGCGGATAAAATTAAAATACTTTTGATTGTCTATATAGTCTGTCCGATCCGCGCAATATGGGGAGTGCGCTTGAGGGATAAAAACTCGCGTTTATGATAACACACGATAGACTTATAATTGTATGTTATTATTTTTATAAAGCTAGTTGACTTACCGATGCTTAAATAAATGACCGAATGAACAAACATTTGCAAAGTAGCTTTTTGTCCCGAAGGCGCGAGAGATTGTCACTCAACACTAATGTTGCTATGTTAGGAGAGCTCTCGACCAATTAGATTACGAGAAAGGCAGTAAACTGTTTATAATGTAATATTAACAGTCTCCCTGCCCACCCATGTCGGATCGACGGCTGTTTATTTTGAAATTTCAATACTAGAAATTGACCACCCTGTGTATAAACATTTATTAAGTGCCTTTTTACACAGTATTTGCATCGTCTCCTATTTAATTAAGAAGTTAGTGGATCAAATCGAAATTTGTCGATAATATCTTATGTTGCACTTAAGGCATACACAAATCTACGGTTAGGGTATACTTGTTTTACACACGCAAATTTGTAATTTATACACTGATATTACACACACTTTTGCATATGTTTTTGATTCCCCCTGTCATGTTTTATAACTAGCTCAGTGTTTAAATCGCAATTAAAATAAACTACATTTAACCAAATACTGTTTCCTTTTTCACGTTACTTAAAGCACAGAAAAAAATTTTCACGCAAAATTATGACTGAAATTTATGACATAATACCGTTTAAAATAAGCGAGTTTATTGTTCCACTGACATGTTTCACTGTTAAATCAGCAAGATTTTTTTCTTTCTCGTAAAAACGTAAAAATGCGAAAAATTGACTTGACGCGCTGTTTATTTATTTATTTATAATAAAAAATGATATTTTTATATGGGTTTAACAGTTTACCAACCCTACGGCAGTCTTCATTTTTTCCCCTAAATTACATTTTTTTTTAATTTTTTGTCTTAAAAAGACAACTTCATTTACCATAAGAAATATTAGCCCAGACAAATAGAGATGGCTATACTAGTGTTTTTCGTCACATGATCATGATAAATTGATGTTATTTTACTCAATGCTAACAAAGTTTTCAAAATTTCTCTTTTTGAACTTTGAAAGTATTTTTTTTCTTTCTTCTAGGACTTGGTTGAAACAATAAATGTGAGTAATTATACAAATCATATTATTTGTTTTTAATTATAATTTTTTTAAAATTTTCTTATTTTGTAGTAATTTATATAGTTGTATATTTTCCTCAATAATGATGTTACTCAAAATAAAGCGCAACCCCCCCTCTCTCTCTCTCTCTCTCACTCTCTCTCTGAAAGCAACCATGATCACCTAAGTTAGCACTATTTTAATCTTTGTCTGCTTTGCTCCCTTTTGAAATGTTGCACCCCGGTGGAATTTGAAACAAAAATGTTGCATATAATGACCACGACGTAGTCAAAAATAAATAAATAAATAAATAAATAAATAAATAAATAAATAAATAAATAAAATTATTTGGATATCTCTCTTTTTGTGAGATGAATGCTATCTTGGTAATATGCAATTTTTCCATTATTTGAAAGCAATCTGTAAATGAATTCTTTCTTATTTAATTCGGTTTAAAAACAATTAAAACAAAATTAAGCTTTAGAATGATTTTTTTTAAAATAAGAAAACATGTAAACATAATTATTTCAAATTCGACATAAATATAATTTTTACTCCCAGTGATTAAATGACATATTTGTATGATTTCTTTACATTCAAAATTTACACAAATGATTATTTGTGAATATGTGAAAAATTGATGCAATAATTTAAAAGTATTATTTTTGTCAAATAATATGTTAGAAAAATCGAAACTTCATAGATTTATTTATCTAAATTTAAGTATTTTATTTCAGTTTTGAGTGATAATTATAAACATATGATATTAATCATTTCTTTATTCATAATATGGTACTTGAAAATGGCAAATTTTATGTTAAATGCGATGTGCTACTTTTTAAATTTTTTTTAATCTGATAATGCTTCTAAACGTAAAACATGACAATTTTGTTATTTTTGTATTTTAAAGAAGCATATGAAAATCGTTTATTCATGAACTAAATATGTATAATCTTATTGAAGTTGCTTAATTCACGAGATATTTTTAAAAAATTACAATTTTAATTTATATAATTTAAATTTGCAATATTAACTGAGAAAGGTATATATAGTAACCTTTTTGATGATTAAAAATTCAACAAAAAATGTAGCTGGATTTGTCAGCACCATTGGTTTGCAGTGCTTAGATTGACTAGTAAAGCCATACCAGGCGCAGTTTGGATTCTACACTATCTGTCTCCAAACATATCTTTGGCGTCTTTTTATCTGTTTATCGACGGACTTTTTGAAAATTTTATCAAAATTGTAGTACTATATCGCTGAAAATTGTAAAATATTTCCAAGAATTGTTTATTTTACATTATTTTTATGCATTTAATGGCTAATTTGTATATAAAAATTAAAATTTGACAAAAATTCCAAATTTTAATATATTTCAACATTGATCATAAAAGAAAATTTTACTACGAGATATTAATTAGCGTGAAAAAGAATTAGAATTTCGAAATTGGAAATAGAAATATTAAAAAATTTTAAAAGATGAAAAGCAGTCGAAAATAATAGAATTTAGCTTTGCTATTTACAATGCCATTTTCCCTTTTTCCGATAAGTACATGACAATTAACCAATTCCAATGATTTGCCGATATTGATGACAATTTCTCTAAAATAAATTTTAAAAATAATTAAACGTTTATTGTTTAAATTTTAATATTTCTTATAAATTCCGTACTACATCTTCAATGTGCACGATATTATTAAATTTCATTTTTATTTTGCATTGTATAAATTTCATGCAGATTTTTAGGAATTTTAAGAAATAAAAATTTCCTAATTAATTTAAAACTCAGGATTCAGATAATTAGAAATATTTATGAGAAAATCAATTAATGATGATAATAATAATAATAATAATAACAGTAACAATAATAAATTATCGTTAAAATTACATGTATTTCATTTAAAATATATAAATATTCCTTATCAGTTTCAATTTTATTTTAAAAACACTATTCTTCATTAGATTATTATTATTTTATTATTATTATTATTATTATTATTATTAATTGATTATTATTAATTTTCTGGTCTGGGAACTTAAATTTTAGGTGTGTGAATCAAAATATAAATTCTAAATTATCTGTTTTTTATCACAAAAAAACCGCGATATTTTCGCAATATAAACTGTAATGGGATTAATTCGAGGATATTACTAAATCAACAGACCATAATATATATCGATTGGATTAAATCTTCAGGGTAAAAATACAAAATTGTGAAAACATGAATTCTAAAGAGGGTCAATTATAACATAATACCATGCTAATTATCTGGTCTCCTGTTTTTCTTTCGCTCCTGTCTAGGTCTCCGGTTGTTTAGTGTCAATAAAAATATTATTTCCAAACATTTTTATATTGATAATTGGTTTTTGACAAGTTTCGTGAAGACGGACATTAGTAAAGCCTTTTGACTGCCTATTCCTGTATAAACTTTGAAACGAAAGTCGAACAACAAGAGTCTTTTAATAATAACTGGTTACGTCTGAAATGAATAAAAGCAATAATTAGTTAAGTCTGTTCAACAGTAATGCCAAGAGTATGTGAAACAAAAATTGAGCGAAAAATACTCTCTTAATTCTTGAAAACGTATACCGCGGCTTGAGAGTAAAATTCAATCTCGTATGATTTAGAAAAGAAAAATACATATTTGTAATGCAATAATGCATATTACACACACACACACACACACACACACACACACACACACACACACTTTTATTCATACTTCTAGTTCTTATTAGTTTAGCATTAATCAAATTATCAACTGCATTTAGTTTTACATTAATTTATTATTTTATACCATGGTACTTTTTATTTATAAATGTATTTTCTAGCCACGAATAGCTAATATATGACTAAAAATCATTCAACCCCCCACTTAAATTGAATTTTTTAAAAACATTGTATTTTGTATTTATTGACACAATAAATATTGTACTTGTAACAGTATATATAATAAATAAAAGTGTTATATGATAATATTAAATAAATTATTTAAAATGAAAAAATGAAATAAATTAAAAAATGATTCGGAGAAGCATTGAAGCGCATGAGAAATTTGACCATATTTCAACACTCCTCGATTTTGGGTTTATATTTTACTTGAAAATTAAATTTTTCCAAAAATCTGTTTTTAAACATGCAATACAAACAAATAATATTGTAGCAAAAATGATCATATTTCGATTTTTTTCGCACTGAAATCAGGCGTATGAAAAATTAGTCTATGAAATACCAGTGTATGCTTGAAAAAAAAAATCTTCATCCATAATATTAATTTACAAGGACATGAAATATACAATTATATGGTCTTTTAAATAATTTATGATAAAACTGGATAGCAAATGTCAATTTCAATCATGTGATTTATAAAACGAACAACCTCTTGGTATTTTTCGTACATAAAAAGGGACTAGTAATTTTTTTTAGTATTTTTCTTTTAAAAAATATATACACCCTAGTTTAAGATGATGGAAACAAAATACCGGGATTTCAAGAAATAAAAGTATTATTTTTTTATAAATAAAGATACAGTGCAAAACATAGAACAAACATCAAAGTATTAAAACTATTTTCGACATTATTTGTGGATTTAAATCAGAAACAAGATACATACATTTATCAATTAAAAACCATACTCTCATATACCATTTTTTAATTTAATTATAAAACACATTCAAAAATGGTATATGACAATACCATAACAACAATTGAAGAAAATTTCATTACCCTAGAGATAATAAGCTTCACGGAAAAAGGAAATAAGATGCATATATGCATCAATACACGATACACAGATGAAGCAACACAATCATAGCAATAATGTAAGATAATCAGATTGGATTAAATCGTAATAATAGTGTTTTACGCCCTGGTCAAGGTTGTTTCACTTAAATTAATGTGATATTTTCTGGAATGGTGGAGGAAACCGGAGTGCAGGGAAAAACACGACTTTCGGCGAACAAACTGACAAACTTTCTCACACATAGATTTGTCCGAATAGGATTCGAACCTAAGGGGTGAGAGGCACAGTAATCCGTTAGTGTGTTTTTGAGATCACTCGACCACTGAAGCCCCTGTAAAAATATGCTACAAGAACAATCGTCATAGGTGTAGCAAATAACTAGCTAGCCACATAAATGTTACAAAAACAAGTTACTCAGATGAAAAACAAACGGATGCCATCGAGCTTCCCACGAGAATAAGGATCAGATCTAGATAGTCGGAAACTATGACACAAGAATAATGTAAAGAAACTACTTTGATTGCCATTGACACAAGACAAATCTACACCACAACATATAAATCAATGGAACAAGAGAATACATTTCGAGACAATTGCTATATACATGTACCTAAATATAACAAGAGCCGTCGATAAAACAAGTCACCAGAACCGAAAAACTGGAATATATCCCGAAATATTTACAATAGAAACATAATTTCTACGTTGAAACCAGTTTGATTTTTGTTTTCATTATTCGCATAAACATCCGTTTTTCACATCGCGCATGAACTATTTCTGGTTTTTCCTTAACTGACCTATTTTTAGCTATCTGTTTTTATCTCACAAAACCACGTACATACTTCGATATTTCCTTCTTTTTTTCAAGTTTTTTTTTCACGTTATAGCAAAATAAATATTTTTTCAAAAAATAAAAAATATTTACAACACCTATTGAATTCCTTGAACTCATTGTAGAAAATCTAGAACATTAGGCAATTCCCGTGACCTACTTTATCAATCTATTTTTAACATTCAAGCCATCACATTTTATAGTGTTATTTAATTAAATATACATTGAAAATGAAAGAAAAAATATTGAATTTTAAATAAATAAATAAATAAATAAAATATTTGTTTCGATTTTTATTGTATACTTAAAAATATTTCCATCGTCAGGGTGTTCTAAACGCTACACGGCACACTGCTTGCGGGCCACTACCATACAAGCTATGAGCGATGCCGGTGTTGAGACCAGACAGATAATGTTTATGAGCGGTTATGGAATCGGAATGAGGCTTCTGTCAGGAGCTACCCTCGCGACTGTTCGACCATTCAAAAACATACTTTAAGTTCGCTTCTTTCATCAACTGTCACTGGTAATACTTCTGCCGTAATTCCCTCTGCCTCTGACCATGCTTCTTCTTCTCTACCAGCAACTGATAATCACGTGATGGTTCCATGCTCGGACCTGTGCACAACACAGTCCAACAAAACGTCGCGCATTGATGTTTCCAATACCCTGTCATCCATACAATCGGGATTTTTGACAAATTCAACGTTTAATAGCTGTAATTTAACAATCAATATGAATTTGTAACTTTGTTTGTCTATTCGAATAAAATTGTATGAAATATACTTTTGTTTCCAGCGTACTATTTTTTAAACCGTCTATTACGTCACACAATCAGTGAGAAGGCGAGAATTATTTTGATTGACATATTGGCTGTTCCCAGAATGTTTACATTGCCGACAGATTCGGTATATACCGGTTTTTCTTTCTTATTTGTATGACGCAATCGAGAAGTTTGTAAAAAGAATGTTAGGAAAAATATTGTAAATATAAGAATTGACTGTCATTTTTTAACACACACACACACACACACACACACACACACACACACACACCAATGAAACAATTGTAATACATATCGATCTTAAAGAATGACACAAGTACACAAAGCGATGGAACAAGAGCAACGAGTATTGAAACAAGTGTAAGATAAACCAATGATACAATAAAAATACATGTATAGACAAATGAAAAAAAAAAAAAAAAAACAATGAAAACAAAAGTTTAACAAGAAAAAGATTAAAGTACGTCAATGCAATGAAAAAAGCATGTTAGAAAAAATGCAAACAACGAGGAAAAAGAAAAAGAAACACAGAAGCAACGAAAAAATTTCAAGAAACAAGCAATAAAAAATAATTGACAAGAAAAGCTAAGAAGTACTAGAACAAAGATATAAAGAACAAGAACAAGATAGATTGAAGTCACAGAACTAAAGTAACACATACTTAATGTAATGACGGAATGGTATCTAGTAAGCACCATGCGAGTAGGAATAGACAAAAAAAAAAAAAAAAAAAATAAAAAAATAAAAATAAAAATAAAAGTAAAAATCTCCCTGGTTCTGACTGTATGTATCTCTGTCTATCTCCTCTACAGATAAAACAAGATTTTGTAGTTTGTTGAAGTTTGAAGTTCGTCATGTTACTGCTTTTCTAAATTTTACTTCTCTGAAATTTACAAAACGTTAATTTACTTTTGAAAATGAATTAATAACCAAGGACATGGCTGTATCATGGTCAATAAAGTTAAACCCGCGATTCGCCAACTTATGTTTAACGCTGTCTATTTTTATAGCCAAGATCTCTCTCTCTCTCTCTCTCTCTCTCTCTCTCTCTCTCTCTCTCTCTCTCTCTCTCTCTCTCTCTCTCTCATATACAGGTTATAGAGCACGTAATACAATACATAATTTACTAATTTCAAACGATGAGAAAATTATTTAAAACGGAACACGTTTTAATGGTACAAAAGTGAATCAAATTAATTAACTTAGACAAGTCATATCAAAATTTTGAATTCAAAATTAAATATTTTAAATTAAATGACCGATGGACACCTGATTATGATATTTAAAGGAAAAATGAATGTATAACAGCGCATAAAGGTAAAACTCTTGATGAATATCACCAATGATTAATATATTAAAGACGGACATGAAGTATCCAGTTCTCGGCCTGAATGTAAAAAATCTCGTGAGAACGAAGTATTTTACCCTCACACCTGTTCATTTTACTCAGTCATCACCGATGTTTAAAAACATATTATTTATATTAATACATTCAGTGAAAACTAATTAGGTCAATAATTAAGATATTGCTATTAATGTTTTTATATATGTCATTTAAATAGAACGCATGTTACTGATGTAAGACACGGTCAGTGTCGAGATCGATCAATCGATTTATTGACAGGGCATCAATAACTTATAATCACCAAATATAGTTTTGTTTTAACATAGTAAATTGAAAGATAGAACGCTTTTATTGTGGGTTTTGTTATTGGCTACCTTATATGCATCTAGTAAGTATAAGTGCTTTCAAACAGATGCATTTTACCTATAGCTTGTGACGTCTCGATATAAGTGAAATATTCTTGACTGGGACGTAAAGCCTCATTCAATCAATCAATCAATCAATCAATCAATCAATCAATCAAACAAACAGATGCCCAATGGCTCAGAATTAGCATCTCTATTTCAAAACAAAGGAAACAGTACTGTTGGAATATTGCAATCAGGAATTAAGCATCTGTCATTCAGCAAATATATTACTCAAACAACGATATCACTTCTAAAAAAAAATTCAGAAGTATGATGATATTGCATTCCATTACGTAACTTGGAAAATTCTGCTTCAAATCAGTCATTATCTGTTGTTATAGGTGTGAAACCGGAAGTACAAATGTCCACAGCAAGGCGTATTATACCTTTTATCCCTCAAATTGCAAAACTGTTACCTAAACCCCCAGAATTTTTATATTTCAATACTTTTGACTTTTTACAAGGCTCAAACAGTGTTCTTGCATTGACCAAATATGCATGTATTGCACAAGTTATTAGTATGCATAAATAATTAAAGACCAATATGGTTGAGTCACTGATTATTAACAAAAAGAAACCCTTTTATATTACAATATATATAGTTGAACAGCGACTATAGCTAATGTAAATCGAAATATGCAAATAATGCATGAAATTTGCTGAATGTTTTAAGATGATCACTGCCGTAAATGATGCGCCTGTACCAATTAAGTCAGTGTAGTGTCATATTATAAATTTTTTGAATTTTCTGTATTATAAATTTTCGAATATTTCATTCAGAAAATTCAAAAATTTATAATATGTCAGTAGTTCAGTGTTTTGTGAAAAAATTACATTAGTAGGTCTTATCAAACGTCTATGTTTATTTAAAATCAGTTATTGTTCAATGGATTTTTTTTAAATATTTCTTCGTAGTTGACTAACAAAACAATTTGTGATATTCAGGAAACATAATAAAAATTACCGTAGTAAATTTTAATGTAAATCATATAATGTTTTTGATAGATTATTGAAAAACATGACATATAATTCTTTAAAATGTATAAATTAAATTTGTACAAAATTCTCATAATAATTTTTTTGTTTAATGCAAAACAAAAAAGATAAATTCAATATGTCTTGATTCAGTTTTGATAGTAATTTAAATTCCCCAAAAATCAATATTTTAAATTTAAATCAAAATTTTGCAGGTATTTTCCGTTTAATTTCAAATTTTATTGAAAATATAGATAAATTATAAACTAATACGTAAGTATTTTTCGATATTTATTACTTTTCGTTCAGGTAGTTCCTGTACAATTTTTGATTAATTTGTGAAAATAATTAAATTTTAGTAATGCCTACATGAAGAATGTCCGCTACCGTCAATGACTCAACATGAATTGTTTTTAAGCCGTTTAAATTTTAATTTTGGGTTTTAATGGTTAAAACTATATCTAGATTTACAATATTTAGCCTTTTTGGTTGTTATGATTAGTTGTAAATAAAATTGTATCCGGATGGCACCTAATTTCTAATGCGATAAACGGCACCAAAACAGCCATTTTTGAGCCGATTTTTCAGTTGACCTGTCCTTATAAAGACTCTATTTATATGTAGATGAAATTTCAATTTTTTTAAAATTTATTAAAGTTACAAGAGAAAAGTGATTAAAAATTAGAAATAATGCTAAGATACTTGTACATGTAGCTAAAAATTAAGTTGAAAACACCATACATAAATAATTGATTATATGCAAAATAGTTATTGACGGTATTTTTTCTTTACAAAGCGTGTAAAATAAATTTTGTTCAATGCATTATTTTGTATTAAAAAAAGACTTCTAATTTTTTTTATTCTTTAAATTACGCAATGTTACAATGGAATTCAAAATTCTCACGAGAATCGGGGTTTAAAATCGATTTCAAATGGGAGGCAAAATTAAAAATTGCATTTCACAAAAATAAAAAAAATAAAAAAAAACAAAAAAAACAAAAAAACCACGCTCTGTTCTTTGGTGCTATTTCTCAAGAAAGGGGGCACTGACTCACGTGTACTCCAACCATACAATTTTTAAAAAAAATAGACATTGGTCACTAAATGGCAAGAGTAAGTTAAAGAGGACCACTTAAAAAATTCTGTAAACACGGTCAAATAATTCATTTTAGATATATAAGCACCTGGAATCGCTAATATTTGGATTAAAGATTTTCTTATGATTTGATATTTTATTAATCCCCTGAAAAATCCGTTTGATGTTCCCGTGAAAGCCGGAAACCTGACACTTAATCCACTTAGCCGATACCCTTTCCCTTAAGGAAAAGGATTTTTGCACATCAAATTTTAAGGTACTTGTGAAGTAATAAAATAAACTGTGTTTGTGTCCTTTAAAGCTACTTATAATTTTTGTATCATTTGACTGAATCTGTAACTAGTCGGGTGTTTATTTGTGGTCAATTTGTCTTTTATTTTCTAAACTGGATTAAGATATCTAAACACACCCCTTTAATGACCCATACCTGGTAGATTAATCCATCCTTAGAATTATGATGGTGAACGTAAATATAATGCGATTAACATGTATCGGAAATTTATTTATTACAGAACTGTAATTCAGAAACTTATACATATAATATACATAAAATACATTGAAAAATAGAATTTTATGATTAAATTAAAAAAGGTATATATATATATATATTGTGTGTGTCTGTGTGTGTGTGCTGATTAAAATATTAAAATAATGCATTAAAAATGACAACGTTGTCATATGCTGATTTAAAATGCATTATTTTAATAGAAATACAAAATCAGCACATGACAAATGAATAAAAACAAATAATCGATGCCCTTCTGAAGTTTAAACAATTTAATCGAACTTTTAATCAAATTGACTGTTATTATACGTTATTATAATTTAAAAAAATAAAACAACATAATAGTATTCATTAAAAGGTTAACCATAAACCACGTTTATCTACGATTGTTATTTTTAGTCACATTTTACATACCACTAAACAATATTACGCGAAAAAGCTTCAATGTTATTTGTCAGCTAAAATACAAACTAAAGCCACCTTTATCTGAGAAAAAAAGTTGCACATCTAGGTGAAGCAATTTCATAATTGGAGTACAATGTATAAAAGTGACATTTTAATAAATAATTGCAATTTGTGTCATGGAAAAAAGATGCCATTTTTATTACAGGAAGTTTAATGCGGAACTCCTCGGTAGCAAATTGACCATTATGACTACATGATGGTAGTATTAATTATTCATACAGGGTCACTCTGTCCTTTCTCTCATTTTGTTTGTATACAAAAACCCGACCAACAACAAAACCAATCAAATAAATCAAATGCAATCAAACGGTCCAGGTGAAAAAGTACAACACCTGAATGTCAAACAAGATGGCGATTTCCTCCTCATTAATTAACCAAAGCAGCAAACCTATCTCCCGTCTGATTTACTGTTTTAAAGTAAACATGAAGTACACAACACAGTTTTTGTGTTTTTTCTGACATTCAGAATTTGTCATTCTGTCGATTCAAATGTTAGTAGACGACCACAACATATTTTCCCGCCAACTTAAGCGTATGGCCAGAGGATGTTGTTAGAAGTTTGTTTGATACTGTTTCATAAATAAGAAAATTTGTTGATAATCAGACTTTTTAAATCTAAAGGTTATCCTATTTTTACGAAAGCCTATTAGGCTCATGAATAAAAAAAAATTAAAAGGCGTAATAACGCGAAATAAAGGCGTAATAACGCGAATTGAAAGGCGTAATAACGCGAAAAAAGGCGTAATAACGCGAATGTAAAGGCGTAATAACACGGAATAAAGGCGTAATAACGCGAAATAAAGGCGTAATAACGCGAATTAAAAGGCTTTATAACGCCTTTATTTCGCGTTATTTTGCCTTTATTTCACGTTATAACGCCTTTCAGTTCGCGTTATTACGACTTTCAATTCGCCTTAAAACCCCTTATTTCGTTTTATGACGCAAGTTGTTTACCATAATGATGTGGAGGTCCCGGGTTTAAAGGTCTATTTTCCGCCCAACTACATACATTATTAAAAGTCTGTGTGTGTGTGTGTGTGTGTGTGTGTGTGTGTGTGTGTGTGTGTGTGTGTGTGTGTGGTGTACGCGTGTGTGTGTCATGTACAATTAAATGTAATGTAATTAGTTTTTATATGTATAATTTCTATGAAAATTTAAAAAACTGTACATCATCCGATCCTGCGCTGAAATGAACAGTTATTTCTGAAACCGTTCCATATGTCGATTTTTAAGTTTTTTTTCATAAAGAGTGTCATTTGTACACATGGCTATTTATAAATTAGATCCTGATTACTTTTTAATAGTAATTAAATGAACATTTGTGTCTATCTTAGTTAATGTGGATAGATCAAGGTTTATTCACTTTCATTTGCTTTAGGCTGTCTAAAAGAATTTAAACTAAAATCAATCTGTTTGTGGAAAGGGATATTAACCTTTGAAGAGAAACGATTCTCAAGGGAAGAAACTGCTCTATATATAGACAAAAAGGCATTATAACGCCTTTAACTTCGCATTATAACGCCTTTAACTTCGCATTATAACGCCTTTCAATTCGCGTTATTACGCCTTTCACTTCGCATTATAACGCCTTTCAATTCTCGTTATAACGAGTTTATTTCGCGTTATTACGACTTTAATTTCGCGTTATAATGCCTTTGAATTCGCGTTATAACGCCTTTTAATTCGCGTTATTACGCCTTTATTTCGCGTTATTACGCCTTTCAATTCGCGTTATTACGCCTTTATTTCGCGTTATTACGCCTTTATTTCGCGTTATTACGCCTTTTAATTTTTTTTACTCATGAGCCTAATAGGCTTTCGTATATTTTAAACATAAAACGAAGATTTAAACACAAAATGAATAGTTAAACTCTGATACAACCAAGCTTAACCTAAAACTTGACAATATTAAGGCTATTTAATAATGTCATTATGCCTGTAATTATGAACGTCATTCAGTAGAAATTATGTTAAATTTTCAATTTAATGAAATCGACCTTGATGAAACAGTAAAACTGTTACTGAGAACGACTCGGTCTGACTTTGTATAATCTATCTCTCGATTTTTTAATACGAACAAAATACAAATACGTATTGCTTACAAAATATAACTTGATAAGAGTAGAGTAATGATGTTTTACGCCCTATTCAAGATTATTTTACTTGTACACCAGTTCAGGGATCGTGTAGTTGCCAGGAAAAAATTTGGAAAGGAAACGTCTGTTTATTGCTGTTTTTGTGTTGAGTATGTTCTCATGATGGAATCATACGAAAAATGAGACAAGCACATTAGTCTGTAAAAAGTCTGTAAATACTGTATCATTTGGAAAAGACGTAAAAATCATTTGGAAAAGTACGTCTAATACATGTCTGAATTGTTATCCGCCAAAGTAGAAGACGCCTTCTCTTTTCACACTCAACTAAATATTATTTGGATTTTGAAAGGTTTATCAGAATATATAATGCTCACAATTCCCAAAAATAAAAGATAACGCTTATAGCAAACGCAATCAGACTGTTATCTGGTTTTAGAAAGTTGTCAGGATGGCCGAGCGGTCTAAGGCGCCAGACTCAAGATTATAAGTCTTCACGTTTAGTCGTGAGAGTGTTCTGGTCCACGAATGTGGGCGTGGGTTCGAATCCCACTTCTGACAAATAATTTTGTTTTTATTTTAACTTTTTAATTTTATATCTCCAGCAGAAATGAATTGATTAAAGAAAAAAAAAACAAAAGTTGGCTTTATTTATTATTTTTTTAGTTTTTCATAAACAAAACGATTAAAATATTAAAGGCAATAAATATCTAATTAACAGTTATTTTGAGTAATTTTGTCAGAAAAACTCATTTTCTTTATTAACCAACACACCTGCAGTAATCAGTTTCACTGAAGCAGCGTTATTTCTCCTATAATTGCTTAATTTATTAAAATGAATCAATTATTAACAGAATTAATATTCACAAAAAATATCAAAATTAAAATTTGGACTTTTAAATTAATCTAAATAATTTTATTAAAACTCATTTCCTTCCGCTGAGCAAATAATTCTATTGAAAACCAAATATGTAATAATTGCTTAATGAAACATCTGCATAACAAAAATAACACAAAATGACAAATTTTCCTATTAATTAGAAAAGAAAAAAAATTAGATTTGGGGGGGGGGGGGGTGTATATAGACAAATAATCGGAACGCCGATATCAGATAAAGGTCTTGTTGGATAAATTTCCTAAGTAGAAGGATGAGAGATGCTTTAGTTTTAAGATACGCCGAGACTCACACTTGGTAAAAACTTTCCACACAGGTCTCTTTGGGTTGATTTTTTATTTGTATTAACCTACAGTCATGAGAAAACGGATATAGTGTTTATCGGATGTAGCAAATGCTGTCCAGATCAGCCATATAACGCAATCCAAGAAGTCTTGATCTTGCGAGGTTTGTGGTTGTTCATTACACCGGTCGTTACCTATATGATTTATGTGTATATCGGGCGCAAATTAATGCCGCGAAATGAGGACAAATTGTTTCCTTGTGTACCCTCTCCAGTGGTGTAGATCTAGACGGATATGCATTCTGAAAATAGTGCATTGCAATACATATTCCCCAACTAACAGAATTTTTTTTGTTGACGTTGAAGTTCTCAAAGTGCGGAAAATACCGTATTTGAGTAAGTCAATCTCAGAACGCTGCAGATACACTGGACCGGAACAATATTCGAACTTGATCTATAGCTTGTTATGGTAGAATGATGTATCGAATGGATATCCGGATAAAACTTCTGATAAGTGGGGGGAATACTAAAGATTTTTTTTAATACTATTTTACCTTTTTTTTTTTTTACATTTGATCGACATACTTATCTACTGAACACCAAACGTCAAACTTCTATCTTTTATGACGCAAGTCTATCCAACAATGTAAAGTCAATTTAAACTATAGAAACATATAGAGGTAACGTGCAGGTCTTCGAGCGGCGACAGGACTGGTAACAGATTATGATCTTGATATTATGTAATTTGGTGAGGATGTGGTTTTTATCACTTGCATGTTTATTTGTATACATTTCTCTACATATTTCAATTGTCAAATTAATACCTAGGTGCGGGAAGATTGACGGACGTCATCACGTATATATTTTTGTTTTATTGTTTTATGGAGGAAATTTGTTCTAAATATGTCCATGCCACCATTTTTTTGTATTTAACTGTATACTCGATGAATCTTTTGCATTAACAAAATATTATATACCAATCTATCTTATGTTTAACATCATGAACTATGTCAGGAAGGTCATCAGTCGAGTTCAAAGGTTATCATGCTTCATAACGTCCGACATTGACTGATGATGTAGACGTCACGTGGTACTCTAACTTAATGTAACTTCTTTTTTAAAGAGTTAAAGCAATGTCGGATTATTTGTCATTTCAGTTAAATAAATTGTCAAGAAATGACCGAAATGTCAACATTAATAATTGCTTCAAACATAGTTACAAATTAAAAACCTTTCTTCTTCTTTTCAAGGAATTAGACAGGTCTCACTTTGAATGCGTCATTCCAAAATGGAGGTAATATCATGCCTCGTTAACCCGGCTTAAAATCAAGCGATACTTTGGCATCACGATTTTCATGGCTTGAAGTATCTCACCGCAATTTTGAACTTTTTTGGTATTTTAACTTTACCGTTGTTGTTTGTTCGTTGTGTGTAGTTAGGAAGTTGTTGAACCTTTGTTTTGTCGCTAAAAATGACTACTCGAAGACCTTGCTCCAATATTCGGTCCCTTGGTGATTTTAAAATGATTGTTAGATTCACTGAATACGGAAATGAATGCAAATTGCTATAACAAGCAGGAAAAAACCTCTCACTGTTAACATAACGTTAAACTCAATTTCTAATTTCTACAACTTGACAGATAACTGGTGATGTTTTGATATAAGTCATTTATTCACCTCGTTAATTTTACCCCGATGACCAAAGTTTTGGTTAATATTTGCTTTTTAACAATCCAAACAGGTTTCTAGATTTTTGGGTAATATTAAAGTTTGATTATTAAGTAAAATGATATTGTTTATTCAGAGGCAAACAAATATTTATGAATCGCCGAAATTATTTAAGAAACCCTTTTATTAAACAAATTGTTTCTTTTTGAGATTGTGAACATCTGGAAGAGCTTAATCCAATTTGAAGTATAGGAGATGGATTTTGGAGTGTTTAGATTAAGCAAATATTTGAATAAAATAACGTTTTATTTGCATAAACAGTTCTTTTATTTGCCTCCCCAGTCGTGTCATGACTGACGTGGGAAAGACTTTATCTATGTAAATAGATAAATATATCTGAAATAAATAAATACATTTATTAATTAATGGATGCTCATTAAGTGAATGAAGAGATTACAAATACAGCTCTAGGCTTATTGATAATTCAGATTACATGGTCAGTGGCGTTGGTAGGTCTTTCTGTAACCGTACATTATTTACATAGAGTAAATACTGTGACCGAAGACCGCCAAAATAAGGCTTGATATTTATGTCATATGCTGATTTTGTAATAATAATAATAATAATAATAATAATAATAATAATAATAATAAAATGATGATGATGATGATGATGATGATGATGATAATAATAATAATAATAACTAATAATGATAATGATAATAAAATAATAATGAAAATTATAATAATGATGATAATAATCTTTATACCATCTTAAATAAAAGCATTATACAGTATATATGATACAATATTGTTCTCAATTTTGGAATTTTTATGAAATAAAGTATTCAAAAATAAGCACATTACAACTTACAAATTTAAATTCTTTATTGCGTAAAGATACATATAGCGCATCACAGTTTAGCCTGTGGATGCGCTCAGACGAAGAAAATCTTGTTATCACTGGTCACAAAGATATCAAGGAATCAAAATGGGCAACAGATATAGATTACCAAAATATCACATAGATGACGGTCACCAAAATATCAAGCCAGAGGCGATGGAGACGATTACTAAAATATCCTGCAAATGAGACGGTTACCAAAATATCTTTAAATTGACGGTAAGCAAAGTATCCTTCAAATGACGGATATTAAAATATCTTTCAATTGACGGTAAGCCAAAATATCTTTCAAATGGTGGCTACAAAAAAATCCTTTAAATGCCGGTCTTGAATTTTTTTTGCTAAAATGTTCTTTACGAATGCATCCTTCATTGACGCCCACAGAAATAAGGTTTTAGTAAAAGCAGGATGTCAAACAAACCCTAAACAAACCTTTTAAATCAGATGTTCTTTTACAGTGAAACATGTCAAGAAAAGCCAAATTACACTGGATTTGTGCCTGTATAGGTAAGCAGGTGTTTCATGTTTATTTTCAATAGACTTAAGTGTTTGGTTGGTGGTGACACTGGTAGTTATATTGTGACAGCATCATGTAAACATTTAAAGTTAGACGTCTATATAACCAAGTTTGACAAATTTGGTCATTATTAACAGGTGTTCCTTGTTTAATGACGTAATCAAATAAAGTGGCCTTAAATGGTCGGTGTTTTAGGGGCCGCTAAAGTGTTTTTTTTTTTTTTTGTGACTTCTGGTACCACGCTAGATGACGTTTATCTACATTTGGCACCCAATGTACATAGGCGTTTAACCGAGGATTGTCGCTGATGGCTACAAATTACAACTATGAATCTTATAAAATGAAATGTAAACATTTTGGAAAATATTTGTGGAATTTATCACTAGTTTTACTGTACAAATCTCAATATAAAACATAGCAAATACAGTCTCTCTCTCTCTCTCTCTCTCTCTCAACTTTAGTATGCTCTTTTTTGTTTTAAAATGCGCTAGTTTGTCTATGTAAGGATGACAGTCGTAAACATCTGATTAATTCTAACTAAACATGACTCTTTGTTTCATTTTCATTCTGTTGGATATTTAATTAAAATCTTGTTATTTAAGACATTTTCATATTTCATTTTTCTCTACAAAGCCTCTAATATAAAGAGAAAACTTCTTAATTAGCATTAATCAACTTTACCGGGGAGTTACAATAAACAGAGAGAGTCTGTAATATTTACAACAAGACTCGGTGATGACAAGTTATACACAGATATCTTGTAGTTTCCATGTAAAACATTCTCTATATGTCTCTGATTTCAGTCTTATTCTACAACTAACCAAGTGCCAATATCCGTGCTTTACATGTGTTTTACCAAATTTATACTGTCAATATGAATAAATATCTAACTTGAGTTTGTTCACAAATTGGAATTTCTGTAAATTTCTAAATGAATGACATGACTGAAGGGTTATGGTACTTAAAATTCGTTCCGGGAGGGGAAATTAGGGAATAAAAAAGTATACATAATAGTATGTTTTATGTTTGTTTGTTTCTTTTTCGTTTTTAAATAAGTTGTTAATTAATAAATTACAGATTCAGTTTTTTGACCAAGTTTCTAATATGGCACATATACGAGTATGAACCAACAACCACACATATCAAGACTGGGTGCTCTAGGAGATTTACTATGCTAGCAATACCTGATTCTATTGAAATTGACATAAATTATGATAACTGACACAGAAACAACAGGTTCTTGACAAGTATTGTTTGTAAACAATGTTACCAAAATCTTACCAACCAAAATACAACAAGTCAATCACGAGATAAACCCTTAGTAAGTCCGTTACAAGATTAACCACTAGCCAGTTAATCACGAGATAAACCCTTAGCAAGTCCGTCATAAGATTAACCACTAGCCAGTCAATCACAAGATAAAACCTTACGAAGTCCATAACGAGGTTACTAACTAGCCAGTGAGTCCAAGTCCATTACGAGGTTATTAACTAGCCAGTTAATAACGAGAAAAACCCTTCGCAAGTCCGTCACAAGATTAACCACTTGCCAGTCAATCACACGATAAAACCTTACGAAGTCCATAACGAGGTTACTAACTAGCCAGTAAGTCCAAGTCCATTACGAGGTTATTAACTAGCCAGTTAATAACGAGAAAAACCCTTAGCAAGTCCGTCACAAGATTAACCACTTGCCAGTCAATCACACGATAAAACCTTACGAAGTCCATAACGAGGTTACTAACTAGCCAGCAAGTCCAAGTCCATTACGAGGTTATTAACTAGCCAGTTAATAACGAGAAAAACCCTTAGCAAGTCCGTCACAAGATTAACCACTTGCCAGTCAATCACACGATGAAACCTTACGAAGTCCATAACGAGGTTACTAACTAGCCAGTAAGTCCAAGTCCATTACGAGGTTATTAACTAGCCAGTTAATAACGAGAAAAACCCTTAGCAAGTCCGTCACAAGATTAACAACTTGCCAGTCAATCACACGATAAAACCTTACGAAGTCCATAACGAGGTTACTAACTAGCCAGCAAGTCCAAGTCCATTACGAGGTTATTAACTAGCCAGTTAATAACGAGAAAAACCCTTAGCAAGTCCGTCACAAGATTAACAACTTGCCAGTCAATCACATGATAAAACCTTACGAAGTCCATAACGAGGTTACTAACTAGCCAGTAAGTCCAAGTCCATTACGAGGTTATTAACTAGCCAGTTAATAACGAGAAAAACCCTTAGCAAGTCCGTCACAAGATTAACAACTTGCCAGTCAATCACACGATAAAACCTTACGAAGTCCATAACGAGGTTACTAACTAGCCAGCAAGTCCAAGTCCATTACGAGGTTATTAACTAGCCAGTTAATAACGAGAAAAACCCTTAGCAAGTCCGTCACAAGATTAACCACTTGCCAGTCAATCACACGATAAAACCTTACGAAGTCTATAACGAGGTTACTAATTAGCCAGTCATTCATGAAATAAATCCTTAGCAAGTCTGTTACTTGATTACTTATTAGCCAGTCAATCACGACATAAACCATTAGCAAGTCCGTCACAAAATTAAACAATAGCCAGTCAATCACGAGATAAACATTGTCAAGTCCATCAAGAGGTTATTAACTAGCTAGTCAATCACGAGATAAACCCTTGGCAAGTCTTTTACATGATTTACCACTAGCCAGTCAATTAAGAGATAAACCTTTAGCAAGTCCATTACGAAGTAATTATCTAGCCAGTTAATTACGAGATAAACCCTTAGCAAGTCTGTTACATGATTAACCACTAGCCAGTCAATCTCTTGATAAACCCTTAGCAAGTCCGTCACAAGATTAACCATTAGCTAGTCAATCACGAAATAGACCCTTAGCAAGTCCGTCACAAGATTAAACACTAGCAAGTCACTCATGACATAAACCTTGGCAAGTCCATCACGAGGTTATTAACACTAGCTAGTTAGTCACGAGATATCCACTAGCCAGTCAATCAAGAGATAAACCCTTATCAAGTCCATTACGAGGTAATTAGCTAGCCAGTTAATCACGAAATAAACCCTTAGCAAGTCTGTAACATGATTAACCACTAGCCAGTCAATCACGAGATAAACCCTTAGCAAGTCTGTAACATGGTTAACAACTAGCCAGTATCTCACGAGATAAACCCTAAGCAAGACCGTTACAAAATTAACCACTAGCCAGTCAATAACGAGATAAACCCTTAGTAAGTCAATCACAATGTTGTTAACCACTAGCTAGTCAATCACGAGATAAACCCTTAGTAAGTCCAACACAAGATTAATCACAAGTCAGTCAATCACGAAATAAACCCTTAGTAAGTCCGTCACAAGATAAACCAGAAGCCAGTCAATTACAAGATAAAACCTTACAAAGTCCATTACGAGGTTATTAACTAGCCAGTCAATTACGAGAAAAACCCTTAGCAAGTCCGTCACAAGATCAACCACTACACAACACTACACTACACCACCGTCACAAGATTAACCACTAGCTAGTCAATTACGAAATAAACCCTAAGCAAGTCTGTTACAGGATTAACCACTAGCCAGTAAATCTCGAGATAAACCCTTAGCAGGTCCGTCACAAGATTTACCATTAGCTAGTCAATCACGAAATAGACCCTTAGCAAGTCCGTCACAAGATTAAACACTAGCAAGTAACTCACGAGATAAACCATGGCAAGTCCATCACGAGGTTATTAATACTAGCTAGTTAGTCACGAGATATCCACTAGCCAGTCAATCAAGAGATAAACCCTTATCAAGTCCATTACGAAGTAATTATCTAGCCAAGTCAATCACGAAATAAACCGTTAGCAAGTCTGTTACATGATTAACCACTAACCAGTCAATCTCTTGATAAACCCTTAGCAGGTCCGTCACAAGATTAAACACTAGCAAGTAACTCACGAGATAAACCTTGGCAAGTCCATCACGAGGTTATTAACACTAGCTAGTCAGTCACGAGATATCCACTAGCCAGTCAATCAAGAGATAAACCCTTAGCAAGTCCATTACGAAGTAATTATCTAGCCATTTAATTACGAGATAAACCCTTAGCAAGTCTGTTACATGATTAACCACTAGCCATTCAATCTCTTGATAAACCCTTAGCAGGTCCGTCACAAGATTAACCATTAGCTAGTAAATCACGAAATGGACCCTTAGCAAGTCCGTCACAAGATTAAACACTAGCAAGTCACTCACGACATAAACCTTGGCAAGTCCATCACGAGGTTATTAACACTAGCTAGTCAGTCACGAGATATCCACTAGCCAGTCAATCAAGAGATAAACCCTTATCAAGTCCATTACGAGGTAATTAGCTAGCCAGTTAATCACGAGATAAACCCTTAGCAAGTCTGTAACATGATTAACCACTAGCCAGTCAATCACGAGATAAACCCTTAGCAAGTCTGTAACATGGTTAACAACTAGCCAGTCAGTCACGAAATAAACCCTTAGTAAGTCCGTCACAAGATAAACCAGAAGCCAGTCAATTACAAGATAAAACCTTACAAAGTCCGTTACGAGGTTATTAACTAGCCAGTCAATTACGAGAAAAACCCTTAGCAAGTCCGTCACAAGATCAACCACTACACAACACTACACTACACCACCGTTACATGATTAACCACTAGCCAGTCAATCACGAGATAAACCCTAAGCAAGACCGTCACAAGATTAACCAGAAGCCAGTCAATTACAAGATAAAAACCTTACAAAGTCCATTACGAGGTTATTAACTAGCCAGTCAATTACGAGAAAAACCCTTAGCAAGTCCGTCACCTTATCAACCAATACACAACACTACACTTCACCACCGTCACAAGATTAACCACTAGCTAGTAAATCACGAAATAAACCCTTAGCAAACCCGTTACCTGATTAACCACTAGCCAGTCTATCACGAAATAAACCCTTAGCAAACCCGTTACCTAATATACCAATAGCAAGTAAAATACGAGATAAACCCTTAGCAGGAGCGTTACAAGATTAACCACTAGCCAGTCAATCACGAGATAAACCCTTAGCAAACCCGTTAGCTGATTAACAACTAACCAGTCAATCACAAGATAAAACCTTACCAAGTCCATTACGAGGTAATTAACTAGCCAGTCATTCACGAGATAAACCCTTAGCAAGTTTGTCAAAAGATCAACCACTAGCTAGTCAATCACGAGATTAACCCTTAGTTAGTCCGTTACATGATTAACCACTAGCCAGTCAATCACGAGATAAACCCTAAGCAAAACCATCACAAAATTAACCACTAGCCAGTCAATCACGAATACCTTGCCAAGTCCATCACGAGGTTATTATCTAGCTAGTCAATCATGAGATAAAACCCTTAGCAAGTTCGTCACAAGATTAATCACTAGTCAGTCAATCACGAGATAAACCCTTAGCAGGTCCGTTACAATATTAACCATTAGTCAGTCAATCACCATATAAAACCTTACCAAGTCAATTACGAGGTTATTAACCAGCCGGTCAATCACGAGATAAACCCTTAGCCCGTTACATGATTAACCACTAGCCACTCAATCAAAAGATAAACCCTTAGCAAGTATGTAACTAGATTAACCACTAGCCAGTTAATCACGAAAAAAACCCTTAATTAGTCTGTCACAAGGGTAACCACTGGCCAGTCAATCACGAAATAAACCCTTAGCATGTCCGTCACAAGGTTAACCACTTGCCAGTCAAGAAACGAGATAAACCCTTAGTAAGTCCGTCATAAGATTGACCACTAGCCAGTTTTTACGAGATACACCCTTAGTAAGTCCATCACAAGGTTGTTAACCACTAGCCAGTCAATCACGAGATAATCCCTTAGTAAGTCCATCACAAGGTTAACCACTAGCTAGTCAATCACGAAATAAACCCTTAGTAAGTCCATCACAAGGTTAAACCACTAGCTAGTCAATCACGAGATAAAACCCTTAGCAACTCCATTACGATGTTATTAACTAGCCAGTCAGTCACGAGATAAACCCTTAGTAAGTCCGTCAAAAGATTAACCAGTAGCTAGTTAATTACGAGATAAACCCTTACCAACTCCATTACGAGGGTATTAACTAGCCAGTCAATTACAAGATTAATCACTAGCCAGTTAAGTAGAAGCTTCACCCCTAACCAGTCCATCACAAATAACAATCACTAACAAGTCCAACGCAAGCTTAACTCCAGCCAGTCTATCACAAATAACAACCCCTAACAAGTCTATCACAAGATTAACACCATACAGGCCACCACAATATTTTATCTCTAGATTATATATCAAAAGGTTTTTCCCCATCAAGTTTTCATAAGATTATCTCTTAGCAAGTCCATCACAAGATTAACCCTTTTCCAAGCCATCAAAAGATTAACCCATAGCTGTTCCATCACGAGATAACTCTTTCCGGCCACCGTAAGGTTAACCCCTTTCCAGTCCATCATAAAGCTAACCCTTTTCCAGTCCATGTAAGATAAACCCCTTTCCAGTCCATCATAAAGCTAACCCTTTTCCAGTCCATGTAAGATAAACCCCTTTCCAGTCCATCATAAGGCTAACCCTTTTCCAGTCCATGTAAGATAAACCCCTTTCCAGTCCATCATATGGCTAACCCCTTTCAATTCCATCAAAAGGTTAACCCCTAGCGATTCCATCACGTGATTTTCCGTTAATAGTCCATTAAAAGATTAATCCCTAGCAAGTCATCACAATATTTTATCTTTAGAATATTTACAGGTTAATATTTTATATATAAACTGAAGCCAATAGGATTTCAATGTCGTGTTCAATGACACTTAAAAACAGCACGGTTGGGGCTCGAGCCTTTAAAGTAGTAGATGGCCATGGGTAGCTTGACTAAACAACCACTTGTATAGACAATTATAGACAAATGAAGTTTGTACAACATTAAACTTCCTTCTTGCTTTGATTTGTAACACAACTGTTTTAATGTAAAAAAAATGAATTGAAATATATATATATATATATATATATATATATATATATATATATATATATATATATATATATATATATATATATATATACTGTGAAATCATTAATTTTCGTGGTGTTCCAATTTTCGTTGTTTTCGTGGACATCATGACCAACGAATTTACATGTCAACGAATATATTTGCAAATATCTGAATCAGGGCTCCACAAACGCCGGTAAGGTCAATCGGCGGTAAACAAAGGGTACATCCCCCAACGGAACATTTTATTGCTTTTGTTTATAATAAACACACATCAGATAGGTAAAAAAATAAACATTAAAATTTTTATTTGAAAATATGGTGTAAACATACTGCTTTTTATCTTTCCATAACTGTCCAGTCGTTGGCAATGCAACAAAACGTCAAAAACTATTAAAATGAATTCTGTTTGGTACATCAGGATATCTGTCGTTTAAATTATAAATTTTTATACACTAGTATATAGTGTGTGTGTGTGTGTGTGTGTGTGTGTGTGTGTGTGTGTGTGTGTGTGTGTGTGTGTTGATAATATCCAATGATAAATTGAATATCAAACTGTTTGAAAGATTATGTCTTGATATGAACATTAATAAAACAGTTATATATCACAAGTAAATGGGCAAACAATATGTACACGCTTACGAACAAATATGATGATTAAGGCAAACAATTTTAGGTTAGTTTGAGCAATGCGTTTGTTAACGTATCAGTGTTAAACACTACAAACTGTCAATATGACATAACTCAATTGAGATTGGTTAGTTGTACTGTTGTTTTGCGTCAAATCAGCAAGTTTTTCAGCTTTTTGTTAATTAACTCTAATAATTAATCTAAGGACATGTTTGTTCTATGTGCGAGTGTGTATTATGGTCTGCCGTGCTCTACCGCGCAATCGGGGTGACTTTTTGTTAAGGTGCTAGCTCACCGAGTCAATATGCTGCAAACAAGTATACGATTTCCCTAGTTACATATCCTGGAACCAGGATAACCAGTCGATACTTTGTCCCCTAAATGCCGATCACCAGGCGAGGAAGCAATATTTTAAATTGTAAAGTCTTATGTTTGAACCCCTGACCTCCCGCTCTTTATAAATTTATTGATGCTTTCATGTTTCAGTTGTAAACCTTGCTATCTTGATAGATAAGCACACGTTTTGGGTGGCAGAATGTCCGGTATTCAAATCATTGCAAGGCGATCTGTAAAA